>OY292401.1:13543561-14743561 GCA_958496205.1 Idaea biselata
CTTTCTAGTGAGATGTCAGTCTGATTACAGAGCGTCTTTCTAGTGAGATGTCAGTCTAGTGTGGTATATGTTACCTCGTTAGAGGAGGGCGGCGAGGGCGTCGGGGCGACGCGCGAGTGCACGATGACGGAGTGCGAGGGAGACGGCACCAGCCGCTCCAGTAGAGAGTCCACGCGCCGGGGCGCCGCGCGCGCTATCAGGCTAAGGATTTTTAAAAACAACATGGTTTGTTATATAAGAAGGTACACAGGCACAGAATAGTTAATAGATTAAGTCACCCTATTTAATTTGTTCCGATAAATTTGCAGTTATTTGGAAATTTGTGGGAATGCGGAAGCCATCGCTCTCCCAAAGTAAAACTTTTTACCAAAATATTGGGGCATAGTAATCTATCTCTATTATTATAAAGCTGAATGAAGAGTTTGTTTGAACGCGCTTATATCAGGAACCGCTCGCGCTGGTCCGATTTAAAAAATTATCTCCTTGTTGAATAGTCAATTTATTGAGGAAGGCTATATTATATCAAAAAAATTAGGCGGTCGAAGTCGCGGGCACTGCTAGTGGTAGATATAGGTTTTATAACTTAGACATAAAAGCTATACCAATATTATTTGCTCTGATATCTTTATCCAACGAGAAAACAGTCAACTACGTTTGTATGGAGAACGACTAGGCCTTTCCTCCCAATGCTGTGCAGGTTTACCATTTCAGGACGATACATCAGCCCTACCGCGGATGTATCGTCGATATCGTCATCGAATTCATTTAGACAGCCGACGGCGAACATCTGATCATTTCGCACCGCGCAAATGACAAATCGACGCGACGATTCCTTAGGCTGATGTCGACGCCAATTGAATTAATGAAAAGGAGATTTTTGACAGAAAAATCTTCGCGCAAGTTCTCGAGTCTACATCGAGTTAAATGGTACAGTAGATCCGGGGTAAGCCCTCAGGTTGGCCTAGGAGTATTACCTGTTGATGGTGGGCGCGTCCCGCACGGAGAGCGCGGGCGAGGCGGCGTGTGTGGGATGCGTGGGATGTGAGGGATGTGAAGGGTGTGTGGGATGCGGCGGCAGCGGCGTGCCGTTAGCGCGGCCTCCCAGGGACAAGTCCACGCCCACACGCGCGTACGCTAGCAGCTCATCCGCTCGGACCATTTTGTCTGCAACAATCACATTATCAGGACAAATACATAGAACTAGTGTAGAAATATTAACTTCTGTAATTTTTGGTATGTTATACTGGTGAACTATTCAAACGGGCCTTCAGGGAGATATCCTTATCTTTTTTTTTTTTATATTTTTTTTTTATTTACCGAATAAAACTTAAATAACATTGATTACTTAAAATTAGCATAAAAAAAACCACAGAGGTTTAAATACTAATGCTAATAATCTACGTCTATCTAATAAATAAATATACGGAGAATACAAATAGAGAAAAATAAATATAATAAGTATAAATAAATACGTCGGAAAAAAAAGGGAAGTTATTTCGTAAATATTAATTTTGTGGGTATAATGCAAGGTAGGTAGTTGGGTGAATAAACATTATGAAGATAGATAAGATGTGCCATAGATATAAATACAGTTGCGAAGGGTGTTTAGGTAGTGCGTTTTAAGCTTATATTTTATGTTTTTAGGCGTTAAACTATCGCGTACATCCAATGGAAGTTTGTTTATGTAACGCGGGAGTAGGTAAGAGCTAGTGAAAAATGCTGAAAGAAGTTTCTAATTTGAATTGAGTTAATTTTAGTTTTTGTCAAAATTGGGGACGCAACTGCCTTTAGCATTTTTCGCAATCTCTTTTATTTAAAGATATCCCCTTGAAGGCCGATTTAAATGGCTCACCCTGTATTAGTTTTAGTGTGGACATAAATGATTGCTTGCTGTATGTAGCTTGCTTGTGTTCAGGGGACCTAGGCTAAGTAGTTGTTGTTGTCTCATGTCTTCCGTTTTGGTATTTACATTATAGGTACTATCAACAACAATAATTATTGTATACCCTTTTTGCCCGACTGTGTGACGCACAGAAGGGTAATGTATTTATCAGTCTGTGTATGGATGTTTGTTCCTATGTGGCGCTCCAGAGCTCCGAACGGATGGACCGATTTTGATGATTCCCACGTCAATCGATGTCACAAATAGACCCATAAATTCCCATAAATCAAAGGTCAATAAAGATATCTGATATTGAAGAGTATAAGTTGAATAATTTACCTCTACCTGGTCCCAGATGTGGATACAATGAGTGTTCCACCGGTGGGATCGGAGCCCCCGCCTTCACGTCGCCCGGCGACGGAGTATGTCTGAAATTTGGATACAAATGAGTAAAGAACTATGTTTTACAATTCAGAACTTAAGAAGAAAGTTTACATACTCTTTCTCCATACAAACATAGTCACATTAGAGCAAAAATGTGTAATGCCATAAAACCTATATCCCTCATGACCATTCCCTTACGTTTTGTTTTTTTTTTAACTTTCTAATGAGGAGGAACACTTTTTATCCCGGCAGAGGGCGTTGGTCGACTAATCTTAGGTTTGAATTAAGAACTGTCAAAAGGTGATTTTTACAACTCTCGGCGCCAAATTGGCCATATCGGTTTGACCAAAAGAAAAAAAAACTCGGTGTTTTCATTGGTGGGGGACCATCATCAAAAAAAACAGACAGACAGACAGCGAAGTCTCAGTAATAGGGTCCCGTTTTTACCCATTGGGTACGGAACCCTAAAAAGATCATCCGACCCAGCGCCACCTGCTCACAGCTTTGCGTGTGCCACCCCATTAGAATAGAAATACAATTTTGAAAACATATACTTAAAAAAAATATATAAACATATTTTCGCTAATGTTTTGATTCGGGAGGAAAGTCCACTATGTTGTTTTAAGTCGTAGTCTGTCATGCATGATAGATTGTTCTTTCATTTTTTACTAAAAAAATATGTAACTAATATTAGAGGTACATTAAGTAGGTAACCTAAGTTAAGTAGGAGTAGGGTTAAGTAGGTTTGCCTATAACTTAATAATTTAAGTAGTATTTTGTGCAAGACTCGCACAATACCCCAAAGAGCGAGGAAAGGCACGGAAATGCAATGCAATGCAATTATGTAATAAAACAAACACTCCCTGGACGAAAGACAAATTTATTTAAAAAAAAAATACGACCTAGGGTCTATCAAGATGAGAAAATAACGATAGCGAGTAACTAAAGTTCTAAGAACTTTAGTTAGTATAGAACACTGTAATACCGGCTCTGAACAATTTAGTATCTGACTCTGCAATGCCTGAACAAGGCGCATGTCAATAGGGATTTCTTATACAAAATTGTATACTTAGCTCTAAGTGACATGTTTGCTATAAATGAGAAATGAATAAATAAAAGTTTGTATGGAGAAAAGAGTAGGTAGACTTTCCCCTCAAATCTCCGGAGGGATGGGCCATGGGCTTACCTCATGAGATGTTTGTCCGGAGGCGTCGGGGTGTGTCGATAGAGCTCGGGCGGAGTCGCCGTGTGTCGGAACACAGAGTTGCTGCCTGTCTTCATGGCCTGCAACATGGCGTCGATCTACACAACCGTTATTATGTGGGATGATTATGTGGGTTAGAATGCATAATGAATAGAAGAAATATTTTAAAGGAAAAATAGATCTACAGTAAAATGCATGAAACAGGCTCAGCTTAGACAAGTACACTAGTCTTAGAAGTCTAAGATCGGGCGCACGTTGGAGACTTTTTCGTTCAAATTTAATTCGTGCACTAACGTACGGAGACGGACGAACCATTCCATCCTTCCATATTGGTATATATACTAAAGTGCCCATGCAGACTGCTTACTAATTAGACGTACGTATACTGGTTCGTATGCAGTCCGTGAGTTTTTATAGTATTTGGAAGGATGGGATTGTTTGTACGTCTTCGTACGAATTAAATTCGGTCGAAAACGTATCCATAGTGCACCCGGCCTACAGGAGGCAGGCGGACGGGATTTATAAATTCCCAAGTGACACAGTCCCGTCCGCCTGCCTGCTTTAGACTTAAAGGCTAGTAGGTACTTGTCTAGGTAAGCTTGGTTCATGCTTTTTTAGTAGGCTAGTTTTTGCAGTCAAGTTTTTCTATTTTTTTAAACTACTACTTACAACTTAGGCATATTTGCGAAAATAAAAGGTGTGTGGTTCAAATCCCAATTAGTGTCGACATTGCGTTGAGTTTTTACCCGACTTTCGAAGAGGGTTTATGTTTTTTTGTAGGTGTATTTTTCCTTTAAAATATTTCTATGCATGCCCAGTAAAAGTTTAAGCACTTATACTTAAAAATAGAAATAGTTTGATAGAAGATATATAATAGATAAAATAGATGGGAGTTATGACTATGACTGTGGTGAACTGGCTAAGCTAACCATTGGTTTTTTTATGTCTTAGATGAAAGCTGACCGTCCACCGTCAACTAAACTAAATTTGTTTAGCTTAGCTCGCCAGTTTTCATACAATGAGCATAGCTGGCATCGTTCGCGGTAGATGGTGTATGAAGAATTGGTTCAACTATTCTACTAATATTATAGATGTGAAAGTTTGTGTGTATGTTTTTGCGTGAAGGAGTACTTCAAAACTACTGAACGGATTGCGATGAAAATTGGTATAACAGAAAATCTGGATTAGAACATAGGCTACTTTTATCCAGATATTCTCACAGGATCGGGACTATTCGGGGCTTACGCGGGTGAATCCGCGGGGCGCAGCTAGTGTAAAGTCTAGATGAAATATCTAAAAAAAAAACATCGTCTGATACTCCAACCCTACCCCTTTTACTTATAAACGACTAGCTGCGTCCCGCGGCTTCACTCGCTTAATCGGATCTGCATAAACCTTGTAACGTTTGTATTTTACTGTGACATGAAGTTTCAAAGTTAAGACAGTGACAATCGTTTCATAAACTTGTGGTTTCTGTCTGTCAACTTTGAAACTCTATGTGACAGTAAAGGACAAACGTCACATAGTTTATGCATCTGTTAATAATCGTTTATAAGTTATAATAAGTAAGGGGGTAAATCAATACTTTGACATCAGAGTATTCGAAATTATTTATATTATCGAATCGATATCGCTAACGATTGAAACTTTCGACAAAGAAGCATCAGAATCTGACGAGACGGTAAGGCAAGGTAATGTAATAGTAGAGTAGTTAGTTACGAGTTAGTTAGTTAGTTTCGAGTAATAGTTATTTATTACACTAACTAAATAATAAGTGACTTACAGTTTACACAAAAACAATTTTTAACCTTACACTACTCTCAATCTACGGAACAGATGCATCTACAATGCGTTCATCATAAAATATGTTACAACGCTTATAACAAAAACACATTAAATAGGACAAAGTCTAATGAAATGAAATCATTAAAGATTGAGTACATAAGGATTAGTTAGATATTTCGTCATTTCTAGTGAAATGATTAGGTATCTTTGATAGCCTATAATGACCTATGCTATTTTAGGTGTTCCCTGATGAATTGGCTCCCATGGACTAGATTTATATTTGGTCTAGTAGTGGATTCTATACCTAGTTAGACTTACGACTGGAAGGTCGTGGGTTTGAATCCCGGTCATCCGGAAAATGTAGGAGCTCCATCTATGAGCAATATTTAATATCTGGATGCTGCTTATAGCATGGATGGCTGACGAATAGGTATTGCTATACAGAGAGGCAATGCAACTAGACATTTGGGTACCATACCTAGCTAGGGACTCATTTTTGGATTTTTAATTTTAATTATTTTAGTGAATTGTGATGGTGTATTGAAGGAAATATTATTTTACTTGTCTTTTAAAAAAAAATATACTACCTAGAGCAATGTTAAATTAAACCAAAATATCTTAATCCAGTAAAACACACTCACTAGACACTTTGAATCAAGGATCATATTGTGAAAAAAACTCGTGGCTTTGTTAGGTAGCTACAGAGGGTTGTTTTCAACCTATTTCCTATCAACTGTGTTAGCACTGATGCAGCAGTCATGTTGTTCGATGGTCAAATGGAAAGGAGACAGACATGCCTTTGCCCTGCAGTAAGATAATCTGTGATCTTATTACTGTAACAATGTGGATAGATGAATATCATAATCAATCTACACATTTAAAATTCAATGCCAACACACAGTCTAAACCGCTGTTCATAGAGGCATGAAATCCTAGTGTATGCTCATTGTGATGTGATGGTAGATATCCACTAAGAATTGTTGGAGATTCCCAAGGGACTTGGGCGGATGTGTTTTATCCGCGAGATGAAGCTAGTTAAAAATAAAGGGCTGCATGAGGGTGGCACAGGATCGTAGGGATAGCACAGGCGCAGGCGCGAGGCTATGAACCTGACCACTCTCGCGGTGCCGTTTTTTAAACTATCTATTTTTGACAATCGCTTTTGCTTTTAGCCTGTCAGACTTTCAGAATGTCTGCATTTGGACCAACGGGATCTCTGAATATCTGAACCACCTTTAAGCCCCTAATTTACCTGTCAGAGAATTGTCTAATTTGAAAAATGTTGTGTTGTGTGTGCCAGTGACTGCGTCTAAATACAGAAGCAAGTCATTTTTTGTGAGATCTGCTATGTTTGTGAATGGGCTGGCCACCGATCCAGATCTGGACTTATTTAGTTCCTCACCTAATTGTTTCCGAAATGCATTGGCTAGAAAGTGGTTTAAGGCTGCTTCTTAAATCTGTTTGTGTTTTTCCTCACTGTTTTTTTTTTAATATTTTCCTTTTTGTTTATTATAGTCGATAAGAGTCAATTTTGGTGATTGTGACTAACAAGTGTTTTAGTTTTTTATATGCGAAAGCTTTTAAATGGTGTTTAGTTATAATTATTTGTTACGTTATAATGCTATATTTCACTGTCTGCTTTCCGAATAAAATAAAATAAAATAAATAAAATAAAATAAGTCAGTTCCAGCCAATAGGCTTGGTAAACAGGAACGTGAATGGTCCTTACGTTAAAGCAAAGTGTATATAGAATAGAAACAAGCTATGTATGATGAATTGACAAAGAGGCACCTAAGATCTAATGTAAATATTTCTACTGAAACCCATATTCCTGAATAAAATAAATGAAATTTAAAATGTTGATGTATGTAAGAACTCTGGTGTTACCTGTAACGGGTCTGGGGGCGAAGGCGCCGGCACGTGGTAGAGATGCGGCGGCGGCGTCGGCGTGTGCCACGTGACCCCGCGGTCTGACGCCATGTGCGCCTGGGGAGCCCGAGCAAGCAGGTTGGCCATCTGCAACTGAGACGAGGACACTATAACCCACTATCACAACTACACTTCTTCTTCGTTTCGTGTAGTGGTGTGGCTCATCTATGCGACCGTGTAGTTCGGCAGAGAATAGGGTTACCCCATCTCTTCTCGTGGGTGTCGTAAAAGGCGACTAAGGGATCTGATCTGATCTGCGCGTTTGCAGATAAACTGCTTGGTCCCTAGGAGGGATGCTGTTGGTCAGGCTACACCATCCCTCCGAGACTGCAGGGACCAAGCAGACCAAAGCCGGCCGTAAAAATATTGCGAAATTTATTTGCAGACAGATAAATACGTTATTTAACCAACGTCAATACATTACAAAATAAAACACACATAACATAAATGAATAAAACAAAACAAATGTTGAACAAATAGGCTCATCTGGTGTTAAGAGTTTTCAGGTCGCTCTAACGCCTCCAACTTGACCTAACGACTGCTATCATAGATAACAACCGGAACCAACTGCTTAACTTGCCTTCAGAAGCAAGGAGGGGCTCATGAAAATGATTTTTAGCCATACACATTATCATTAACCCATATAACTAACTGGTGGTTTTTCTGGTAGGGGACGTGTCAGTTAGCACCTACTGGTATATGTTCACATTAGAAAACAACCTATTGTATAAATTACATTTTACTCAAAGACTAGGTATACAATATAGTTTGACACCTATGTGACATTTGAAATTATTAATTACTGTTATTAATTAGTGGGAACTACAGACCCGAGTACAGCTGTAGGATTGGATAGGTCATATTGAATAGGTCATTGATGAACAAAAACTGTGTTCATGCAACTTGGAATATTAATTAGTCAAGAACTCACAAACAAACTTCAAGGTTCTTACTTATTCTAACTTGAAGACACATCAATTGGATGTCATTGATTTTACCATATTCTTTAAGATAATTTTCTAGAATAGTCTAAGTAATTTAGACTATTGTGGAGTTATGTGATGGAAAGAAAAGTGGAAATCGCCTAACTGGTATAATAGAATCATAATGAATATCGCACAATGTTACACACAGCGCAATCTTGCCCCAAACTAAGCACTGGGCTTGTACTATAAGTACTAGACAATGGATATACTATACTATATGCAACATACAGCAATACAGATTGCTGTACCATCAATCAATATAATCCAAGAAAGAGCTTCAGTCTGATATTGATGAGAAGAAGTATTCTTTTTTCTTCTTTTTCCATAGTGATGTGGTTTACCTAGTGTTAGAGAGTTTTCAGGTCGGCCAATGGCCTCTCACTTTGAAGAGGTGGTAACCATCAGTTAACTTGTTTGAATATATTTTTGTCCACTGCGGACCCCGGCTCTCGAGAGAGATGCAACCGGGAACAACGCTCGGATGATGATGACTACTCGTTTTTCCAGGTTAAGCAATGCTTGGCGCGTATTTTTCCTTTAAAGAAGTCATTACTTGGATGTATCGATAATGTGTGTGACCAAAAATCGTTTTCTCGAGCTCCTCCTTGCTTCAGGTGGCATGTTAAGCAATTGGTCTCTGTTTATATCTCTGATAGCATTTGTGAGATCAAGTTAGAGGCTCCTGCAACCTGAAAATCTAACCCAAGATGAGCCACACCACTACACGAAAAGAAGAAGTTCCAAAATAAAAAGCTACAAATTGAAATCACCTACATATATACCAAAGTAGTTAAGTATTGGATTCTAATTTGATTATTCCAATTCACTTTTGTACATAACAGTAACTTATGCCAATTACCTAGTTAAACATTTGTTTAAAGTTCCCATCAACATTGAAAATTGTGTTTGAAAAGAGCTTATGTGCTAGATAGTAAAATACTTATAAGTACCTAACTATGGGTATTCAAATCTAGCTGTTTTCTTTAGAGGTCTCGAAATGTTAAACATTAACTCAATGTTAAAAGTAATAAACACCGCTCGTTTAATACTGAAAAATGAGTTTAATTTTAACCCTATGTTGCGAAAGCAGAAGAAAATCTAAAAAGCTTCTGTTATTCTAGTGATCTGTTTAACTAAACATAGAAGACTTACATGGATACATTTTGATTGTTAAAAAAATAGCATTTAAATGCACAAAATAAAATTAGAACTTATGAAAATGTTTTTATTTATTTACTTTTGTTTCTGTTTTGTTCTGTATTTGTATACTTGTCATAATAAACTTTCTTTTAAAAAACCAAAACAAAAACTTTAAGTCCATCAATTCTGCATGCCATGTTACAAGTTTCACAAATGTTTCATTGAAATATTGGGATTACAGCACCGAGAGAATATATAGGTTCAAATAACTTGGCGATTAATTCTCTCAACTTACATATGTAAGTTTTGGTAAACTGAACTTGTATACTTGTAAGTTTCGATAAACAGAACTTGTAGACTTGTAAGTTTGATAAAAAGAACTTGTAGATTTGTAAGTTTCGATAAACAGTTTTAAATCACAAAAGATGTATTATCTACAGTAGTAAAAAGTAAAATCCTCATTTTAGGATAACCCCATAAAAGATTAAATATTTTTTTGGAGTATCAAAATCAGAATTTCATTAGAATTGGTTTAGTGGTTTAGGTAACCTTGGCAAACACACATATTGAGGATTTTTTTGGTTTTACAATTAAGAATTAGGAAAAGTAGGTATTTACCTCTCAATTTATTATTTAATATTTGCTTTATGAATTTTGCTACAGTATTTTAGAATACTTAGCACTTCAAAGCTCATTGTAATGCTAAGAAAGTTTGTAAACTAAATAATGCTGAAATATTAGTGTTTATTGTAAATAATTGTAATATGATTATTCCACAACAAAAGTAGGTAATACAACCTACCTGTGTTGTAACTTATTTACCTACTGCAACAGCTGATTGGAAAGTAGGTGTGCAATAACTTGACAGCAAATGTGTACCTATGCATAGACAAAGAATGCGCGAGTTTCGTGACAATTTTACCACGAAATAATTGTTTGTAAGAATAATGACGAAAAATAAGCAAAATATAACTTTATTATGGATGTTTTGATGTATGAATGATGGGTAAGAGCAAATATGTTCGTGTAAATGAATCTAGGAATAATAATCACCACCTGCAAGGGGCTCCATCCGGAACCCAGTTGCGATTGTCGCCCATTAGGATTATGCTGCGAGCCGGACATCGTTTGAGGCTCTCCAGCACACTGTACACAACACGTAGTCACCACACAACACACAACAAACACTCCCTCAGTCCACCATAATGATGCCGGCAATTTTTAAGCCTTCGCCCGCGTAACTGGGCTTCCTTACGACGTGTACAGAAACTTCTGACCCTCTTTCACGTGCCCACTTTGAAAGTTCGATTGTCCACTGCATTCCACATGAAGGTTTATCAAGTGACGCTACACTCACGCCGTTATCAATCTCTAGTTTCAAAGAAAATCAAATTTATTTTGTGCATGGTATGGTGTTCATGAATCTGATGCTCACTTCGCGTGACATTTTGAACGTATTTAGTTTTTGAAAATAGACACTTTTGGGTCTAATAAAAGCTTTGAGATTAAAGCTGGTCTATTTGTGAGTAGAGTTAACAACTTTTTATGTTTTATTTCACTGATTTAGGGCACAAAAATTAAGAAAACCATCAAACTTTTCAGCAAAATTGCCTTCACAATGGTGGCCGATTGAGTTTTTGAAAGCGCAACTAGCGCCATCTTTCAACCACTATTTTAAACTCTGTCGATAAAACAGAACACCGGAAGTGCTGGTTTTGTTTATGCTTTTAACTTTTTTAACAGTTTAATATTTTTTTGATAATGGCAATTCGTCAACTCGTTGTCATAGCAACGCTTTGTTTTGGTTGGGCTTCAAATTTCAAATTGTTCAAATTGGATAATTTAGTAAAAAGTGCATCATTTCCATGAAAGATACTGAAGTTACTAAGTTTTTGGTGTCATTTAGCGGTCAGATAGAGTATGTGACGTTTCCTGGTGGTGTTTTCGATGAGTTTATTTACGTTCAGTACGAGGTTGTTTGGGGTCCGGATTGGGAGCCTGTCTCGGGTCTGTCCTCGGGCACAAGTCAGATGTCGAGACCGGGGAGCAATCCTGAGACTGTGGTTATCAACATGCCCATTGAAATGGTTCTGAGCAGCACGAATGTTTCTGGCTGTAAGTACCTACATACCCAACAAGTTTTGTAGATTTATTTCTTTGTTCATACCTATAAGTTTATGTCTATAAACCTTCCGGAGTTCTACGTTTACTCATACATAACAAACTCTTCATATTCAGGCGTATACCTACTCAACTGTAGCTACAAAGGACAACTCACACTGAACTTAGGGATAACCAATTAAGCTGAATTAGTGGTATACACGATGTAGGTAAAAATGAGTTATTTCAATCCAACGTCCCGAAAGCAGAAGCAAAATCTTCTCATCCAAGCGATGTGTTCCGTTCCATAATGATGGCGCTGTGTGTTGTTGACAGAATTTATTTATTTATATATGATTTATATTTTCACGTCTCCAGGGCCTCAGCTGGTAATAACAGTGCGAGCCCAGAACCCTCTCCTAGGCGACACTCTCCACGGATACGCCGTGTCGTTGGTACCTCCGACCGCGGGCCCGCGAGACGTGGAAGCTCCCTTAGTCCGCCCCCAGCCCGCTACAATGGTGGGAGAGTGGCTCGCCTGGCTCACGGGGAAGTATCCTGAACTTGCCGACCCGAAGATGTTGGCTTTAGGGAAGGATAATTATTGTAAGTTAAAAAAACTAGGTGTATAGATAGATAGATGAACGCTTTATTTACACAACTCAAGGTACATCAAGTAAAGAAACACAAAAAAGCTCAGAAATAGAAAGTTTCACAAATGGGCGACCTTATGGCTAAAAACGATTTCTACCTTTTCTCCCTAGATACCTACTTATTTCAAGTCAAAGTTTCAAATCAAAGTTTTTCTCCGTAATTACTGCGCTTCCCAGCAGACTTCATGCCGCAAACATGCATATTTGTCTAAAATGGGTAATATCCATTTTGGAAATTTTACGGCGCAGCGTGAGTCACTGAAGTGGGTGACAAACGCTAAGTCGCTCTCATGACCAACATGAGAGCTAAAAGATCCAGGTTCGAATCCCGCCTTATCTTGCCTTGCGTTGTGTTTTACCTTTAAAATATTTCTAAACTGATGGATTTTTTCATTAAATTTTTTTAAACTTCGTATAGGTATCTTTGATGTAAGTTTCTGAAATAGAGTGGTATTCGTAGTACCTAATGCCTCTTAAAATATTCGATATGTATAATAACTTACATGACTTTTTTTAATTTCAGTGCTACGCACGGAGTCGTACGGCAGCGTTAGTTTAAGGTTAATGATGGTATCTAAGGATTTAAGGAAACTGGGTTATGATAATCAACCGCTCGGTTATGTTAAGAACTAAGAAATAAAATTATGTTTTAAGGAATTGGTACCTTGTATGTTTTATTTATTCATGGTGTTCAAATGGTTTTTACTTCCTAGCTGAGTCCTGTGGTTTCACCCACGTAAGTCCAGATACAGATGGAATATCGGAATAAAAAGTAGCCTATGTTTTAATCCAGGTCACCAGCTATCTACATAGAGTTTCATAGCAATCGGTTTAGCTGTTTTTGCGTAAAGGAGCAATAAACACACATACGTACCCACTGTATTTCGTACACACACGTTAGTGACTGTACCAGTTTAGTAGAGTAGTTAAAGGGACAGTCTACCTACTCTTTTTTCCATACAAACTTTACAAACGTAGTCGACTGTTTCCTCCCTGGATAAAGATTTTAGAAAAAATATGTTTCTATCATACATAAGTCCTATATCAACCATGACCCTACGTTACCTAATTTTTCTGAATTATATTTCTAGGCATGGTCATGGCATTGGCAGATGTAGGTTCTATGACATAAACATATTAACTCTAATATCTTTATCCAGGGAGGAAACAGTCGACTACCTTTGTATGGAGAAAGAGTAGGTAGACTGTCCTCTTAAGTAAACCACGAGGCGCAGCTGGTTAAGGCTATATTACGTACAAAGTGGGTGTGCATCTAAAGACAATAAAGTATTTATAATTACCAGCCCCTATGTTCTAAATTTGGTGTAGCATTGTTATTATGAATCGCAAACATAGGGGTTCATTTTCAATGTTAAATTGCACATATTTTTGCGAACATGTAGGTATAGGTTCTAGGCTAATTGTACTAACATTGGCCTACAATATTACTTAGTAGGTAGCTGTAGGTCAAAGTTAGTACCTAAGTCCTTCGTTTTGATGTCCTAGACTAGAAAGAAACTTTATGTAAACAAACTCGTACCTACTAAATTGCTTTCTATGCTGGACATTGAGATATTTGACATCCTCTGCGGCGCGTTGTGCGAACGCTCGACTGCAATGCAGAAGGTTGCGGGTTCGATTTCCGTCGGGTGCAAGTATTTATTGTTTAGTCACCGTAACACAAGCTTAGTAGCTTAACCACGGGGCGCTGTATGTTGTTCACAATTATTTTTAATTTAATCTGTACTAGTAATGCTGGACTAATATTTCTTCTTCTTATGCTAGATTCGACTAAACTGGAATAAGCATTTCTACGCATAAATCGTCTTTTGTTCGAGTGATTCTCGAGCTGACCTTTTGTTCTAAAAGCTCTTTATATTATTAGATTAAAAAAAACCTTAATAAAAATATTAAATAGGCAAATGAGAACATATTATTGAGGCTTCGTCTTGTCATGCCTATTATAGCAACGAGTAAAAATATTTTACGACGAGAAATGCTTCATCAAAAATCATCCTGTGACAGGATTAGAACCCGTGCCTTTCGCTTGCCGGACAAGTGCGCTAACCATAACGTCACACGGGAACCTACGTGACTTGGTGAATTAATAGGCAAATGAATCAAGTATGCGTCAGCTGATCGATTTTGACACATCCCCACACCAGGATGGTGGGCGGCTACAGGTTTACCCACTAAAACTCCTCGGTGTCCTTCTCTGGGGGAGGTAGGTACTGTTTTCACATATAACTACAATCCCTTGGGGTGATTGGTCTCCTGAAACACTAAAAAGATAAATAACTAACTAACCTCGATAAAGTAGACTCTAAGGTTCTTTCTATACCTTAACTATGATGCATAGCTAATTTATCTTGAGTAATGAATGATTAATTGTGAAATTTATTCATACCGCATCATGATTTGTCTCAGTTTTAAGGCGCTCGTCTTTAGTAAACTAGGCCTTAAATCTTCAAACCGCGTTCCTTACCTACCCAATTGTGATAGTGATACGGAACCCCTCGTGCGCGGTTTTTTTTTGACCCGCACTAAGTGTAAAACTTGTGTTATGGGCACTTGAGGGTAGCCTCTTTAAGAGGATAGTCTACCTTCTCTTTCTCCATACAAACGTAGTCGACTGTTTTCTTCCTGGATAAAGATATTAGAGCACATATGTTTCTGCCATAAAACCTATATCTGCCATGACCATGCCTCTACGTTTTGGTTTTTTTTTATTTTCTAACTAGAATAGAAATAAAATTCAAAAAAAAAATTAAATTAAAAATTTAAAAAACCCCCGACTTACAAAATCTTCAAAGTTAAAACAAAACTAAACTTTAAAAAGGCAAAAATAATAACCCGAAAACAAATTTCATGTCTCTGAGTAGGTATGTGGTACCTTACGTTCCCGCGTCGGGGACGCGGTACTATAAGCACGGGTCGGTTACCATCAACTTCTGTGACACATTCCCGCGTCCCCCGACGCGGGAACGTAAGGTACCACATACCTACTCAGAGACATGAAATTTGTTTTCGGGTTATTATTTTTGCCTTTTTAAAGTTTAGTTTTGTTTTAACTTTGAAGATTTTGTAAGTCGGGGGTTTTTTAAATTTTTAATTTAATTTTTTTATTTCACCCTTTTTGTAAAAGCGATTTTGATGAAACATGCTTATTGTTGTCACAAAAGTCACGTCCTTTTATTTGATACCCCACTCGGGTATATTTGAAAACATTCGGTTTTTATTTCCGAGCTTCAACCAACATATATTATGAACGGCTGAACCGATTTTGATCAAACATAGCTAAGAACACTCGCGCAAAAGACACCTATTAAACAAAAAAAACTACATTCAAATCGGTTCATCCGTTCGTGAGCTACGATGCCACAGACAGATACACAGACAGACAGACAGACAGACAGACAGACAGACAGACAGACACGTCAAACTTATAACACCCCTCTTTTTCCGTCGGGGGTTAAAAAATTAGAAAATGAAAAACACCAAAACGTAGGGGAATGGCCATGGCTGATATAGGACTTATGGCATAAACATATTTTTCTTATATCTTTATCCAGGACTACGTTTGTGAAGTTTGTATTGAGAAAAGAGTAGGTAGACTGTCCCCTTAAACAGCGCCTTAATACTACCACTGTTCAATGCTACAGAGTCACCGTTCCAACGTCATTTCATTGCCACGGACAGCTCGCCGGCTATTTTCCTCGACGTTTTTAGGAAACAGTGCGAGGTCTCACGCGCCGCACCTACCTACCTAGGTATACATAGCTACCTATCCAGTGTGGTTGTATTGCGATTTACGGAACAATACTATAGGTAATACTTGGACTTTGGACCTTTGATTTAAAAGTGAACAAGCAGCGTCCTGCGGTTTCACCTGCGTAAGTCCCGATTTCGTGGCAATATCAGTAAACAGTAGTAGGTGGATACATAATACACATGACAACTACAAACACGCCCTTAGTACCAGCGGTTTGGGCTCTGCATTGATATTATACACACAATAGGTAGTTCAGTCGTTTAGTCATTTATTAGTCAATTAATGAATTTTATGTGTATTGATACTTACGAGTTACTAGGTACATCCTACTAATGTGAAGGTTGTGAATGAGCGGTGTTGGTCTAGTGGTAGATACCGCGACTTTCATTCCGAAGGTCGTGGTTTTGAATCCTGGCCTAACGCGCACCAATGCCTTTTTTTTAGGAAAAAAATAAGTGCGCTATTAACATCGCTCTTACGGTAAAGGAAAACATCGTGAGGAAACCTAAAAGGCCCAGTTATGGAGCTAGTTGCGGAAACACACAGTAAAAGTAAATGTGAAAGTTTGTGTGTTAGTAAGTAAACGAGTATATGTTTGTTACTCCTTTACGCAAAAACTACTGAACCGATTTCTAAGAAACTTGGTATATATATAACTGTAGGTCTGGATTAACACATAGACTACTTTTGGTCCCGATATTCCCAGGATCGGGACCTAGGCGGGTAAATCCACGTGGCGCACCTAGTACCTACCTACATAAAATTCCAATCTATCGAAGTAGGTAAGTACATATGGGAAAGTCCGTTGGGTGACGATATTAATACAAGAATTCAGAAATATATAGCTTAGGCACTCACGTAGTGGCTGAAGTATTGTAGGTGCTTAGCGTATTCAAGAGCTAAGGAAAAAACCATGAAGTAGGCAGATATTTGTTAGGTGTTTTGTTTACTACTTACTGATATGATTTGATTGGTCACCGTGTTTTGTTGGTGTAACAAGCTCTTCATTACCCCACCCAATTGATTTGTCTTGGATGAGTATTTATAAAATTTATTAGAAGCGACAGTTTAGGAAAGAATGCTTATTAATTTCGAGGATATTTTCCATCTGCTCATCCGAGCAATTATTTTCCCGATTGCATCCCTCTCGGCTACACCCCAAATTCATTTTCGATCGGCGCAGTAGGTACCTTCCTATGTATATCATTGACCGTACGGTCAATGATGGACTGCCTGACACCAACATGTAGATAGGCAGATGGTCCTAAGCTCCTAGGGACTAAGCAGTTTATCCGCCACCGCGCGGGGAGCAAAATTTTCTAAAGTTATCCAATTCTTAGACACAGACACATAATTCAAAGAATTAAAGAGGACTATTAGGCAAATTGGTGACATTTTCCCCCTTGCTTATAAACGATGACTATACTATAACACTAATTTTTTAGTCAATTCTAAGATTCTAAGTAATTACTTGTCTAATTAATTTGTCAGGCACATTTTCGTTGACGTTAAAAATCTATACTAATCTACACTAATATTATAAAGAGTTTGTATTTTTGTGTGTATGTGTGTGTTTGTAATGAATTAACTCAAAAACTACTGGACAGATTTCAAAAAAGTTTTCACCAAAAGAAATATATAAATACCAAAGAAAGCTAAATTATCGAGGAGTAACATAGGCTATTTTTGATCCTGATATTCCCCCAGGATCGGGACTTACTCAGGTGAAATTGTATATAAATGCGACCGTAACTCTCTATATCTGTTTGTAACGCTTTCACGCCTAAACAGCTGAACCGATATTGATGAATTTTTGTATAGAGATAGATAGGTCCTTGGATAGGGACGTTGGCTACTTTTGATCCCGTAAATCCCGCGGGATCGAGACTTTCGCTGGTGAGACCGTGGGCGCAGCTAGTAGTGTATAACTCAGTTTCGTAGGCACTATGCAGTACATTGCTGCTTAATCATTGGTGATACCATGTTACAATACTGTCGGCGGATCTAGGCCCGTCTGAAGTTAGGCTTTCCGAAAATTGTTGTCCCCATATTCCCGCCATGAGCCAATGTAAATCAGCTCTAACTTTACAGATAGTACAACATGACACATCTTTTACAACATTAATATTTTCACCCGCATAAGTGCCGATCCCGCGGGAATATGGGGACAACAATTTTCGGAAAGCCTAACTTCAGACGGGCCTAGATCCGCCGACAGTATTGTACGTCAATACATATTTTTTTTTGTATTGCATTACAGTAGGTACAAAATAATATGTTTGTGAACTTAGCACAGCATTGTTCAGCACATCAAAAAATAATGTGTATTGCTACATATTTCAGCGTCCCCTTTACTAAGCAGTGCTGATATCACAGGGGGCAAAAGTGATTTAAAAGTGAATTATTTACTTATTCTTATTATGGTATGTTGGGAATAGAACCATCATAATCTACCAATATTATAAAGCTGAAGAGTTCGTTTGTTTGAACGCGCTAATCTCGGGAACTGCTGGTCCGATTTGAAAAATTACTTCATAATACTCCATTTATTGAGATATAGGCTATAATATATTTTCAAAAAAAAAATAGGCGGACGAAGTCGCGGGCACTGCTATAGAATAGTTCTGCGTAGACAGAATGTGCGAGTGTGTGCACATGCAGCAATGTACTGCATAGTACATTGCTGCATGTGTTTTTAGTCGAGGAATCCTTTAATTGGCTTTCTGTTGTTACTTTAGTTTTGTCTAGTTTTAAGGAAAAGCTGTTGGATTTCCAAATAAATAAATAAATAGTGCTTATGAAACTTAATTATTCATTAGCCCCACTTACTTTAAAACGATAATTAACAGACGACTTAGTTATGTAACGTTTGTCCCTGTCTATCAACTTTGAATCTTCATGTCACAGTAAAAGACAAACGATACATAGTTTATGCGGCTATTAATCAGCGTTTATATGTAGGGGGTAGATGGATAATATGGGTACAGGGCATATACAGGCGAAACCTCAGAGCGGTACCTACTAGTTGGATTAGATATTCGGTGGTACTAGTTAACCAATATAGGTAACAATTAAATGGGTGACAAATCGACGTGGTTCAGCTATAGAAAAATCTATACTAATACATATAATGAATAACTCTGTGTGTCTCTCTGTCACGATTTACGCTTAAACCACTGATCCGATTTTGATGAATTTTGGTATAGAGATAGATAGGACCTTGGAGAAGAACATAGACCATGGGAATATCAGGATGAAATGTACATCCCGATATTCCCATGGGATCGGGACTTACGCGGGTGAAACCGCGGGGCGCAGCTAGTACTCTTTAATACGTGAATCTTTGGCGGCGCGTGCGCACAATACTGTCCGTTTAAAGCACCGGCCGCTATCAGACCAACCTTCAGTCTTCTTAAAGATCTAACAATGCGCGGACGTCCGTAACAATGCAAACGTAAACATGTAAATAAATAATACGTCCCTTTAACTTATTGCAACTTTTAAGTACTTTCTTTATCTAGTTTATCACCAATTTATTGCTATCTATTTGTGATAAGGTATAATATTTGCAAAGTTTAGTTCGTTTTGGTTTTTCGAGTGAATTTGTTGTGCAGTTTTTTTGAAAAAATGGTGAGTTATCTTTTTGTTAATGAGGTTTTTTTGTTTTGACCATTGATTTTCAAATCTAATATATAAAATTTCCATGTCACAGTGTTAGTTACCGTATTCCTCCGAAACGGCTTGACCGATTTTTATGAAATTTTGTATACGTATTCAGTAGGTCTGAGAATCGGCTACTATCTATAATTTATAGGGCAAAACAACGTTTGCCGGGTCAGCTAGTATCTTATAAGAACACTACCTTACCATACCCACAGCACAGTTTTGTGTACTTTTAATTTAAATGAAAACTTAATAGGTACCTACCTACCTAGGACTATAAATCCGAAAGTTCGTTTGTATATGTTTGTTTGTTCCCTCTTCACTGTCAAACGGTTCTACCGACTTGTATGAAAGTGTGGATAGGGGTTATTTAAGTGATGTGGAGTAACTAGAACACTTTTGGTCCCGCGGGATCGGGACTTACGCGGGTGAAACCACGGGACGCTGTTAGATTTAAACATACAAAATAAAAAAAAATAAAAAGTCTTAATGTCGAAGAACCGGTCTAAGATTTTTTTTACGATTATTTAGTTTAGAATCGAAGTGTATCATAAATTCATAACCGACTTTCAAAAACTTGATTAGATTTTGAAACCATCCTTAAATAACACTGTGTTAGCTAATCAGGCGATTTAAATATTAACGTAGCTTGGCGCAAGCTCACTTAACTTGGACGATTTTTGCGTAATACTTTTTCTTACAGAATTTTGCAGACCGGATGATTTATCATCATCATCCAATCTATGTTCCCGGTTGCATCCCTCTCAGGAGCCCGGGGTCCGCTTAGGGGCTATCATGGCACTATCAGTTCTAAATTGCTACTCGTGCAGTTCTTAACTTTTATATTGTTTGTTATATATTAAAAACAATTTAAAATTAAGATTCCCAATAAATATGACATTCGAAATAGCAAAAAATACTAAGATTTTATGGTGTACATTAGTATTTTAGCAAGTCAAACAATTCTGTCTGCTTTAGGAATTGCGCAAGTTATTTAGATCTAAAAGTGCGTTCCCTGAGCATCTTTTATGAAAAATTCGCATTCTTATATAGGAAAAAAAACATAGGTACAGCCGAATTGTAGGTACCTACTACACCTTCTGCTTTTTGAAAGTCGGTCATAAAAGATTCCGATTTTTACCAATAGAAGGCTACACAATCGAGGAGTAAAATAGGCATTTTTTTATCCCTATATTCCTACGGGATCGGAACTTATGCGGGTAAAACAGCGGGACGCTGCTAGTCGTTAGTAATATTAGTGATTTTAGGTAGGTATGTAGGTGAATTCATTGAAGTTTAGATTTTAATTGAGTTTTCTTGTCTAAGTAATTAGTTTCTTATGTTTTTTTTTTGGTTAAGGTATGCAGGTATTTAATTTATACAGATGTTTGTCCGAATGTCTGGCGTTTATTTTGATAATTTATTTTTAGTTTGGATGGTATGTTTTTTGTTTCGTTTGAATATATTAGATGGGTAATGTAGATAGTAGTCGGCAATTGCCATTTAATAAGAAATAAAAAAAACCGGTCAAGTGCGAGACTCGCGCACGAAGGGTTCCGTACGCACTTTCACAATTGGGTACGGAATCCTAAAATGGACCTATATTTTGTTTGAGTATTTGTTGTTATAGCGGCAACGGAAATACATCATCTGTGAAAATTTCATTCGCCTAGCTATTACGATTCATGAGATACAGCCTGGTGACAGACAGACGGACAGACAGACAGCGAAGTCTCAGTAAGAGGGTCCCGTTTTCTATTGGGTATGGAACCCTAAATACGAAGTATACTACTGTAAAGCCGGTCCGTATTACACAAATTACAATATAATCTCAGTGGTGTCACAGAATAAATAATAGTACTACGTACAGAAGCTGCACCGCTTTGATCTTGAAGAAAGCCGCCATTTTAATAGCCTACAAAATTTCCGACGCACCTGGTTCATTCGAAATCGCGCCTTACTACTTAGCTCATAAGAGCGCAATTCCTTTGTGTTCAGAATTTACCTACGCCACAGTTTATGCGTTAGGGTTGTACCATAGAGTGTAGGTATCTTCTTCTTCTTCTTCTAATATATAAAATTTCCATGTCACAGTGTTAGTTACCGTACTCTTCCGAAACGGACGAACCGATCTCCACCAAACTCCACATACGCATTCAGTAGGTCTGATAATCGGCTACTATCTATTATTTATAAGGCAAAACAACGTTTGCCGGGTCAGCTATAATAATATAATAGTTGAGTTGTACATTAAGTAAAGTAAAATAAATAACAACACCATTTTAAGAAAATCATTTATTGTATTTACAATTGTTTAACTTTAATATAGTGTTGTATGTATTTCTTACCATCTTTAGAGTACCCATTATTAAACTTTAATGTTGCAAAAATTCGAAATCGAACAAACAATTTTACGTAACGTACAACGTGCGCGCGCTTCGCTTGCGACAACCGCACTGAACTTGGATCGCCGGCGGTCCGAGAGGCGGTAGGTAATTATAGCGCGCAAGTACATGGAGTGATGGAGGCCTGGTGGTGTCTAGTGGAATGGCAATAGTCGTGTCATGATATATGTCCCATGCAGGATGAATACGTAAAAAAATTGCGTTGTTGAATATTAGACTCTTAGTTCTTACAATAAAACCCATATTCCTTTGAGAAGAAGAACATCTAGAAAATCCGTGCCGAGTGAGAGTTACTAACCAGAGGTGTTTTTTTCGCTCGCACTATTGCCATAACGAAATTACATTTATTGATGGTAGGACTTTGACGACCTCTGTGGCGCGTCGTGCGAAAGCGCGACTGCAATGCAGGAGGTTGCGGGTTCGATTCCCGCCGGGTGCAAGTATTTATACTTATAGAATAAATATTTGTGTCTGGTCTGGGTGTCCCTCTATGTATAATATGAATGTATTTACAAAAGAAAAATAAACATAAGTATTATATCCGTTGTCTAGTCACCGTAACACAAGCTTAGTCGCTTACCACGGGGCTAGATGGCGCTGTGTGTTGTTCACAGAATTTATTATTATTTATTTCCCACTCACAATGTACATCCTTTCACACCCACAAATAAACACACGTCTACACTCGCGAGTTTTTCATCTCAGTCAATCCTGAAGAAGGGACTTGTAAAGGTCTCGAAACGTTGAGCGTTGAAACAATGCTAAAAATAATAAACACCACGCGATTAAAACCGAAAAATGTCTTTAATTCCATTATTTATTCTAAGTTTGGAGCACTCCATCGTGTATGGTTAATATATTGATGGTGGTTTCCAAGGTTATCATAATACCGGCCATGCGACTAACTACGGCGTAGTATGATCGTAGAACCGGGAGAGCTTCGAAGTCGCTACGAAACTCGTAGCTTACTCGGGACTTGCTACGGCGAAAATTAGTTAGATTTTCTACATTTTGTAGAGGCAAAGTCAAAACTTACAGTAAGGTTGAGATCAGTGAAGTCAAAATAGTTTTTTCAATTCGAAATTATGGCGATGTTTCCGGTTTGGTTTGAAGTTTGAACAGAGAAATGTAACTATAGGAAACGCCTTGTTCAAACAAATTGGTAAAAAATTATCAAAACCTTTTACAAGTACTTACCTATAAAATACCTGTTACCTTGTTTTTGTTTGCCAACATGGTTAATTTCAGTAAAGTATTACGAATAATACAGGTTTATCCATATCTTATCTATCATTCTAATTCCTTACGACTTGTGAAGTTTCCATTGTGACTGGCAAACATCGGATTGTATACATTTGTATTAATAAATCTTCTTTTTAGGGTTCCGTACCCAAAGTTTAGGGTTTCGTACCCGTGTAAAAAAGGGACCCTATTACTGAGACTTCGCTGTCTGTCCGTATGTCCGTCTGTCTGTCAACAGGCTGTATCTCCTGAACCGCAATAGCTAGGCATTTGATATTTTCACAGAAGATGTATTTCTGTAGCCGCAACAACAACAATTACTAAAAACAATATAAATCAAATATTTAAGAGGGGCTCCCATACAACAAACGTGATTCAGGGACGGAAAAACGCAACGATACCGAGATGTATTTTGATTACTAACGCTATCTAGTGATGCGAGTGACAGACTTGCGCTGGTAGTAAAATAAATTTTATAACATTTGCGTTGCGTTCACGGATTAGTTGGTAAAGTGTTTATTTTAGGGTTCCACACACACTAAGGGCACTAAGAGCGAGTTGGACACACGCACTAAGGGTTCCGTGGGCTGTGTGCCCACGGAACCCTTAGTGCGTGTGTCCAACTCGCACTTGGCCGGTTTTTTATTAATTTGGTTCATCTCATCTGAGCAATGTTCGATGTTGAAAAACTAGCGAGGTAAGCTAAACTAACTTGGGTTAGTTGGCGGTGGATTGTTAACTTTAATTGACTTCTGTCTTCGCCGGTGTTAAGTGAGTCCTGAAAAAGAGACCTCTGTAAAGTTTCATTGAAATAATGCTAAAAGTAATAAAAACGACGCAATGAAAATGAGTTTAATTTTATTTGACTTTTCAATGCGATTTACTAGTTCATGTAATCTAATGCCTATCTGCCTTCCTGCCTGTCTGATAGTGATTTGCTAATCTAATATAGTTACAAATGCCTAAATGACTAACAGTCAACATGATATGAGGCTTCAATTAATATACCTATTAGCAGGGTCCTGCGGTTTTACTCTCTTAAGTCCTGATGCCGTGGGACTTACGCATAAAGAACATGCTCCAAGTTTCAGCACTCTGCTATCAGCGGTTTAGGCTGTGCGTTGATCAGTCAGAGACTCAAAACAAAGCATGTTATAGGTATAAAAAGAGAGAGAAGCCTTTGTTACTCTTCGATAATGTAGCTTGTCATTGGTGTAAGAATTTTTGAAATCGGTCCAGTAGTTTCGGAGTTACCCCCAATATACATAACATACATACAAACATACACGTTACCGACGTTACCTCTTTATAATCTTCATTAACTATCTACACTAATATTATAAAGAGGAAAGATTTGTATTTGAGTGTGTGTGTGTGTGTGTGTATGTTTGTCATGAATAAACTCAAAAATTTCTGGACCCCATTCAAAAATTATTTCACCATTAGAAAGCTACATCCACCCTAAGCACAGAATACATAAATCTATAGTTCAAGTACTCTAAGTAACATAGGCTACTTTTAATTCCGATATTCCCACAGGATCGGGACTTACGCGGGTGAAACCGCCGGACGCAGCTAGTTATAGATATAAGAAATAGATATACCTACTCCTATAATTGCTAGCCTTATTAATAAAACGTGGAGTAAATTCGGAGTAATTTTATCACTTTTTGTCCCTGTCTGTCAACTTTGAAAGTACTTGTCACGGAACAGGACAAAGCATATTCTTACTACTCCGACCTTACTCCACGTTAATAATAAGGCTAATATAGATTACCTAAACTGACGAAACTTGTTTTATTAACATCAGTATAAGTCAACGTTTCAATGTAGCTATTTTTAATGGCATTGCCTATAACATGAATAATTGGAACGCGATAATTACTTTACGCGTATAAATTATTTTAATTGATATAAGTATGTGATAATTAAAACGTTTGAAACTTAGGTCTTAAAAAATAAATTTCTTTTCTTATCCGAGCGATGTGCCCGGCTGCATCCCTCTCGGTAGGCCGGGGTCCGCTAAACCCCAAATTGCTTTTTTTTTATTTGGGGTCGGTGCAGTAGGTAAGTCATCATTGACTATAAATTCTGCAATTTTTTTACGGCGGCCACCTGTCTGACAGCCCCCCCCTACTAGGGACCAAGCGTTTATTCGCCACCGCGCGGAGAGAACTTTTAAGGTTTGCTAGTCTCCCTCAGATCCCTTAGTCGCCTTTTACGACACCCGCTGGAAGAGATGGGGTAACTCTAATCTATGCCGGGGCTTCACCGCACGGGGCATATGGGAATAACATGTCGTCGTTAGTAGTCGCATCAAGTCGCATGCGGTTTTGTATCCATCTAACTAGCATGCGATATTACCGCGCGATAAAAACGCAACTTTGTCGCCTTCTTAAGAGGAGAGTATACCTACTTTTTCTCCATACAAACGTAGTCGACTATTTCCTCCCTGGATAAAGACATTAGAGCAAGTATGTTTATGCTATAAAACCTATATCTCAACGTAGGGGCACGGTGCCCCTACGGTTTGGGTTTTTCATTTTCTAATTAGAATTGCAATAAACTTTAGAATAAATAGAAAATGAATAAAATCAAAGGCATGGTCATGGTTGATATAGGACTTATGGCATAAACATTTTTTTTCTAATACTTTTATCCAGGGAAGAAACACTATAGACTACGTTTGTAAAGTTTGTATGGAGAAAAGAGTAGGTAGACTGTCCTCTTAAAATACTTCCGAAATTTTGCGTTAGACATCAGAATATTACAAAGATGTTCTACAAATATTTAACTGATGTAATATTAATATCTAATCCTTGATACAGACTGACTGAAGTTTTGGTAGGTAAGTAATAAGTATACCTGCTTATCTCGACCAATCTTGTTTAAACAAATAAGATAGATATAAAAGATAACTTCGACGATAAAAAGTATATCTTTCTATAAATAAAGATGCTGATGGAGGTTGAGATCACATTTTGAAAATTTATTATGGGTATCATTGAGAAACGCAACTTGATAACGTAATAAATTAGGTGTGGCCATCTAATATTTTTTATAAAGTTATATCGCTTTAAGAGGAAAGGATACCTAATCCTTCTCCATACAAACGCTTTTTTTTTCAATTTCTAATTAGAATAGAATTAAATTAAAATAAAATAGAATGTCATGACTGATATAGGTTTTATGGCAAAAACATATGATGTCTAATGTCTTTATCCAAGGATGATACAGTCGATTACGTTTGTAAAGTTTGTATGGAAAAAAGAGTAGGTATATCTTTTCTTAAAGCTCAGGATTATTTGCATTTTTAACCTTTGAAATCTTTTCTCATATCTACCAAATTTGCATACATTATACACAGCGTATATCTAATAACTTTTCCTTAAACTTGTGTTTAAACTTATTTTCGAATGAATGCGAAATGTCCTCATAGAAATTTAGGTTTATTGGCATAATCACCGCTAAAAGATGTCAATTTTCCCCTATGACAATTTTGGCGCCCAACGCCAAATCAAAGTGGCAAAGGCACAAAGCATCAAAGTGGTGGTGGATAGTGGCGTTTCCCCACTATCCTTGTTAATCCTGGTTTCCTGGTTTTGAACAACCCTAAAAGCATAAAAAAATCGTTTAAAATTGTAAGGAGCTCCCATCACCGTTATATTATATACGCGATTGGTCCCGGTGAGGAGCGGAGCACCTGTAGATATCGCGTCCGACATAAAAGACGATCTATTTGCATACTTTCTGTTTAAATTTTTGAACGTTCTTTATTTTTTAAAGAGGATAAACCTAACTCTGGTAATTCCCAAACCGAGGAAAGTCAAAACTTACCTCTTATGTAAATACTAGCTGACCCGGCAAACGTTGTTTTGCCTTATAAATTATAGATAGTAGCCGATTCTCAGACCTACTGAATACGTATACAAAATCTCATAAAAATCGGTCAAGCCGTTTCGGAGGAGTACGGTAACTAACACTGTGACATGGAAATTTTATATATTAGAAGATGAACGTTTGAGGTATCCATGTTGTACCTGATTCATTTCATGCATAAATATATTATCGGATAACAGATCAGCGACTGTTTTGTAGAGGCATATAAAGACAAGAAAAAATCCAAGGAATATTCTAATTGAGAAAATATCATATACTTACCTACCTACATTTTTCCATGAGAACATGTTACCCCGCTACGCCGTAACTGTATTCTACAATTTAAATGTATCAAATATGCCTCAGCTGTGCTAATTTTATTTTTCAAAAAATATAAAAAAAAATGAATAAGTGTGTTTGTTAACGTTTGCTTTAGACTTAGGGGTCATGGTGGGTGTGTCACACACACCTACACATTGTGCCAATCCTGAATCATTGCATTAGGTATTACGTAGCTCATTGCAATAACAAGTTTTAGTATAGGTAACTATTGGGGGGACAATTTTCCTGTTTTGATTTGGCTAATTTTAAGGAAAAATTAATAAAACAGCAGCTTCAAATTTAATTGTATACCTAACTATTTATCTATTCTTAGTTTTATATGGATCATAAATGGTTATTTGTTCTAATTTCTAATTTCTAAAAAAAAAAAAAGGCTGCAAAGTTGGTTTTTGCAGCGAGTACTTGTATTGAAACCTGAGCTAGCGAATCATTTTAGGATTGGTTTAAATATAGAATGCTGAGCGTTGCGAAGGTTTCAAAGGTACGAGATGCAAAAAACTTTGCTGCCGAGTGAAACACAATTTTTCACCTCATTACGGCGAGGAAAATGCTAGGTGCATTTTTCCGGTAGAAAACTCAATTCGGCCTTATTGCTTGCACTAACTCTGCAGTTGTTAAATCAATATCTTCGTCGCTGCTGGACTCGCTCATGAACAAAGTATGAAAGATGAATTAGTAGAAAAAGATTTTTTTATTCAGTCCAGTGCTGCCATCTGTGGCTGGCCAGTGCAATTATTAAAAAAAGGAGGTTTCTATATATTTTACCTCTCTCCTCAACCTATACTTTTATTTTTTTTCGTAAAGTAGGTAGTTATATTTTTGTACGCTATATATATACAATACATATAGCGAAAAAATCATAAGGTGTAGTGGGGTAAATCTGAAATAACTTATTAAATGGGGTAAATCCTAATTTGTTCAAAAATAGATTTAATATCACTCTGATTAAAGGTCTAATCTGTATTTAATTTAACCCACTTTCAGAGTTACCGCAGTACACCTTATATGATTCCTCGTTTTTGAAAATAAGCAAACAATCTCTATATTGAATAATTCATGAAAAAACCTGCTTGATACTTATGAAAATCCTACTAATATTATAAATGTGAAAGTTTGTATGGATGTTTTCACGCAAAAACTACTAAACCGATTGCAATGAAACTTGGAATATACATAGCTGGAGACCTAGAATAACACATAGGCTACTTTTTATCCCGATATTCCCGCGGGATCGGGACTTACGCGGGTGAAACCGCAGGGCGCAGCTAGATACTTATGTGATTTTGCAAAATGCGATTTTGCACGCAGAAATTTGCGTGCAAAACGATCCTTCCCGAGGTTGTGAGGTGAAATAGTTATTTGTTATGCAAGGCTGCAAAGTTGGTTTTTGCAGCGAGTACTTGTATTGAAACCTGAGCTAGCGAAGCATTCTAGGATTGAACCACGAGCGCAAGCGAGTGGTTCAAATATAGAATGCTGAGCGTCGCAAAGGTTTCAAAGGTACGAGATGCAAAAAACTTTGCTGCCGAGTGAAACACACAATTTTTCACCTCACTACAGCGAGAAAAACGCTAGGTGCATTTTTCCGGTAGAAAACTCAATTCGGCATTATATACCGCTTATTGTACCGTAAATAATAAAAATAAGCAAACAATCTCTAAATTGAATAATTCATGAAAAAACCTGCTTGATAATAATGCTAGTAAACAATAAATACTACATTGGCAATGTGCAACAATACTTCGTGGTTTGATGCCATGAACCAAAAAAAAGAAATGAGGTTCCGGTTAGCGCATTTTCAAGCGCATTTTTCAGCGACTTGCTCTATATAAAAGTATCGAGAAGACAGATTCGAATTTTAAAATCTCTTTCCACGCTAGGGCGCAAAATGCGATTTTGCACGCAGAAATCAGCGTGCAAAACGATCCTTCCGAGGTTGTGAGGTGAAATAGTACATTATGATATAAGTGCGGTAAGTTGAAAATTACAGCCGAGGCGATATTGCTAGCCCGAGCCGTAGGCGAGGACTACAAGAAAGCAGAGGCTGTAATTATCAAAGCGCACGTATGTCATACGACGTTTTATAACACATTTGCGAGGAAATCAAATAAAAACAATACAGCGAAAAGAAAAAGCGCGCGGAATAATTTTTATTTGTTCACAAATTAGCGATGCGCGGGCATCAGTGCTTTTTTTTTTTTAAGGCAACGGTACAAAAACAGCCAGTATTACTAATAAAGTAAATTAATATTTTTTTGTTTCTGTTACAGATGTAATTTACTGTCAAAATGAATTAAATTAAAGAATTAAATGTTTATTTTTTATATTTTATCTCCCAAAGTTAATTTTATTCATAAAATATTGACCACTTTTCTGACATAAAAACTTTTTGATTTGCTTTCTTTGCTTTTTTTTTCTTAAGATTTAAAAAAGTACCGTTGGTTTTAGACGGAGCATGATAAACCGTACGTGTTACCTTATTAGAAAGAAACTCGTGCGTTTTACTTTACGATTACGCACAAGTACGTAATGACATACATTACGATATTGAAATTGGTGAAATAAGAGGCCCTTTACGAGCAAATGTGTTATAAATAATATTTCATACTCGAATAGGTTTTGCATTAAAACTGATTATCCGATTTCGCAGTCCAATGGTGCAGTAATCAAATTATGTTATAAAAACCTGCCACGGTACAATAAAATTATGCTTATGAAATCGGTTATTTTGACTATGACTGGTAAACGCAAAACCATTATTACTACCTGTTTTTAGTTTTTACTGTGTGTTTTCCGCAACTAGCCCTATAACTTGTCCTTATTGCGTGACTTTAAGCCGTGGGTTTCCTCACGATGTTTTTCTTCACCGTAAGAGCGATGTATAGCGCATATTTCTTAAAGTAAAAGTCATTGGTGCGCAGGATTCAAAACCACGACCTTCGGAATGAAAGTCACGGTATCTACCACTAGACCAACACCGCTCTCTTCTAAACTACTACTTTTTACCTGCCGAAGTAACCACAACCGAAACCATGCACAGAAAAACTTTCAGCTTTTATAAAATACCCAAGGTCTGGCCATCTTGGGTTCTTGGGCTATAAGTGAAAATAAAGAATATTACAAACATACAAGATAGGCGCGAAAAACATAACCCTTTCCTTGCAGCCGGGTAAAAAGCGCCAGGCATACCTATAGTATAGATGATGATTATTTGTTTGATTTTATTGTAATTTATTAACTAAAACGTTCTTCTAAACCTAAACTAAAATATTCCGGAACATATCCATCACTTTTTATCTTATTTTATTAATTGGTAGGGCAATTATTTAAAGATTATTCATTTCTTGTTTTAATTGGGGTTATTAGAGTGTTTTTTTGTTTTTATTAATTGGGGTTAAGCTTATTTTAGTAGAACAAAATTGATAACATCATATTGATAGATCTAGGTACATTGTTGCAATGCTGTCTTTATTAAGTTTAGTATTTACCGAGTGAGCGAAGCGTCTCTGCTTGAAGTCTGGCAATTTTTTATTCATCTGTCAGTCAGTAGATACCTATGTTGATTCTCCATTGTCGTATTTCTCAACCGATCTTTACGAAACTTAATAGCATGGGGAATTTTTGATTAGTGGTGTAGTTCTAGTTCACTAAGGGGGTTTAATTTCAGACTATAATCTGACATTACAGTTTAGCGTACTACACACTTAGTGGTTTTTAATGCTATGTCTAATAAAATCATGTTATTTCAGTTTTAATTATAAGGAAGACAATTATAGTTTACAAATGTCTTCCTTCTGGTGTCATCAATGGTACCTACCTACCTATTTTATCTCTATGAATGCCACAAAATAAAACAAACAGTTTGTGTATAATTTTATTTCCGACAAGCACTTACCACACTTTACGAAGGAAATTGACTGTGACATTCAAAATTACACTTTAATGTGACAATTTAAGGTTGGAATTAGTTAGAAAATGGTTTAATTCACTGGAACGGAAAGAAAATCGGTTTTCCTCGTTCGTGATCGACTATCACAATGTCCAATGACTTGTCTTGATTTGTTTTTCTGTGTGTAAAGAAACCTAATATAACCTTGGCTATGGCTGCAGACAAATCGACTCTACAAGAACACTGGGCCAACCAATTTGTGAACGCAACCCGAACGCTACAATTTATTTAACTTTTGGTTTCAGTTTCACTAGATGGCGTTAGTGGTCAAAATTCATCGCGGTATCGTTGCGTGTTTCTGTCCCTGAATCACGTTAGTTGTATTGAAGTCCGGTACCCTAAATTGGGAAGTAAAAGTCCCCGTGGATCAAATCGAAACTAAACCAAGGCAATACTCGTAAGCGCACTGATAAGCGACGCGAATTCCTACCCAGTAAAAAGGTCACAGCGAGCCAACTCCCTGGGGATGTGGCTCGATGTGCCCATCGAATTTTGTTAAAACGCCGTCCACTAATTACTAACTTAATCCCAATCGAACGTCAATAAAATAAATTTCGAAGACTGGAGAAGAACGATACAATTAAAACTTCTAATAGAAAAAGAGAGGACAAAGAGTCTGTCTGTTCTGTACCTATGACACAAATTTAAAAAAATGAGCCTAGTTCGATAAACACATTGTCTGGCTACAGCCCCGCGTCTGAGGACTTTTTTTTGTAAAAAGACTCCAACATCAAATTTGCCAATCGTACAGCCAATCGGTCTAATAATTGCTAGTCGTAAAATGTGTAAATGAGCACAAAAAATGAAGTAAAGGTCAAAATTCGGCAAGATTTCGTACAACATTAAAATCATCGAATGTAAAGACTTTTAAATATTGGTTGATATAAAGATCAAGCTATCAGCAAAATTAGTATGTAGGTACATGTTCCTTTTACGCGAATCCCGAGGGAAAATCGGGGACAAAAGTAGCCTCGATAATGTAGCTATTGGTATCCTATTGGTATTTTTTTTAAATCGGTCCAGTAGTATCAGATCCTATTCGTTACAAACAAAGAAACATTTTTTCTTTATAATATTATAATTAAAGAAAAACCGCTGCAGCGCCATTGAGTTATTGCAGCGCAATCATTTTTTTAATTTTATTGTTATCTCGTAAAAATGAAATAATAATCGCTACGGGTGCTAAGATGGAGTCGATGAATGTCGCTTAAAACGTCAAAAGTATTATTGAATTGAGGTAGCGTTATAGTGGCTTGTTTCAACTATCTTCCTTCTGAAGCCATTTCTACTGTTAAGGTCGAGATCAATGGTGTAGAGTAATATTTGCGTGCATTGATTAAATGTCCACTCTAATGGTAAAATTTTAATCTTCTTGGATAATATAGTTTAACAAAAAAGCTTCGAAGGTCAAAATTCGGCACGATATTAGCTAAAATAAATCTTCGGATCAACCATGGATTAACCATTTAGATGAGTTTTAAAATTAGTTTTTTACAGCTTTTGTTAAAATATCGTTATATTGGATTAACAGTAAAATGATTAAAAATAATCGTCTTTTTACGATTTTAATTCCAGTTTGCAATAAATTTTCAATTTATAGTACTTCTATACTAAATAATTTACTAATATTATAAAGAGGTAACGTTGGTAAGATTTATGTATGTATTTTCCGGGTAATCTCTGAAACCACTAAACCGATTCCAAAAATTCTTTCACCAATAGACAGCTACATTATCGAAGAGTAACATAGGCTACTTTTGATCCCGATATTCACAAGGGATCGGGACTTACGCGGGTGAAACTGCGGGACTCTGCTTGTGTTTAATATTCCAACCAAGTTTTGGATACAAATCCAAGGCGAGAATGAGTCGAGAAATAAAATAAGAAATAATTATGAAATCTTTGGATAAAAAATTAAACAAAAAAAAAAACAAAATGAATTATTCAATTATTTATTAGACAACTATGGTCCAATAAATGTTAGTGTATCTTATACACAGTAGAACTAAGATATTCTATATTATGGTACATATTCTATAACTAAATGTTTCAACATAGCGTCAGCATCGTTAGACTTCTTTGGAAACGTTTTCAACAATTTTTGGTTTTGCTAAAGCCTTTGTATCCGCAAAATCGGGTAAACCATTTTATGATTTTTAACCATTTAATATTTTTTTCGATTTGGCGATTTTTCAATGTATTCTTATTGACGGCGTCTGTGGCGCGTTGGGACAAGTCTCGACTGCCATGCAGAATGTTGCGGGTTCGATTCCCACCGGGTACAAGTATTTATGCTTAAAAATAAATATTTGTTTCTGGCCTAGGTGTTTTCTCTGTATCATAATATCGTTAGTGGAAAGGCTACTTTGCTAAAGCGCCACATGGGCCAAAATGAGTTTTTTATATCATTGGATTGGGTTTTTTTTTCTGCGTCGATTGATGTCGGTTTCGTGTCAATCGGAGCATATTTTTGGTGCTTAAGCTTTCCAAAAAATTGAAGAATTGATAAAAAATCAATGACTAAAACGACCTTGTTACGGTGTTTTTGCAACGAAGGTCGCTTAAGAGCTACAATATTGGTTTCGTAGCGCCTAAGTGATTTTTTCTTCCCGTCGCTCAGGATGGTGGAGGAGCGCCGAGAGGAGTCTCGCCAGGCCCAGCTGGTAGAGTGGCGGACCCGGCTGCAACAGCCGTCAGCCGGCCACTGGACGGTGGAGGCTGTGAGGCCAATTTTGGAGGGGTGGGTGAGCAGGCAGCACGGGGCACTCTCGTTCCGCCTCTCGCAACTGCTGACGGCACACGGATGCTTCGGCAGGTTCCTGTGCCGTATCGGCAAAGAGGCGGACGAGAGGTGCCATCATTGCCCTAGTCCGTGCGACACCGCGGCGCACACGCTGGCTGAGTGCCCAGCCTGGGACCAGCAGCGGACAGAGCTGGTGTCTGTCGTCGGCCGTGACTTGTCGCTGCCGGCCGTGGTCGCTTCCATGGTCGACAGCGACGAGGCGTGGCAGGCCGTAAGACATTACGCGGAGGCCGTAATGAGCCAGAAAGAGGCTGCGGAGAGGGTTCGCGAGATCCACCGCGTCCCAAACCGCGCACCGCGCACCCGACGGCGGAGGAACAGGAACGATCTGTTTCCGCCCTAACCCGGCTCTTGGCGGCGGACTCGGGGGAGTCCGTCGCCAATAAACGAGCCCGAGATGGCGGCGGCGTGTCCGCGCCGCCACTCGTGAGGGTTTTCCCCGCAAAGGGGTTTTGGTGAGGAGGTCCGTCGAGACCACCCGCCGCTGGAGCTCGTCGACGGCTCCGGAAGGAATTCCGACGAGCTCCCGCAATGGCGGAGCGCTGGACACCGAGGGGTTTAGTGGGTAAACCTCCGGCCGCCTACCATCTCAGGCCGGAGGGACCACCACACACCGGGCCGCTCTCCCCCGGGAGCGACCACATTTTATTATCTTCTGTAGTATAAGCACAATTGCTTTTCTTCAATTTTGTTGACATAACTATATTAGCAATTTTAGATGACTGTAGTTTACTTTATTGTAGGCTATTAGCTGTTTTTGCTTTCTATTGTACAAAATTATTTGGCGCTTTAGCAAAAGTCCCTGCACAAAAGTCCCTACATAACAACAGAAGCGTGGAGTTGTAAGTAATTTCTATTGTCTTATGTTTGCTTACTCTCGCTACGTTAGTGAAAATAATATTTTGAACTAGAGTATTAATATTCTAGTTAGAAAAAATAAAAAAGTATATTTTAAAGATGTGAGGTAGTTAGGAAATGTTAGTAATATGGAGTGCGAGGCATTTTTTAAGCGTTATATGCGTAGGATGGCATCTGGTAGGATCGAAACCCGACTGCCTTTTATTGACTGCCCTCCGCTGCTGGGAGAATCGAGGGCCTTGGCAGAAAAACGGTTGTTGGCCATGGAGCGTCGAATGTCGTGCCACCCGGTACTTCGGGAGAAGTATATCGAGTTCATGCGCGAATACGAGTCCTTGGGCCACATGTCGCGGGCGACTGTCGACTGAACAACGACAGATCACTTTTTTCTGCCTCATCACGCGCTGATGAAGACCTCAACTGGAAAATTGCAGACGGTATTTGACGGAGTGGCACCGTCGTCGTCGACTGGAGTCTCTTTGAACCAATGTCTCCACTCCGGTCCGAAATTGCATAGAGATATCATTTTGAACCTCCGAAGGTATCACGTGGTGTTCGGGGCGGACATTCGGATGATGTTCCGTCAAACAGATATACATCCTGACGACAGGAGATTTCAATTGATACTTTGGCGGGAGCACCCTGACGATCCGGTGATCGTTTATGAGCTCAACACTAACACGTTCGGCCTGAAGTCGAGTCCCTTCGTCGCTATCCGCTCACTGCTGTCGAGATTGTTGCGCTATGTGCACAAGGAACTGTCGCCCACGGTGGACATCCGATATGTCTATGCATGGTCCGGCACTCAAGTAGGTAGTCCTAGCGTTGCTACGTGCAGCGTCTCACACGCTGGAGACATTGGTGGCCAACCGGATATGTCAGGTACAGAACGCCTGTTTGGACTTCATTTGGAAACATGTTCCTGCGAGCTGGAATCCCGCGGATTGTGCCTCTCGAGGAACTGAAATTGGTGCAGCATAAACTCTGGTGGGGACCGGAATGGTTGACGGAGCCCGTATCATCATGCCCAGTTAACGTGATCGATGGCTCTCTATCCTTGTTGCCCGGACTGAAGGTTCTTGCGTTAACGAATGAACCGAAACCAGACCCGAACTGGTTGACGGCTCGATACAACAAATTAAACAAGCTATTAGGCGTGACCTACTGGATCAGGAGATTTGTACATAACTGCTGGCAGCCGAGCAAGAAGCAACTGTCGCCTATTGCGAGCGTTGAAAAACGCAGAAGTTTGCTCTTGCTTTTGATCCGGTTGGTTCAGGCTGAACGATTTGAGGACGAACTAAGGATTCTGCGCACGGGAGGCGCAAAGCTTAAGGGAGCGGTCTCCCTTAAGCTTTGGCTTAACCCATTTCTGGACGGAGGTGGACTGCTACGCGTTGGAGGTCGACTTAGGAATGCTGACCTGCCCTTCGGTAGTCGTCATCCACTTTTGCTAACCAAGGTGGAGCTTTTAGTCTCTGATAGACACTTGAAGAATGCACACGCGGGATGTATGGCATTACTTGGAATTTCACATCGGGAATTTAGGATTTAGTCTTCCCGACGAGTGGTTCACAGCGTCCTATTTCGATGTTTAGCTTGGTACAAGGTAAAAGCCTCCACAATGCAACCACATATCTTCCGTCGGACCGGGTTTGTCAGACGGCTAGGCCGTTCGACGGGGTCGGTACCGGACTTTTTGGGGTCAAAACGATCACCTAGCGTAACAAGAGGGACACGAAGGCGTATTTGTGTGTTTTTGTCTGCCTGGCCACTAAGGCCGTTCACCTGGAAGTGGTATCGGCTCTTACAACGGAAGCCTTTGTCGCCACGCTAGCTAGATCGTTTTGTTTCGCGTCGAGGTTTGCCGCTCTGTCCCGTCTCCTCTGATCCGATCCGAATGACTTGGAAGTCCTGACATCTGGTCATATTTTGGTCGGACAGCCGCTTACGGCCCTGCCCTGGATGAGCGCAGACATCGGTTGTCTCGCTTTCAAATGTTGGAACAAATGGGTCAGGACTTGTGGCTTTGCACTTGTGTAAACTAATCACAGTAAAAATAATTAGTCAGTATGACATTGCAATTTTAGTATTTCCTAATTTAAATCAAATAAGCAATTTTATTACTTTACAAATATCTAATATTTGACTAGGTTTGTAAGTGTTAAGATAATTTGCTTAAATTACATTTGCAGTTATTCCTTTCTTAAGCAATTTTTCTTTACGAAGTTTTACTACGTGTAGCAATAGTTAGCATTTTTTCATTCCATAACTTCATACATTTCTAGTTTATTAGTATTTTTTCTTTACTTGGTTAAAGATTATAGCTATTAATTAGCAAATTGCAACGACTAAATTTGAGACAATAATGGTAGATTGGCAATATTTTCCTGACCAACATTTTATTATAAGCCACGTGATTTTTGCTTAAGCGACACTTATTTTACGAACCAGGGGACCTATAGATCTAGAAACAGCTACTAATTGCGAACGCAAGTATAAATATATACATATATTAATATGAACTCGTTGTGGTTAAAGGAAAAAAAGATATGAATTTTTTTTCGTAAAAAAAACTTTAAACCTCATTTCCCAAAAGTACCGTTTTGGCGCTTCAGCAATGTCGCCTTTCCACTGACGATATGTTATGTATTTACAAACTTAAAAGTGTACTTAATATATCCGTTGTATAGTACCTATAGTACAAGCCTAGTGCTTAGTCTGGGGCTAGATTGCGCTTTGTGGAACGTCGGCGTCGTGCAATATTCGTATTCGTGAAATATTAAGTTTCATCAAAATCGGTTTAGTATTAGTACCGGGAGACCTCGTACAAAATGTAGTGTATGTACCCAGATAGCACTGTAAGCATGTATCCTAATTAAGAATCGATCTATATTGTAACATTAATTTCAATTAGAATAAATCATATCTTCAGACAATACAGTCGTTTACTTGGTCCCACCTTATATGGCGACCCTGCCTGCCCGCGTTCGCGTTCCAATCAAACATAAAACAAATCTTTATAAAAAAAAAACGTTTATTTACCAAAGAAAATACAATTATATGATCCAATTAAACTTATCATAATGGGGTGCCACACGCAAAGCTGTAAGCAGATGGCGCTGGCGTCGAAGGTCCCCCACAAATGAAAACGCCGATTTTTTTTTCCTCCTCATTAACAGGTTAACAGTCCACAGACCATGTGGTCTATTTACGGAAAGCACTACCAGTCCACAGACCACATACGGTCTGTTCTTCCATACAAATTTAAAGGTTTTTAGAGCCGTGGACGTGGAGAAAAGGGCATTTATTTGATGTGGACGTGAGAGGACATATCGTTTAGAAGCCAAAAAGTGAACTTTGAGAACAAACGTCTAATTTTTGAGATATCGAGATCCGATTTTTTTTACCTAAATAAAGAAAAACAGAATATTACTATCCTTACTAATTTAATTCAAAAAAACAAGTCAAAAATTACATAAACATCAAAACACAAAATAAACAAACACAAATAAAAAAATAAAATAAAAAAATAATACAAAAGAAATCTAACAATAACAATAAACAACAACCAAACACAAAAAAATTAGTCAAAAAGGCCCCCCCGGATTGCTCCCGAAGCAAAGGATCCCATCACACCAGCAGCGTTCCCACGCTGCACCGCGATGGAAAGCCGTTGCAACAGGAACAACCCTGAACGACCGTCCAAACCCCTCTACCTGAGACGATTACCCACCGCCCGAACGAACTCCAACCCCTCCCCACACCAACAGCCCATAACCTCCACAGCCAAAGGAACGAAAATGTACGCCCTCTCCAAACCAGCGTACTTCACCCGCTTGCCCACAGCCGCTGCCTCAGCAGCCGCCGCACCCACACGCACTGTACGGGCCAAGTGACTGGCCGCAAAGGTACTGACGCAGGTGGCATCCCAGATAAGGCACCTCCCCCTCTCCCAGGGAACCAACGTCAGCCCATCCGGCCACCACATCTTACTATACTACATTTTATAGGTTTTTTATATACTTTTAGCTAATTTAACAATGGATAGGTAGACGATATATTTTAAATTTTAAAAATAGAAAATATTTAGCTTAAAAAAAAACGAACTTTCCAATACTTTATAACATTTGGTTATGCACCCAAACCCCTAAAACACCGATGTTTTCACTAATAACGCAACTGGACGTGTGGGGCACTTCCATTCTGAAACTCGGACAGGGAACCTGTTAAACAAACTAAACGAAAAAAATACACATAACCTAAAATAAACCATCCCCAAGCGTCTTTATAATATTAGAACTAGATTAGGTATCTAGATTTTCTTGAACGACATTTTTCTTATCAAAATATCAAACTGCCGCATGCCGCCTTTATTCCGAAAGAACTTGTTATTTATTAAAATATAGATCGCCCTTCAAAGGCGATACAAAAATACTTTTAAACTTTCTCTTTATAATATTAGTAGGTAATTATTTGCCCCACGGTTTCACCCGTGTAAGTAGCCTATGTTACAGAATACGGTGAAACGGTCCCGACCCCAACGAGACGATGAAAACGCAACGATAGCGCGATCTAACTTTGGCAGTAGCGCCATCTAGTTACAAGAAAGAGTTTTAATTTTGTATAGAAAGTTACTGTATGTAACTACTTACATATTACTATTTCGGCTTATTTTAAACTTAGTAAGTAATAATAATGTAGTATTTATGAGTAGTTGGATTCTATACTAGTTGTGTCCCGAGGTTTCACCCGCGAAAATTGATTAGATACGTATAAGATTCTTTTTAAACCCTTTCTTATAAGACGCATGCTTAGCTTACCTTAATCATAAAATAACACTAGAAATATCAGTTTTTATTACCACTTAGCGGTTTAGGCTGTGCGTTGATCCATCAGTCAGTCAGTCAGTAAAAAATCTTCTTCTTCTGCCTATCAAAAAGTAGTTTAGACTCATTTTTTGCGTACAAGACCTTGAAATATTATTTACTAGCTGCGTCTCGCGATTTCACCCGCGTAAGTCCCGATCCCGTGTGAACGTAGAGCTTTCTAATGTTGAAAGAATTTTTGAAACACACACACACACAGCACAGTTGTTTTTGAGTTTATTCATACCAAACATACACACACACACACACACAAATACAAATATTTCCTCTTTATAATCTAATATATAAAATTTACATGTCACAGTGTTAGTTACCGTACTCCTCCGAAACGGCTTGACCGATTTTTATGAAATTTTATTTTCGTATTCAGTAGGTCTGAGAATCGGCTACTATCTATAATTTATAAGGCAAAACAACGTTTGCCGGGTCAGCTAGTATTAGTATAGATATATATTATGTAGGTACCTACTGGTACTATTCTAGAGGTAATGTCTAAAACAAACATATTCTTTCTTAGATTTTTCTTCTGTTTTCGCGATTTTGTATTAAAATTAAAGACATTTTTCGGTTTTATTACCTTTGTTAAAATGTTGTTGTTGGTTGGTAGGTTCCGAAGTCACGTTAGTAATAAAACATACCGTTGTAAACGTGATTTGTACATAGTTAATCTCTATCTATACTAATATTATAAAGAGGAGAGATTTGTATTTGTGTGTGTGTGTGTGTGTATGTTTAGTATGAATAAACTCAAAACTACTAGACCGATTTCAATTTTTTTTTCACCATTAGAAAGCTACAATTTCCATGTTCCATGTTCAACATATTCCATGTTCCTTTTACGCGAAATAAATATAAAAAGTCGCTGTAAGAATTAAATGAGCATCGCTTCGGGCGCTAAGATGCAGTGTATGTATGACGGTTAAAACATCAAGAGTATCATTGAATTTGAGGTAGAGTTCAGTTCGAAGAAATACAGTGTAGTGCCACTGTATTTCTTCGTATCGATTGCAGTTAAATCAGTCTTAGGGTTCCGTACACAAAGGGTAAAAATGACACTGTCTGTCTGCACGTCTGTCACCAGGCTGTATCTCATGAACCGTAATAGCTAGATGGCTGATGGTTGAAATTTACACAGAAGATGTATTTCGGTAGCCGCTACAACAACAAATACTAAAAACAAAATGAAACAAATATTCAAGTGGGGCTCCCATACAATAAACGTGCTTTTTGTCATAAAACGCAACGATACCGTGATGTATTTTTATCACTAGCGCCATCTAGTGATACGAGTGATAGACTTGCGCTGGTAGTTTGCTTTGCGTTTACGAAATGGTCTACTGTTAATTTTAGGGTTCCGTTTCCAATTGTGATAGTGGTACGGAACCCTTCGTGTGCGAGTCCAACTTGCACTTGTTTTTATTTTCCTAGTAACTAATTCTTATCAGAAAACTCTGGTTTCCCTTCAAAACGCAATCGCAAAGAGGATCCACTTCATATGACATGTAGGTGTAGGTATTCTATCAGTCAAGTTGGTTTTCATATGAAACTATGATACTATTGATACTTGAGATTCGATAGATCCAGAAAGACAACAATTTTATCTGATTATTTCAAAATTCATAAGTGGATCCATTTTATTTAATGGATGTATGATTTATACTAGTATAGTTTTTTTTTATTTTTTTTTTGTTTCCGAAGACATCAAATAAAATATCGCTACTTTCGCAGATGTAGCGGTTAAACCTATAACAATTAAACTTAAACTACAAATTAAACATCTATAAACGCACACAAACAAATAACAAAATAAATAACTACAAGTTAAATACTACATTATAAAACTAACTTGTGTATAATTTTATAAACTTATGTATAAAATTATACTAGTATAGTAGGTATGGTATAAATATACTTAAGTAATATATCCGTTGTCTAGTCACCGTAATACATGCTTAGTCGCTTACCAGTCTACTGTTCATAGAACTTCTAGTAGTAATATAAAGAGGAAAGATTTATTTCCAAAAGTCGTAGAACAAAAGTTGTTCGCCTAGCTAGATGAATCAACCCCTTTCTGATCAACCCCTTTCTGGTTCAAATGACCGTCCTCGAAACACGCACACACGCACAATTCTATGGACATGTAATTTGGAGGGTGTCTAATAAGACATAGGTACTTTCGTGGATGTATAGGTACCACAAAGTTCCCTATTCATCCACTATCACAGGTTTTTTTAAGAGGAATTATAACGCCAACGACATTGAAACTGAAAATCCCTGTCGGGCTCATCGAAAATTGTTGATTATTTCATGACGGAATGTCGTAGAACTTTTTTTTGTGTACAGATTATAGGTGACATTGTTTCATACATTTTGGTGTAGTTTTAAGACAAGAACCTCCTATTGGTGCAAAGCCTATCCTTTACGACATTCCGTCATGAAATAATCAACAATTTTCGATGCGCCCGACATGGATTTTGAGTTTAGCAGGTATAGGGCCCTTAATACAGGTAGGTACTTTATTTTTTTGCGTTTTTTTTTTGTTTTCCTTACCCAAAGGGTAAACACGGGACCCTTTTACTAAGACTCCACTCTTCCTCATTCTTCTGTCTATCTGTCTGACTGTTACCAGTGGCAGCTCATTTCTTAATTTTTTAAATTTATTTTTTACACAAAAGAAAAATACACTTACATATAATGTACTTCTAAAGGTGCAACAAAAACTCTTACGAGTTTTTCCGTGCACCAGTGAACCGTTATCTATCTTCTTCTAATCTTCTTATATATAAAATTTCCATGTCACAATGTTAGTTACCGTACTCCTCCTAAACGGCGCGACCGATCTCCACCAAACTCCACATGCGTATTCAGTAGGTCTGAGAATCGGCAACTATCTATAATTTCTATGGCAAAACAACGTTTGCCGGGTCAGCTAGTTTATTATACAAAAACATTATTCAAATATAAGTAAGCTAACAACACGTCAAGCAGAACCTACATAAATCGAACCAATATAAATAATCTTATTAACAAAATCAAAATAAAGACATAATTAATTATTAACATCAGAAATGGTTACTTTCTTACTACTTTTGTTGCCGTTAAATATTTAAGGGCTCTCATACAACATACGTGATTTTTTGTAACAATGGTACGGAACTCTTAGTGCGCGAAACCGACTTGCATTTGGCCGGGGTTTTTATGTTTTTCACCGATTACTCGCTAGAAGGGCAAGATTAGGTCTTGTTTTCATCTCCATTCCGAGAAGATTGCTACAATTTTATTTCATTTTGTTTGGAAGTTATACTATAGCCCAAAGGTGGCCCTGTACAAAATGTTGTCATGATCTTTTTAAAATGCAGTAAATTGCTTACTTTGCAGAGACAGTCTACAACCCCTTAGTGCTATTGGTTATTCTGTGGTTGTAGGGAATTTACATTAGAGGGTATTAGGGTATATTATATACATATAGGTACCATCAATAAAACACAACACAAAAAAAACATTATAATAACATTTTGTAAAGAAATAAGTACACTTCAGTACTGGAATATGTAAGGCATGCACGCCAAATCAAAATAATTTAATCTCATAACTAGATGGCGTAAAGTACGCTACACACGTTTAGATTTCTCTGTGCGATTATCGTACAGATAAATCGCATGCGAGAAATCTAACGCCCATAGTGCCTACACACGTTCAGTTTTATCAGTTACGATTTCTTTTCGCTTGAAGTAACACGTATTATGACTTGATCGAATGAATAATTTTAATATTAATATTGATAATATTTTTCCACAAGCTGTTCTTAGGAGCCGATTTTATTGATAGAAACTCAAAAATGAGTAATTTACTACCTTCTGGGATGCTATTCTGCTCATCATTTCGAATTTTCTCCTAAGATCTTCACCGAGATTTTACTCGGGACTCTCAGCTTCCAAATAAAAAAAGAATTATCGAAATCGGACTTCATATTCATTCATATTCGCCGGAGTACGGCGTAAAACAATCCCAGAAGATCAACTACTAGGTAAACTGTGGCAAAAACTGATAGCTCTTCAGTTTTATCTATGCGATTTCGATTTGATCGTCAGATAAACTGTACAGTTCTCAGATTTGCCTACACAACGTGTGTAGGCAAAAACGATTTATCGTAAAGATTTCTCGCATGCGATTTATCTGTAAGATAAATCTAAACGTGTGTAGGGTACTTTAGGGGTGCATTTACATCGCGGTATCGTTGCGTTTTTTCTGTTTCCTTGGGGCAGACACGTTTGCAATTCTCCTTCATTATATTGTGGTGTACTCCGTGTACTACCTTATAGATAGAATAAATAACAGATCAATAGTCGTTACACAAATTTACTTATTTCTAAATGTGTTAACTATTTTTGAAACACCTACATACAATAGGTGATTTAAACTAACTAGCCAGCTAGTCATACAAATGAAATGTATACTAGCTGCGTCCCGCGATTTCACCCGCGTAAGTCCTGATCCCACGGGATTTTCCAAAAAACCCTTCCTAAGTGGATCCTTACACACCACAAAGAACACTATCTCCAAATTTCATGTCTCTAGGACCAGCAGTTGCTACTAGGGCTATGCGTTGATATAGATCAGTCAGGACTTTGAATTTTAAATAAATAGTGTTATTTGCGCGCGACGTAACATACAGCGCAATTCAGCCTTAAAGTAAGCACTAGGCTTGTACTACGGGTACTAGACCACGGATGTACTTACTTACTACATATAGACTAGGAGGGGGAAGTTGGTCATCTTACCTCATTAGTACCAAGTGGAGACTTATATGGGGGAAAGAGTAGTAAAAGTTATGCTAAAAAAAGTCGGTCAGCCTCGAGTCAGCCTGGGCCCGCCCTACCCCGATTGATCCCCTAAAAATGGGCTGAGTTCAGACGGGCCCAGGCTGACTCGAGGCTGACCGACTTTTTTTTAGCATAACTTTTACTACTCTTTCCAGCATATAAGTCTCCACTTAGTACTAATGAGGTAAGATAACCAACTTCCTCCTCCTAATCTAATAGTTTACTTTTTTTTTGTAAATATTATGACGGCGCGCCACACAAAATCATATCTATGATAGTCATTTCTCAAAACATTTCGAGTCAGTGAATCAGGTAGGTACAATCGCTTGATATCTTTAGCCTACTTTTACAACCGTATTTATTTATAGACGAATCTAAGTGATTACTTTGGCTAAGTAATGCCCTGTCTCGGTCTTATTAGTGATTTTTAACGGCAACGAAATTGTGACAGACATATTAACTTAGACAAATAATTACTTAGAGACAACTAGTATTTATAGTAAATTCTAAGTAATTACTTGTCTAAGTCTAAGTCTGTGATATTTTCGTGGACGTTAAAAATTACTAATAAGAGCGAGATGGGGCATTGCTTAGCCAAAGTAATCACTTAGATTCGTCTATATATACGGGGGTTAGAGTTAAGTTAAGATTTAAGTTTCTAACAGCAAAAGAACTCTACGTTAGATGACCACTTTTGTTGGCAACTGTTTGTCGACACTTACCACTGAAAATGGTTGTAATAAGCAATTGGTAGTGCAATATCGTCGCTTCGAGGACAATAGATAATTATCAGGTTTATTGTGTTAGGATTCATTGACGGCAAAGGCTCTATTTACATCTGAAGCTCTATCTTCTATCTATACTTTATATATAACTAGCTGCGCCCCGCGGTTTCACCCGCGTAAGTCCCGATCCTGCGGGAATATTGGGATAAAAAGTAGCCTTTGTGTGATTCTAGGTCTCCAGTTATCTATATACCAAATTTGATCGCTATCGGTTCAGTAGTTTTTGCGTGAAAAAGTAACAAATTCACATACAGACATACAAACTTTCGCGTTTAAAATGTTAGTAGGATAGGATATACCATTGATGTTAACCTTTTAACAGTAGATATGACGTCAGAAGGAGACAGTTGTGTTGTAATACAGTGGTAACGCTACCGCCAAATTGATTAATGCTTTTGACGTTTTAATCGTCATTCATCGACTTTATCTTAGCACACCGCAGCGATACACATTTCATTTTTACGATTGATGATTGATTGATTGTTTGACAATTTAACTCACTCTTAAACCCCAAAATATTTAGGGTCAGCATACAGTAGATACCTAAGTCGTCATTGATCACACCTACTGTAAATAGATTTGACAATATTTTTACGGCATGAAATTCGTCACGCACGTACAATGACCCAATTGTGAGACTAAGTGCGGAAAAGGCCCAGCGTAACTAATTAACTACGGCTACTACAATCGAATATCAACTAGATTGTTGTAGGAAATTTAAAATTCAAATAGTAAAAACTAAAAACCAAATAGAATACCTTAGTTAGTTATAGATGAGTTGAAACAAAGGACAATTATTTGACAAAATTGTATAGCACAGATTAGCCTGAGACGAATTACTTATCGTCACGTTTTACGGCGCCCGACGCGGTAAATACCCACTAACTGCAGGTTTTTCTGTCTATTAAGGGCCCTGTTACACAGTTTCCTTGAAAAAAAACACGTCATATTTTCAAAACACCAATTTAGCTCTTTTTCTGTTATCGCGATGTTGAATTGAAATTAAACGGGAAAAATGAGTTTAATTAAAACTAAGCAAAATATGATGTGTGTTTTTTTTTTTCAAAATGCTTGGGGGAACACCAAAATTAATAGTTTACACCTGCAGGTCTACCGCCGATTTACCGTCGTCGCCTTCAACTCGATGTCGACTCTTGCGCGGTAGCTTTTTCTGTAAAAATTTCCTTTTCATTCATTCAATTTTGTCCTCGACATCGGCCTAAGGAATCGACGCGTCGATTTGGCATTTGCGCAGTGCAAAATGATCAGCTGTTCGCCGTCAGCTGCGAAAATTAATTCGATGACGATGTCGACGATACATCCCTGGTCTAATTCAATAGTTGGATAATTTGATGCACCCTATTTTTATCCGGCTTCAAAAAAAGAGGAGTTTATGAAATACAACCTACTAGTTATTATTTGAAAAACCAATGCCGTTGTTAGAAGAAAACTATGTAATAGGCCCCTTAAGTCAGGTGAGCCCTAGTACCTCTATGTAGGTAATGATACTGATAAAAAGCAAGGGCAAGGTCTCGCCTTAATGCGGCAAACCATAAATACTGATAAAACTCAGTTTCTAGGTCGCTTTGATTGATCATTTGGAAACTGACCCTTAAGGAAATAAAAAATATGAAAATTTCCGTAATAATTTCACAGTTTGGGTTTTAAACTGTAGCCTACCCTATTAAGTTGAATTAACAGTACTATGTACCTACATAACTAAGTAGGTATCTCAAATTATTGACGAGATTTATCTCCCATTCTGATGGCAGAGCAGTCATCTGGTCATGAATGCATGATCATGACCGATCTCGTACATTGATTGAAATGTTATCATTAATATTCAACTCAATTTTGTTTTCAGTTTTAATCGCAAGGTGTTTAATATTACTTTTAGCATTGTTTCAATGCTCAACATTTCAAGACGTTTACAGATCTCTCTAAATGTATCGACAATCCTGATGAAGCATTGAAAATAGTGCAAAAAATAATAAGCACCTACAAAACCGAAAAATAAGTTTAATTTCAATTCAATATTGTGAAAACAGAAGTTTTCCTCTTCTTTCTATGTTATCATGATTGATTTCATTATCTATTCTAGTCAGTAGGTATTAGAGGTATCAGTACTTATTGTTTATCGAAATAAACTTATTTTTATTTATTTTCAAGGTTTTTTTATCTTTGAATGATTGATTGGACAAGATTTTGCGTTCTGTTGTCAAGGAAAACAAAGAAAGAAATAGAAATAATGAAAATCGTTCGATCAATAATTTTATTTCTTACGACTGCCTTCTGAATCTGATCCTTGAACCAACCGTCAAGCCTCTTAAGGTGCCGGTTGAGCCTCTTGGGACAATATCTACTTGTCGAATCAACTAGCTACCTACATGGCGGTAATCTCAAGGAAGTAACAAAAACTACTTATCCTATACCTATTGATTTATTTTTCAAAGTGATTCCTCCACTTGGATGACTGATTATTTGAAGAAATGTGTTCCAAAAATCCTGTCGTGTCGAGCACAAATTTTTGAAAAGTATTTCCTTATCCTATTTTTTTAAACTTGGGCTATATTCTTGGGCTATGAAAAACCGACATAAGTTACTAAAGTACCTAATAGATAATTAGTTGATGACATTTGTTTCAAAATGTCTAGACTAGACTAAAGTAGGTAGGCGTATGTATTAGGTACAGAAATAGAGTGGAATGTAAACTAAAAATAGAAATACAGGTGCACATACAATTATGCCATTTGGCTTAAAGTTATTTATAGGTAGGAATAATAATTATATTTGCTTCGTATACATACCTAGCCATATGTGTTATATTTTATTAGCAGCGGTTCGCGGTTTTAGTCGCGGAAGTCTCGATACCATTTTTTTAACGTAGATAAATGCGCACGCATACTGCACTACCACGGGGAGATAGTGCAGTTACCTATATGTGGAACTTCAACCCACTAAAACTCCCGATCCCAACGGGACCCTGGACGACTAAAACTATGCATAATGTTATAGCGTCCCCAACTATGACCACTTTAACCACTTGCCCACTATGAAGTCCCGATACCATGGAAAATTCGAAAAATTCTTTCTTAGTGAATACATAGGTACATGTGATAGAAGAACACACTCTCCAAATTTCATGGCCCTAGGACCAGCGGTGTGGGCTCTTCTGCGTTGATACACAAGTAGAGTTTGTAATTTTATATTTTCCCGGGTCTTAATCACGTGACTCCCTCGCGACCAAGACCGTTGTAACTAGGGCATGCAATATCGGAAGGTTTTCAATCCCGGGGCGATATCGATATTAAGAGCTCAATCCCGGGATCCCGGGATTGATACTGGGATTTTAGATATCGTTAAAAAAAGCGAATTTAATACAATAAAAATGTGTTAAATATAAAATATTTAATATATTTTAGACTCTAAGTAGTGGTTTCATTACGTAAATAAGTTACCCCGAGGGCCGTCCACCCCATCATTTTGGAAATATGGCGGACAAATAGCCTAAACCCGAAAGTGTCTAAACTTTCGCGCCAAATTCTAGGCGCACCATTAAAATGATGTTAACAGAAAATTTTTGCATGCGAGCTTGTATAAAAAATACTTGACTTAAAAATTGCAATGAATCACGTTACTTTTATTGTTTTAAACATTTTACCAATTCCCTACGCTTCTAAATCTTTACAGATCTCTTCCTCAGGGGTAGACTAATTTGGGTTTAATTTTAATAGTTCCATTCAATCATTCCATGAGGAAAAATATGGCTAAAAACCTTAATTTATACCGAAATAGTAAATTGCTCAAATCTCGATATCGGATTACTCAATCCCGGGATTATAATATCGAACTTTTGCATCCGAGATCCCGGGATTACGATATCCCGGGATCCCGGGATTCATGCCCTAGTTGTAACATGATTGAAACTTCGAGGTAAGAGAATTAAAAAGTTAAAATCACGCGATTAGGATCCGGGAAAATATAAAATTATGAGTTCCAATCGTGTTAGTTTAAAAAGTAGAGTTTGGTCATTCAGTTAATCAGTCAGGATTCTGAATCTATGGTACCTGCGCCTGCGTCCCGCTGTCTAACCCGCGTAAGTCTCGATCCCGTGGGAATATCAGGATCAAAATAAATATAAATAAATAAATATTGCACGACGTTACACACAGCGCAATCTAGCCCCAAACTAAGCACTAAGCTTGTACTATGGGTACTAGACAACGGATATACTACATATTATACTTTTTTTTTGTAAATACATACAGATGATACATAGAAAACACTGAATATCCCATGTCTTCGGACCGTGGTGAGTCCTAGGACATGTTGGTTTCCTCACGATGTTTTCCTTCACCGTAAGAGCGATATATGTTATTAGCGCACATACCTTTTTCTTAAAGAAAAAGACATTGGTGCGCGGTCGGTCTGGATTCGAACCCACGACTCTCATAATGAAAGCCGAGGTATCTACCACTAGACCAACACCGCTCAAAATCGGTTTCAGCTTTAGTCAGGTTTAGTCGTGAAAGCGTAACAGACAGAGTTACATTCGTATTTATAATATTAGAATATATATAAATAAATAAATCTTTATAAGATTTTTTATTATTACTCCCATACACAAACTAGTATTATTTTACCAAATCTACCGATATAAAGGTCAAGGAGAATTTTGTGTTGTGGTCAACATGGTAGCATTTAGCGGTTAATAATTTTAGTAAGTGTATAACCAATCTGCAGACGTTTAGATCAGGGTCATTTAGTAGACGATTTGATTTAAGTTAATTTAATTGTCAAAGACTAAAAACTATAAGACTAGATAAGACTATTTCAAAGTCGATTAATAGATCATAATATATATTTAATACTTGTTTTATTGCACGACTTTGTCGGCGTAATCAATATACAAATCATGCTCTTGCAAAGTTATAGCTTCTTAGTAAGTTAGTACTAATATAAGCTTCTCTGAGCTATGCCGCGGACAGACATAGGTACAGACAGACGGTTATGATATGACGAAACGATTTGTTGACTACGAAACCCTTAGAACAGATTTATCGAACCGGAATGAGATCTAATAATAATAATTACGAATGGAAGAAAACATACTTAGACAAAAATCATGAGTTTGTAGAGTCCACCCAAACGTACTAGGCATGTATCTAGTTTCTAATGGGCTAGGTGAGAGTTTTTTCGTATAGCAAACGTTACTACCACGTTTGCGAAAACGGGAAAGTTTTATGGAAAACTGAATAGCGCCCGGCCCCTAGCGTACGTAGTGTGAAATTTCAACTTTTTGTGTAAACTAAACTTTCTATAAGGGTGGGTTGGATTACGATAAGAAGGCGTTATTGGATGGCAAGACTTAATAGCTTCATCTAATAGACAGGCACTTAGCAATTTATACAGACGCGACGGACTGATTCTAAATATCGCAATAATGTAGAGATATTCTTATTATTCATTTTCTGTTTCTTTGTTCCAGCTGTACCATCTGCTGGTGATAGTGGCAGCCACTGCTGCAGCAGTGGGCGACGACCTGCCTCCATCCTGCGACCGGCGCGTCTACTGCAACAGCTTCCTCCTCCAACACGTTCAGCTCGCGCAAATATTCCCCGACTCCAAGACTTTCGTTGACATGCACATGGTCAACGACGAAAACACAACCTTAGCTGCCTTCGACGCGTTACTCAAGGAAGCCAACAACAATCCGAACAAACAGCAGATCACCGACTTCGTCAATGAATATTTCAGCAACGTCTCCGAACTCGAGGAGTGGATCCCAACAGATTACTCTGAATCGCCAGCTTTCTTGGAAAAAATAACTGATCCAGAACTCAGACAATACGCCAAAGATATCAACGGTATCTGGCCTACTTTAGCCAGAAAGGTGAAGCCTATAGTCTTTGAGGAGTCGGAGAGGTTCAGCTTGGTACCGATATCGCACGGTTTCATCGTACCCGGTGGTCGCTTTAAAGAGATTTATTATTGGGACACATATTGGATCATCGAAGGGCTCATGATCACTGGCATGCATAAAACAGCCAAAGGCATGATCGAAAATCTTATTGAACTTTTAGACTTGTTCGGTCATATCCCTAACGGGGCCAGGTGGTACTACCAGGAGCGGAGTCAACCGCCTCTGCTGTCTGCTATGATGATGCTTTACTTCAACGGAAGTCAAGACATAGGTTTTCTGAAAAAACATATCGCGTCTCTTGAAAAAGAAATGTATTATTGGCTCGATACGCAAAGAATCACATTCACGAAGAACGACAAATTATTTACTTTGTTAAGATACTATGCCCCAAGTGAGGGGCCGAGACCTGAATCTTTTGCTGAAGACTATACCGACGCACACGAAACATTCCAAGATCCGAACAGGCGCACCGAATTTTATATCGACATCAAAAGCGCAGCCGAAAGTGGGTGGGACTTCTCAACCCGGTGGTTCATCAGTGACAATGGAACCAACGACGGCAACCTGACCGGAATTCACACGAGGTACATCGTACCAGTCGATCTGAACGCCATCTTCGCTGCAGCACTCAGAAACACTGCAACTTTTCATGCGATATTAAAGAACCCACGAGAAGCAGCTTCTTGGGGCCTTCGAGCAGACCAATGGAAGGCAGACCTCAACGACGCACTGTGGGATGAACAAGATGGCATTTGGTACGACTACGACATACAGAACGAAATAACACGCCGATACTTCTACTCCAGTAATTTGGCTCCTCTATGGATGCATGTTGTCGACGAAGATGTAATAGAAGCGAAGGCGCCGCGTATCCTGGAGTATTTAGCCAACTCTCACGGTTTGGACTTTCCCGGTGGTATTCCCGTTTCTATGATCAGGAGCGGAGAACAGTGGGACTTCCCCAATGCATGGCCACCAGAAGTGAGCATCGTCATAAAGGCTATAGATGCCATAAAGACAGAGGAAAGTTCGAAGTTAGCTTTCCATTTGGCACAGGATTGGGTAAGAGTATGTATGAAAGGGTTTCACCAATACAAACAAATGTTTGAGAAGTACGACGCAGAGAAGCCTGGAGAATATGGCAGTGGAGGGGAATACAAGGTGCAGGAGGGTTTCGGCTGGTCCAATGGAGTTGTCCTTGAGTTCCTTGACATGTATGGCGCAGTTATGACGGCAAACGACAACTACGAAGCACCACAAGAACCTGAAGTTGCTATGGACCAACCAGCGGATAATGGAGCGAATACTTTCGACGCTTTAAAAGTTGTTCCTATAATGTTAGGTGGCAACTACGTAAAAAATGCTGCGTTTTTTACATAAACTAGGACAATTAGTAAAGGATCCCTTGTACATTTTTGCATTTGATTACTATAGTCATATTGTCCTACAAATTGCGTGGTACGTTACCCCGGTCCTACGCTCAAAAGTAGTAGTACAGGTCCTACCTCTGATAACTACCACAATCGAGAGTTTCGTAGGAAATTGTTGGGCGTCTCATCAAAATGAAGCTACTCACGGAAAACTAGCTTGATAGTAATCAATTTGCAAAAATGTACCAGGAATCCTGGACTAAATATTTAATAGCCAATTACAAAAAAACAATAATCATTAAAAAAAATATATAAGTACAGAATGCGTAGGTAAATTGGGATCATCGAGAAAATATAGCGTAGCTTAATTATAACATTTTCAATATACATAATATAGATAGGTACCATAATAATTGAATGTTGGACCTAAGCCATAATAATTATTGTTAAATAATTTACCCAAGTAGTATTATTATTCCTGTAATTACCTATACTTAACTAGTTGGTTGTGATTACTATTAGGTACCTACATTATAGGTAAGTAACTTGTAGCATATTAAATCTGCGGTTTGTCGCGGAAACCAATACAGAAGCATATAAAATCAAACTTGGCAATCTTCACTTTGCCTAATTGTTAGAGAAATAGAAAAAAAACCGGCCAAGTGCGAGTGGGACTCGCGCACGAAGGGTTCCTTACCATTATCTGTACAAAAATTCCTTGACAACGTTACGCAGCGTTAACGTTTATTTTTACGATTGGTGCCACTAGATGGCGCCAGTGACTAAAATAAATCGAGATATCGTTGTGTTGTGTTTAAAGTTTAAAAAATACGTACCTATTTGTTTTGATTGATTTTATATGCCTCAATTTATGAATATTTCTTTTTTTTTGTTTATAGAGATAAGTGTAATAATATCGAATCAACATAATAGTTATTACTGTAAATATACTGTTTTTATTTATCGTATAAAGTTGTGATCCAAAAATATGTTTATAAATATTTAGTGCCATGTTTATTATTGTAAACAAAAATAGAGTTTTTATGGTTTTAACGGTTTTAACGATGAAAAATGTGTTTATCTACATTTAAATTACCTAGGTAGGTTTTAGAAATCTAGACTAGCTCATGCATTTTTAAGCAAAAGACTATAAAGTAGGTACAGATTTAATTCCACTGAAAATAGATTTAAATGTTCCGGTAAATCACCTTCACAAGAAATAAGTATAAATCCAAGATAGCATTACATTAAAATATAAGTAGGTGTGCTTATTTATTAATTCGGTATACCAAAATAATGTGAAAGACGAAAACTACGTGAAAGATGAAAACAACTAATAGACAAATTCAAGATTATACGTATACATAAATATATATCCTTAATTTTAGGTAACCAAGGTATTTATTAGATTTTGATTTGTTAACCAATTTAAATAAATAAGTTATTATTACGGAACCCTATCAACCACGCGACATCTTTCTAAGTCATTTTTAACTTGACTTTTTCTAAGGTTTTAACACGATATATTTCTAAGTGTTTTTGTGACCTTTTGCGCAATTGACCAGTTGCGAAAATTACATTTTGCGAAAGTGACCAAATTTTCGCGATGACCAGTTGCGAAAATGACGATCTGCGTCAAAACCATCTTGGCACTTCCACGTAGTAGGTACATAGTAGTCGAGGGAAATGTTTCGCAACATGTTGCTCCATTTGCCCCTTAGCTTTACCTACACAATAAACTTTTAAGTTTATAATATTAGTGGTATGTTTAATTTTATATTATGATTTATTTTATTTGATTTTAATACTTAAACGAATGTACGTACGACGACTAATAAAGACGACTTAATTAATGTTTTTTTATTATCTTATAACATAACACCTATAGGTATTAGGTACTCTATTTCAGAATCTTAGATCAAAAATGTAAACATAGTGGCGATAGGCCACAGAATACATAATTGAGTTGGTAACTACAGAGGTATTCAGAGGGCAAATTATGTAGAGAAATAATTTGACGGTACGGTGCGGTGCGGGATCGATCGTCTGTTACGGTCGATGGTCTGTGTCTGTTAAAGTTTAATTACATAACACAAGTTTTAGGTATAGAATATAATTTTCAATTTTTTATACACAATTTAATAAGTTTATATTTTCCTTAAATAACTTGTAGTGATTAATGAATGACACGTAAGTCTGTAACTTATTCCAATGGTCTATTATTTATTATAACTACTATAACTAGATCCTATAAACTATAAACAATTGTTGACAAGCAAATTGCTTATAATATTGTTTATGGTAAAGTTTAGGTGTTTTATGTAAGAAAGAAACTATTGTATTATACCTAACCTATGTATTGGAAAGGTTTGGTTAGGTAGGACAGACGGGCATGACAAAACTAACCATCCGGATTAGCTAGCAGGGATCATGGACTTAACTGACTAGTTAGTCTACTAAGTCCATTGCAGGGATTAGCAAATGTCAATACAAAATGTCGAGATCTCGCTAATCCGTGCTACCTAGCTAATTCGGATTAGTTAGTTCGATGAAGCAGAGGCCAGAATATAAATTGAATATTAAAATCAAATCGTTAAAATTAAATACGTGTACAACAGATTAGGTATAAAAACAAGAAGATACTAAATAATGCTATTTTACAAAATGAGTTTAGAACTTTTTATGTTAAAAAATATAATATTTAGGCTTGATTCGACCAAACTAGAATAGCAATTAATGACAATTCTCCGCTTAAATCGTATTTTTTTTCATATAACAGCTCGAGAGTCTCTCGAACAAAAGAAGATTTACCCGGAGAATTATTATTCATTGCTTATTCTAGTTTGATTGAATCAAGCCTTAATACAATATCTATCGCTGAAATTTGTTGCTGTACCTACTAGTGAGTAGTTTGAATTCAGCCGCGTATTTGTTTTTCGTTGGTTTTCCATTAACTTATCTATCATGGAGGCGCGACTGGAGGCCGAGAGGTCAGTGCCCACTCAGCGCCTGGCGACATTCTTATAGCACAATGTGTTGCCAGTTTGCCAGTTGCCAGCTAGTCTACCGTCCACGCAGGCGCAACAACATCTATTCTGATTGGCTGACTTACATCATAGACAAATCAACTAGTGACAGATACTTGATAAATGATACCTCCTTTATTATGACAGCAAAGAGACGCCCGGTATGACAGTCAGCTTGGATTCCGCTGCTGAAAAGGGCCGCATAAATAGTTTATCTATGAGGGCCACGCACGTGTGTGTGTGTTGTTTATTTTGTAAATCAAGTTCGAAAACAAGGTCGAGGCCTTGAGAGCAGGTAAGATTACGCGGACATCGATCGTCCGCGCCCGCGGGAGTGAAAGCGTCGAGTGCAGTCTAGGATGGATGAGAGATGTCGTGCGGTCGCGTTATCGGGATTCGCGTTGGTTGCATTCGTTGACACACATCGGGCATGGCGCGCACGAACTTTATAGGGGTCACAGGCCGGACGCGCTCGCACTCGCTCCGCAGCGCTACGCGACGCCTCACGCTCACGGAGCAAAGGTTATGTTTATCTGCGCGGAGATCCGCGCTTTATACACAGGCTGAAGTTCGACGGAAACGTCGTATCTCCCATTCATATTGAAGATGCGCCTACATCGGTTGGTGCCGCTTTACCCGGTGCTGGGCCTGCTCGGTGCCTACGCACAGGCTATCACGATCGTCCCATACTGCAACTCTTCCATATACTGCTCCGGAGAACTACTACATAAAGTTCAACTAGCTCGAATTTTCCCTGATTCTAAGACCTTTGTTGATTTAAGGATGATTCAATCTGAAAATGATACTTTGGCCGATTTCGTCAAACTTATGCACGCTACTCAACGCAATCCGAGCCGAGAACAACTCGCTACATTCGTCGACGATCATTTCTTAGAAGGAAAGGAGCTCGAGGAATGGTATCCTCCCGATTTCGACCCCGAACCGTCGGTGCTCAACGATATCCGGGATCCGAAGCTGAAGCAGTTTGCTAAGGGTGTTATTGCAATTTGGGAAAGACTGGGAAGAAAAGTTACGCCCGAAGTTGACGAACTTCCCGACAGGTACAGCTTTCTCTACGTTCCTAACGGATTTATCATGCCAGGAGGTCGGTTCAAGGAGCTGTACTACTGGGATTCGTACTGGATTATCCGAGGACTTCTTATCTCCAACATGACGCAGACCGCTAAAGGTATGATAGATAACCTCTTGCATCTCGTAGACAAACTGGGATACATACCAAATGGGAGTCGTGTATACTACTTAGGAAGAAGTCAGCCACCGCTGCTCGCCGCGATGGTGGCCAGTTACTACGCCGCGACCGGAGACCTCGCGTGGCTTGAAAAAAGCGTACCTATCGTCGAAAAAGAACTTCAGTATTGGTTAGAAAAGAAAAAGGTAGCTGTTAAAGTGAACGGCAAAAACTATGTTTTGTTACGCTACGTAACGAACAAGAATAGCGTTGGCCCGAGACCCGAATCTTATTTCGAAGATTATACGAATGCAAAAGTGCTTCCCAACGACAAGAAACGGGAAGAGTTTTATCAGGAGATGAGAAGCGCTGCTGAGAGTGGGTGGGACTTCTCTTCGCGGTGGTTCGTGACTGCCGGTAGCGAGGACATAGGCAACTTGACAGATGTGCACGCCTCACGCATTCTCCCTGTTGATCTCAACGCTATATTCGCCGGTGCACTCGAATTCACGGGCGATTTTCGCAACACACTCAAAGACAGACGAGAAGCGCAAAAATGGTGGAGTCTAGCCAAATATTGGCGCAGTGCCATTGACAACGTAATGTGGGATCCTTCCGACGGTGTCTGGTATGATTATGATGCACAAGCAAGGTCACCGAGAAGACACTTCTATCCGAGCTGTGCGACGCCGCTATGGGCCGGAGCGGTCGAGAAATACGACGCCCCTAAATACGCGGCTAAGTTAGTGCGTTATCTGCTATCATCAGGCGCATTGGATTTCCCCGGAGGCGTACCGTCATCGATCCTACACTCTGGTGAGCAATGGGATTATCCCAACGCGTGGCCACCGCTGCAGAGTATCCTGATAGGTGGTTTAGAGAACAGCGGGTATGATGAGGCGAAGATCATAGCACGAGAACAAGCAACCTTATGGATACGAGCGAACTACATCGGCTTTTCTAATTGGAAGAAGATGTTTGAGAAATACAGCGCGGTGCAGCCTGGTCATCAAGGAGGGGGTGGTGAATACGGGGTGCAGGACGGGTTTGGTTGGACCAATGGAGTGGCTTTGGAGCTCCTTCAGCGGTATGGCAAGGAGCTTAAATTGGACGAAACTTCCCTAACTACTCTGCGATACGTAAGCCGAGTTAGATAAATGATTGCCTCTCAATTGCCGCTAGATAATTTCCAGTGAATGTTATTTTTGTACGTGTTTATATTGGTTATCTAGAGTTTAGCGCGAGTTGTGAATATGATTGATAAGAGTCTGTCTGTACAGTAGGTATGTTAGTGAACAAAGGGTTTACTGTAGGTAATTATTTATAGTTATTTATACTTATTGAAAAGTGTTGATTATGTAAAGCAAAGCTTATTGAATGTTATTGAGTATTAAATGACATTTTATTGATATGTTTAATTGTGCTAATTTATTTTAACTATTCCTATTTCTAACTCATCGATTTATAATTGCTGAGTTTCCTGCAATTATTTATACCTACCTAATTTACGTAGGTATGTGCAAACATACTAGCTAGAAGGAATGATTCGACCAAACATAGGTACCTAGCAATTCTACGCATACCAAATTATCATTTTTTTTTATAAACAACTCGAGAGTACCTACCACGAACACAAGACTACAAGCGTAGAGTTGCTATTCGTTGCTTATATCGGTTTGGTCGAATCAAGCCGAAGTAGTACAAATTACTCTTTGCTAAGTAGGTAGGTCTACGAGCTAAAACGTATAAATAAGCACAACTAATAAGTATATCCGTTATCTAGTCACCAAAACACAAGCATATTAGCTAACCATGGCTCAGTCCTTTCTATAAAAAATATACGGCGTTTACATTAGGTAGATATCTTACAGCGATCGAATCCAGATTGGTATAATGTAAACGGTCACTGTAATACCTAAGTGATCGAATATTTCAGTGCATTCCAGTCAGTGCCCGTTTGCCTACACTTCCAGTTGTCAATCTGGCACTGTACCCTTATGCTAGGTTGTCATAGTTTACCGTCTCGATCAAACTGGCAGTTTACTTCCATACATTTACCATCAGCGCCTCTAACGGTAACTTTTATGAACTAAAATCGGTAGTATGAGTTTTTTCGAGTAAAACTATTCGAGCTCTACCGGAAGTATTCGTACGTGAACTCGATGATCCATAAAGTTTCGCAGAATTTGGCAGTACGAGTTACATGTTTGACAGTTGACGCATCGTAAAAGTTAACGAATAGTATCAAACTCATAGTTTCCTTTCTCACCAAACTTTTTATTGTGAGTGATAAACTAAATCACGATTTTTTGTTTAAAAATGATGTCTTCCCGTGTGTTTTTTGCTCTACGCATGGTAGCAGAGGCTGCTCAAGTCGCCCGCCGTCGAAATCGACGTCGGCAGCTTGCTTTGCGGAGAAATATGTTGTCGGTGTCGGATATTACAGACACACATTTCATCCAGAGATATCGTCTAAATAAATCGGCTTATTATCATTTGTGTAACATTTTAAGTGAGTTAACAGATCTACGTAGCTCACAAAGAGTATCATTGGAAACAAAGGTGAGTTTAAAACTGACTTAGGTCAAGTGGAATGAGTGAGAGATTAGACTATTGGATTTCAAATATAGATAGGTAACTCTATAATTATATTTTCAGGTTTTGTGTGCCCTTCTATTTTATGCCAATGGTGATTACCAAAGAGTAATAGGTTTAGCTAATTGTTTTTCTCAAGAGGCAATTAGTAGATATGTGAATGAAGTTACCCGGGCACTAAACCATCCAAATGTGGTGCGTAGATATATAAGCTTCCCCAGTACATCTGAAGCCAGGGAACAAGTAAAGCAAAGGTCAGTATTTTACTCACTAAAATGAACCAATTTGTTTGATTTCTATGAAGAAATTATTGACTGACACTTATTTTTAGATACTATGACAAATATGGAATCCCTGGAGTACTAGGGTCTATTGATGGGTCACATTTTCCCATATTTACTCCACCTAAAAACATGGAGCATCATTTTTACTGCAGAAAGCATTACCATTCCATAAATGTACAAATGGTAAGGATTTGTAACTTTCATTTTCAAATAAATATGCAAGTATTATATACATACATACATATACATGGCATTGAATTTTATTCTGCTATAAATAAATGTTATATTGCAGGTTTGTGATCATGACACCCGTATCTTAAATGTTAACCCCAAATTTGGTGGAGCGGCTCATGATGCATTTGTATGGGAGAACAGCGATCTGAATGATTACATGCAAATGTTGCATAGAAACGGAGAATGTTGCTGGCTCCTAGGTAGGTACTCAAATTAAATCATAATGATTAAAATCTATGCATTATTAATACATCAGTTACATAGTTATACAACTTGAAGTAAATACAATTACCTACTAGTATTTATTTAAAGATATTGTTTTGTTATTATCAGGTGACTCTGGATATCCACAAAGGCCATGGTTAATGACACCTTACAACAATCCAACCCCGGGTACTTCACAAGAGACATACAACAAGATTCATAGTAAAACAAGAGTCATTATTGAAAATACCTTTGGGAGAATGAAGAACCGATGGCGATGTCTTTGTAAGCAACGGGTCTTACATTATAAACCCAAGAAATGTGCACAAATAATAACGGCCTGTGCAGTATTGCACAATCTCACTTTGGACTTCAATGTGCCAGCTCCAAGAGATATTGTAGGTATGTATCTATGCATTGAATTCATTAAAAGAAATCTCTTATTTCATTTCAGCTACAGGCTATGGCATCCAATTTAACATGAACTATGTGGTCTATATGATATAAACCACAATCTATTGCAGACAATGCATTTAATAATATTATTCAACTTTGTCTTATTCTTACAATTTTATTCTTGTTTCCAGTTGATCCAGAGTTTCATCGGCTAGAAGTTCCTGAGCAGGGACAGGGAGAGCCTTCCTTCCTTATACTGGGTCGCGCAACACGTGACACTTTAGCTCAGAGACTTCATGGTGCCAGAGATTTATGAAATTACTAGCATCGCCCCGCAGTTTCACTCGCCTAAATCCCTTGGAAAAATCGGGATAAAAGAAGCCTGTGTATTCTAGGTCTCCAGCAATCTATATTCGAAGTTTCATTGCAAATTGTTCAGTAGTTGAGTGAAAGTGTAACAATGCATACATATTTTATATACTTACTTGCAACCGTTCCTGTTTATAATATTAATAGGAATTTTTGTTCAATTCTATACCCTATTACATAGTTTGGAAATGATGTAATGTTGTTTTATTAATGAAAAAATGCAATGTTAACACACAGTATTTAAATCAATCACTTTATTACTTATTCATAATTAATTACATAACAGAATACCAGACATGTTTTAAATTCTTTAATCATAACAATATAAAACTAGGTCCACCTAATCCTACACAACATAAGGCAACAAGCACATGATCTTATAAGGATCTTTCTATAAAAACGATCCTGAGTGACAGATGATTAGGTTTGAAAGGAAAATGAAGAAGTTGTTAACAAGTAAATTGGTAAAAAAACCCAAAAAGTAACACTTGCTTTAAATTTTTTACCACTTTATAATATACAAATTGCATCAAAGTAGTGGATAAATTTCATAATAACTAGATATACACATAGGTACTATTTACTATGAAATTTTTCCATTATTTTGGTGCAATTTTCAAATAAAACTTGCCACCGAGCTTGGACCTCGCGCTCTGCTTGGCGATTACGTAGCTCTTCTTCTCTTAGTCTTAAAGACTCGGTGGCAAATCTTGTTAATGAGTCATTAATCTTCTCCATCAAACCTCGCCATCTGTCATCACTTTGAAGAAAGTGTGTGGTGGCGTCATCTTGTTCCACAGCAGCCCGTCGCCGGTTGCGCCGTGGTGTTAATTGGCGTTGCCGAATCGCGCGGCGGGTCTGTGATGTCGTCCCCCCTCCATGCTGCACATGGTGGGAGGTGGGTGACATCAGACCACCAGTTTCCTCCACATCTGTACGAAAAGGAGTTGACACTGCTTGGGCACGAGCATCTTCGTCCATTTGTACTGGACCTGGGGGAAACTGGGTGTCTATGCTTCCTGTTGCCACATCTTGATATTGTATATCTGCAAAATAATAAAGAAACTAAAGTTAATTAACTATTTTAAATATACTATAGGGGAGCAGATAGATGAATACCTACATCTAAACTAGCTAGCTAACATAGCTGCTAAGCTATTATATTGTATAGCAGATTCCCGCGGTTTCACCCGCGTAAGTCCCGATCCCGTGGGAATATCGGGATCAAAAGTAGCCTATGTTACTCAGGGTGAATGTAGCTTTCTAATGGTGAAAGAATTTTTGAAATCGGTCCAGTAGTTTCGGAGATTACCCCCAAATTACATACATACATACATGTTACCAACATTACCTCTTTATAATATTAGTATAGATATCCCACTATTAAAGTAATACACTGATAGTCTTGCATCTACAAATATTATTATTTTCTGTTTACTAAGTATACCTTTTTGTGTTGTGTGTTTATGACTACTCATTATACAATAATTATTTATTACATAGCATTCTGCTACCAATCTTGGACATTGAGCTTAAATGTGTGTCTTTCTCATTAGAAAGTATTTAAAAAAATTACATACCCATCACAATTTCTTCCTGTTGTGTTTGTAGCAAGGAAGGCGACTCTTGGTGGGTGGGTGGCTGAACTAAGCCAGAAGTTTGAGGCAACTGGAAAATATAAGAAATGTTAAAATAAAAATGACACTGCCTATTCTTTAATATCAATCAACTAGCTGCGTCCCGTGGTTTCACCCGCGTAAGTCCCGGTCCCGTAGGAATATCGGGATCAAAAGTAGTCTATAGCCTTCCTCAATAAATGGACTATCCAACACTGAAAGTTTTTCAAATCGGACCAGCGGTTCCAGAGATTAGCACGTTCAAACAAACAAACACTTCCGCTTTATAATAGTCAATATTTTACCTCAATACCCACTTCGGCCACATCAGCCATGCCAGTAGCCGCTACAGGTCCAACCAGGCTTAGAACTCTCTGTTCTAAATCTGAGAGGACCAGTTTGCAGGCTGGCCCACCACCTGTACCCCGTATAGCTCTATTTATTTTAGCCGCCTTCCTTTTTGTATTATTTTTTAGATCACTCCAAACCTGTACAAGCAAAGCAAAGCATTTATTCAAATTTGTGAATTTACATACATTCTACTACATACCAGGATGCATTTGTGAAAGAGGTACAAACTTTTTTCCACTTTTCTAACGTTTTCGGTTGGCCTGAAGCATCCATGTTTAACAATCGGACGAGCTCCGTCCATCGCTCTACGGCTTGTTGTCGCCCGTGTGCCCCATCCATGGGTTTAAGAAGGTCTCCATGCCTACAATGAATAAGTAAATATTGAAAACACAGCTTATATTACATTTGTATACTTAGAATAACACGTAGAAAAAAGGTTATTAAGGTACGTTTCTACAAACCTTTCCATGAAATCCACTAATACAAGGAATTGGCCCTCGCTGGTCTTCATATTTTATAGTTTCTCTAAAAGCACTTAATAAAAACCACTTCAAAATTAACAAACAATTCAAACAAGTGAGTGACGCGCAACTAAGGATGCATCTGACGCTATATCAAAGTTGCCAATTTCTCGAACAAGTTTACGCAAAACAACATAAATTATTCCCCATAATATAAAAATCTTTAGAAATAGGACATTTCTTTTAAACAATTTATATGATAATCTAATTATTTTAGGAAACTATAGCATATTATATTTTTCAACGCTTGAAAACAAAATATTAGACATATAAAATAATCATAGACCCGTGAAATATTCCCACACGTACAATTTCGCCCCAAAAACTGGCAACTTCATTCAGAAAACGGGCTGCGAGACGTCAAAATGTTTGTGTCTCTTTCTTTCATACTAGTTTGAGTAGGTAGGAAGATATTCCGTAACTATTTCGTTGGATCAAACTATATGATCGACAGTTTACACGATACGATGAAATAAAATCTTATACTGCCGACTGTGTCGGAAACTGCCACTATGGAAGTATTAACTGTGAAAGTTTATCGAGCTTACGATACGAATTTTCGTTTTGTACTATTGTAACTGGTACTAACCCTACTGGTTTCGATAGCTGAACTGGATTAACCCAGATACCGACATCCATCGTAACTTGTAATTAATCCCAGTTAATGCATGGCGTTTATTTAGGGCCTGTCGATGTATCCGGCCACGATTTCTAAAGGTACATATACCTACTTAGGTTTTTTTTAATGAAATTAAAAAAAACCTAAGTAGGTATATGTACCTAAGTATTATGTATGGACTACGATCTGACGTTTTGGTTCTGAAAAAACAATGTAGGTAGGTCGAAGTAGGTAGGTATTAAATGTCTCACTCGGCTTATCGCCTCGCCTCCGTACTATTTTTTTACGAAATCTAATGGTTAGTATTTCTGCCAATTCATATAAAATAGCAGTGCTAAATGCTATGCAATAAATAAGTAGGTACGTAACGTAGTAGGTATACCTACTAAGTAAGTACCTAATACGTAACTTTATCAAACACTTCGTCTGCTGATTGTTGCTAAATTAGCTTCCTTCTGTGACTCATATATTGATACGTTATAGTCATAAAAATTCGCGTTCTGTCAATATTATAGTGATAAAAATACTTTGACCGCATGATACTAGGTCAGACCATGATGATGTATTTTTAAAGAAACATACGAACGATCGATAATTTACTACACTTACTTACTACGATTTCTAACAAATTAGCTTCGGCATACTGTTTATCTAGTAGGCGCTTCGCAGCTAAAACTGGCTTAATTTAGACACCGATTACAAATATTTAGGTGTTTTACTTCAAAAATATTTCTTGATTAAATCTATATCTTAATTAACTAATATTATAAAGAGGTAAGTAACATTGGTAACATGTATGTATATGTATTTTCCGGGTAGGTAATCTCAAAAACCGGGCAAGTGCGACACTCGCGCACGAAGGGTACCGTACCACTATGACATTTGGGTACGGAACCCTAAAATGATTTAAGTACATCCAATTTTTAAATTTGATAGGAAAATGTGAAATATTTAGCTTCGATCCTTACTCCCTTCATACGACCATACCACTCAAAAAAAAAAAAGAAAAAAAAAACTTTGGCACAAAGAAAATCTGAAACTTATATGAAACTCTTTGGTAGGTTTTTCGGCGGGAAAGCGGAGAAAACATGTCGTGCTCCAATTTTATTTTCGTTAAACTATGTTGTAAACTCGGTTAAATTGTGTAATTTTGGTGGAATCTTATTCAATTTAGTTCCGTGAATGTGCACAAGTGTAGTGAAAACAAAATTGAGTGTTAAACATGAACTTTCCTTCGTTCGCGCCGAAGATCCTTGAAGGTTATAGTAAAGTTGCCACCGCTTTACCATAGCCCCTGACTTGAAACTATAGGCCCGATCGGGCTAATTTCATGCAAAATACTTGATACTGGCAAGATGTACAAGATGTGCGACGCCAAAACTATATTGAAGAAACTTGAAATATTCAAAAACTTGACCCTGGCTATTTCAAATATTCCATATCGGTCTCAGACCGAAATAAATAAATAAAATAACTCTTTGGTAAGTGAAGGCAGACTGGTATATTTGACAGACAGGGCGGCCATTTTGAATTCCACGACCTACTCGATTCCCTTGTAGTTTTTGAAACACGTTTGTTGTATGGGAGCCCCTCTTAAATATTTGTTTTATTTTGTTTTTAGTATTTGTTGTTGTAGCGGCAACCGAAATACATCTTCTGTGAAAATTTCAACCGTCTAGCTATTACGGTTCATGAGATACAGCCTGGTTACAGACGGACGGACGGACGGACGGACGGACAGACAGACAGACAGACAGACAGACAGACAGACAGACAGACAGACAGACAGACAGACAGACAGACAGACAGACAGACAGACAGACAGACAGACAGACAGCGAAGTCTCAGTAATAGGGTCCCGTTTTTACCCTTTGGGTACGGAACCCTAAAAACTACTTGACCGATTTCAAAAATTCTTTCACCAATGGAAAGCTACGACATTATCGAGGAGTAACATTGACTACTTTCGATCCCGATATTTTCACGAGATCGGGATTTACGCGGGTAAAACCGCGGGAATCTGTTTATTATTAACATATTTTTTATCAACTTTCAGAAGTTTAACCAAATTTTATAATTATAAATTTAATAAAATGTAATAAAATAACACATAGGCTAAGTAGGTAGGCTACTTTTCATTCCGACATTCTCACGAGATAGGTATTAGTACAAAAATCAATCGGAAAATAGGAAATTGCTATTAGAAACCGCGGTGCGCTGCTAGTATTATCGAGACTGGTGGTATGTGAGACTGAGTAAGTAATTTGATGATAGAGTGAAATAATATTATGCACACTGCACGTGTCTCAATAATTATTAGCAGGATGTACCTAGATTACCTATATATATAGGCTATAGGTAGGTACTTATAATTAGAGGAGCTCATTGGCCTAGCTGTTCCTGCCGATGTTGAACGGTCGTGCGGGTTAAGCAACGCTTAGCGTTGTCATGACTTGGATGTGTGACCGATAATTGTGACAAAAAATAGTTTTCTCGAGCTCCTCCGGCTTCTGTGCCTCCGTGCCTTTCTTGCTCCTTGCTCCGTTAAGCAGCTAGTCTCGGTTGCAATCTCTGATAGCAGTCGTTAGGTCAAGTTAGAGGCCTTAGGGCGACCTGAAAACTGTTACATTAGGTAAGCCACACCACTATACGAAAAGAAGAATACCTCTAGAACTAACTATTGCCTTGCTAAATGTAATACATCTGGTATCTACGATCTGACGTTTAGGTTCTTTGTAGTTCTTTGACATTTTTTCTTCGGGAAGATGTGTCAAATCAAATTATAATCTGCAACTACAAAAACGAAGTATACACTTTGTATCTACTACTGTACTTCTGTACTATACGTGTCTGTGTGTTATGTATGTAGCTGCCTATACAAACTATTTACCAAGTCAAAAGTCATATAACTACTAGAGATGGGCCGACTAGTCGCCGACTAGTCGGGAAAGCCGACTAGTCGGCAGTTTAACCGACTAGTCGGTCGACTAGTCGGACTAGTCGTCAACTAACAATTAAGCAATAAAACCAATATTTATTGCATTAGTAGTACAGTTAGAAGGTGGGTAGTCAGAAAAACGTTAACAAATCGTCATAGCCTACATACATCATCTAAACATCATACATCTAAAATGTTATTACTTAGCCTCAGCTCCATTCAAGTTTTTTTTATCCAACTTTTATTTTTATTTTAACCATTTTTTGGAAGTTCCGCAACAGCTTTCGAAGTGCAAATTTATCCAAAATTACCAACAATCGCCGAGGGATCATGATTAACCCAAATATCTCGAAATTATAATGATCTGCGTTGCGGCGTTGCCGACTAGTCGGCTGACTAGTCGGCAATTTTGGAACCGACTAGTTGGCTAGTCTGCTAGTCGGCAGAACCCCTAGTCGGCCCATCTCTAATAACTACCTAAGTAGGGTCTTATTTTAATTACTTAGGTAAAGTGTACTATTTATGTATTCTGTGGTAAAGTCCAGTATAGGTACGAGATAGGTACTTATTTTAAAATTAAATTAAATTGTCTAGGTAGGTAAATAATTAGTTTACCTACACATACCAATTACAAAAATGCACACGCTTGATGTCAATAAAACTGGTCAAGTGCGAGTCGGACGACAGGATGAAGGGTTCTGTACCATTATCACAAACTAGCAGATTCCCGCGGTTTCACCCGCGTAGGTATGTCCCGATCCCGTGGGAATATCGGGATCAAAAGTAGCCTATGTTACTCAGGGTGAATATAGCTTTCTAATGGTGAAAGAATTTGGTAACGGTGAATTGAAATCGGTCCAGTAGTTTCGGAGATTACCCCCAATACGCATACATACATACATACATGTTACCAACGTTACCTCTTTATCATATTAGTATAGATAAAACACGTTTATTGTACCTATAGGAGCCCCATATACTTATTTATTTTATTGGCTGTTATAGTTAGGGTTGCCAACCGTACTATAATATATAGTATTGTACTATATTTCAGCTCAGCGTACCTACTATATATTTTTGAAAGCACATATAGTACGCAAAAATACTATATTTCTGGCATAATTTGTAAAAAGTTGTTTCTTTTATAAATTCCTCCTCTCTGCATTTACAGAAGACTGTTTTCTACGAGTATGTAGAGGGAAAGAAAGAAAAGCCATAAAAAAGGTGCTCATAATTTAAAGATTGAATGTCGGGAACATTTTTTTTATATTCAAGAAAGAAAGAGTATTTGAAAGTGTGAAAAAAAGGTTAAGTGCAAAAAATACGTATTTTTTCGAAATATTCTACAAAACACCGCTCTAATTTTTGTACTATATTTTTTTGGGTCGTACTATATTTTTTAGCCACAAATACTATATTTTTCGAAAAAACTGTTGGCAACCCAAGTTATAGTGCAACAGATATACGTCATAATTTGCGGTAACTATACGCTTGACCAAATGACACTATTTTTTGGCTTGACCAAATGTCCACTACATCATATTATTATGTACCTAAACTTTTCTAGCTATCACGGTTCATGAGATACAGCCTGGTGACAGACAGATGGGGTGGCGTGACAATACAGCGGACCCCTCTCTTTATACCCTTGCTGGTCATAGCTGGGGACGCTATAACATTATATGCGTAGGTATCAGAGAACTGGTTTTGCTTGACAGACTGATGGACAGTGATGACTGATGTCTTTCTTAGCAACATTTTTACCCTTTGGGTACGGAACCCTAAAATTACAATAAAAACGAACTCAACATTTCTACGACCTAGTGCTGTTTTAGCGAATAGCAAACTCTAAAATTGTCTGTAAAACTAACAGTGACCCGCGGTTTCCAATTTTAACGTCTAAAATTTGTGTCCACTTCGACTTCGAAGTGTATTTAATTAAATTAAGTAAGGTCAGGTGGGGTAAGAGAAACATACTTTATTTTATTCCGAGTTCAACGCGACCTAGCACCTAAACTAAATCTGCTAAACGCATATTGATATTTTCAAATAAATACTTGGTTTATTGTCTATTTATGACTTTGGTACATAATCTGCTGCTACTGCTATCTTCAAAAATAAATGCCAAAATACTTTCGTAGTTTTAATGTTTCACTTACCCCATGGTTTGGGGTAAGAGAAACACTTTTAATATCTCTGTAAATATGGTAGCTATAAGCACATTAAACAGTGTGTTAGATCAGCAAACCCGGTCGCAATCAAGTATGAATCGTATTTCGTTTTAATAGAGTTTAAATTACATTAAAAGTAGAAAAAATGAAATTTGGGGTAAGAGAAACACATACACCAAAACAGAGATAGTAAACATTTTATCCATTATATTCACCACAAAAACGTGAACAAATACGCTATGAATAACTAAGTAGATATTATTATTTTTTTACATTAAGGTGATGGGAAAGTATCTGCCCGCGAAGTTTTTGGTAAGAACCACCTAGTTAAAAACCGAAATGTTACTTTGTGATTCGCGCCAATTAAACATAAGTTTTCACCAATACTAAAACCTAAATTAAATTAGTTTTTACAACTATCCAAAATTCGCAAACATCTGTAACATTTTAAATTAACCATCAATTATTGAATTAGGTACAATGTTTTGCGAATTTCGGATAGTCGTATTTATGACAAAAAAAAATTCGATAGCTGATACTTCCCCATCACCATAAAGTTTTAGTTTAAAGATTCACCTACATCTGCATCTATCTGGAATGAAAGTCAATTAATTTTAATTTGTTTTATTATTTGAGGATCTAAATGAAACCGCGCGAAAATGTACCTTCGTGTACCTATTTAGAAAATTTTGCAGGTCAGGGAAGAAATGCCCTCTCCGATTTTAATAAAAAATAGTATGTAATAGAATATTAACAGTAATTTACTGAACACATGGTACGCATTATTAGGGCGTAAATGTTTACAATCCCTGACATGGGGTAAGAGAAACGTATGTTTCTCTTACCTCGTATTTAGCTGATCCACTTACCCCAACAATTATTTTATAGGTTTTGATTTTGATTGCAACAAAATTAGTATTATCTGTGTTAATTAATTGTAAATGATTATTACGGAGTAAAATTTACCTTTTTCTAGATAATTGTGTGTTAAAAAACTAAAAAAAAATACTTCTGTCACTATTTTTTACCATCGCAAACAAAAGGTGTCCAACTCGTGTTTTGACGGTGAAGAACTGTCAAATTTGTTTTGATTTTTTCTCGGCGTTGGGTCAACGTAGCGACATATTTGAGGGAACGGTAGAACTAATAAACTTAGTCTGTTCTATCGACAGAGCTATTCTTCACCTAAACCATAACGTTTAATATTTATTACATTTCGTTTCTCTTTACCCGGTGTTTCTCTTACCCCACCTGACCTTATAGTATAATTTACTTGTAAAAAGATTTTCATACTTCATTTCCACTTTGACACAAAAACAATTTGATAGAGTCAGCAGAAAAATCGGATGATTTGCGGTTGTAGTACCTACAGCTAGGTTACCTACATCTCTCATGTAAATGTTTAAGTGATTAATTAATTATATGGGTTATTCCACTTTAACTCCAAAAACAATTTTAACGTCTATAAATTGTGTCCACTTCGACTACGAAGTGTATTTAGGTATAATAATTTACATACCTACTTGTAAAAAGAATGTTCATATTTCATTTCCACTTTAGATCCAAAACAGCACAAATTCGCATAATTTACGGTTTTGCGCTGCTTTATCACAATATTTGAACGACACGGAAACATTTTTACTATAGGTACCTATTACTATACGGGTTATTCCACTTTAACTCCAAAAACAATTTTAACGTCCATACATCGTGTCCACTTTCTACTCCAAAGTGATTAAAGGTTAGGTACTTATAGTATAATTTATTTGTAAAAAACATGTTCTTACTTCATTTCCACTTTGACTCTAAAACAATTTGATAGAGTCAGCAGAAAAATCGCATGATTTGATACTTTATTTCCAATGTTTTAATTTTGAAATCAAAATCGTACCTAACCTTCCTAAGACCTAGGCCTAGGAGACCAATTCTACAATTAAAATGTCTTAAACATGCAAACAACAGGACTGCGTTCACTTTTTGCCGAAAACAAAAGTTTCGCTTAAGTTTTTGAAGTATAAGTGTTTTTTTAGGGTTCCGTATTTTAAATTACCAACAATTATTATTTTTTACCTACAGAGATTAAAAAAAATAACAGCACCGGTATATTTAAGAAATTAAATTGAACAACTATAAAAGAACTGCCGCATGCCGGTCGGGACAGACAATAAACCAATACGACAACTGCCCGGCCCACGGCTCTATAAAAGTTAACGTTAACTAGCGCCAACTTATCTACTATCTAAATATAATTATCGTACATATTATCGATATTTACCCCTGTTTTCGTGTAGGTAGATATTAAAGGAGGGTGAATTGGTAATAGGTAGCTACTAATATCGATTGCGTTGCCGCGCCGCGTCCGCCGCGCCGCTCGATACGCGCGGCGCGCGCGGACCGTACGTCGTTTCTACCCCAGTGCTACACCACTCCCGAACCAAACACACCCTCTACGACAATACCAAACAATTTACAAAGAAAAAAGCATCTTTTCCATACTAAAAACATACATTTTCATGCTAAAATCTATAGCAAATACCTAAGTTAAAGTTTTGCTATCGAATTCTGTAACTTAAGTTAGAATGAACGAAATTGACTTGATAAAAGAAGTTGAGAAGCGTCCGATACTTTATGATAAGTCGGTGAGCGGTTTTAATAAGACTAAATTGAGGGATGATGCTTGGAAAGACGTGCAAGAAGCTCTTAATGTTTCTGGTGAGTTTATGTTGTAGAAATAAAGTTATCTATCTACTTATCTACCTAACTCTACTATAAACTACTTACAACTTGTTTAATGTTTGTATTTACAATAGAAAATATACGGTCGAATTGAGAATCTTCTCTTTTTTTGAAGTCGGTTTAAAATGAAAAAGTATTTATAATTGTTACCGTAACAGAAGCTTAGTAGCTTATTATAGGGCTAGATGGCGCTACGATGTTCACACACATTATTTGTCATTTAAATATACCTACTTAAAACATTACGAATAAAGTTTTTTTATTAAGCCTAGGTTTTGAGAAAAGAAAAAATATACTAGATTTAAAAGTTTGTACACATAGGTCAACCATCAGTGTTTTTTTTCGTATTTAATATTGTCTCTACAATAATTCTTTGTCCTAACGTGTCCTAACTGAATGACTTACTGATGGATCAACGCACAGCCTAAACCGCTGCTTGTAGAGAGCTGAAATTTGGAGACATATTCTGCAATTTGGAGAATAATGTAGGCATCCGATAAGAAAGGGATCGGGACTAACCGAAACCGCGTTACCCAGATAGTAGGTATTTTAAAAGTTTAATTAATAAAAACAATTGTTTGTTCAGAAACGGAGTGCAAGAAGCGTTGGCGGTCCCTCCGCGACTCTTTCATAAAGTTGCAACGGACGCACGCGGGCCGCACGCGGTGGCCTTACCTCACTGTCATGCGGTTCTTACTGCCGCACGTCGAACCTAAGCCGGAGAACGGCGGGTGGGTATTCATAGCCGGTTTTATTCTCCGTCTGTCCATTCTATGACTTTCTTTATGTATTTAACGTTTGTCCTTTACTGTGACATGAAGTTTCAAAGTTACCTAATAGACACTGACAATCGTTACGTAATTTAGTCATCTGTTAATCATCGTTTTTAAGTAAGAGGTTTAGTTTTTTACCCGAATGCGGGACGCAAAGAAATGTATGTTTGTTACTTTGTGGCGAATCCCTCTGCGAGTCGCGTCGCGACCCCATTCATAAAAACGCGGTGGCGTAGGTACCTCACCTAAGCCCACTGAAATGAAACTATACAAGTACGGTGGAATTGCTATACCATACAAATAGGCACAAATTTCAGCGCGCTTGTAATGGAGGTCAGTGCCTAAGCCTAAGCCGAAGAACGGATGGGTGTGTGCGTAGTGATAGTTTATTAGGTGTTAAAAAGACAGACGTTCTGAAAATAACTCTTTTTTTTCTGTTATGTAACTTACTTTTAGAGTGTCTGTCCTGTTTTGATACCCCACAATTCTGTATGATGTACATACTGTGTACTAAAGCTTCTTTGAAAATCAACTTTTAATGTTATCTGTAGGTACATCCTCCGTCCCGTAACTGCTACAGAAGACTTGTAAATTAAACAAAAAGAATCGGTTAACAAAATAATAAAATGTAATATTAATAGTAATACCTACTCGTATACCTAACCCATAATAAATATTAAATTACCCCTTAGAAGCAAAAAAGAAGCAGCCGCAGATGACTCGGACGCGGAAGAAGAAGCCCGGCAGCGAGCGATACAATGTCTGCCGGACTTGTCCTTCATGAACGAGACCAAGTACGAGGAGGATGAGGAGTCCCAACCCTCACCGAAGAAACCACGACTCGAATCCACAGATGACGAGAATAATTGCCAGTGCGGGAACAGGTATGTTGTTACACATATTTTCACAATTTAGTTGCAGATGTAGGTATCAGCTGTGTCGCTCGACAATACTCGACATCAAGTATCGTGTTGTGTAGTCAGTGCTTGCACGATAAAACTGTGTGTTAAGCGAACGTGGTCTAAGATGTAGCACGACTACCTTGAAGAAATTAAAAAAAAAACAAATTACACGATCATAGCAACGAAATGTGAGTACGTCGATTCGATAGCAATATTTTTGTGTCGACTTGATATCAACACAAAAATATTGCTACCGTGTGGACGCTAACGAAAATTGATGCAATTTGTGTTTGTGTAAGTGTATGTGTCAGTGTCGTCGTGTATTTTGAGCTTAAGGACACTAAAAATAATACACATCTAATGTCCTCCGTTTCGTTCCAGGACCGACCCAGACGAGCTATTCTTACTAAGCTGCGCCTCAACACTCAAGCGACTAAACTCCAAAGCGAACGCGGTCGCTCGTCTGAAGATCCAGCAAGCATTGTACGAGGCTGAGTTCGGGACCCAACAGCAACCGCAGTCGCAACCGCAACCCGACATGCCTTACGTTAATACTGACTGCGGTTACGCGGACTGAATTTTAATACATGAATTTTAACACAACTGTCTGTGTTTTATTAAACTTAGAACCTCTAGTATACTTGTGTTTAGTATGAGATTTGGAATTTAGTCTAGTCTAGAACTAGATAAAACTTCAAAGCGAAAGTGGGCGCACGTCCAGAGTTCCAACAGCGTTATACGAGGCGGAGTTCGGGACCCAACCGCATCCGCAATCACAACCGCAACCCGACATGCCTTACGTTAATACTGATTGCGGTTACGCGGACTGAATTTTAATACATGAATTTTAACATAAATGTCTGTGTTTTATTAAACTTAGAACCTCTAGTATACTTGTGTTTAGTATGAGATTTGGAATTTAGTCTAGTCTAGAACTAGATAAAACTTCAAAGCGAAAGTGGGCGCTCGTCCAGACTTCCAACAGCGTTCTACGAGGCGGAGTTCGGGACCCAACAGCAACCGCAGTCGCAACCGCAACCCGACATGCCTTACGTTAATACTGACTGCGGTTACGCGGACTGAATTTTAATACATGAATTTTAACACAACTGTCTGTGTTTTATTAAACTTAGAACCTCTAGTATACTTGTGTTTAGTATGAGATTTGGAATTTAGTCTAGTCTAGAACTAGATAAAACTTCAAAGCGAAAGTGGGCGCACGTCCAGAGTTCCAACAGCGTTATACGAGGCGGAGTTCGGGACCCAACAGCAACCGCAGTCGCAACCGCAACCCGACATGCCTTACGTTAATACTGACTGCGGTTACGCGGACTGAATTTTAATACATGAATTTTAACACAACTGTCTGTGTTTTATTAAACTTAGAACCTCTAGTATACTTGTGTTTAGTATGAGATTTGGAATTTAGTCTAGTCTAGAACTAGATAAAACTTCAAAGCGAAAGTGGGCGCTCGTCCAGACTTCCAACAGCGTTCTACGAGGCGGAAATCGGGACCCAACCGCATCCGCAATCACAACCGCAACCCAACATGCCTTACGTTAATACTGACTGCGGTTACGCGGACTTTTGGTTTTGTTTTTTTTATGGCAAGAACACAAAATTGTTTTTTTTTTTGCGAAAATTGAACAATGAAATGTTATTCTACTTATTAGTAAAACCACTTGAAGTGGGCAAAAAGGATCTATTTGGAGTAGGTCTATTTGCAGATAACGAGCTCGTAAACAATTACATAACTACCGGAGGTATCTTCTTTCTAATAATTCGGATTAGGCCCAAATACCTACATACTAATTATTATACATAGCTATATTGGAAATGTCGTGTAACTTTCCCTATTGTTAAGGAAATTACGTATGATCTGAGCTATATGGTGATCTTGCAAAACGTTCGATCGATTTTCAACTTTACGTACTCTGTCTTAAATCTAGTTTCAGTTGTGTAGTCAGTCACATGAAAAACTAACGTTGTAGAAGCTATTTGCATACAATGAAAGTTAGATGCTTTGCTGTTTATATTTACTGTCAACAAACTGGTTTCCGCTTTAACTCCAGAACAGTTGGAAAAATATTTTATCAAAGTATACCTATTTAAAAAAATAAATACATTCGGTGAACAACACACAGCGCCATGCTAGCCCCGTGGTAAGCTACTAAGCTTGTGTTACGGTGCACAGACAACAGTTATAATACCTACTTATTTTCATTTTTCTTTAGTAAATACACACATAAATTATACGTAGAGACACCTAGACCCGAAAATAATAATTATTTTTAAGCACGCTCTCAATGAGTTGTGTCACTCTAAGATTATGTGCTATAGCAGCGCAAACCCGCAAATCATGCAATTTTGCTGCTGACTATCAAATTGTTTTGGAGTCAAAGTGGACATAATGTATGAACGTTAAAATTAGTTTTGGAGTTGAAGTGGAATAACCCTAACTTACGAAGGTACTACTTATTACTTATATAATTTTTAGTGTAAAGGTAAAAAGGATACAGACTCGCTCTCCATATAAACGTAGTTTTAACCTGCTGTCTTTAGTGTTTCCTCCCCTTGGAAAATGCGTCTGTCCATACAAAAAGAAGGATTCAATCGGAATTGTAAGGGTTGCAGGTTCAAGTCCTGTCGGGTGCCGAATTTAGAAAGCATTTAAAAAAAAAACATTTTATAAAATTAGCTTTATTGATAAAAAATTGAGTAATTAATTTGATTATTAACGTTTTTTAATAACATTAATGTTAACTTAAGAACAACATTCGATTTTCAATTTACAATGAATCTTACTAATATAATTATAAATCTGTCTGTCTGTTATGTTACACGTCTAAACCACTGAACCTATTTTTATGAATTTTGGCATAGAGATAGATGGGACTATTGATCCCAATAATCACGAGTCGGGACTTACACGAGTGAAACCGCGTGGCGCAGCTAGGTACACAATAAAAAAAATACGTACCTACTTTAAAAAATGAGAAAACAGCGCAGTTTAAAGCAAGCACCTATTCTACAATTACAATGTTTCAAACATGCCTCAGTCCTGTTCATAATATTTCGAAAACAGTTCATATTTTTTTTTTGATAATTTTGCTATATTTCGCTTAAGCTTTTGAACTATTGTTGAAACGTTTTCGATTAAAAAACAGGGTTCTTACTATCGGCTTATCAGCACACGAGCTAACCGTGCAGTTCTTTTTCTTATGCAGGACTGATTAGGTTCTGCATTTGAATTCTTTGGCTTGTTAAAATTTATTATATCACACTAATTAATACACCAAAAATCTTAGTAATTTTAGATGTTTGGAATGTTATTTATACACCCAATTTTAAGTTGTTTAAAAACAAATTCAAAGGTAAATTGCACGAGCTAGCTCCTGCAAAAGACGTCATGGTAACGGCCCAAACCTGAGGCATAGTTGAGACTTTTTAATCGTAGAATACGGGCCTGTTAAACTGTTTGCCTCGTCAAAAAAACATCATGTCGTGTCGTGTCGTGTCATGTCATGTCGTTCATCATGATACAAAAAAACAGGGTAGGTTTTTAAGCAGACCAGTCTAGGTAAGTATACTGGTATTAAAATCTTACAATGATGGGACGTGGTTAAGACGTTTTAGTTACAGAATATAATGCCCAGGTCAGTCTAATTTAACATTTTAGTTTTCTAAAACATAATCATATTCATTACAGATGGGGCCGACTAGTCGGCAACTAACAATTTTGCAATAAAACCAATATTTATTTAATTAGTAAGTAGTACAGTACAGTACTTAGTACGGTTTAGAAGTAGTAAGTAGGTAGTTAGAAAAACGTATACAAAACACGTCATAGCTTACATACATCATCTAAACATCTAAAATGTTTTAACTATGCCTTAGCTCCATTTTTTTTCCAACTTTTTTATGTTGAAAGTTTCACTATAGCTTTCGAAGTGCAAATTTATCCAAAAATGGCAACAATCGCCGAGTGATCATGATTAACCCAAATATCTCGGAAATTTGATGATCTGCATTGCCGACTAGTCGGCAATTTCGGAACCGACTAGTCGGCTAGTCGGCTAGTCTGCTAGTCGGCAGCACCCCTAGTCGGCCCATCTCTAATATTTATACTTAAAATAATAAGCAGTCCTTACGAAATTATCTTAAAATTAATAAAAAACTTAAAAATAACGAATTAATCAACAAAAAAATATAATTTTAATAACGTCATTTTAAAAATATATTTTTTACAAATAAGAATTAATTTTCTCTAGATGTGAGTTATTGAGTAAGCCGTACATTTGTACGTGTAAGCTTCGACCAATACAATAGTTGTATTGGTCGAAGCGTGTAAGTGATTTTACTCGATTGATGAAATTGAATATACAGTTGTGGTCTCATATAATTAAGAACGATTTGAAGTTCTAGAAGTTTTTTATTTAAATCGTATTATACACAGAGATGTGTACCTTCTGAGAAGCAACTAGTTATGTTATATAATAGTCACATTAATAGAGCAACCTGACTTAGGAATAAAGTATGAAATCGCTAACTATTTTTTGCACATTTTATTGATTTTACCAAAGTAACACATTCAAATAGTACTAAAACTGGACAAATAATTAAGCACGATTTATTTAACTGCTCGGGAATTGTTTTGTTTGACACTTAGATTTAAAAAATCGCAATATTATGTAGCGCAGGAAACTTAAAAAGAAATTTTATAAACATTTAACTAAAATTAATAGTTAATAGCATATCCACGGCTTTTAATTACAGCTTTACACCGGCAGGGCATTGACTCTATTAATTTTTGACATTTCGCAAGAGAAATAGAGTTCCATTCTTCTAAAAAACTCAATACAGCTCTCTTTAATTTCCACACTTTGTATTTGAAACCTTTTTCTTTACTTCAAACCACAGATTCTCTATTGGGTTTAGATCTGGACTGTTAGCATGCCAGTCTAAGACAGAAACTGATTGCGCTGTAAGAAGTTCTTTTACGGTGCGTGTAGTGTGCTTTGGATTATTGTCATGCTGGAATGTCCAAATGACCGGTAGAACGTCATCAGCGTATGGTAACATTGTTTCTTCCAGTATATTTTTGTATTGGAACTGATCCATGATACCTTCTATCAACTTTACAGGTCCTGCACCATGTCCAGAAAAGCAACCCCAAATTTTCACATTTCCACCACCGTGCTTTAATGTAACTTTCGTGTACTTAGGGTCGAATGCTGTATTCGGGGGACGACGTACATATCGTTTTCCATCAGAACATACTGTTTATTTTCGTCTCGTCAGAAAAAAGTAAATTTTTCCACTTTCGCACAGTCCAGTTTTCAAGCAAGCCGGGCTTGCTGTGGCAAAGTTTTAACATGGGTATCTTTCTTGCTATCCTACCATGCAATTTTTTTTCTACTAAACGTCTTCGAATAGTGCGTGCTGAGATTGCGGGTTGTTTTCACCAAAAATATTCTTTTCTAAGCTCATTGGACCCTTAAAAAGGATTTTGTTTTGCCATACGAACGATGTTTCGGTCATCTCGAGGAGTTGTTTTTCTCTGTTTAGGTACACGTGGAACATTCGAAGTAGTTTGATACGTAGCAAAATGCTGTACAGCGTGGAAAACCATCGTTTTTGAACATTGCAGATGGTCGGGTATCTTTTTATAAGACCAATTCTTCCGGCGAAGTTTTATTATTACTTCCCTTGTAGATTTATCACAACTTTTATTTTTTCCCATTGTTTTTTCAAAAGAAGCAATCACTTTTAATCTTTTACAGCACGAAATGGCGCCAAAATTATACAAACAGTAACAAATCGACTGAGTGTTCTCTTTTTAAATTTGAATGAAGGTATAAACTACTTAGCGTTCTTAATTACGTGACCAGCCAGTAATTAGGAATACTTTGTTTAAAAGTACCTAGTATAAAAAGTTTGTCTATTTATTTTTAGCTAATCATGTGTATCAATGAATACAGTGGTAATATGGAAATGTTTTACGATACCGAGAGAAATAAAAGCAAATGCATGCAATTAGTTTTGCGTCTTAGTTTGAAAAAATCTTCGCTTTATATCAGCGTTCTTAATTATATGACCACCACTGTATATAATTTAAAACTGAATTAATGGAATGTGTTGAGATTTCCTTCCATTAACAAATTATTATCAACGTCATTTTATAATTAATGAAGTTACTATCACTTGAAATTTTTGTTTTATCTGAATAGATGGAATTCCTATCATTTTGAATTTCCATTTCATCCGAATTAATACCATTACTATCATTTGAATTTCCATTTTAACTGAATTGATGGAATTCCTATCATTTGAAATTTCCATTTCTTATGAATTCATGGAATTTCTATCATTTAAAAAATATTTTTTATCGGAATTGACGGAATTCCTTATATTTGAAATTTTGATTTTCATCTGAATTGATGAAAATTACATCATTTGAAAAATAATGGAAAAACTGAATGTGTAGATGGAATTCCTATCATTTGAAATCTCTGTTTTATCTAAATTGATGGAATTCCTATCAATTTAAATTTCCATTTCATCTGAATTAATATAATGTTTATCATTTGAAATTTCCATTTTATCTGAATTGATGGAATTTCCATCTCTAATTTCTGTTTTATCTGAATTAACGGAATCCCTATCATTTAAAATTTCCGTTTTATCGGAATTGACGGAATTCCTATCATTTAAAATTGCCATTTCATATGAATTTATGGAATTTTTGCCATTTGAAATTTCTTTATTATCTAAATAGATGGAATTCCTATTATTTGAAATTTCCATTTCATCTAAATTGATGTAATTTTTATTTAAATTTTCCATTTTATCTGAATTGATGGAATTACTATCATTTAAAATTTCCATTTCATCTGAATTGATAGAATTCCTGTTATTAGAAATTTCTTTTGTATCTGAATTAATTACCTTAATACCATTTGAGATACCGTTCAGCACCTTCACAGGACGCTCCTTTTTCTTATGAAATTCTAGTTTCAATTTGGTACCAAAATATCTCTTACACTCAGTACAAAAGAAACACTTGTGTTTTTTCAATTCTAATGGTGTAAAATTCACATGTTTACATTGAACGCACATTAGGTTCAAATGGTCTCTGACTATGTGCAACGAAATATACTTTTTCCTAATAAATCTTTTGTGACAGTGATCACATTGGTATTTCTTCGGCGTTCCAGTGTGGTTATACTTTATGTGACTTATTAAATTAGGTTTGGTAACAAATATCATGTTACAATAGTCACATTTGAAAGCATATTTTAGAAGATGATCTCTGCTCACATGGGCTTCACGTGTTGCCGGGTGTTTGAAGGTTTTCGGACAAAAATCACATTGTAACGTTCTCTGTCTATCTTTGTGTCTGAAATCCATATGCATGACTAAATATTGCTTTAATTTGAACGTTTTACCACAGTAGTCACACTCGAATTGTTGTTGTTCGCCTATGCCGTGGTGTGTTCGCATGTGTATGTTGAGATTATGAGGTGAGGTAAGTAATTTACAGCAGAATTTGCATTCGTATTTGTTTTTAAGGTGATGACTGTCCACGTGACGGACTTTAGCGCTATAGTCGGTGTAGGCGGCTGGGCAGTGTTCGCAGAAATACTTCAATTCCCCCGTATGCGTCCGAATGTGTCGCCCCAAAGCTGACTGATCTGAAAACCCTTTCTCACAAGTTTTAAACGGACAAACATACGGTTTCAACCCGGTATGTATCACTTGATGGCGTTGCAATTGATTTTTTAAATTGAATCCTTTCTCGCATATGTTACATTTGAATTCTTTTGCATTCACATGGACGGATTTAAGATGGGTATTGAGGGCGGCTAATTGAGTGAATCCTTTCTTACATATTTTACACATATGTGGCTTTTTACCGCTATGAACTACACTATGTGCTTCCAACTTATGCTTATATGGAAACACCTTGTCACAATCAGGACACTTGACAGCTCTATCTGTATGTATATTTAAGTGAGTTTTATAAGTGCTGAGTTTAAGAAAGTTTTTAGGGCATTCTCTGCACTGGTATGGAGGCCCGCATATGTTTTCTTTGTTAATCTTTCTCTTTCCTTTGTTTACTTTCCACTTTTGCTTCTTTTTGGTTTTTCTCTTTATGACTAGCTCGGCTCTTAGTCGGGGTTTTATTGATTTTCTGGGAGCGTGATCAGAGTCTGATTGGTCAGATTCGGGGTCAAGAACAGTGGCAAATTCTGACTTGGGTTTGGGTCCTTTATATTTGGTTTCTTGTTTCCAGGTTAGGTTTGTGGGGTGAACGAGCCGACGATGAGCGAGGAGATCCCGTTGTTGATAGAAGGCTACTCCGCAGAAGCAGGTGTGCATGGGACCATGGACTGCACCATGAGCCTTGAGAGTTGCCTTCGCTACGAATCTCCAACCACATTCCACACATTTGTAAGGCTTTTCCAGCTCATTGTTGTTCCCTTCATCGATAGTGCTGTGTTGACTACTTTGCTTACTGAAAATACAAAAGATTATGTATGTACTTATTACAAAATATAAATGTAAAATTTATGTGTTATTTTTTTCATTTTAAATATAATACTGATGCGAGCCAATTGTGATTAAACTTAGTGTGTACTGGTTAGGGCATGCAATATCGGAAGGTTTTCAATCCCTGATTTCGATATTAAGGGCTCAATCCCGGGATCCCAAGATTAATCCCGTTATAAAGGCGCATTTAATACAATAAAAATGTGAAAAATCAAAAATCTTTTATATAATAAAGACTTAGTGGTTTAAATCCTTAAATAAGTTACCACATGGGCCGTCCACCCTACCATCTTGGAAATATAGCGGACAAATAGCCGCTGTTTTAACTTTCGCGCCAAATTCTAGGCACGCCACTAAAATTATTTTAAGCATTTAATCAGGTTAAAACCTCAATTTAAAACCAAATAGTAAATTGGTCTAATCTCGATATCGGACTTTTGCGTCCGAGATCCCGAGATTACGAATTACGATATCCCGGGATTCCGGGATTCACTGGCACTAGTACTGTGCTGGCTTAAAGTAGAGATTTTTAAATCTTACCTAATATTTCTTATTTTCTGGCAAACTAGAAAAGCGCACATATTTTTTTATTAGTTAAGTATGCTTAAAAAGCTGAAATCTTAGAACAAGCAGCTAAGTAGGCACAGGTGCTGGCAAATAACTTGGAAAATTCTGATGTGGAAGGAGTAAGTTCGCGCAGCACAATACATACAACTTCTATGAAAAATCGACTTCTCTATTTTTTTTCTATGTTTGCCAGCACCAGTATTTTTCCTAAAAAAAATAATTCTTACGTTTTCTGTTTCTTATGTGCAGTGGCTTGATGATTTTTAAAACGACGAATTTCGTTAAATGCCGCCGAACAGACACCACATCTGAATATGGTCACTCGTTGTAACTTTACATGTGCACTATCAAACTAAAAATAAAGGAAAAATATGAGAAAAATAGCAACGCCTTGCGGTATCATTCACATAATGTTCCGATCCTGCAGGAATTTTGGGATAAAAAGTAGCCTAGGTGTTAATCCAGATCATCATCTATCTGCGCATACCAAGTTTTATCACAATCAGTTAAGAAGTTTTTGTGTGAAGCAGTAACAAATATACTTAGGTACACACTTTCCCCATTATAATACAAATTTTCGCGAAAATCTAAACTTGCATCTTTCTATTGTGTGACTCAGAACCCAGAACTTTTTAACATCTAATGAGGACCATAGACCAGTATTTGGTATAAATTTCAACTAGCTAGGTCTAACCATTTCTGAGAAAATCATACACTCACACAGACTGACAGACAGACAAGAAAGGTCACAAAAAATACTTGTACAGCCTAACCCTAACCTAAGGACAACATCAATAAGTATGTAGTAACTTACATGATCTGCTACCTGAGGTATTTCCAAATAGTCCATCAAATCATGCCACTGACTGTGATCGGACAACCTATCCTCAGAAGTGTATACTTTATCACAATCTCTGCAGCTGAACACTTTGAGTCTCTCTAACTTTACCGTTGGTATTCCAGTTTGCTGTAACAAAGTTAACGGAGTCCGTAGCTTCACTAAATTTAAAAGTAAACACCATGATAACATTGACGAGATGACCTCGACCGCTTAAGCTAGGCTGGCTGAAAGTCGCCCAAAACTGCGAAAAATGGAAGGAGATGGGGGAGCCCTTTGCCCGGCAGTGGGTCAGGGCGGTTAACAAAAAACATTTATAACCAAGAACGAATAGGTAAGTACAAGACAAAAAAATACTACCTACTGTTTTTTGTGGGGATTACGAATAGACAGCGGTTTTAAAAGTACTACATGGTTGATCCGAGTCGTATTACCACCGGCACTGGTTATACGAGTTATACGGTTCTCATAAGATTACAAACATAGTCAGCGTTTTAAGGTTCGATTCGATACGAAACCAAGAGTGGAAAAGCATTCGGGGTTTCTATGATTCATCAGAAATATAGTTATAATGCTAATTACCATCTTGGCTGTTTAATATACTTTGTGAGTCCCAAAGTGTCCTCAATGGCGAGACCGCGGTGCGTTCAAAGTTTTCTTCAACATAGCTTCCATGGTGTCCACTTTACAGTGGAACACTGCAGTAAGTATTCATTATTCATAGTGTTTCTAGGAGTCAATCAATTAAGTTCCTACATATATAGTAAAGTAAAGTTCTAAAAATCACACGTAATTATAGTAAAATTATTTTATTTATTAATATTTTGCATTTGCACCAATTTCAAAAGGAATTTTGTCTGAGATAGGCAAAAAATGACAATCAAAAACCATTGATGTTGCCATCAAAAGTTTTGAGATTACGACATATTTATCGGTTCTGTTATTTTTCAACACCTTATATCAGTCAGAATTACTTTGACTTAGAGTTAAAACGCCCCGATGCAAATGTGTTTTAAGATTTAATTTGTATAATTTCGCGATATCTCCTATTTCTCTTTTTACATGAGTCTACATGATCTGATGTGTGGCGGGTATTCTGGGGGAAATCTATCGGAAATTATTTTATTTTTTCTCAAAAACCACGTCAAGCATACATCCATCCACACGTCATTTTTATATTAAAACTCAATGTCAGGTAAGACATCTTTCAAAGTCAAAAAAGTTTGTTGTTGTCGATCCAGTGCAATCGGTATTATTTGGTTTTGTTCTGGTTTTTTCGCAATAAATTGTATTGGAGGTAGGTGTCGAAATATAATTATAATTACTTCAAATAGGTACAACGATTCAGCGGAAAATTGTAGCTGTTGGGTTGGCTACTTATTTATTTCTATACATAACCTAGAAAGCCCTAATAACAAAGACTTACAGTGGTGGTCTATGTTATATTGTTTCTAATTAAATTGAAACATTAATATCACGCCCAAGAGAACACTTTCAGATTTGTTTACCTACCTTACTACTTACTTTTCTTATCATTAAACTGACAATGTTCTATTTATATTATTTTATTGTTTCAGTCTTTGATAACAAGTCTTTGTGACCGGTAATGCAGAAAATGTCTTCACAGGTGAGTCTTTAAACTTTGTACTTATCTACCTACTATTAGGTAGGTAGTTGGATATTTTTAGTTGTGTGCCATCAAGATCATCCTTTCTTATAATTTTGTGTTAATTTGCCTGCACTCTGTACTTTTAGAAATCCTTTTTGCATTCATAATGATATGTTCAGAGAAAAGTTATCAGGTAGATTAAAATTTCCTAAAAACATATTCCTATTTATTTCTCCTACTTACTATATTTAGTACTAGCTGCATCCTGCATTTTGACACGCATAAGTCCCAATTCTGTGGGAATATCTGAATCAAAATTAGCCTATGTTACTCCTCAATAATGTAGTTTTCTATTGGTGAAAGAATTTTTGAAATTGGTTTACTAGTTTCAGAGCATATTCGTTACAAAAAAAAACAAACAAATATTTTCTTATTTTAATATGTATTAGTATAGAAGTATAGACTACCCCTTAAACAATAAGCTCACTAATTAACTATTTTGTTCATAAAATTCTTGTCATTACATTCTTCCCATTGGTTCATTTTCATAAGTGAAAAGAACTGTCACTTATTACTTGTATGCACATTTGTATAAACAGGTCTTTCATAATAGTATTGGCTCGGGCTTAGCTCAGTAGTACTGTTGCATCTGGACCCTCGGGTACAGCTTGCAACAACAACAAAACTTTACAGGACAACCACAACAAACATATGGGGGTGATAATTAAAATAGAAGATGATGAAACCACTGAACATGAAACATTAACAAGAAATGAACAAGTTACTTCAGCAAGAAATGGGACAGATCAATCATCATCATCACAACTTTTAAATACTGGTTTGAATTTCATTGTCATGCATGAAAAGCAACCTGCAAAAAGAAAGCTGAGTGACCTGGCAGTCGATCCTGATGATACTGAGCTAACAGAAGTAGAACCTATGAAAAAAAAGCAGTGCAAATCAAATCCATTGTCGATTCCTGATGCTACTAAATCATCATCTTCTCAATCTGTTAATAATACTTTGTCTACTGCAGATATGATGCAAAATGCAAAGAGAAAGCTTAGTGAATTAGGAGCCAATCCAGATGATACTAAGCTAATGGAAGTGGAGCCTACGAAGAAAAAGCAGTGCATATCCAATCTTAGGGTTCCTTCAGAGGCCACTAAGCCCACAGAAGTGCAGCCTTTGAAAAAAAGGCAGCGCCCCAGAGGATACAGAGGAAAGAGACTGAGAAAAACGAATAATCAACAGTGTGTGACAAATACAGGAGCTCTTTCAGTGGCCACTAAGCCAATGACAGTGCAGCCTGTAGAAGAAAACCAGTGCAAGATAGTTTCAGTTGCTAGTCCCACTGTGACCATGAATGCGCATTCGCGGAGATGGTCTCAGCAAGCCACTTGGGAAGCTGAGCAGAAAAGGATAAGGACAGAAAAGATTCAAAGGAAAAAAACAAGAAGTAAATTAAGGCGTCTGGGTGTGCCTGAGCATCTTCTTAAAGATCCACAGAGCCTACTTACTGCTGCATCTAAGTTTGCTCCCGGCAATAATTCTGAAATGACCAGCATCAATTCTCTAGTATCTGATGGCAATTCTACAAATACTGCTTATAATTTGACAGTTCCTGACAATTCTTCAGTCCTAGTGAACAAAACTAATTGTGAAGTTGATACAACAACTGTGAGTTCAGCCCAATTTGCTGAGACTTCTGGATCAAATTGTACATCAACTGCACAGCATCATCCCGAAGATGCAAGTAGTTCCATAGATATAGAACCCAATACATTGTCAAGTACAGTGAATAACTGTGCAGCACAAATTTGTAAGGATCGCATCAGAGTAGGGATCCTAGCTGATCCCCCCACATTTCTGACAGAAAAAGATGTTACTCAAATTAAAAAAATGGTTATGGATGAAATCCTTGAAAATGCGGGACAAGAAGGTGGTTTTGCTCCGCATTTTGTAGGGAATCCAAGAATTATTGATGGAATGTTGAGTGTGCTATGTCAAAACGTAGAAACTTACAACTGGCTTTGTTCCACAATACCTAATCTACCACTAAGAGCAGGACACAAACTCTCTTTAAGACTTCTTTCTGAAATGCCTGGGTTTGTAAGAGCCGGACTTTTACTGCCATCTTGTCGACTATGGGAGAAAGGAACAATCAGATTGAAAGAGGTTCAAAAAGTACTTGCTCATTGCAACCCTTGGGCACAAGTGAATTATTGGATGTTACTCCAAGCCGAGAGGCATAAGGACAAGGTATTTTTGACTGTTAACATTCCTTCTGATGTTGTGCCCGTTTTACTTAAAAAAGAGCGCCGACTCTCGTTTTTATTGGGATCGGTGTATGTCAAGTTTTTTGGACCTAAAGGAAATCTTTACAACACACCACCTGCTAACAAAATGATAGAAATAGAAAAGAGTTTAGTGGAAGAGGAATTAAATCGTAAATTAAATCAATGCTCCAAATCTGCAAGTTTCGAGCAAGTATCGCCTGATAAATCGCTGCAAAATAATACTACTTGCTATGATGCTAATGATCAACAAAATACAACTTGCAATGGTCAACAAAATACAACTACCAGCGATGATCATATCATTAGGACATCCCGTAGAGACGTTAGCCGACACAGATCACCAATTTATGAAAGAACTTATAGAGACATTGAAAGATCGATTAGTGATATCCATAAGAAACACTCCCGCAGAACTCGCAGAGGTCACAGCCATAAGGGACGTTCAACCGAAAAGCGCTTAAAAGCTACAGAACGTCACGGTAATCGAAGATCATCTAGTTATGATATTGACCGACGCGAACAATATCATGGTAATAGACATGAATCAAGATATTATGACAATAGGCCCGAAATAAGCCCACATGAAGAAAGAAGATCTTACGACAGGCCATCAAGATATGAACACGAATATGAATCCGAGCGCAATACTTTTAGTGAAGACGTGTACCAGTGCTCAAATAATGACGAAGGTGAATTCCAATTGCCATCAGGACATGTAGACGAAATACCTGAATATCATAGATATGAGCAACGGCCTTACTATGATAATGAAGATCATACGTCACGTAATGCCAATGATTTAAGCAGACAAGATAGAACCGTGTGGACGAGAACATATCACGTTTACCAAGAGGAGTCTTATGACCTCTCTGACTCTGCATATAATCAATATTAAAACCAACAAAAGTCTAGTGCTATTTAGCTATTTACTGCTAAGCTAAGCACCGGAAGAATGGAAAGGGCTTTCATTGGCTCACCAAATTAATTAATAATATAAATTGCTTAATTAATATGGCTTGGAAAAAAATATACTGGCTTATTTACATTTACATCACTGGCTTATTTAAGCGAATGTAGTATGCATTAGATACAATTTGTGAATGTTGATTTTTATAAAAAAAAATTTCAGGTAAGTAACAGCTTTATGTTGATAATAATTGTTGCATGCTTTACTCATTTTAAAGGGATTTTAAACCACCCAGAAAAATAATTAGGATTTTCGATGATGTACTACGATATTTAGGACTTAGACTTCTTCTGAATAACCATCAAGATTCAATGTATTTAATTTGCAAGTCTTCATTATCTTTTATTTTCCCGGGTCTTAATAGTGTGTTTTTTACTTTTCTTACAATGGTCTTGGTTGCGAGGGGACATTGGCCATTGTAACATGGTTGAAACGTCGAGGTAAGAAAATTAAAAAGTACTATCATCATCATCATCCGAGCGATGCTCCCGGTTGCATCCCTCTCGAGAGCCCGGGGTCCGCTTTCCTACTTTAACGTCTCCACTTCACGCGATCTTCGGCATCCCGTGTAGTGAGGCCTTTTGCACGTATAACCGATCTTACGACGTTAAGCCAGCACTTCTTGGGTCTTCCCAATCTGCCGCGGCCGGGGGGAGGCGCCATAGCAAGTTATTTGTAAATTGTACCCCATGTAGCTAGCCGGTTAAAAACTAATAATCACGCGATTAAGATCCGGGAAAATATAAGACTATGAGTTTCAATCGTGTTAGTTTAAAACGTTTATAAGTTTTAATTAGAACCTAATTACTATTTATTTATTGCTTTACAGATAGAGACCATTGTAAATGCCTACAAAACTCTGGCAAAAATACCCTCTGTCGTTGGAGCTAAGCTTAACAACGCTGGAAACAAAGTTACAGCGAACTGGGCTGTTAGAAATTTGGACAAGGGAAAGAGAACTAACTATTTGAATGACTACATTCTGGATGGCGACTTCAAAGTTATAGCGCAAAGTGATTTCGGGACTGACATTAGTAATGAGTAAGTTTAGAAATATATAAAGGAAAAATACTTCTGCAAAAACGCAAGACAAGATCGTCGCTGAGCGGGATTCGAATCAACAACGCATCTCTAAACGACTTATCGACGACCTCTGTGGCGGGTCGGGGGAAGGCCCGACTGCAATGCAGAAGGTTGCGGGTTTGATTCACGCCGGATGCAAGTATTTATGCTTAAAAGTAAATATTTGTTTCAGGTCTAGATGTATATATTTACAAAAAAAAAGTAGAATAAGTAGTATATCCGTTGTCTAGTACCCATAGTACAAGCCTAGTGCTTAGTTTGAGGCTAGGGCAGTGCGTAACATCCTGCAATATTTATTTATAAATACTCAATTCGGGAGTAACAACTTGACCAATTAGTCTACCGACGTCCGTCGCGGTGACTCATACGCTGAATCTTTGCATCTGAATTCCCTTTAAATCTTTCTATGAAAGCCCAGTGCAAACTTGAGCACTTAAATAGAAAAAGAAAATGAAGTTTATTCAAATTACAGATAAAATATAACTTTAGTGATTAAGTTTGTAGTTTTGTGCACATTTTTTTATAATTTTAGATTGCTTTCCGCTGTTTCACCTAAGGAAACCTACAAGGCTTTGATTCGTGAGGAGAAAAATAACAAAGACGTCAAGAAACAATACTTAGAAGTATGGAACAAGACTTCGCTGCAGCATTGCATTGATCTTACTGCTTTGGATCTGCATGGAAATGTTTATGCCGACTGTAAGTTTAAATACCGAATACTGAAATGCTACTCAAAATATGAGTTGTACTTAAGCTAAGATAATAATAAATTTAATTTAAATTTAGAAGCTCCTTACTCAATTATTTAAGTGGACCTCAAATTTTAAGTGGCGTTTCTGTTTTGATTTTGAAAATGCAAAATTTGAGTTTGTATAATATAGTGGATCATCTCCGCACTGGTGTTCTGATTTTTTTCTTAGTCAACAAGAAACTCTAAATGCCGAGTACACGTACGAGTACGAGTTATTAAAAGAGATAAAAAGTGAAAATTCGAACAAATTCCATTGTTCTTTTCCTCAGGATTGTCAATCCTGAGGAAAAGACCTGTAAAGGTCTCGAAACGTTGAGCGTTGAAACAATGGTAAAAGTAATAAACACCACGCGATTAAAACCGAAAAATGTCTTTAATTTCAATACAACATCGCGAAGACAGAAGAAAAATCTAAATTGCATTGAATATTCCATACTAGGTAGTTAATGAGTTAGAAACCCTACTCTGCGCATGGCCCGAAAAGTCCCGCCTAACTAACTTTTATTGTATGTAATCGCAGCGGAGTTTGGGAGCCTGGACTGGTCCCAGGACGAGTCAGCGATCGTATACGTGGCCGAGAAGAAGAAGCCCAAACACGAACCCTACATCAAGAGGAAAGGGGAAGATAAAGGGAGCAACAACTGTAGTGGAGATCCAGCACCGAAGAAGGTAAACTCATTTTCCGGTTTTAATCACATTGATTATATTATTTTTACACTTTTTAGGGTTCCATACCCAAAGGGTAAAAACGAAACCCTATTACTGAACCATAATAGCTAGACGGTTGAAATTAAACAAATATTAAAGAGGGGTTACCATACAACAAACGTGTTTCAAAAACAACAAGGAGATTTTGTTGTAATATGTGACTCAGGGGAAGGTAGCTTCTTATTGGTCGGAGTCAAATCGACTAGGGCATGGAATTCAAAATGGCTGCCCTGTCTGTCAAATATACCAGTCTGCCTTCTTGCCTTGCCAAAGAGTTTCTTATACGTTTCAGACGTTATTTGTACTAGTTTTTTTTTTCATTATATTTTGAGAGTTGCGGTGGATGATGGGAGTAACAATCGAAGCTAAACAATCTACTGATTTTACAAATTGGTTGGTCCAGTGTACATTTTAGGGTTCCGTAACCAAGTGTGATAGTGGTATTGAACCCTTCGTGTGTATCATTGACCATACCTTCTGCGAATAGATTTGGCAATATTTTTACGGCCGGCCGCCTGCCTGACACCAACTCTCCTAGGAACCAGTTTATCCGCTACCGCGCGGAGAGAACTTAAGGTTTGCTAGTCTCCCTCAGCTAGCTACCGCGCTAATTCCGTTGACATCAACTCGATGCCGACGCGGCAGTTTGACATCTTTGACTTCGGGGGTTTTCAATTTTGATACCGCGCAGGCGTGTTTGACATCCATTTGACAGCCGTCGCAATTCTGAATCTCCTCAAAAATCTCCTTTTCATTCATTCAATTTGGCGTCAGCATCGGCATGAGTAATCGACGCGTCGATTTGGAATTTTCGCGGTGCAAAATTCGGCTGTCAACTATCAAATGAATTCGATGCCGATGCCGACGGAACTAGCGCGGTAGCCTCTCAGATCCCTTAGGCCCGTATTAATAAACCGAACTCAATATCGATCTTGAGTGCGTATCAATTGAGTAACTCTTGAGATGCGGTCACCATCTTAAGTTAGGCATTAATTAATAGTTAAAACTCAAGCTCTACTCAACTGATATCGCTCTTGAGCTTCGAGAGTGATCTTGAGAGCGACCTTGAATGAAAGTAAACGTTTTATTCTTGCACTATGGTAGGTAGTTTTTTTTTGCAGTTTTAATTTCTTAAGTTAAAAAGTTTTGTTACTATGGTACCTAGTTTACTCATTTTTTTATTGTGAATATATTTAACAAAATGTAACTTAATTAAATCAATCTTTGCTTAGGTGAGTTTAGCTAGCTTAGTTTTGTTTAGCTAAGCTAGCTAAGCTAAGCTAAGCTCGCTAAACTAAGCTAGCTAAACTAAGCTAAGCTAGCTAAACTAAGCTAAGCTAGCTAAACTAAACTAAGCTAGCTAAACTAAGCTAAGCTAGCTAAACTAAGCCAAGCTTAACTAAGCTGGCTAAGCTAAGCTAGCTAAACTAAGCTAGCTAAACTAAGCTAGCTAAACTAAGCTAGCTAAACTAAGCTAAGCTAGCTAAACTAAACTAAGCTAGCTAAACTAAGCTAAGCTAGCCAAACTAAGCCAAGCTTAGCTAAGCTGGCTAAGCTAAGCTAGCTAAACTAAGCTAGCTGAGCTAAGCTAGCTAATTCGAAAACCTTGTGCTCATATAACTTCTTCATGACGCCCTAAAAATCAACTTATTAAATAATAATTCAAAAAAACTTAACTAAACAAAACAAAGAAAAAAATCACCAAAACTAAAATAACCCATCCCCAAAATATCATAATAATTGATTTCTCCATGTTTCTGAATTACAAAAACACCGAAACAGCTACTTAAGTCACGTACCACCCACGATCGAACTTGAGTACACGAAACTGCATCTTGAGAGACATCTTGAGTGCTGAGTTTGATTTATTAATACGGAAGACTCAAGTGATACGTCACTCTTTAATCACATCTTAAGATAGGTTTATAAATCAGCGCAACAACTCAATAGCAAACTCAAGATTGATATCGAACTTGAGTTCGGTCTATTAATACAGGCCTTAGTCGCCTTTTACGACACCCACGGAAAGAGATGAGGTAGCCCTATTCTATGCCGGGGCTACACGGCTATGAATGGTCACGACTACAAGAGTTTGTTTCAATCAATCAATCAATCAAAGTACGTTTATTCATTCGGATATTAACAAGATATCTCTTTGACATGTCATTTTTTTTTTATTTAATCTACTCTACTATGTCTTCGGATCGCGACCTCCATGACATGAGAAGAAGACACAAGAAACTCATGGGGTTTTTTTTTTGTATATTTTTTTTTTTGCAGTAATCATGTGATTTACATTGTCGCATATATAATATTATTGAAGAAAAGTGGAACTGGAGCAATAATCTATACTTACTATAATAATCCTTACTAGCATTACAAGAGTGAAAGTAACTCTGTCTGTCTATCTGTTCAAATACGCCCCAGGACGAACCGGACCCAGCCGAACGAACCAAGCATTCGCGAACGCGACCGTGCCCCTGTCTGTCCCCGTCTTTCAGTAAAGTATTCATTTCCATGGATTTTTATCGTTAATATAATCCGATGTATTATAGTATGCCATCCTGTACAGTTTGCTTTTAATATATGTTTTAAATTTATTAATGGACATGTCACACACATTCTTGGGTAACTTATTATAGTAGAGCATAGATGAGCTAGAGAAGGACCTGTTTATTTTCTGGAGCCTACTCCAGGGCACAGTTAGATCATCTTTATTTCTTAAATTAAATAAATGTATGTCCCGATTTTTAACAAGCTTGTCCTTATTTTTATGGACGTATAAAAGATTTTCGTAAATATATTGTGAATATACTGTTAAAATATTTATTTCTTTAAATTTTTCTCTAAGTGATTCTCTAGGGCCCAACCCGTAGATAGCTCGTACCGCTCTCTTCTGTAAAATGAAGATATCCTTAATATCTGCAGCACACCCCCACAGCAGGATGCCATATGACATAATGCTGTGGAAGTAGCCGAAATAGACCAGGCGGGCAGTCTTAATATCTGTGAATTCACGAATTTTCTTAACAGCGTAAGCTGCAGAACTTAGTCTAGCGGACAAAGCTTTCACATGTGGGCCCCATTGAAGCTTAGAGTCTAGAGTTATACCTAGAAAGACAGCCTTCTCAACCTTTTCGACTTCCTCGTTATTAATTTTCACTACAGTTTTAACATGTTTAACATTAGGAAGTGTGAATTTAATACATTTTGTTTTGGATCCATTCAGTAAAAGATTATTGGTATTGAACCAAGATACTATTTTAGAGAGAGCATTGTTCACGTCGTCTATATTTGATTGGCGTCTTTTAACTTTAAATACCAATGAGGTATCATCTGCAAACAATACTATCTCATGTTTGTCCCTTACTAGGTAAGGTAGGTCATTAATATAAACTAAAAACAGGAATGGTCCTAATATGGATCCTTGAGGAACCCCCATTGTTACAGGAGAGCCGGGGGATCGTTTTCCGTTGACATTTTCTTTCAGTTTCTTTCAACTAGTTATACCTACATTTTGTTGTAGGGCGAAGAGTTCCTATACAGGCAAGACTGGGGCGAGCAGTTGGAAGGCAAGTTCTGCTCCGTGATCGTCGTGTGCCGTCTGCCCCAAGAGACAGTCGCCGTACTAGATCATTTACCTGAAGGATGTGCAGCTGGACAGGTATTGTGAACAGTTTGTATACAGTCAGACAAGACTGGGGCGAGCAGTTGGAAGGCAAGTTCTGCTCCGTGATCGTCGTGTGCCGTCTGCCCCAAGAGACAGTCGCCGTATTAGATCATTTACCTGAAGGATGTGCAGCTGGACAGGTATTGTGAACAGTTTGTATACAGACAGACAAGTCGCCTCATTCCACTAGGATCCACCAACGAGGATCCACAAGTGAATCTATGGATATTTTTTTCCTCTTCAATCCACCTTTTTAGAGCGTAAAGTGGATTTAAAAATAGTCATACATTTCTTATTCCACTTTGATCCATCTTTTATAAGGTGAATCGAAAAACAAAAGACCATCGAAATTGGAACAAAAGACGATCTAAATGACTGTGACACCACTTTGAGTGAGGCAGATTACGCTTTCGTCAGTAGGTGTTTTTAAGCTATTGCAACGCTTTTATCGCGGGCTTTGAGCCTTTAATGAAGAAATTTCGTAACGAAAAAAACCTAACAACCCCCACTCCGCCTACCATGTTGCCATGTAACATGGAAACCATGGCAACGTGGTACAAAATAAAAAAGAATTATAATTGCATAAGTTGATAAAAATGCTATGCAATAGCTTTACCGCGGCAGTCCCCGAGTGCCACACGTTTTTTTTTGACGTGTTTTGGTTCACGTCATGGACTGACTAAAGTGGAAAACTGAACTCACTCTTCACATTCCGCTTTCATCTGTTTTTTTTTATTGGGCACTTGGGACACCAGGTAATCAAAAACTACTTTGGCTTAGTGTAGCAAACACTTTGTCACTGTCTGTTAACTTTAAAACTTCATGTCACAGTAAAAGACAACCGTTACATGAAGTTACTCATCGTTTATAAGTAAGGGGGGAAATCAATAGCAATATTGTGTGGTTCTAGGTGCGGTTCTCGCCAGATGGCGGTAGTATCGCGGGAGTTGCGTGGGAGACACTACCGAGACGGCTCGGACTTATATTCTGTACCAACCGACCTAGTTTCATCTTCTCTCTCGCTCTCGATGGGACTCTCAGTAAGTATATATGTATATAGTATCTATCTCAAATAGTAGCGTTCTACAGTGTCACTGTTTTTAGGGTTCCGTACGGGTACGGGTACGTACGGGTACGTAGGGTTCCGTACGGGACATAGGGTCCCGTTTTTACCCTTTGGCTAAAAACCCTTACTGAGACTTTGTTGTCTGTCTGTCCGTTCTAGTACGATGTGAGGTCGCTTCTGATTGGTCGAGTCAAATCGTGTTGGTCATGGAATTCAAAATGGCTGCCCTATCTGTCAAATATAGTTTTATTTTTCTTTTTGGATTATTTCACTGTTTTTAGGGTTCGAACCCAAAGGGTAACAACGGGACCCTATTACTGAGACTTCGCTATCCGTCTGTCACCAAGCTGTATCTCATGAACCGTAATAGCTAGACGGTTGAAATTATAACAGAAGATGTATTTCTGTAGCCGCTACAACAACAAATACTAAAAACAAAATAAAACAAATATTTAAGAGGGGCAACTTAACCATACAACCACCGTGATTTTTGACATAAAACGGAACGATACCGCGATGTAGTTTTACTACTAGCGCCATCTAGTGATAGATTGGCCCCAGTATTAAAATAAATTTAACGTTCTCATTGCCTTAACGGATTGGTTGGTCCAATGTTTATTTTAGGGTTCCGTATCCAATTGTGATAGTGGTACAGAACCCTTCGTGCGCGAGTCTCGCACTTGGCCGGGTTTTTTTAATATTTTGGGCCGTTCTTTTGTCAATAAAATACTTTCTATTCTTTTATACTATTCGACGACCTCTGTGGCGCGTCGTGCGAAAGCGCGACTGCAATGCAGAAGGTTGCGGGTTCGTTTCCCGCCGGGTGCAAGTATTTATGCTTAAAAAATAAATATTTGTATCTGGTTTGGGTGTTCTCTATGTATAATATGTATGTATTTACAAAAGAAAAATAAATATAAGTATTATATCCGTTGTCTAGTCACCGTAACACAAGCTTTTGGGGGCTTTCTGACACAAGCGTTATTCGCTTAAAAGAAAGCCTCAAACCGGAAAAAATGTAATGTATATTTTGGTTACTGAAATAAACAATTTATTTATTTATTTAGTCGCTTACCACGGGGCTAGATGGCGCTGTGTGATGTTGTTGACACAATTTATTTATTTATTCAAATGTAATTTCATAATTGTTATAGAGAAAGTGTCGAACCCTGGCTTAGCTGTTCGCTCGCCTCGCTACCGCGGGAACGGAGACCTGCTGTGGCTGCAACGGCCGGCCGATGGTCCTCACCACGCCTGTCACCAACTTGTCATGAAGACCAGTGGACAGGTATGTCTTATAACCTTGTTATTTTTAGGATTCCGTATCCAAAGTGTAAAAACGGGACCATATTACTGACCAAATCAAATCAAAACGAATATTTTTATTCTTCAAGAACGATGTATAAGTAACATGAACGTTTAGAAATGTCGATACTTCGCTGTCTGTTTGTCCGTCTGTCACCAGGCTGTATCTCATGAACCGTAATAGCCTAGGCAGTTGAAATTTTCACAGATGTATTTCTGTAGCCACTACAACAACAAAATAAAACAAATATTTAAGAGGGGCTCCCATACAACAAACGTGATTCAGAGACAGAAAAACGCAAGGATACCGCGATGTATTTTTATCACTAGCGCCATCTAGTAATAGACTTGCGCTAGAAGTAAATTTTTTTTTACGTTTGAGTTGCGTTCACGGATTGGTAGGTCCCGTATTCATTTTAGGGTTCCGTACCAATTGTGATAGTGGTACGGAACCCTCCGTGCGCGAGTCCAACTCGCACTTGGCCAACTTTCTTAACATAAACAGCGACCTGCATTATTACTATGCTTTACAATGTGAGAACAACTAGCGACTTAAAATGCGGTCTAGCTGATGCGCCCTGAGGGATCCCGACAATAATAACTCACATTCTTATAAAATTTAAACCTTAATTTAGGCATTAAGGTAAATCATGGTTTAAACCAGGTCTAGCCTTAAAACTCATTTTATAATAGCATGGTCAATGTTTACATAGGAGTCCTAGGACTTTTTGCTTTAAAACATTAACTTTGACTTGTTCTTTCTATTTACTTTGTCAAGTCTGTATATAACCATCAGCTTTTTTAATTAATGTTATTTTATGCATTTTCCAGGACGAAATAACCACCCTAATAGACATAGTAGAGACAGAGATACAGATATCAAACGGTATATTCCACGGTATCTACTGCTTGGGACTACCGAGTGATTGCTTCTCTCAGGACGGGAGTAGGGTCGTATTCTCGTCACCACAGGAAACTCAAGTCAGGACCTATGTTCTTGATATCGGTGAGTCAAAACTGCAAAGGTTAGATTCGAATCCCATTAGAAATATTGAAATATACACAAAAAAGTCTAATTGGTCAAGTCGTGCTCCCGGATTGAGTAGGATGCGGGTTCGAATCCAGCCCTGCGTCTATCGTGCGTTGTGTTTTTGCAGAAGTATTGTTTCATTAAAATATTTCTATAGACAAAAAAGATTTTTATTGCTATTCCAGCAAAAGCAGTGAATAAAAAGACCATACTCACTATTTTGGTGTTTGTATTTAGAACACATCAATGTATTCGACCTCTATCTCAATGATTAAACCACCTCCTTGCGTAAAAAAATACTCGATACAACCTACTTTCGCAAAAAATACACGATACAAACTCTTTTCTTTTTCTCGTATTCATGTTATAAAGAAAAGAATATGCAACTATTGAATAAAGTGCGGATTTACTTTGAGGGCCATGAATCACTCGCGTCACTCAGGATTCTAACACTTGAATCACTTGCTACACTCGTGATTCAATCATCATGAGCGGTCCCTACAGTCTTAATACGGTCGTTAGAATCCTTCACTTGCTCGTGATTCATCTATGGCGCTAGCTTTAAATTCGCCCTTTATTCACTAACTAGCTGCGTCCTGCGGTTTCATCCGCGTAAGTCCCGATCCCGTAGGAATATCGGGATCAAAAGTAGCCTATGTTACTCAGGGTGAATGAAATCGGTCCAGTAGTTTTTGAATTTATTCATTACAAACATCTTTTCTCTTTATAATATTAGTGTAAATTGCATAATATATATTGCATAAATATACTATTTAGCCACCACTAGTTGAACTGATTTTCATGAAACTAATTTATTACAGATAGTCGTACCATAACGGACATATCGAACAGACAGACTCCCGGATCCACGTCGGTATTAGATGTCAAAAATGACGTCATCCTATCCACTTTCGCTAATTTGAGAACTCCGGGGGAGGTAATTCTTCTTCGATATTCCACCTATCTATGGTCTGTCCATTATAGCTTGATTCCTGTGACACATTATCCTCATGAAGTATTGTTTTTATTTTTGGTTAACTGTACCAAGCGTATTGTCATATTTCATCGGCGGGACCCGCCCACTCGAGGGAAGGGAAAAACCACAGACTATAGAAAATCGGTATGAATATGAAAAATATGGGTATTCCACGTTCGTAATCTATTAATATTAATTATTTTATCAATTTATTACATTGATACGTATCTTAAATAATATAATATTACACCGCTTTTCTATGTGAATTTTAGTTTACGAGATTAAAATGAGCTCGTAATTTGAAAAAAAATATAATTATGTGATTATCTCCCTTGTTTTGTCATTTGCGAAATGATTCGCGTAATTATAGTGGTGCTATTAAGGGATCTAGGGGAGACGAGCTAACCTCGAGTTTTCCCCCGCGGTGGCGGATGATCTTTTTGATCCCTAGGAGGGTTGCCGGTTGGAGTCAAGCTGTAAAAATATTGCCAAATCAATTTGCAGTAGGTATGGTCAATAATAACTTACCTACAGGGCCGACCCCAAATAATTTAGGGTTCTCGGGGGTTGCTAAAACCCCGCTAAAACGAAGAGGTATGCTACCGGGAACATCGCTCAAATGAGAAGATTAACTACACATATAAAAATCTTGCACTAAAATCCTTTTTTGTATTAAAATTAAAAAAATGGATTTTACTTGAGGTGATTTTGCCAATCGAAAATATGATCAGTGATCTGGAGCCGTATTTTTTAACCACTTAAATTAAATTTGTATGCGAGAGTTCGAATTTCGCAAGCTTGCTCTTGCTCGTTGTGCATAATATGTGAACGAGACCGCGCGGCCTTTCGCATACGAAAGAGTTTTCTAACTGTTCAAAAATACCACTCCTGATCTGACCACTGACAATTACCCACTTTGGTAAACTAAAATAATACTAAACAAGTTTGCTACTTTGTAGACTAAAGTAAAGTAGTAATGGTAAACTTTACTACTACGTGCCTTATGCAAAACACAACATAGCCGAAGCCTTGTTATGGTTTGGATCCTTTTTATGATGTAACAATAATACAAATATAAATCAATTCCTTTTTAATAAATATTTATTATGTGGTTTATTTCAATTTCAACCCAACGCCGATTTCAATTCGCACGTATTCTACACTGTCTGTTTGACTGAACATAAATACATAGATACTAGTCGAAATCGCCGCCGTGGTAAAGCCTAATAAAGTAAAGTAAAGCTATTACAAAATTCCGGAATAAACATGTAACTATCGATTCAAAATCTAAGAGAATAATAATCGATAATCGAATAGATCCAATAACGATTAAACACTACCCCACCCCTATGGAGACCTGTCACAGGAATCAAGCTATAATGGACAGACCATAGTATGCTGCAAATCGGTTCATTAGTTATAAGATTCTTACCATTTTTTTGCCGATTTAAAATTCAAATTCAAAAATATATTTATTCATTCTGATATTTACATGATCGTTTTGAATCGTCAGTAATTAATTTATACTATAATTCTTACTGACATAATAAGCGCGAAAATAACTCTGGCTGTCTGTTAAAATAAATTTGTAAATCATAAAAACACAACCACATCCACACAACTCGCCTAACAACCTAGATTTTTTAAGAGCGAGCCACTGTCGAATGAAAACTTTGTCAAAATTAAGCAAATTTTATTAGTAGATATTTTACAAAAACAGATAGCGAAAATAGAGTATTTGCACTATATATTTTGAAATTAAAGACATTTTGCGGTTTGAATCGCGTGGCGTTTATTACTTTTAGCATTGTTACAACGCTCAATGTTTCGAGACCTTTACAGGTCCCTTCTTCAAGATTGACTCAAAAAAATGTCTTTAATTTCAATACAACATCGCGGAACAGAAGAAAAATCTATTACATATTTTTTTAGATATTCATAGCTGCATTGCCACCGAAAGGGTCCGAAGGGAGTATAACCTGGGTGCGAGTCAGTGAGCCGGTGGACGTGCCGGCGGCCGTGCGAGCTGCCACCGTACACTATATGAAACTACAGCATGACAATATGGACGATGTCAGTGAGTATCTAGTAATAAGAGAGGTTTAGATATTCATAGCTGCATTGCCACCGAAAGGGTCCGAAGGGAGTATAACCTGGGTGCGAGTCAGTGAGCCGGCGGACGTGCCGGCGGCCGTGCGAGCTGCCACCGTACACTATATGAAACTACAGCATGACAATATGGACGGTGTCAGTGAGTATCTAGTAATAAGAGAGGTTTAGATATTCATAGCTGCATTGCCACCGAAAGGGTCCGAAAGGAGTATAACCTGGGTGCGAGTCAGTGAGCCGGCGGCCGTGCGAGCTGCCACCGTACACTATATGAAACTACAGCATGACAATATGGACGGTGTCAGTGAGTATCTAGTAATAAGAGAGGTTTAGATATTCATAGCTGCATTGCCACCGAAAGGGTCCGAAAGGAGTATAACCTGGGTGCGAGTCAGTGAGCCGGCGGCCGTGCGAGCTGCCACCGTACACTATATGAAACTACAGCATGACAATATGGACGATGTCAGTGAGTATCTAGTAACAAAAGAGGTTTAGATATTCATAGCTGCATTGCCACCGAAAGGGTCCGAAGGGAGTATAACCTGGGTGCGAGTCAGTGAGCCGGCGGACGTGCCGGCGGCCGTGCGAGCTGTCACCGTACACTATATGAAACTACAGCATGACAATATGGACGGTGTCAGTGAGTATCTAGTAATAAGAGAGGTTTAGATATTCATAGCTGCATTGCCACCGAAAGGGTCCGAAGGGAGTATAACCTGGGTGCGAGTCAGTGAGCCGGCGGACGTGCCGGCGGCCGTGCGAGCTGCCACCGTACACTATATGAAACTACAGCATGACAATATGGACGGTGTCAGTGAGTATCTAGTAATAAGAGAGGTTTAGATATTCATAGCTGCATTGCCACCGAAAGGGTCCGAAAGGAGTATAACCTGGGTGCGAGTCAGTGAGCCGGCGGCCGTGCGAGCTGCCACCGTACACTATATGAAACTACAGCATGACAATATGGACGATGTCAGTGAGTATCTAGTAACAAGAGAGGTTGAGATATTCATAGCTGCATTGCCACCGAAAGGGTCCGAAGGGAGTATAACCTGGGTGCGAGTCAGTGAGCCGGCGGACGTGCCGGCGGCCGTGCGAGCTGCCACCGTACACTATATGAAACTACAGCATGACAATATGGACGATGTCAGTGAGTATCTAGTAACAAGAGAGATTAAGATATTCATAGCTGCATTGCCACCGAAAGGGTCCGAAGGGAGTATAACCTGGGTGCGAGTCAGTGAGCCGGCGGACGTGCCGGCGGCCGTGCGAGCTGCCACTGTACACTATATGAAACTACAGCATGACAATATGGACGATGTCAGTGAGTATCTAGTAACAAGAGAGATTAAGATATTCATAGCTGCATTGCCACCGAAAGGGTCCGAAGGGAGTATAACCTGGGTGCGAGTCAGTAAGCCGGCGGACGTGCCGACGGCCGTGCGAGCTGCCACCGTACACTATATGAAACTACAGCATGACAATATGGACGATGTCAGTGAGTATCTAGTAACAAGAGAGGTTTAGATATTCATAGCTGCATTGCCACCGAAAGGGTCCGAAGGGAGTATAACCTGGGTGCGAGTCAGTGAGCCGGCGGACGTGCCGGCGGCCGTGCGAGCTGCCACCGTACACTATATGAAACTACAGCATGACAATATGGACGATGTCAGTGAGTATCTAGTAACAAGAGAGATTAAGATATTCATAGCTGCATTGCCACCGAAAGGGTCCGAAGGGAGTATAACCTGGGTGCGAGTCAGTGAGCCGGCGGACGTGCCGGCGGCCGTGCGAGCTGCCACCGTACACCATATGAAACTACAGCATGACAATATGGACGATGTCAGTGAGTATCTAGTAACAAGAGAGATTAAGATATTCATAGCTGCATTGCCACCAAAAGGGTCCGAAGGGAGTATAACCTGGGTGCGAGTCAGTGAGCCGGCGGACGTGCCGGCGGCCGTGCGAGCTGTCACCGTACACTATATGAAACTACAGCATGACAATATGGACGATGTCAGTGAGTATCTAGTAACAAGAGAGATTAAGATATTAATAGCTGCATTGCCACCGAAAGGGTCCGAAGGGAGTATAACCTGGGTGCGAGTCAGTGAGCCGGCGGACGTGCCGGCGGCCGTGCGAGCTGCCACCGTACACCATATGAAACTACAGCATGACAATATGGACGATGTCAGTGAGTATCTAGTAACAAGAGAGATTAAGATATTCATAGCTGCATTGCCACCAAAAGGGTCCGAAGGGAGTATAACCTGGGTGCGAGTCAGTGAGCCGGCGGACGTGCCGGCGGCCGTGCGAGCTGTCACCGTACACTATATGAAACTACAGCATGACAAAATGGACGGTGTCAGTGAGTATCTAGTAACAAGAGAGGTTCTTCAGGAAGTTATGTCAAATCATAGTCTACCTACAATTAAAAAATAAAGTATAGTACCCAATAAATATCTTAATGATAAATGATTATGCAAGGCAATTAAACTCGTCAGGTTTTAATCGCGTTGTTTTTATTATTATATGTAAGTTAGCATTTTATCAATGCCAGACGTTTGGAGATCTTTACAGACCTCTTCCCACGGTTTCCCATATCGTGAAAAAAGAAGAAAAACTAAATAAAATGTATATAAAAATGTTCCCAGAATCGTTCACGGCGCTACATCTAATGCCCGAGGTGTCATCAGACAAGAAAATTCCGCTGATAGTGTGGCCACACGGCGGTCCGCACTCCGCCTTCGCTGACGCCTACTCGGTAGAAGCGGCCTTATTCACTATGCTAGGTCAGTATTCGTACTTATTATACTATTAGCTGCTATACTACTAATAGCTACGTAAGTCCCGATCCCGCGGGATTTACGGGATCAAAAGTCCTTGCCCTTCTATGCCCTTCTCCCGATTCTAAGCTACCTCCCTACTTATTTTCATCCAAATCGGTTCAGCCGTTCTTGAATTATAAACGATGTAACTAACACGACTCTCTTTTATCTACATCTACATAAGAATTGTATTTTTGTGTGTATGTGTGTCTGTATTTTTGTAATGAATAAACTCAAAAACTACTTGACCGATTTAAAAAAAAAGAGTAACATAGATCGGAAACATAGCTCCGTCTCGCTTAGCGCGACTCAATATGACAGTGACAGGCATAGTCATTCATTTCCATCCTCGGTCTCGGATCGGAGGCTGTGAATACCCCCACAGTTCCTTATAGTGTCAAAAACGTCTCTTATGGAAGCTACTTTGACTGATCTTTTGAGCTTTGCAGCGATATTATGTTTTATTAATTTAAGCCTCTGTAGTAGGCCAAACAGAACTGATTTTGCTCGGACGGTTACTGTAAAATTTATTTGAAACATTTGAGTTTTTTATTCGTGCATGTTTACGGTTGCATGACTAATATTATACGAAGTAGAAAAAAAAGACTCGATAAATAAAGCAAGAAAATCTTCCAGGATTCGCATCAGTCCTAATAAACTACCGCGGTTCAATCGGGGCGGGTCAGTCATCCGTCTATTACCTCCCAAAACGCGTCGGCGACGCTGACGTCATAGACTGCAAAATGGCCGCCGACAATATCATTCAAAACTACCCTCAAATCAATGAGAAAAATGTTCTCTTAACCGGCGGATCTCATGGAGGATTTCTAGTGACGCATCTGAGTGGACAATATCCGGATTTCTTCCGAGCCGTTGTCACCCGGAATCCGGTTACGGATGTGGCAGCCATGTTTAATTATACGGATATTAATGATTGGTAAGTTTGTGTGTAGTTACATTTTCCCGGGTCTTAATTGCGTATTATTATTTATTTTCTTACCTCGACGTTTCAACTATGTTACAATGGTTTTCTTACTTTGATGGTCATTGAAACATCAAAGTAAGAAAATAAATAATAATACGCGATTAGGACCCGGGACAATGTAACCATGTTAACGAATCGTGTAAACTTATGTGTCGTTTTAAATGTTCTGTGTAAAAGAGGTTAAAATAATACTTCAATACAGACTCCAATTTATTTAAGTAATTACTTAATTTTCATCATTTTTTTTATTTAAAAAAATCATATTAAAATCAACAAAAATATCGCTGCAAAGTTCCTACTTATATGTTTAAATGTGACACATGATCATAAAAGTTCTAAGGGAGACCAGCAAATCTTAAGTTTTTCCCTGGAAGAAGGCGGATAAACTGTTTAGTCTCTAGGAAAGTTGGTGTCAGGTAGGCGGCCGGCCGTAAAAAATATTGCCAGATCTATTTGCAGAAGGTAGGGTCAGTTCTAACTAAACTTGTAAACTGCACGGGCGCTAATGAAAAGTCATTACCTTCCTTAGGGTTTGACGTCCTAAGAGTAAACTACCGTGGATCAACCGGCTCAGGCGACAAATCCACCCGCTGTCTTATCGGTCAAGTGGGAAACTATGACGTAGCAGACTGCTATCTCGCTCTAACCACCCTGCAAGAGCAGGATAGGACATCAGAGGTCGTGCTTTGGGGAGGGAGTTTCGGCGGTTGGGTAGTGGCGCATTTGGCGGGTAGATTTGAAGGGTTTAAAGCTATGGTTATGAGGAACCCTTTAATTGATATGGCTACTAAGGGACATATGGCTGATAATTTAGATGGGTGAGTTTATTATCAATTTATTTTTCATCCCATCTATTCGAAAAGTGTCGCTTTGGTCCTCTATAAGTGCGACCAAAGTAGCTCTTTTCTGTTAAGAGATAAACAGGCGGGAGCAAAGTAAAACAGCCGGGAGCAAAATAAAATAGGCGGGAGCAAAATAAAATAGGCGGGAGCAAAGTAAATTTGAATATGGAACATTATGTATCATTCATAGAAATCAAACGTAAATTATATGAATTACTGGCTGATATGTGTTGACTTGTTGATTCACCGTAACACAAGCTAAGTCGCTTACCACGGGGCTAGATGGCGCTGTGTGTTGTTCACAGAATTTATTTATTTTATTAGTTTCATTAGTGTCATTAGTTTCATTTTCATTAGTGTCATTAGTTTCATTTGCTTCATTAGTTTCATTAGTTAAATTTGTTTCATTAGTTTCATCAGGTTCATTTGTTTCATTAGTTTCATTAGTTTCATTAGTTTCATGAGTTTCATTAGTTTCGTTTGTTTCGTTTGTTTCGTTTGTTTCGTTTGTTTCGTTTGTTTCGTTAGTTTCGTTAGTTTCGTTAGTTTCGTTATTTTCGTTATTTTCATTACTTTCATTAGTTTCATTTGTTTCATGAGTTTCATTAGTTTCATTAGTTTCATTATTTTCATTAGTTTCATTAGTTTCATTAGGCTCATTAGTTTCATTAGTTTCATGAGTTTCATTAGTTTCATGAGTTTCATGAGTTTCATTAGTTTCATTAGTTTCATGAGTTTCATGAGTTTCATGAGTTTAATTAGTTCATTAGTTAATTAGTTTCATTAGTTTCATTAGTTTCTTTAGTTTCGTTAGTTTCGTTAGTTTCGTTAGTTTCGTTGGTTTCGTTGGTTTCGTTAGTTTCGTTAGTTTCATTAGTATCATTTGTTTCATTTGTTTTATTTATTTTATTTATTTTGCTTATTTTTTTTAGTATTTATATGAAATTTTCACAGATGTATTTCTGTAGCCGCTATAACAACCAACAAATATTTATAGAGGGCTTCTGTATAATAAACGTGATATTAAAATTTTATACCCAACATTTTTGTTTAAGTAAATAGGTATATTCACGAATTACGTAACACCATATCTTATTTATTTTCTCATAGAAAGGGGATGAAAAGTAGAGTATATGACTCGAGAGCAAATTATTTTTGCCTCGGGCGATGTATACTTTGAATCCCTCGCTGCGCTCAGAATTCTACGTTAGAATCCCTCGCTACGCTCGGGATTCTATTCTAGAATTCCTCGCTTTGCTCGTGATTCAAAGTAACGCCCTCGCCGTAAAAATACTATTTTGCTCCCTTGTTATACAATCTACTATTGTTTGGAGTCTAAAACTTTGAAGGATAAATAGGGTTTTTTGTTAGGGCTAACATGACGATTTTATGTTACTAAAATAAAGGTGAACGTTTGAGAGTGTGTTTGTTGCTCGTTTACGCAAAATCCGCTGCTAAAGCAATGAAATTCGGTATGTACATAGCTGACTGATATTCCCGCAGGATCGGAATTAATGCGGCGGAAACCGTGGGCGTTGCTAGTAGATAATAAATAGGGACTCGTTTTTGCGGAAAAAAGATAAAAATAAATAATAAATAAATGTATTTCCAAATTAATGTGTACAAAATAACTTAAGGCCCATACTGAAAAATTATTTTCGATTATTTCATGACGGAATGTTGTAGAACTTTTTTTGTATACAGATTGTAGGCGACATTGTTTCCGATATTTTAGTGCAGTTTCCATACAAATATGTCGAAACGTATTGAAGCCTATCGACATTTTAGCCAAATCAGACATTTTTTGTCTAAAATTTGGATAGGCTTTGCACCAATAGGAGGTTCTTGTCTTAAAACTACACCAAAATGTAGGAAACAATGGTGTCAATTCGAGCAAGCCAAATTCCGACTTAACTTAACTTAAAATTAGTTAAGACGTGTCAAATTACAGATTGCTATTCAGAAAACGCCGACTTAACTTATTATGACAGGACTAAACCAAAATAAGTTAGGTCGAACTAAATTAGGTTAGAAAACGTTTTTAGCTATTCGAAACGGCCACAAAACTGTCAAAATAGTAAACGTCGAACTAAAATTAAGTCGCGACTAATTTTGTGTGGACTAAAATTGGTCGTTGAAGTAAATAACAACATTTATCGAATAAATAACGTATAACGATTGACAAATTTGTAATTTTGGATGTAGTACGGGCTGAAAGGTGTTCTGAGTGCCGGCCTTTATGGACAGATTTAGTGAAAACCCTCAGAAAAACATGTTTTGTTAAATGTTTTTGTTTAATTTTATTGCAAAAGCAATGACGAAGGGCTTAGATTAAAACGATTAAGAGGCTGTTCCAATCCATTCGTATTGCCGGATAACAAATTTAAAAAACTGTTTTGTATACCTACCAAATGACTACGACCTGCTGGACTTTAACAAACTACTCAGTCGTGACACCAATGATCGTCTCAGAGGTCACCACCTCAAATTACGCACCACCATCTCGGACAACAACCCTCACGAACATTTCTTCAGCAACAGAGTGGTCAGAGCGTGGAACAAGCTACCAAAGGACATCATCTCGGCACAGTATCAGCCAGTTCAAGAACAAACTTTACAAATACTTAGCCAATACAGAAACAGACTAAGAATAGCTGGATACAGGCATCTATCAATTGTATCAACTGCCTGCCTGACAAGTAAATAATAATAAAATACCTGTGGCAATATGCCTATTTGCACATACTAGGAGGCAACAATTATTTTCAATAAAAGTCATTTTATATCATTTACAAGTTTTATTCAAAATATATACTAGGTAGGTAGTTAAAATAGAATTTGATTCAGATTTGGCTAGAATTGTCTATACAGTTAAACCAGTTAGGAGTTTACTGTGCCTCTTCAACAAAAATTTCCTCAACTGTGTCTTCCCTCAACGCTTCAGCTAAAACTTGAGCTGCCCGCAACTTAGCACAGGCATTTTCTCTTAATGGCAGTGCAATATCTGCTCAGCTCAGCAGCCTAATATTTTCATTTAATGCTGCTGTCAGGCTATCGGCAACAGGCGGTCTTGGTGGTCTTGGGGCTTGCACCCGCTCAGGCCGGCATATACGGGGGCGGTTGGGCAGCTCAGGTTGTTGTGGCAGTGATTGATGAACTCATTGAGGATCTTCTAGCTGAGCAGGCACAGCAGGAGGAACTTCAGCAACAGCAGCAGCAGTATGTTCCATTTGGGGTCTGAAATTAACAATAAATAATTTAAGATATACAGCAAAAATATTTAATTATATGTATCACTTGGTTTTTAAAGGTAAACTTACCTGCTCTACAGTCGCAAAACCATACACAGAGGCAGGTCCTACAATTTCCAATATTTTATTGTCCAGATCTGTTAAATCTGGACCTGGAGGACCTCCTCCAGTTCCGCTGATGGAGCCCATACTTTTCGAGCTTTTGTTTTTGTTTTGCTGCGCCAGACATCCCAATTCTAAAAATAAAAGAGGAAATACATTTCATACATAGTTAATCACGAAGTACTTGTAATGACAAACATTGAGCCGAGTAATAATTGGTATTTGGTTTCTTGGTAAAACTGGTACTCGGACAACTTTAATCTTTACATAGTCTAAAACAAAGTGACTTCCCTCTATGTCGTGCCTGTTTGTATTTTGTATGTACGCTTAGATCTTTAAAACTATGCAGAGCTAGTAATTCTATTACTATATAAAGGGGAAGAGTTTGTTTTTTTGTTTGTATATTCAGACCCTCTGTGTGGACCTATTTGCGTCGGTAAGGCTTAAAACTAGACTTAATCCATTTAACATATTTAGACTAATGAATAGAAAGCTTATGAGATTTTTTAGTTTGGTTGAACACGCTAATCTCAGGAACTTACTGGTCCGAATTGAAAATATATTTTTGTGTTTGATAGTCCACATATTGAGGAAGATTAAAGGCTAGTAATGATCCTGATATTCTCGCGGAATCGGGACCTGGGCGGGTAAAGCCGCAGGCACTAGGATTGGTAGATAAATAAATCTAATTCCTCTTACGCTATCGAAATAGCAATTAGCATAGGTAAATTGCGTCAGAAATAAGACCTACCTTTTGCCAACTGAGCATGAAGCCTCTCCACTCCACAAGCAGTTCCTTTTGCTGCGTTCGTTAGGTCTTATATACATTTTCCGACACAAAACTACAACAAAACTGATTCAGATGAAACAATTCAAAACAACAAAAAATTCAGACAAACTACAAAAAGTAAACAAATAATCATAGAGAAATCTAGACGAATAAAGTACTACCAACCTCACAGCATAAACCATTCGTTCTCATTTTTTTATCTGTGAATCCAATTTAGTCCGTGTTTAGTCCTGTCATTTTCAAATTCTAAGTTTAGTTTGTGGACAAAACCGAATAGCATACAAACTTAACTTAACTAAAATAAGTCTGTTTTTGGTTAGGTTAAGTTTTAGTCGGTGGTTTGCTCGAATTGACCACAATGTCACCTACAATCTGTGCACAAAAAAAAGTTCTACGACATTCCGTCATGAAATAATCAACAATTTTCGATGAGCCCGACAGGGATTTTCAGTTTCAAGGTCGTTGGCGTTGATACTCCTCTTAAAGTAAAATTTTAATCTAATGTACACAAATGCCTGAACTATGAAAATCCTGTATCTCAGGCGAGAATGGCACACAATGGAAACTAAAATGATCACTGATGGAACTTTGTAGTGTTTTTTTTAATTAGAAAAGCCAATGCCATTTCTTAAAGTTTAAATTGGAGTCTGTACCATAAACTAAGCCAGGTTTTAAGCTGAAACTCAAACTTGGTTTAAAACGTAAAATAGTGACAAGTGGGAAATAGTGGGAATGCGTGTTTGGTCTGCTTTTTTAGTCTCAGTCAGTGGGGGGCTTATGCAGCGACTTGTCACCACTCCTCGGCGGTATCGCCAACTGACCCGATACTTAGGCCAGTTCAGCCACTAGGAAATACGGATACGGAACACGTATCTTCTAGGTGAGCGTGCTACATCTTCACTTACCAACATGGTATCTAAATACCCCGTTTCAAATAATATTTGTAGTTAAAACAACCATGTTAGTTTACATCATATCTTTGAAATTAAAACTCGCGTAAGAAAAATCTAATCATATCTTTGTCAAAACTAGGTGCGCAGTAGAAGCAGGCTTCGAATTCACCGAAAAAGGTCCAATATCGGAAGAGCAACTGTTAGCAATGAGACGGTGCTCCCCCATAGCCCACGTTCACAAAGTGCGGGCGCCCACAGCCCTAATGCTGGGCAGTGGGGACAAGAGGGTGCCGCATTACCAGGGGCTGGAGTACGCCAGGAGACTGAAGGCCAACGGCGTCGAGACCAGGTATGTTGGTGTCGAGACTGGGTTTGTTGGTGTCGAGACTGGGTTTGTTGGTGTCGAGACTGGGTTTGTTAATGTCGAGACTGGATTTGTTGGTATCGAGACTGGGTTTGTTGGTGTCGACACTGGGTTTGTTGGTGTCAAGACAAAGTATGTGGCGTCGAGATCAGGTATGTCACTGAAAATGGTCCAATATGGTGAAATAGGTCTGTCTGGCACCAGGCTGTATCTCATGAACCGTTATAGCTAGACGGTTGAAATTTTCACAGATGAATTTCAGTAGCCGCTACAACAACAAATACTAAAAACAAAATAAAACAAATATTTAAGGGGGGCTCTATTTCACCTGACGGCAAAGGAAGAAATGGTCTAAGACTTTAAGACTCTAACCTCGCTATTATAAAATTAGTTTTAAGGCCAGACCTGGTTAAAACCATGATTTAGGCATAGTAAAGCAATAGCAAGGTATGTATTTGCACGATTGCCGTTCTGATGTGAACCTTGCTTGTTTCAGAGTGTACATGTACGAAGACAACCATTCGCTGTCCTTATTACCCTCTGAGATGGATAACTTGATAAACGGCGCTTATTGGTTCCTCACACATTTGGACGAATAACGGTTACCCCGCCGTCGGGTCCTCCGCGTCTGGCATAGACTATTTTGTCGTAAATGTAGAAGGCGTCAACGCATTCTGCGTTTAAGTAAACGTCTTTTGCGTTTACGTAAACGTTACGCATAAAATTTTAACGCATAATATTCATAAAACTTAAACGCATAACGCATCAACTTTTCCGGCATAAAAATGCAATACATAAAATTCAAATAGCGTGAAAATTATGTGAAATGAGTATTATGTCTAAAATGTTTATGGCAAAGTAAACGTCTTTTGCGTTTACGTAAACGTTACGCATAAAATTTTAACGCATAATATTCATAAAACTTAAACGCATAACGCATCAACTTTTCCGGCATAAAAATGCAATACATAAAATTCAAATAGCGTGAAAATTATGTGAAATGAGTATTATGTCTAAAATGTTTATGGCAAATGTCGGTTATGTATGCCTAGAATATTTATGCCAAAAGTTTTTATGAGTATTATGGCTAAAATGTTTACGCTATAATCGTTATACCTTTTATGTTTATGACAAAAAAGATCTATGCGAAAAGGAGGGACCCCAACGGATACATCATAAACTACCAACTATTCAGAGGTAATAATATTTATTTTACTGCTCAAGGCATTCTACTAGACATAATTTACAAGGAGAAATGCATTATCAGGGGAGATGGATAATCATTAATTCACCATGTCACTTAGACGGCCTCGGTGGTGCGACTGCAATGCAAGGCCCGACTGAAGGGGCATGGTCATGGCAGATATAGGTGTTATGGCATAATTATATTTGCTCTAATCTCTTTATCCAGGAAGAAACAGTCGACTACGTTTGTATGGAGAAGGAGTAGGTAGACTATTCTCTTAAGACTTGAAAACATTATATTTCCAAAGGCAATTCGAATTCAAAGTTATCAATTTTTTTTTTATACAAATATCTTTATTATTTTATTTTTAAGCCATATTTTTTAAGCAAGCCCTGTTTTCCTTTTCTGTATTTTTATGTACTTAGTAGGTAAGTGTAGAAAAGCCAAATGTATCTAGAGAATTAGAAATAAAGACTGTTTTTATTTTTTCCTTTATTTAAGAAAAACAGATACTTATACTCGTTCAAATATGTTCTGTAAAACTTTAGAACAAAATGTTTTTGTTCCAAATTTCAATGCTCCCTGCTACCTGCGGGCATTTAATTTTGGTACAAAAGGCATTTTGTCTAAATACCTACCTATTATAACTATGTTTTTTATTGCTTGTAACTTTTAGGTACATAGAGGTTAATAAAAATATATTTTCACAAAAAAATGCCTTTTTTTATCTTGGCTATCAGAGAAACATTTTTAGGGAAATATACAATCTACATAAACATCTTACCTACTTCTTAGTTGTCGTGTAGCCCCGGCATAGAATAGGGTTACCCCATCTCTTCCCGTAGGTGTCGTAAAAGGCCACTAAGGGATCTGAGGGAGAATAGCATTAAGTTCTCCCCGCGCGGTGGCGAATAAACTGTTTGGTCCCTAGAAGAGTTGGTGTCAGGCAGGCGGCCGGCCTTAAAATTATTGCCAAATCTATTAACAGAAGGTATGGTCAGTGTGATGATTTACCTACTGCGCCAACCCCAAATATTTAGTGTTTAGCGGACCCCGGGCTCCCGAGAGTACATCGCTCGGATGAGAGAGATAAACATCTTTAATACCTACTTCTTAGATGTAGCTCATCTAAAACATAAGCAGACAGCAGTGGCAACATTTTTCCTACTGGTCTTTGCATAGATATGTAACGTTTCCCGGACGGGACGTGTCCCATGCCGTCGTCGCCCCGAACGGGATTTTTGTATGTAGAAATTGACACGTCCCGTCCGGGAAACTTACGTATGCAGAGACCTTAATACTAGTAGAGTCCCACGGTGTCACCCGCTTATGTGCCGACCCCGCGGGATTTTCCAAAATCCCTTAGGTAATCCATACATACCACAAAGGAACACACTCTCCAAATTGACCAAATTTCATGCCCTCGGGGCCAGCTCTGTGTTTATATACTCGGTGTTGGGAGTTTAGGGAGCAGCTGCTTCATCATCCGAGCGTTGTTCCAGGTTGCATCTCTCGAGAGCCCGGGGTCCGCTTTCCTACTTTTACGTCTCCACTTCGCACCATCTTCGGCATCTTCGGCAGGGAGCAGCTGCTTAAATACTTTTAATTTTTAATCAATATTAACAAAAAAAAATATTAACTTTTCGGAAAAATAAATTTCGATATTTTTCCGAAAAGTTAATATTTTTTTGTTAATATTGATTTTAAAAATAAAGGGAAATGGTTTAGATTAGATTATAGTAGTCCAAGCTAAATAAAATGTAGTTTGAACAATTTATGGTCAATGACGTCCAACTCTCAGAAACACCTGATTTTCAAGTAAATTTTAAGTTCAACATTTTCGGAAACTAATCGAATTTCCAATAGCCGTAGTAGAAAAGTTTGTGCACCATTTACAACAACATAAATAAGTAGGTATATAAGCAGCTGCTTCATAAACTCCAACATCCTGATCCCGTGGGAATATGGGGATAAAAAAGTAGCCTATGTTACTCAAGATGCATGTAGCTTTCCAATGGTGAAAGAATTTTGAAATCGGTCCATTAGTTTTTTGAGTTTGTTCATTACAAACATACAGGCACACATACACACAAAAATACAAATCTTTCCTCTTTATAATATTAGTGTAGATGTAGATTATTTCATAGCATCCTTCCCTTTAATATAGCCATGACATAATAAAATACAACGCTACCTAGCTATACATAGTAGATACCAGCTACTGTAATGCACCCTTCACTCGACAGTCGACAGGTGGGGACCATGCCGGCAAATTGTTATTACTTCGATTCAAATACGCTTCAAATGCTTCAACTGACACCCCTAGTGTTTGTTACACGATTACTCACTAATTAATTAATATCGAGTGCTTTTCGATAGCAGTGAACATCTATTGTACACTTGGCGCTTTTTGAAGCAACCCTACTTACGTTTTTAGTGGGTACTCAGTTAGGAAGCTTCACGTTACATTTTAAATTAACGTTTGGTAATCAAAATATCCGCTCTAGGCCCTCAGATGTTTATAAGAGGAAAGGAACGTTCTCCATACAAACGTAGTCGACTGTTTACTCCCTGGATAAGGACATTAGAGAAAATATTTGTATGCCATAAAACTTAAAACCTATGTCTGCCATGGCCATGCTTCTGTGTTCTGTTTTTTTTTTCATTTAATAATTAAAATAAATGTTATTTAGAAAAATTTGATTACGATAAAATCAAAACGTATGTCATGCTCATGGCTCATATAGCCTAAACATAAATATATTTTTTCTAATGTATTTATCCAGGGAGGAAACAGCTAACTAGGTAGATACGTTTGTAAAGTTTGTATGGAGAAAAGAGTAGGTAGGTTCTTGTGGCAGCCGCCAGAGAGTGGCGCCAGCCCACTTCACAAGAAATGGAGGGCGTATCATACGCCTATTACCTAGGCTACTTGTCACTCTATTTTTTCAATTTTGCATGTACCTAACTTTAATTTTTCATTTGTTTTTAATTTAATTTCGATTTAATTTAATTTTAATTTATTATTTTGTTTTTAAATACCTACTACTATGGATGTAAATCTGGAATAAACAAATTTCATTTCATTCCATTCATTAACCTTAATCAGAGCAGTTTAGATAGATATATAATTTTTAATGCATTATTTGCACAACAGTTCAATATACAGGTACATCAAAAGTAAGCAAATACTTACTCAGAAAGCTTATAAGTATAAAAAGGTACCTATGCAAATGGGCGATCTTTTCGCTAAAAGCGATTTCTTCCAGGCAACCTTTTGATAAAAATTATCAGTAAAGTTTGTGTGGTAGGTAGGCTGGTGGGATTCAGAATATTAAGATTAGGTTTTAGGTACATAAGCAAAGGATACAAATTATTACATAAAATACACTACAGCTACACATTACTCGTAGGTTTTGCAAATAAATAACCCATCTAATTCATACAAGGCCTTACACATAAAGATAAGCAGGAACCTAGTCTTCCCCATAAAATACTGCCTCAACTTCAATCCCCAAAGGACCGAGCCATTTAATTTTTAAACATACTGTCTGTCGCTCAAACAAATCACATTCGATAAAATATGTTCCGTGTAAACATTATATAAGTACAAGGTATCAACCACCCCTATGTTTAGTGTACCGTGACGTCCGTGACGCAACGGTACGTAGTACGCACCGGTGCGGTGTTTACCCCTTGTACCTTATTGTCTCGACTTACTGCTAATTTCACAAAAATAATACACTTTATTTTATGTGTGTGGTAGGTGGGTACGTCACGCATTTTCACGCACGTAAACAGTAGCGTAGGTTTACGCAAATGTGATAGTTTGTTCCTTTCGAAACTTTCACTTCGCTATTCTCGGAGGAAAAGCCTTTTTGTGGTTCCGTACGTGCGTACCCAAAGGATAAAAACGGGACCCTATTACTGAGACTCCGCAGTCCGTCGCTGTCTGTCACCAAGCTGTATTTTTTTATGTATCTTGATGACCTGATATCTCAGAATTGGCCGTCGCAGTAGGCTAGCAAGCAGGCATGCGTTCTTAGTACATACTAACACTACTCAATCGACCACATTTCGTTCGTCAGAAAATACGTGATGTCTGCCACTTCTGGGATCTCACGCTATAGACGGTTAGGTACTAGAGGTGATGTCACAAACATATTCCATGTTCCTTTTACGCGAAATTTAAAATGCCGCTGCAGCGCTGACAACGTCTAGCTAGATAGTAAAAATAAAATGAGTATCCAAATGTCCAAAGCATCACTCAGTTAGCGGTAGGGTCCGTAGAGGCTGTTTACAACTGTCTGCGGTTGAGTGAGATATGAAATATGAAGTTTATAGTATATCCGTATCAGGCTATCAACTTCATAATACGAGTATTAGTTATATCCTGCCTACTGCGATTTCAACGTACCTATAAGACTGTTTTAAATTCAAGATAGGTATTATATGGTGGGCACTGAACTCTATCTATACAAGTACTACGCTGGAATTGTGCTATACTTACCATACAAAATGACATTAGATCTTTGTGCCGATTTGATTTGCGCAATGTTGCGCTGTTGTCGCGCGTTTTCTATTGAAAGTGATGGTGACCGTCTATGGAATTTATAGTTCCGTGGACGGCCACCATGTTGCGCTGTTTTGTATTCGCGCAGATCAAATAAGCACAAAATTCGGTGCGCGACCTCCAGTCCATATAATGGAGGTCAGTGATGGTGGGACATTGTATCAAATATTCGAGAAGCAAAAAATAGGGAAATAGAAGCCAAAAATAGAGAAATAAAAAGGAAAAAACAACCTGCAACCTTCTTTGACATCTATCATCCATTAAAACCTCTTTGCAATGTAATACACAAAATAAAAAAATAAACAAACCTGCCAGTTCGTCCGGAGAGGATTTCAAAGGAGGTTTGTAGGTATGTTATTAATATTAAGAAGGTATAAAAAGGAAAGTTAACTGACAAGACAAACCTCTCTTTGCACCACCTAAGTAATCTGTAAAGTTAAAACAAGAGTCCTTCTCTTTTTCTTTTAATTTTTTCTTTATTATGTAATTACCTTTACCTTGCTAACTTAGGTACCCACCGAGCAGTATAACTCGAAGTACATAGACTGCGCTTTACTTGGAAACTGCTATTAAAGTTCCGGTATGTAATTTATAATCAATTCCTAAGTGATATCAGGAAAAAAATGATAGGTAGGTATGTAAGTACGACTTAAATTGACTTAATTTCCACTTTTCTATAGATTTTTGAAAAAAAGGTAGGTACCTACCTACACTAGGCAGATATTTCCACCATAGAACTCTTAACGCAAAAGTAAAACGTAATTTCAGAAGCTTAGCTACCTACTTACTTAACAAAATAAGCTCAGTTTAAGTAATGAATTAATTGCAAAGTCACGTAGCCCAACGCGAACGGCTACGTTACTTGACACAATAGCGTAGTCTGATGACCTTTGCCTCCAATACCTTAACACCCTTGGGGTGGATGACTCTTACGGCGACGGAAAGGGAGGACAAATACCTACTACCTACCTGTGATTATACCTTGGCACTATGTAAAAGAGGTTTACCCTGTGATTTTTTTTTTCTAAACCCTCAGTAAGTAGTTCCTTTTTTCCTGACTAACACCCTACCTTTCATCCTTTTTCACTTCTCGCCCATCCAAAGGTTGCCTGGAAGATACCGCTTTAAGCGATAAGGCCGCCCATGGTGCTACCTAAATTTAAGTTGTTTATGTTTTTCTTAACGAATTATTCTATCTAATACTAATACTATCTTCTATTCTATCTAATTATTAATACTAATAATGTAGATGTCCTTCACAAACACTACTGAATTGTTTGCGATGAAACTTGGTATGCAGATAGTTGGACATCTGGATTAATACATAGGCTACTATTTACCTTGATATTCCCGAGGGCTCGGGACTTACGCGGGTAAAACCGCGGGACCCAGTAGGTGATACACAAGGATTCTTCTTAGGAGTAGAACTAAGTAATAGGTAGGCACATATTCGATTTTTCTGTTAAGAACGAGGCGACCCTTACGAAATGAAATAAAACGGAGAAACATTTGAATGTGAATGAATATTTTGGAAAACCTTGTGATGGGGACCCTTTAAAAGTAAAATCTTAATCCGAATAATATCGATATTAAGGTAGAAAACTAAATTTTTCATAATTTATTTTGGTATTAAGTTGTATGGAAATGGTAAGAGTCGCCTCGTCCTTAAGTAACTATTTTGCCTCATTTGCAAATACAGACAATGCTTTCCACAAAATTCTAGCTAGAGCTTATATTGGACAAATTATTAGTAGTATTTAATTGGCGGTTAGTGCGAAAATCGGTTTTGCATTATGGTATTTATTACGTCTAAGCGGGCACATTTTTTTTTAAATAAGTCCTTCGATCATATATAACCTACATAGATGCACGGTCGCCGCTCTAGAAATGGAGCCGTCAAAACAAGGCATATTTCAGCCGGTTACAGCGAAACAAGGCATATCGCTATCAGTCGTGCATAAGTGTTTTACAACCTTATTGCCCAGTGATTAAGGTTTACATTAAACTGTACTATGTCCGTATAAGTAAGCGTTGAAGTAGTGCCGTTTTTTGATTTCGATTTTGTATGGGACCGTGTATCTATAGTTTATATATGATCGAAGAATAAGTCAATATTTTTTGAAATTTTCGTGAAAGATTGCTAATGCAAGATGAAGCTGTTTTCTGGCCCTCAAAAATGTTACCTTCGTAGGAGCAACATCAGTGTCATTGATACGACGAAAAAGATCAAACATTGCTGAACCGTTTTTGAAATTACCTACTGAGCTGCGCCTTTCAACTTTTTAGTCGAAGAATAGGGGCCCACAGTCCGTACTTTTGCTACATACAAGCATATTTATCAAACTGTGCAAAAAACCTTTAACAAGTTGATAACTTATAGGTAAAGTCGTTACCTAGTGCGGAAATACCCGCAGCTTCTGAAGTTCAAGTAATTCTGATAAGAAGTAGCATACAGGGGTGGACTAAGTTACATGCATTAGCATACTAAACTTGAAGTATGCCAAGCCATATTTTGTTAAAAGAAAGGAACAGCCGAATTTAGAAATAGGTAATAATACTTTGTACTTATTTTTATGAATGCGATCCCGCGGGTAAAAAAGTAGCATTATGTTTTTCTCCGAGTAGGTACCATCTATTGCTAATTTATCAAAATCTGTTAAGCTGTTAAGGTGTGAAAGCGTAATTTAACTGGCTTTCGATTTATAATATTAGTAGGTAAGCATAAGTTACTAATAATTATTATACTTTTGTACCGATTGCGATGAGTCTAATCCGACTTAGGCCCATTCCGACGGGGAACTACAGTTAATATAACGGAAATTCAAGGCGCTTAGTGCAATGAAGCGTAAAATTAGAGTCCATCTATTCGACATGTGGTGGCAGTCTTCCGCAGTCCAGCCCTGTCTGATAACCATGACTAATTGTCCGGAGCTATCACCGATGCGGGCCGCGGGCCGGCTGAGAGCCGCCGCGACGCCCCACGCTGTTGCGGGCGGTAATATCGATCGTACCACACACCTGTTCCGAGCCCGGAACAATGGGGGCCGCGCACCTGCACCCACGGCTTCAACGTACCACAAACGAGCGCGCCGCCGCGACGCGCGCACCACCTCTCGCCTCACTGACCGCCACCACGTCATTCCTCACCACCACGACTGCCCAGTGACTCCCACCTCTCACGCGCCGTCGCACATCGATCGCCAGCCACCCATCTTGGATGGTCAACTCGACCTGACCATCGCTTCACATTTTCTGGTACGGCACACCAAACCGGCGTCAAACTCCGCTTCAATATTCCCCAATTTCATTTGAATTATTAATAAACAGACGTGATTCATCAATTTTTATAAGGTGTTATGTGAGTGAGTCATCGAGTGTCGCAATCATTTCAGGTCAAGCGATGTAGGACAAGATGCACATAACTACGGGCTTGTCTCCGGTATCCGGCGAAATGCTGGATACGTCTATACAGCTCTACGGCGATGCTGCAGCCGCTACCTACTTCGCGATCGAGCACACGGTTCCAGAATCCTCCCACACAGTCGAGATCGAATACGTCTATGAGCAACCCGAAACCTACACCATCACAGAAAGCGATAAAACCTTGCTCCAAACAGAATATGATATACCAGATGAGGCACCTGATAATGATGCATCACAAGACACACCGCAAACTGACCCTGAAAAGATGGCGGTGGAAGAAGACGACCCTGAGGCAGAGCTGACGAATTTAACATGGCTTCAGAATATAACGAACATCATGCAGATTCCGCAATTTCCTCTAGCGCCGATGTCGCCTGGACCTCAAATAAAACCGCCCCAGCCTCAAAACACGCGTCTACAGAAGTTTAACCAGACGATAGCGAAATGCCAGAAGGATTTCCTGGAGAACATGGAAGAGTACCAGTCGGATAGTGAAAAGAAGCCACCTTATTCGTACAGTACATTGATCTGTATGGCGATGCGTTCGAACAACGACAAGATGACGCTGTCGGCCATTTACTCTTGGATTCGGGATAACTTCAAGTACTACAGGAACGCCGACCCCACGTGGCAGGTGAGCTTAACGCCTCAGAATCTAATCGAACTAGAGATTTAAGAGCATGTCCGTTTAGCGCTGTTTCTATTCAAACGTAGGTACCCGTATTTTTTTCTCGATTAATTGCGCTTTTTTGGTATATAGGTAGGTAGGTACATATATTATGTAGGTAAGCTATAGTTATTATTTATACTTTTTTCTACCATAAAATTATTTAAAGCATTTTATTTAACCGAATTCTGACCCTTTAAAACTAAAGTAATATATTTAATATAAAAGAAAGTCGTGTCAGTTACACTATAAATAACTCAACAACAGCAACGATTTGCCTGAAAATTTGCAAAGAAATAAATAGGGCCTTGGAGAAGAAGGACATAGGATACTTTTAATCCCGTAAATCCCGCGGGATCGGGATATACGCGGCTGAAACCGCGGGGCTCAGCTACTTTATAAAAAAGTACTTACTTACTTTATAAAAAAAATTGCTCTTTAGGATGTCTAAGAAAACAGGGAATATTTTTTTTATTTTTTAAGGAAAAACTGGCAGGATACGCTCTTAACAAAGAGCACAATCCGCAAAGCAACGATAAGATTAGCGTAATTGGATTTGTGAGAATGGATTGTTTTTTCGAGAGTCGATTGATGAATAACACGATAACGTGACATGATTTATTAATACCGTACAGTAGTTCGGGTTAGATATACTTGGATTATAATCAAATTAGTAATGTTTGAGTAGATGTCTACTAAGTTATTTAATTACTTTTTACCGAGTCGTCAATAATTAAATCAACGCGAATAATCCCGTTGATTTAATTATTATCATCCCTTCTATTTAAAAAGTGTCGCTTTGGTTCTCTATAAGTGGAAGCAAAGCTCTTTTCTGTTAAGAGCTTTTTAGCAGGGAGAAAAACACATTTGAATTTTCAAAATTTTTCCCTCGGGCGATGTATTTTATATATGCGATATATTTTAAATCCCTCGCTGCGCTCAACTCAACTTTCGCTTTGCTCGTGATTCAAAATAGCGCCCTCGCCGTAAATATACCTACTTGTTATACGATCTACTTTTTTAGCATTTTTCAACGCCCGACATTTCGAGGACTTTACAGTACCTACCTGTATGGCATATTTTTTATTTAAAATTTAGATTCTAAATCGTCCCAATATCGTCTCAGCATCGTTCGGTTTATCTTAAAAACTGTTCAACAATATTTGAAAATTTTACAAGAAATTACAATCACTTCAAATCCATGCTGACGCAATGATGAGACCATTTAGTTATAGAATACCCTGGAGGTACTGTAAAGTGCAACCTGTGATTAGGGGTAGGTACTGTATTGTACTCTAAACTTCGAGCGTTTAAAATCGAAAATTTAGTTTAATTTTATACCATGTTATTAAAAATAATAAACATCTTTTACAGAATTCAATACGACACAACTTATCTCTGAACAAGGTCTTCGTAAAGGTGGCTAGATCGAAACACGAGCCAGGAAAGGGAGGGTTTTGGAAACTCGACCTAGGTCACCTTGAAGGCGGGCAGCGTATCTCAAACCGTCCTCATAAAAAGAAGAAAAGTGGCCCGAAATTGGCTGAAGAAAGTGCTCCAACAGTACAAGTACAAAGTGAGGCATCAGTAGAAAGTGTGGTGTCAGTGGTTAGTGATATGGCAAATGTTGTGACGCTGCATTTGCCAGAGTTTAATATAGGGATGGATATGGAGCTGCAGGGAAGTGTTGGGGCTAATGTCATTGTGGAGCCGGCGGTACCTCCCCCTCTCATCGCCGAAGACGACCTTTCATCTCTCCTCATCAATCCGACTGATTGGGAACTCCAGTTGGACATGCTTGATAACTATTTGATGGATTCATGCTTCAAGTAAGTCTTTTTTAATGAAACGAGCTTATATTTTTCTTCTGTTTTCGCGATATTGGATTGGAATTAAAGATATTTTTTGGTTTTAATCGGTGGTGTTCATTACTTTTGGCATTGTTTCAACACTCAACGATACTCAGTCTATCCTGAAGAATGGACCTGTAAAGGTCTCGAAACGTTGAGCTTTGAAACAATGCTTATAGTTATAAACACCACGCGATTAAAACCGAAAAATGTCTTTAATTTCGAAAGGTGCTTAAGTACCTATTTACCAATTAAAAAACCCAGAAATGTTTAAATACAAAATGATACTGGAAATTAAAACTACGTTATCAATTTGTTTAAAAGTTTCCTACATTCATGCTCTAGGTAGCAGCTGGAGAATCATTTTATATGTAGTTAAGGTATATTTTGTATTTTCTAATAAACTTTAAGTTTTAAATTCTGTGCTGTTAATTTGTACTATAAATTGTGTCGTCATCTAGTCAAAAATGATTTAAATAGGGAAAAAATAATTCTGTGTTCTAGTGTTAAAACATTTTTTATTATGTTAAGTTTACTAACTTTAAAAGTAAGTAAGATATGCACAATTATCAATTTAATGAAACATATTTTTTAAGTATTGGATACTTAATTTAGACTTGTCTCAACTACGCACGTTTTTGCTCAAAAAAGCTCATTCTTTTTCGACGGATATATGCCGAAGTAAAACTTTCAAGCAGTATTAATATACGATACGAAAATTTATTTACTTATAAAAATTTACTTACTTCTACTCTAGTTTAAAACATATTTTAATCAAAATTGGTCAAGTAAATTTAGAAAAAAAATATATACCTACTTAGAACGTTTTTGCTATTTAGCGCTTTCAATTAATAAAGCCATTTTACCGGATCTAACGCGTATATAAAATACGTTTATACCATTCCCACTCTTAAAAGCTTATTTTATTCACGCTAAACAGTGAATAAAAACGACTTTTACTCACGCTGTTTGAATTTTGAATTTAGAACACAATTTACTCGTCGTCCATATAACTAAATGCATATTATACAACCTCCTTGCGTGAAAAAAAACTTGATACAAACTCCTTGCGCTAAGAATACTCGACATACAAATTCTTTTTAGGGTTCCGTACCCAAAGGATAAAAACGGAACACTTTTACTGATATTTTGCCGTCTGTCTGTCCGTCTGTCACCAAGCTTTATCTCATAAACTGTGATAGCTAGACAGTTGAAATTTTCACAGTAGATGTATTTCTTTAGCCGCTATAACAACAAATAGATAAAAAAACTTTTATGTGATTTTGACATAAAAACTCAACAATACCGTGATGTATTTTCACCCCTAGCACTTTTTACTATCTAGTGATGAATTGAGACTGGCGCCAGTGGTAAAATAAAATTTAACGTTCGCGTTGCGTTCACGGATTGGTTGCCGAAATTTGTGATAGTGGTACGGAACCTTCGTACGCGACGCGAGTCCGACTCGCACTTGACCGGTTTTTTTCCTCGTAGTCATGGTATAAAGTATAGTATGCAACTCTTGAATAAAGTACGGATTTAGATTGAGGGCCATGAACCACTGGCGTCGCTCAGGATTCTAACACTTGAATCACTCGCTACGCTCGTGATTCAATCATCATAAATCACTCCCTAAGGTCGTGATTCAGTCGTTAGAATCCTTCACTTGCTCGTGATTCATCTACGGCCCTCGCACTAAATCCGTCTTTTATTCACTAGTTGCATAATATACTATTTGTGCCTCCATGTGATCTGTAACCATGGTAGCTGTAAAGATTTCGAAACGTCAATTAAAAGAACAGTTAGGTCCGGTAAAATATTATTATGAAACCTGTTTTTAAAATCCGTCCAAAAGCACAATTTTATTTAGATTTAATGAATGTACTTAATACATAGATTTTTATTACTTGCGTAATCAAAAATATTGTAGAAATAATGACGTATTTACCGATCAGTATTAAAATGTATTATAAAAAAACATATTTTAGAAATGTGTGGCAATATTTTAATATAATTAATTTAGTATGTAATTTATCTAAAGGAGCTTTATCAGATATTCCGTCCAAGAAAAGCTCAGTTTGCTTTGAAGTAACGATTAGTATAGGTAATTAAGTTAAATAATATAAGATATAATGGCCTTTGTAAGAAAATAATAGATGTTTAGGTGACGTAGGTACGTGTTTGTTGAAAATATTTGTATTATTGTATTTAGCTTTTAGAACGAAGTTCTTTTACGCAGCTTGCCCCCAATCGTGCCCCCAATCCAAACTTGTGCAGAGTGTGGAATGTCATTTCACATTAATTATTTACATATCTACGGATAGCCCTTGTAAAAATGTATGGAATATCCTCGTTAAATGTAAGGATTATCCTCGTGAAATGTATGGAATATTCTTGTAATATGTAGGTATCGAATATCCTCGTTATATGTACTTATGGAATATCCTCATGAAATGTATGGTATTTCCTCGTGAAATGTATAAATAAATATAAATAAATTCTCCGCTCTCATACAATTTTGGCGTTTGCGCAAACGTATTGGTACCGTTTTTTTTACACCGTAGTACGGTTTAAGCAAACACGATTTGCGTAAACACAAAAATTGTCTATAGGAAGTTCAAATTACGTCCGCTAGGGGGCGCTTCTTAACGTTCCATACAATTTTGGCGTTTAAGCGAACTATCACGTTGGCATAAACGCCAAAATTGTGTTTCCATACAACTTTTTGTTTTTATTGAAACATACAGGATGTCCCAGCACCGTACACCAATGTACCTATTTAAATGATTGTAATATTGTGTGTTTCGAATTCGTAGCAGCAGATTTAACCAATGCTTGCTTATTTGTTTGTGATGAGTTCAGTAAAATATCAGTATTAAATGTCTAGAAGTGTCCTTATTACTGTCAATAAAAGAGTTAACTAATATAATTAGGCTTTTATTTTATCCTTAAATCTATATTTTTGTACTAATAGCAGGAATTGGTTCTTTTGTGAATGGCAGCACTTACCATTTTCTACTTAGCGTTGATTTTTCAATCTTCAGATAAAATATATCTGTAGAGTGAAATCGAATAAGTACCTAATATCACTTTTAAAAACCTTTGATTTCATTTTGAAAAATGATGAATTATAATTTGGTGGTATTTGACAGGTATCTTTTATCTGGATATTAATGGAGAAAAATGAACGTTTAGATGACTAATTCCGAAAATAATCACATGTAAGTTAGGATTAAAATATCCCTATGTCTTTCTCGATATAACCTCATTCGACTTGACAAACTTGGTATAAAACTTCATACAAAAAGTTACTTTTATAGCAATACTCAATAGCGTCTAAAGTTTTCTTAACATTTGACTCAAAAAATATACTAGCCATTATTGCAATAGCCGCATTTATGTTTCCGCTAGGCATTGTTGGCAGCACTGAAGCATCAACTACAAATAATTTATCTACCCCTATAACTTTAAAAGATAAATCTACTACAGTGTCTTTTGAGCCTGGCAACCCCAAAGAACATGTTCCAATAGGATGGTAGCTAGATAAAGTTAAATGACTAATATAACAATCTAAATATTCATCAGAAAAAAACTTATACATTTCACAACCAGGAAAAGGAATGTTATTGATTGAACCCCTAATATTTTTCATAGGTTTCGTAGATAAAATTTTTGGTATCATTTTCAGACCTTCTATTAATACTTTCCTATCTTCAATTCGAGATAAATATTTGGGATCAAAAACTGGATGTTCTTTCGGATCCCTACTTGTTATAAAAACTTCCCCTCTACTCTTTGGATGTAATACAACAGCTAAAAAAGTTGCTGCGTATTTGTTAAATATTTTGACGAAATAATTGTTGAAGATTTCATCTCTTATGCCTAAATTGTTTCTAAATAGGCTGCCTCTATCGGAAGATATGCCTACTGGTAATATCATATATTGTAAGTCGGGTATTTCATCCCGTTTTGTGGACAGAAAACCAATGGATTCACAACCAGGCGTTGTCAAAGGTCCCTGCCCATTTAAAAAGTAATTTATTGCATTGATTGGATTAATCATATCAAAAACATTAATAGAAACAGTTTTGTTGAAAACAACTAAGTCTAAACCTGCTGCCACATGGTCTTGTAAATTTTTACCAACTGGCAACATCTTTTTTACCGGAATTTTAAGGGGTTTCAAGACATTTTCAGGTCCTATACCGGAAAGTTGTAAAATCTTTGGTGTGTTTAGAGCCCCAGCGGAGAGTATTACTCCTTTTCTACTGAAAATTTCATATTTTTTTCCAAATATATGAACAGAGACTCCTCTAGCCGTGTTGCCATTAAATAAAATACTTTCTACCATTGCATTTGACATTACATGCTTTGTTACTAAATCTGATGTTGCCCACCTTTTACCATTTTTCTGTGTTACTTTCGTTTTCGCGAAACCTTGCGCAAATTCTTTGTTTTGACTCTGGTATCCCAATTCATGTGCTGCTTCCATTACAGCATCAGATAATTCACTTGAATATTGTATTTTACTAATATGGAATATATTTTTCTCAATAAATTCAAATTGTTTTGTGATGTAATCTTTACTGTATCTTCCGTGGAACCATTCTACATAGTGTGAGAGGTTTCCTCGGGTGTATATCATGTTATTGAGCTTTGAGGAACCCCCAATCACTTTGCCTTGAGGCATTCTGCATTCCTAAAACAAAATAAAAAACAAAGTTAAAAATATGATGGAAATGCAGACACTTGATATTTAAAATAAGTGGGACCTAGAATTATTAAAAGGTATATATATGTTTCCCACTTTTTTCTAGTTACAAATTGTCCGAACAAAGAGTTTATGCAATGTTTCATGGAAATGAAAGCATTTAAGACATGAGGAAAAGTCAATCCTCAGGTTATCATTATCACTAAAACTGCCCGCAGAAACCCTAGCAGTTCACAGCTGCAGTTGCAAGCATTCTATGATCAGACTTATTTTTTATATAGTTACCTGTTTCTCCATAGCAAGGCATGCTCCATCCTGAGGCACAGTCTTGAACTGCCAATCGAACACCGACCGATGCAGAAAAGGGCCCAGCACTGGTATTTCCAGCAGGTCATGGCTGTAAGCACCTGCTTCTAACACTATGTAGGTGTAGTTTGTCTCTGTGGCTATCCTGTGAGCTATGAGAGAGCCTGCTGTGCCAGAACCCACTAGAAAATAAAAAACAAAATAAGTTATTTATTTAGTACTTGGGTCAAAATCAGAGAGATTTTCATTTTAGATTTTCAAATATCCGAGAAATAAAGTTTCCTTTTGAAGAAAACTAACGAGTGGAGTCTGTTGCGTTATTTTTCACGAGCATTTAATGTGAAGGGGCACGCACAAAAATATATATTTTAGAAGTTCTAGCTAGTAATAAGAATAATGCGGGGGCCATAAGTAATTTCGGGAACGCTTTTATTTATATCTTAAATAATAATATAACCGATGCATTTAAGAATCGCCTTCAATAAATTGTTATAAAACTGTTCCTATATCGTAAAATCTTGTTATTTTCTATATTTTTATAATCAAACACTTATTCTTCAAATAACTCTCAATATTTTTTCAATTGGTACAAATTCGGCTCCAGATTTTTAGTTTATTGTATACATTATTGCACTACGTTATTTATAAATAACATAAATACAAAGGTTTAAAGATTATTTTATCATGTATATGCAAGATTTAATTATAGCATTATTTATTAGCGATTTATTTGCCGTTTTTGTGATGTTCCCGAAAATGATGAGAGTGTTCCCGCAATGACAATGAAGTTCAATCAATGAAACCAACGCCCAAATTTGTGGATATTTTATGCATGAAAATAATACACAATTACGTACATAATATAAATTTATTTGTACTTAAGGGATAAGGAACATGAGTATCAAAATTTAAACTCAAAACCTAATAATACTAAACTTTGTACTTTCAATCAACAAACTTTAAATATCAGGAACGCTAACGCACACTATCATTAAGATTGCATATCAATGCCTTAAATCAAAAACTAATGTTTGGTGTTTCAAAATAAACACATTGGGAATTACAAACATTATGCATGCATAATTATTGATCAAATTAATTGTACTTATATAATATCACTAAACTTTATTAACCTGCTTTCTTCCTCAATAAGCGGATATTTTCGGAATCTGGGGGGCTGTTAGTTAAAATATTTCCCATTAGGTACCTTCTTTTTCTGTCTATACTTCTTAGATTTTTTTCTGCACAACTTTCTCTCTTTCAGTCATATCACTAACAGTCTTAACTTTATTGTCAGCTTTTTTTTCTTTTGTAATATTCCCTATCTTTTAGTGTCTTCAATCCTTTTTGTTCAGATGTCATTTTATCTAAAAACTTGCGCTTCCTTGCATTAGCTTCTTCACGATGCATTTTATAAGCTATACTGTCCTGTTTTATTAGTTTTTTAGACTTATTTTTCTCTTTATTTTGATCGTTTCGCATGTTACTCGTACTAATTGGATACCTAAAATTAAAATTTGACATGGTTATGCTTTTTAAAATCACTAGGGCATCATTTTGTTCAAAGATTATCATTTTGTGAACGTCCGTCATATACAAGAACGTTCCCGAAGTGACTGCTCCCGAAATGACTATTCGATAAATATTTTCATGTCACGCTTGACGCCACCATGTTAGATATTGGTTTTAGAGGTTATGAACGACTGAGCAGCAATAGTTAAAATAATTTCGCTAAAATTATGCATATTTTCGAAAAACTAATCTACAAGCAGAGTTCCCGAAGTGACAGGGAATTAAAGTACGTAGCACATTTATCAAACTAAAAAGTACTTACCAACAAAATCTAAATATTTTTTTCCGTTGCACACAGTACACAACGTTGCTTTGACTAGCGAACTTTACACTCCTGCTCGCTAACACCACCTAGGGTGTGTTGTTTTAACTACATCAAACATTGTCTATCGCGTTCACGGGATGATTTGATAAACGTCGGACACTATTTGAATAGCCAAAATATGAACACATTAAAGTGATATTCATTTCATTTATAGAAATATGATAAATTTAATAATTTTAAAAGCTAATAGTAAGATATGACATCTTTAAATCATAATTGTATGCATCTTTGACTTGTCTGTACTATGAAACATGGTATAAGGACGCGTTCCCAGGGTGACTATTTAGACCTTTTTTGATAAGAATCAAATAAAACATTATTATACAAAAGCAAATATTATAAGTGCCCAGTAATTATGCACGAAACATTTATTTTAAAATAACTATTGTAGTAATATCATGCTATTTTATTTAACAAAATCTTGTCAGAAGCACAATGCTCACCTCTCTGATTCTGACCCACTTACACAGTTATTATGTGTTATTACACAGTTAAATATAAGTATTATATCCGTTGTCTAGTCACCGTAACACAAGCTTAGTCGCTTACCACGGGGCTAGATGGCGCTGTGTGTTGTTCGGAGAATTTATTTATTTATGTGTAGCTCAATGTGGAGAAAAGCTTGTGCTTTGCTTGTGCATAGGGTGAAAACAGGTTATATAACACAACAGTACCCATAGGATATATAGTAACAAAAAATATTAGTAACTTATTTTTTTATTCATCTCATCATAATACTTTTAAGGTTGTAGGTATACTCACCAATTACATAGTCATATTCCCGCTGAAAATTCTGATTGAAATACAATCTATCACTGTAGTAGACTAAATAGCTGATTAGTGTAAATATATGAACACAAACAGTGAATAAATAAAATTGAAAAACATGAATTATGGACATTGTTCTTTGGAATACAATTATTACTAAACTTGTTTGAATATCTAGGTCCAGCCTTTGAAATATTCGTAGGACATCGAGTATAAAATTATGCAACTATTAAGCAATTTAGTTAGGGGTTTGTCTAAAAATAAGAAGACAAAAACAAATAATACTTTTATAGGTTATCGGATTGTTTACATTTTTTCTTAGCAAATGTCAAAGTCAAAGAGTTTTTGACAAATATCAATAGGGTTACCATAATTTTTATGAACCGACTTTTGGCAGGAGTCAAAAATATCATCCAAATATAGAAGATCGGCGTTTTCCCTTAGGGATTTTACCTGGGGGTTAGAGGTACCTTAATTTTATTTTATGTGCTTTCGCAAATTACGAGACTTGGATTATTCAATTGATTTATGCGAACTAACGCCATGGTGTTAGTATTTTCGTCCTACTCTTGATAAGTTAAAAGATATTGGATGTTAAAGTTTCACATTTGGGAGTTTTCACACAAAACACCACAGGATGTCGTTACTTGTCTTGAATATCCATAAATCTGAATTGGTATACCAATATGGCAGTTAGTCAAGTCATCTTTCAGTCAATATTTTTTTTTAGTTAAAAATAATTCTTTTCTTTATAAATTCTGGACCGATACGTGGAATTCTGTAGCCATTTATTGGTTTTACAAATTCAGATTTATGGATATTCGAGACAAGTAACGACATCTGGTGGTGTTTTTTGTGAACACTCCCAGATGTGAAACTTTAACATTCAATATCTTTTAACTTATCAAGAGTAGGACGAAAATACTAACACCATGGCTCTAAGTTTACGTAATCAATCGAATAATCCATATTTCATAACTTGCGATTGAAATAAGTTCGTGTAACAAATTGTTTGAAGTGCCGAATATGATATCTGTGGAACATAGCTGGTCCATTTTGAACGGTCTTCTTTCATTATTTCATCAATCGAGTTCTCACAATACTACCATCTTGACTCCATCTTAGAAAGGATCGAGACATACCACGGATAGGAGCTCGTACCTTTAGCAATAATTATATATAATTAAAACATTTAGGTACTTGCAAATAAATATAATTTTTGATAATTAAACCCACGGTAACAATAAAAGAAATAAAAATGTACACTCAATTATTTATAAAATAAAACTGTTAAGTTGATCTTTGAGGTTCTAAATGTAACCTAGTTATGGTTTCTTGTGGCATACAGTAAGTTGGGTTTACAGGTTTGATTCTTTTATTTCCTAATAAAGAAAGCCCAGCTAAACCAAACAACGTATGAAAAGGATCAGTTATATCTCCGGGACGATCACTGAAGCCACCGGTTTCTGCATCCTGACATGCAAGAATGAATTCTTCTAATTTGTCTTTGTTGACCCAGTGCATGCGATTTAGCATTGTAAGAGATGACATCACCCACCTGTAAAAATAAAACAGTAAAATGAATCTAGCAATAAAACTTTAATGATTTGAATTTGAATGTGCCGTGCCGTGCCGTGCCGTGCCGTCGTTGAATCGAAAAAATCTACAGTTTTGATAGAAATTTAGAATCTGGCAATTCTGCCAGATATTAAGTTTTTTTAAGGAGCAGGCTTGGTGCTAAGAAATATTAACTATAAAGCCATTACCATGAATAGCACAAATCAGGCAGTTTTTCTGGTCTTCCATTGAGACCGCCGCTGGGTAGTTGTCGTTCACACAGCCACCAGCCCAGTTCGTCTACTTTCAAAGCATCCAATCGGCCACAAATTGATAATGTTCCCACACAGCAGTAAATGAGACCTATAACAATATTAATTAAGTATTATATTTTTAGTTTCTAAGATTCATCTTTCCTATTGATTGATTGGTTATACAGTAGGTGAAAATTGGAAGTCTCATCCAAATGACTTTCGAGGAAAATGAATATGTAAAAAAAAGTTACTCATCACTTCATTATTTTACACAGATCCACGTTTACATATTTTACGTTTACGTTTACATATCCAGATTTACGTTATTTTGGTAGTTGTATAGTTTTTAACACTTGACGAACGACTATGACGAGATTTTGTAACTTGATGCTGGCGTTATGCACAAGTCGTGCGAAGCACGAGATAAAAGATTCTGTAATCTTGACTTTGGAACCCAGCTAGGTCCATAACGAAAAAAAAAGTCAATGTCAAAAAATATTTCTCCGGGCCTAGGGTTGCCAGATGTCCGGCTTTTTACAGTCGTGTCCGGCCAAATATATACAAGTCCGGCCTGTCCGGCTTTTGGTCAACCCTGTCAGAGCCACGCGGCCACGCATAAAGCTTCTAAAACTGGACAAAATTGGTTCAAATACCATAAATAAATAGTCATCTCAGTATGTTAGGTATATCAATGAAAATATCAGTGATTGCGTAGTTTTAACGTAGTTTTCGCTAAATGTCCCTTTACTAGTATCATAAAATGTCCCTTTCTCTAAATGTCCGTTTGAGGTGAGAGATGTGTGTATGTGTCTGTTTACCCTTTTTGTTAGAAACGACTGAAACGGTTGTCTGCATTGGATAGGTAACATTCCAGGTATGTTGTAAGCTAAGTTTTAACGTTTCAAGCCGCTAGAGGACTCTACGGTAAAACTTGTTTTTTATGAACTTCTTGAGACAGTTCATATTTTGCTTTATATAAACTCAGTACAGAGATGTAGGCTTCAAAGCAGACATTTTTAATATGACAATATAAAATTAAAATTTCAAATAATAGCAGTTAATCCGAGTGATTTTATGGTTCTTTACCCAAATTTGATAATGTGGACGGATTTTGGCAAGTCATGTAATTTTGTGAGGGACAATTTGAGAAAGGGACATTTTGCGATAGGGACTATTTGAGAAAGGGCATTTTGCGAACGGGATATTGTGCGCCTAAATGGTACATTACCGTTTTTTTAAGCTAATAGGCCAACGTTTTCCCACAGACAGATGAAAAACCAATGTCTTGGCAAAATGTCCGGCTAAATATGGATCTGTGTCAGGCTTTTTAATTTTTGGGCCTGGCAGCCCTATGGGCCCAGCCGGTGTTTGTTTGTCTTTTGTGTTTTTGTCATCACAAAATCATTGTTCATGATTTTTAAAATATAAATTAGGTACCAACAAATAAAAAACAATGAAAAATACATAAAGAACCAGTGCTCAACATTCAATAATTCTATAACAACTCACAAAATGGAAGACTCCTACAGTAACAAACTTCCAAACGAGATATTGCTTTACATTTTCAAATTTCTGACTGTGAAGGAGGTTTTAATAAGCCGTCAAGTGTGTAAGCGATGGAAGCAGCTGCTTGAGGTCTTAATAGCCGACGATTCTGACTGGGAACGCTTCTGCAACTTAGAATTTACACAGAACTGCAGAGACGTGAAATTGAAGAGCCCAGACGAACTGGATTTCTTCGATGTTTACAAGAGTCTTTCACTTTGGGAACGATTAGACATCGCAAAACAAGATATAGATGAGTTTTGTCACTCTACTCGATTTCAAGACGAAATACGAAGTATAAGTATTTTAGGGCAAGGTTTGATTATGGTACACAGGCAAGATGGATGTGTTTACCACAACATAAATACTCAAGAACCTGTCCTAAGAGACAGGATTTACGGTGACTTTTGCAAAGTTGTCGAAATAAATAACACAATTATAACCCACAACGGTTTTCTACATCTTACAATATTGAAAAGAACAGAAACAAAAACCCAAGAGTTAAAAATCGAAAAAGTTTTCAACAATATAAAGTACTTTGTCATCTTAAATAATAACATTTACTTCATAAATATGAGAAATCAGATATTTAGCTATGGTATCGCCAAAAAAGATAGGACAGAAACTAACACTGTCTCACAGTACCATGGTGATTCTCAGAGAGCGATAACATTAAGTATTTATAAGGGACAGTTACATGGCCTATGGATTGACCGAACGGTCCGTGTTTACCGAAACAACGAATTTGTCACCCTTTTCTCTTTAGACAATGAACCAAACATTACCCATACACTATGGAAATATAATTTTATAGAGACTATGGACTGGAGAACTTATCATGAATGGATGTGTGAACTGCAACAGCCAATGCCAATCGGGCTAAACTTTATAAACACTTTTCACGTTCATGGTGATATATTCCTTATTGGAAGCAACAGTGGCATACTAAAAATATATTACAAGCCTTTCGTAAATGAAAAATTAGATTTATTTAACTCGAAACCTGTAAAAGAGTACAACTTCTGCCATAGAATTGATATACCTGTATTATCTATAGAACCGATACTAAAAACTGAAGTTGTGGAAGTTCGAAATGGGCACAAAGTATTAGTAGCTATGCCTAAAAAGATAGTAGTTATTAATTTTATTTATGATAAACAGTTTCAAGTATCAAAAGCTTTAATTCCTTACATGGATTGGAAAGGAGTTATTGTCAAAGCAATACAATAGTTTAATAAAACAATTCCATTATGAAAATATTAGATTTTCACCATTTAACTCATCGTAATTTTCTTATGAGATTGTCTTGAGTTTTATTCAAATAGATTTTTTAGGCATTTAATTTTCAACAATCAAATTACAGGTTACTGTAAATTACTAAGTAAATTACTGGCTGGACCAGTACTTATATCTGTAAAATTGGCCCATAGTGTCAAAAATATGTTAAATCTCTTTTTTATTTATCAGTAATTTCTAAGGATATTAATTAAATTTTCTGGTACCTATAAAAACATCTCAATTACTTATACTTAATCTTGATTGTAGAAAACCCATGTCGAAAATTTATATTTAAGTAGGGCTCCCATATAAGAGGCATGAATTTCTGTGATAATGGCGCGGAACCCTTAGTGCGCAAGTCCAACTAGCACAAGAATGTTTTTTTTATTTAGTGACTTACCAGCATGACTCTCTGAGCCTGGCTTCGAACCGAACCCACCATCAAAGTTCATACAACTGAGTATAAATTCGACAGCCTTGTCCACATTGATGGCATCTAATCGATGTAGTAACGAGAGACACATTACAGCGCAGAATGAGAACCGAGTATCGACTTCGCCCCATTTGTCACCTGAAAGGAATGTTTTAAAATAGAAAATGTGATAGGTACAAGAGAACAAAAAAAAAACTTGTGATATTTTTCTGTTTTTTTTGTCAGCTCTATTCTAATCCAGGATTTTTGATAAGAAATGCGTCATCAAAAATCCTGGATTGAATCCTGGTTAGCACACTCGCCAGGCAAGTGAAGGTCATGACTTTGAATCCTGTCATGGGTTGGGAGGAGTTTTGCTGATGCATTCCTCCTTGTAAAATATTTATATTAGAATGCTTTGAGCAATAAAAGTAACTATTACTTTGAGAACAGTAAATTATTATCACTTTTTGACAATTTTTCTACTTAAATTCTGTTATTTTAAATCAGAGGCTATAGAGAAGTGATTAGCAAATAACAAAGTTGCAACAAATGGTTGCAATATCTATATTGCATGATGTTCTGGTAAATTAAAAGTAAATGAATTTCAAAATTACCATGAAAGCTTCCATTATCTTGCTGTAACGATGCAACATATCTGACTACACCTTCAACGTCTATTGCATCCAGTCTGTTATACATTGCTAATACCTGCAAATAACCAGCCGTATCAAAGGACTGCCTTCTGAATTTACAGCAGTATTATCTATGTAGTGGATAAGTTTCATAGGCACTATGCAGTACATTGCTGCTTTGTGGTAATCACTGGTGATACCATGTTATGTCAATGCAGTAACGTACTTCATAGTATCTTAAGGGCCCTATACTGAAAAACTGAAAATCCATGTTGGGCGCATCGAAAATTGTTGATTATTTCATGACGGAATGTCGTAGAACTTTTTTTTGTGTACAGATTGTAGGCGACATTGTTTTCGATATTTTAGTGCAGTTTTCATACAAATATGTGGAAACGTATTGAAGCCTATCGACATTTTAGCCAAATCAGACTTTATTGTCTAAAATTTGGATGGGCTTTGCACCAATAGGAGGTTCTTGTCTTAAAACTACACCAAAATGTAGGAAACAATGTCACCTACAATCTGTGCACAAAAAAAAGTTCTATGACATTCCGTCATGAAATAATCAACAATTTTCGATGAGCCCGACAGGGATTTTCAGTTTCAAGGTCGTTGGCGTTGATACTCCTCTTAATCTAGAAAAGATATCTTATTTATGCAGCGCAAGCTACTTTTAATCCGAGATATTTAAGGCACTGTAGTGCCCGGAACAAGGTTAGGTGTAGTGGGCTTGCTAAGCAAACCATTGTTGTTTGTGTTTCAATTACACAAAAAATATTGAAGCTACTTTTTGTCTTGATATTCCCACACGATCATGGGACTTACACGGATGAACCGTTGGGTGCTGCAAGTACTTCATATAGCTAACCTGTATTGCACTAAGTGTGTACAACATGTGTGGGTCATGTCCTATGCTGGCTGATATGCCACCTCCATCTTGACATGAGGTTATAAACTGGATTATTTCTTCTTTGGGCATTCTGTAAGAGACAAACTTGTATAAAACTTACTTTTACAAAATGAAGTCTAGCGTAAACTCAGACACATACTTATTTACTGTAACAATATACCTACATTATAGAGAATAAAGAAATGGTACTAAAACACAGTAATCATAACTTTGTAACCTATGGTTTATTATAGGTTTTTCTCTAGTTTCACAATGCTGATAAAAGTAGTGATTAAAATTGAAAAATTAGTTGAATTCCATGGTTTATCGTCAGATAAACTGATTTACTCAAGGTGTCTGATGGACACAAGAAAATTAAATATGCCAAGTTCTTGTATTAATGAAAAGCCTACCGTAATCTCACCATAAACCAAAGTTTACACTTACAATTCGTTCTAAAACATTTACACTTTACTAAAGCTAATAACATTTTTCAAATTAGAGGCGTTTTTATCCTATTTTTTTTTTAATTTTTGCACCAATACTCCTATGTTATTTGACATTGTTTTAAGTAGAATTAGTTACAATTGTTATGTACATTACCTGTGCGACTGTCCCATGAGTTCCATTGCAGTAACAGACCAGTAAATCCCAGACATTCTCAGATATTCAGTCATACAGAACTCATAGTCATTTTTGTTCAATCCGTAGCTTGATAAATAGTCTGAATGCTTCTCTAGAAGTAAAGTTTTTGGTCTGTCGTCTTTGAGGACGATGTCTTTAGTTGGAAAAGACATTGTTCGTTTATGTAAATGTAGCAATAAGGCCTAGAGATCTAAATTATTATTATCGAAAAACATGAATCAACAACACACACACAATTACGACTTTTTATAAGTACTGCCAGGTCAAGATTAGGTCAGGATTACAAAGTGGGATAATGTCATTAAAATAGAAAAAAAAGATGACTATTTCAACCCGATGATGAAGACCCTAACATTTTAACTTTGAATTAAAAAATCTGTTTTTTTAATTTGTTGTTATTAGTTATTTTGTGTGAAACAAGTGAAACAACATAAAAAAAAGGTTTTTAGTTTTGTACAATTTTTTTCCACAATTTGATCCAAATTTTGTAGCTTGGCAACACAGAGTAGTAAAAATTAGACATTGACAGATATGACAGCTTTTATTTATGGCTTGGTAAGGATTGTATATATAGCCGGTGTCCTTTGCATTACGTTTGCATTGCCTAAAATGAACTATTTTTTTGTTTATCCTTGTCTATCTCTTCTTCTTCTTCGTCTCTAATATATAAAAAAAGACCGTTCAAAATGGACCAGCTTTGTTCCACAGATATCATATTCGACACTTCAAACAATTTGTTGTAACAAATTGCTTCAATCGCAAGTTATGAAATATGGATTATTCGATTGATTACGTAAACTTAGAGCCATGGTGTTAGTATTTTCGTCCTATTCTTACTAGGTTAAAAGATATTGGGTGTTAAATAAAATTAAAGTACCTCTAAACCCCAGGTAAAATCCCTAAGGAAAAACGCCGATCTTCTTTCCATGTCACAATGTTATTTACCATACTTCTCCGAAACGGCTTTACCGATTTTTACCAAATTTTATATGCTTATTCAGTAGGTCTGAGAATCGGCTACTATTTATAATTTATAAGGCAAAACAACGTTTGCGGGGCAGCTAGTTTACTATATAAAAGTAAAGATCTCTTTCTCTTAAACTTTAAAACTAGTTTAAAGCTCTCTTCATCACCAAATCACCGGAACCTACAAAACTTACAAACGAACTCAAAGTAAGAAAGAGGAGCTTATTGAATGGGTATAGGGACTATTGGGTAGCCGATAATGTGTGCGGCAAAAACTTTCTCGACTTCCTCCGTGCTTCGGACGGCACGACACATACAGACCACAGATACAGACATAATTAGCTGTAAGTCTCAACACTTTTAAGCACGTACGAGTGTGTACCTACATACGTACGTGCAGTAACGTACATAGGTACACATTCGCAAGTATCTAAGTACTTACCTACATGTTGTAGAAACCTCTATACACGACACATTTCCTTTCTGTAGGATATCAATCAGTCGTTACATCTCCCTGCATGCAGGCCCCCACTTAGGAAACCGCTGCTCTACAGTAAAGAATGTATGGCTTAGTTTACCCTAGTTAGTTAGTTCCACTTGAGTGCGCACGGAAACGTTTGTTTCCGAAATGAAATCAGTGAAATGCGCTCGGAAACAAAAGTTTCCAGGCTAAGTACAAAAACGAAGTTTTGACAAAAGTTCGCGATCGTGCCCTATTTCAAATTTGGTTGAAAATATTTCAAAACAAATGATCTTTGTCTTCATTTTGCGGCCATCTTGGTTCCCATTCGTTTATTTTTACTCTGTAAACGGCGGCCATTGTTCGCCATTGTTCGCGCCTTTTTTTCCGCGCCATTTTTCGCGTCATTTTTTTCGCCGCTTATTACGCTACTATTTCTTTATCTTTTGATTTTTATAGATAGCTAAGGTCCTAAACAGTATATTTATGTATAAAATTTACTAAAATTTGAACTATATTTCAAATTTGCCATAATCAATCAGCTATATCTTTCGCACTACAAGTGCGTAATAAAAATTAAATAAAAGAAGCCATTCGATACCACAACACACTCGTAATGGGTTCTCTGAAGTTTATAATGACTCGTAACACCATTTGTTAATCTAAACACCGTGTCGAGTGACTTTGTTTATAATAACAAGTGGGCGCGCGAACCACTTACGCAGACCACCCACGACGACGTCAGAGCTTGCGCAAGGCCACGCCTAGAAATAATTAGCTCGCGCGCACGAGTGGTTAGTGCGCCACGGTTATTATATTATGAGTTCGGTCATTATTGGTATTTAATTTCTTGAGATATTTGCTGAAGCTGTTGTTCGGTCCGGTCGTTACTCTTATCAGTTTGCAGATCAATCGAGTATGATATGATCTGACTGCGGATTCATTGAGCTGTGCTGTCTATTCAGTATTTATAAGATTGTCTGGGCGACGATGTAGCAACAACGTCTGGTGCTGTGGTCTGGTGCATTCGCTAGTGGGGGCTTTGTCAACAGAATTTGTGAATAATTTTTTTTTTGTTAGAGATAGGTAGGTAGGTAAAGTTCTGTAGGAGGCTTTTTATACCTGTTGATCATCCTATATGCGCATCAGATAGCTAAACTGTACCTACCTACCTCCTTTTGCCTAAGTAAATCCAAAGCAGGAGCTAAAATTTAACAGACGAACATTTTGATTTCATGGAACAATTTAAGACTTTGACTTTTAGGTACTACCTATACTATAGCTACTACCCTTCGATAAAGAAACCGGGGGTGCTTCATTGAATGAAACTACGGCATACGTAAGCCGACATTGAGGAAGATAGGACAATTTGTTCTACAGTACCTACCTACAGTTACGTTGTTCTACTTATTTTAATTAAAAAAAAATTGTGGAAATGGTTTTTTATTTTAATGGCGAGCGTGCTAAGCACATCTTTAATCACTACGTAAACGCAATTTACAATTCGCAATTTGACGCAATTTAGTCAGTAGTGGCGGCCGAAGCCTCCCACTAAGTAATTTATTCCTTTATCACTACCCTTTTTTAGGGTTCGATACCAGGCTGTATCTCATAAACCGTAATAGGTAACTAGACGGCAGCTGCTACACAGCTGATGTATTTCTGTAGCCGCTATAATAACAAATACAAAAAACAAAATAAAACAAATATTGAAGGGGGGCTCCCATACAACAAACGTGATTTTTGACAAAAAAACACAACGTATTTTTACCACTAGCGCCATCTAGTGATAGACTAGCGCCAATAGTAAAATAAATTTAACGTTCGCGTTGCGTTCACGAATTGATTGGTCCAGTGTTCCCTTTAGGGTTCCGTAACTTCCGTACCCAATTGTGATAGTGGTACGGGACTCCTCGTGCGCGAGTCGGACTCGCACTTGGCAGCTTTTTAGATATCTGAGCGAAATAACTAAAGTTTCTGTAAAGTTTTTAGTTCCGTGTTATTTAGCTCTCCAGAGATAAACCCGTTGGTCTGATTGGAGTTTGTACTTACAACATTAATAAAATAAAAACAAGTGTAAGTAGATATACGCAAGTACAGTTAACCCCCAGATATGGTATCAGCCGTAAACTTATACAATTAGACATACAATAAACTCGTCACAGATTAATCTATAGTGCCAACATACGATTATTTATTATTATTATAGTAAAGATGACTTTACATTAGAGCTGATCCGATTTGATTGTTGTTATGAAGCACAGAAATGAATAAAATATTGTTCTTTGCGCGCAAAGGTGTCCATTGTTCATAAGTTCCTCGAATTTTTTTATTGTAGGTACCTTTTGCCATTTCCTTTTGTTAGGAAAAATGCTTTTCGTATTTTGACTGAATTCTTATTTCTAAGAAAAGAAATATTAATAAGTATTTCTGTTCTAGTAATAGATTGCCGTGCAGTAAGACAAATATTCGTCGCTGCTATAGTGAGATGTGTGGGTTCAATCCCCCACTCTAATAATTACCTCTAGAGGTACCTATAGGTACCTTAATATTGGTGTGATCTACAGAAAAACCTTTTAAGTTATCATATCAGGTAGGTTATAATAAAATTAACAGAAATGGGTATCTAAGTCCAGTTTTTAAACCTACACGATTGCAGTCCATTATTATTAATAGAACTACGGGCTTAATTCTACTTGAGACCACGGCTGGTGTTACCTGTGCCGAAACGAGGTAATTTCAATCTAGAATTCTACAACGCGATCTAGACCCTTAGTTCTAATAATTAAAATGAGATTCCACCAAAATTACACAACTTAACCCGGTTTTCAACATAATTTTACGAAAATAAATTAGAAGCACGATATGTTGTCGGCTCGTTCCCGCTAAAACTCCTATTGCAATTATTTTTTTTGCTATTTTGATTTGATATGAATCTATGTATAAATATAGACTTTGTTCGTCCTAGGATTATTATTAATTCTTGTTTCTCAAATTAAATATTTTTCGAGAACTTTTCTACAATTCAAACATTAATTTTCCATGTATCATTCAGAAAGCTATGTAGGTATAGGTACGAGTATGCTAGGCTACATAAGCCAGTGGTTCGGAAAATAAGAAAAACTAAATTATAGCAAGATAATTTGACTAGGCTTATTTTAAGTAGATTAAGAAGGTGAACATGGAGAAATAGATTGACATAATGTAGACTACATAAACTCCGATAAATAAACTACCCACCAGAGTGATAGGTAACCTACCCATTTATTTCATTAGGATTTTTTAACGATATAGGCAGATTTGAAGGTCTCTAACGAGTCGCAAACTTGATAGGTATTTGAAGAACCAGTCTTCTTCTTTTTGTACAATTGTGTGGTTCACCTACCCCTGTATATTATTATAATCATTTATTTCAGAATTAAATTAAATTCCATAACAATATCATTACTACATATAAAAATTATCAATACTTATTATTCAATTTTTACTTATCTAAAACTAACATAATCAAACAATAATAAATAAATAAAAAAAAAAAATATATATTAAATTACATTAAATGTCAGTAAACTTACTGTACGCCATACATCGGTCTCACATCCCCCAATAAGATCGATGTCCAGTGCTTGTGAAAAGGGCTATCGAATCTGGACCCAAACATCTTCAGGATACTGTTGTTGCTTCCCCCAACTCTCTGGACCAGCGATGCTACTCTCTTCCTCATTATGGCATTAAAACCATCAATGCGAGCCTCAGCAAACATAACTGAGGCACTACAGTATTTTGGCAGCTTCAACAGCACCCTGAAGATGTTGTTGTACTGAACCTGTAGAGCTCTAGCTGATCGCCCGGTATAGCTGATCCACAGGCTGCTAGAGTAGAATGACTGGCAGTATGCCTTAAAAAGCGTAAATTTAACCTGTTCTGAGCAACGAGTAAACCTACGAGCAACCATATTACCCCGAACAGCCAGAGCCCTACGCTCACGCTCTATATCATCGTCATCTTTAAGTTGTTCAGTAACGATATGCCCCAGATATTTCACTTTGTTGACATACTTCAGAGCTACTCCATCCAAAGTAATAGAAGGAATCAAACGATCCCTTCCATTGGAACTTTTAAAGATAAGAGCTTCGCTTTTGATATTATTATATTGTAGACCATGTTCCTTCGCATACAACTCACAAATAGCTACAAGTTTTCTTACAGAACCTACTGAGGGGCCCAGCAACACCATATCATCCGCATAGCTAAAGTTATTAACACATTGACCATCTACATAGCAACCTGTATGAGCGTTGCTGAGCCTCCCAATCAGGTCGTTGACGTACAAATCAAATAGCAACGGGGAACTCAACCCGCCCTGTCTAACACCACACTCGAGAGTGTACGCATCAGAGAGAGCACCCGCCCATCTCACCTGATTTTTTTGATGTTGGTACCAAAATTGTAAGATGTTCACAACATCCGACGGTACACGAGCACTCTCTAGCTTGGCCCATAGTATGTCATAATTTACTCTATCAAAAGCTTTTGACAAGTCTAGAAAGCACCCGTACACCGGCGTTTTCCTGTCAGTATAGTATTTGACAGTCTGTTTAAGGCACAGTATAGCTGTTTCAGTAGATAACTCAGTTCGAAATCCAAACTGAGCGTCATGCAACTCGATATGTTTCAATAGTGTACCATTAATCAGACCGTCAAACACTTTCGATATTATTGTTGCTAATGAGATGGGCCGATAGTTTCCCATGTCAGAGCTGTCTCCCGACTTAGCCTTAACTATAGGAACCACAACTGATTTGGTAAAATCATCAGGCAGATAGTTATGACACAGACATAAGTTAAAAAACATGGCCAGAACGCGTGGCAGGTGAACACCAGCATGCTTCAAGTGCTCTATACTCAAATTATCCAAACCAGGGGATCTACCCTTCCGCATCTTACTTATAACTCTACGAACCTCCTTAGCTGTGAATCTGGTGACACTTTCATAACCAACAGAGTCATCTTTGTATCTGATATTCAACTTCGGACAAGTGGCAAGAGGTGTCACCCGAAAATGATTTTTAAAGGCTTCAGCTATCTTTTTATGTTCAGAGATACCATTTACAGTTATCGGAAGACTCGACCGAGTATTCTGTTTGTTTGTCTCCTTCCAAAACTCTTTAAAATCATGAGCCGCGTGTTTAGACGCTAAATTATCCATTTTTATTTTTTCCTGATTTCTCTGGCACCACTTTAATTTTGTTTTAAATGCTTTTCTACTGCCACACATTGCTACATAAAGTTGACCTTTATTTGGTTTGCCGCCTTTCACCCAGTCTAAAAATCTGAGCCTGGCCTCACCATATAATTGCGCCACATGCTGATTCCATCCTGCCACACGCTTCTCCCGCCTCTTCACCATATCCTTCCCACAATAGGTAGATGTTGCAGCGTCCGATAGTATATCAACAATATCACTGTACATGCTTTCCAACAAATACCTATGCCCCATATTCGAACAAGTGTTATCACAGTTACAATTTGATAATTCCTCAGGAAAATTAATTTCTCTTAATCTTTCATGACACTTATCATGATAAGCTGTAATTTGACTTTCTGATCGCGCCCCCCAGGTTACCGGGTTTCGTTTAAACGCATGGCTATAAAGGCGTTCCTTGACCTGATCTAAGTCGCACTCGATCCACAATGGTAAGTGGTCAGACCACTGGACACCATACTCCACCCATACACGTTTAACAGTTCCTAGTGCAACCTCAGTAGTGACACAGTGATCCAACCAGCTCACGGTTCCATGCGCTTCACTAATAAAGGTGAATGTATCAGATTGCACACCTAAAAATTTTAAATCAGCACATGTCCAGTTTGAATCCTTACAAAAACTTAGTAATTCGTTATAAAATAGTCCACTCGGGTTCGCATTAAAGTCACCTAACATATAAACATTCTCAATATCTCTATAATCGTCAATTATACTACAAATTCCGCTCAGACAACTCGTAAACTCAGGCAAATTTAAGATTTCATTAGTAGGCATGTGAACAGAAAATATCAAAATCGACTTACTCTGCAATGTGATTCTTACCGCGTTTAAACGAACATTTTTACAGTCTATAATATTCACTGAACGAAACGCAGATTTTCTCCATAATATTGCTACTACTCCTCCCTCCATATACCTATAGACGAATTTTGAGTAATTAATTTGGCTAAGTAAAATCTCTATGTCACATTTTCGCAGACGTTAGAAAACCACTAACAAATGTATTACATAGCCAAAGTAATTACTCGACTTGTCTATAAGGGGGCTAGTGTTAAAGTTTCCAGGTTGCGCTAAGGCCTCTTACTTGACCTAACGACTGCTATCAGAGATAACAACCGGGACCACCTGCTTAATGTGCCTTCCGAAGCACGGAGGAGCTCGAAAATATGCAAAAACGAATAGAAAAAAGAAAAAGTATTGAAGAACCATAATGCCTGTACATGTGGCCGTATCGCTATTAGCGGTCTCTTCCAGGAAACATTAGCATAATACTGTATGCATTATGCATAGTTGTCTACACATGCTATTAATGTAGGTAATTTAGTTAAATATAAGACGAGTTTTTCTTGAATTATGAAAGAAACAAAGGAATTTTTGATTGAGTTGACTTTAAGTTTATTAGTTACCAGCTATGTCCTTGGGTTTCGTTGTTTCCACGAGATCCATAGTTATTCTCGTAAGTCCGGATCCCGTGGGAATAACGGAACCGTGAAAACCCCTGTCTTATCTTATTATTTTTACATCATAATAAAATTATAAAGAACACACTCTTCAAATTTCAGCTCTCTACGATCAGCGGTTTAGGCTGTGCGTCGATCCATCAGTCAGTCATTCAGGTCTTTTATAAAAAACATCGTTCTCGAATTTTCATTGTTTCCTAACTGCTTCGATACAAAAATCGGACTACAATGTGAAATACTCTTCTCGTAGAGAGAGGTCGGTCGGTAGGTACGTTGTTGTTATCGACGGGAAGGGGGCAATAAACAATCGTAATGATAACGTTGCTAGGCAACGTTTACAATGGACGATTTGCTAGTTAGTTCTTCTGCGAAGAGTACACCTCGACATATAACTTTAATAGAAGCTCGGCTTAGCTGCATCTGCCTATCTAGAATGGTCGTGCGGGCTAAGCAACACTTGGCGCGGTCATTACTTGGATGGGTAGCGATAATGTCTGGCAAAAAGTCATTTTCTCGAGTTCCAGACAATATAACAAATCCTGACTTATCTCCCAGTCGTAATATAACTGCAATCGAATAATCTCAAACCAGAATGGACGTCCAAAAGATAAGTAGGTAGGTACCTGCCTAACCTTGCTGTTAGTCTAATCCAGTCAGTAAAGACAGACTAACAGTTCGTATTCACAAGTTAAATGCCCCAAGTTAAAGCCGCACCACTATACGGAAAGAAGAAGTAAAATTCACACACGCGTGACTTTTGCGTGGCGCGTTTTGTCTTGCTCTTGTGAGTGGTGCCTCTACTCTAATCAACGTAAGCAAAAATGTGACAAAACCTGAGTCCACGCATGGGGTAGTTTGTGAAAACGCCTGTTCTCTAGCCTGGTCCGAATAAAGAATCGCAGCATAATGCTGAGTGACTGAAAATGTATAAAATTGAACTTCAAAACCTACTAGGAACCAAGAGAAAACCAAGTTTTTTTTCAAACTAGACGGTAAAGTACACCTGTAGCCGGGATCTTAGCTAGGTAAAGTCCAACTACCAAATAACTATGCATCATGGACAAACCTTTGCAAAAATTGGGTTGTCCTTCCTTTCTGACCTACAGCAGGTGCGGTGGTGCGAGAGAGATCGAGTACAAACATTGCATCGAAGGGAAGCAGCTGATAACATACATACATGGGTACAAATTCATCAATGAAATTATCATATTAAATTTTAACAAGCTGAACGAGCTCATTATGAATACAGCTTTAGTTTAATAAAAACAACATCTCCAGTACAGTGAGGCGTCGCGCGCGTGTGCACACTCCCGTATTTGTTTACAAAAAAAAAATACATTATATTTTTACAAGGTAAGTTTTATTTTGAAATAAGGGTATTATTTTTTAACATAGGCCACGCCAAGTGAAACTAATAGTCATTATATTTACATTTATTATTTATTTTCATTCCTCGACGTTTCGACCATGTTACAATCGTCTTGGTCGCGAGGGGACTGGAGCAGCGGCGGGCGACGTCTTCTTATTTACTACTGGTTGTGGACTAGTGTTGTCTATCGATAGTCACACTATCGATAGACTATCGATATGCTATCGATAGTCTAGGCAAAATCAATAGTATCGATAATCTATTGATATTATCGACACGTGTAAATACTATCGATAGTATCGATAGCGCTTCATTAGCAATACTATCGGTTACGGCGATATTATCGATACTATCGATAGTTTTATGTCCAATATAATCGATACTATTGATAGTATCAAAAAATCACTGGCAATCGATAGAAAGAAACTATCGATAGAATCGATAGTATCGATTTTTTTGGTGAAAAAAAACAGAAATTACAATAGTATCGATACTTTCAATAGTATCGGACATAACAAAATCGATAGTGTCGATAGTATTGCCATTATCAATAGTATTGTCCATAAAATGGTTTCAATACTATCGATAGCATCGATAGTATTTACACGTGGCGATACTATCGATAGAACAATCGATATCCTGAATATTTTTCGAGGTCAACCATCGATAGTGAAACTATCGATTGTTTTGCAACACTATTGTGGACCGTTGGTGAAACTACCCACATTTTTACTGTCCGCGGGTAGGTCAACTACCCACATTTTTTCCGTCATAGTTCCCGTCAATGTGGGTAGTTGACCTACCCGCGGACAGTAAAAATGTGCCAACGGTCCACAACCAGTAGTATATAAGACGACGTCGTCGCCCGCCGCTGCTCCAGTCCCCTCGCGACCAAGACCATTGTAACATGGTTGAAACGTCGAGGTAAGAAAATAAATAATACGTGATAAAGACCCGGGAAAATGTAAATATGATAACAAATCGTGTGAATTTAAAAAGTTTACTAATAGTCATTGCAATGAAAACTAGCGACTGTACCTAACTGTCAAATTGTATATCTGTAAACGCAAAAACCAACAATTTCAATTGTTTCAATCGAGATTTGTTAGCAACAGAGTTGCGTAATCAGCTAGCTGGTAAGTACCTTTCAATAAAACATTGAAAGCTATTGAAAGCGAAGACTCTGTGGAATGTGTATTGAATGTATTGTGTCTGCTGCTAGCACATACAATGGGTAACACAACAGATCCATAAAAGTGATCGTCATAAATGGATGAGTTTTTGCAATTGCCATTTGTCTGGTCAAAGTTAAATCCTACTAATAGGTATATAAATATGAAAGTTTGTGTGTAAGTAAGTATTTATAAACGAGTAGGTATGTTTGTTACTCCTTCATGTAAAAACTACTGAATTAATTGGGATGAAACTTGATATGCAGATAGCTAGAAATTTTGTTTTCACCTCACAACCTCGGAAAGGATCGTTTTGCACGCTGATTTCTGCGTGCAAAATCGCATTTTGCGCCCTAGCGTGAAAAGAGATTTTAAAATTCGAATCTGTCTTCTCGATACTTTTATAGAGAGCAAGTCCTTTGAAAATGCGCTAACCGGAACCTCATTTCTTTTTTTTTTGTTCATGGCATCGAACCACGAAGTATTGTTGCACGTTGCCAATGTAGTGTTTATTACCATTAGTATCAAGCAGGTTTTTTCATGAATTATTCAATTTAGAGATTGTTTGCTTATTTTTATTATTTACGGTACAATAAGCGGTATATAATGCCGAATTGAATTTTCTACCGGAAAAATGCACCTAGCGTTTTCCTCGCTGTAGTGAGGTGAAAAATTGTGTGTTTCACTCGGCAGCAAAGTTTTTTGCATCTCGTACCTTTGAAACCTTTGCGACGCTCAGCATTCTATATTTGAACCACTCGCTTGTGCTCGTGGTTCAATCCTAGAATGCTTCGCTAGCTCAGGTTTCAATACAAGTACTCGCTGCAAAAACCAACTTTGCAGCCTTGCATAACAAATAACTATTGTTTATTTGTAACGAATAGGCTCCTAAACTAGTAAACCGATTTCAAAAATACTTTCACCAATAGAAAGTTACATTATTGAGGAGTAATATAAGCTCCTTTTGATCCCGATTTTCCCACCGGATCGGGACTTACGCGTGAAAAACCGCGGGACATAAAATTAAAAACCTATACTTCGTATTTTACATCTGAACTTATTTCTTATACATTTTAGATGAGTAGAGATGTAATACCAAAAGGTGAGGCTTCACTGCTGCGACAGGCGCGCGACAATTTTGTCGGAAAGTACGGTCGCGCGCCGACTGTCGCAGTCGCAGCTCCAGGCCGCGTCAACTTGATGGGCGACCACATCGACTACTGCGAGGGATATGTTTTGCCTGTGGTTTGTTACATTTATATATTAACTTCACTGAAATGAAACTATACAAGTACGCTGGAATTGCTATACCATACAAAATGACATTAGAACTTTGTGCCGATTTGCGCAACATGGCACAGATCAAATAAGCACACAATTCAGTGCGGTGTGTCCTGTCCAGCGACTTGTACCATGGAGGTTAGTGATTAACTTTCATTAATTAACTGACCTGGAGCACTTCGTATCACCATCTCTCTCCATTCCTGTTATTGTGAAAGGTAGGTACCTTCCTTAATAAACTGTAAGATATGTTATAGTTTGGCAGTGTTTCTTATCTGCAAATGATGTTAAAATGAAACGTTGGCTAATTTCAATATGCGAATTGCCAATCTGGGCGTTCATCCTTCACTAATCAGATCACTAATTACCTGAGCGAGCAATATTTCTTTATTATTTTCCCAGACGACGAAAGTAGGTAGATAATTATTGTAAATCTCTCTTAATTGATGTATATTTATTTTTAGCACTTAGTATCGAGTACTTTTGTATATTGAATAATTTTTGGAATATTAAGAAATTGTCATGGTAAAACTCGTATAGGTAGATTTATATACCTACCAATCCTTATTGATTTTAAGTGAACGTTTGGGGCGGTAACTGTAAGAACGAAAGACATACCTATTTGTAATAAACGTCATTATTTCCTTTAAATGTTTGAAGAAAACTCTAAAAAAATACATAAGTTACAGTTGGGTCAATATTCTTTTCAAACTAATAATGCAAAACTGGCCTAATTAATAACCTTAGCGTCGTTGTTGTCCTTAAGCCCTATTCAGAACGACAATGACACTCTCTAGCAGGATTTGCGATAAATAAACAAAAGACGATGTGTCATTCGATAGTTGGACACTATTTAAAGTGTTTTTGATAAAAAAAAAATTACGATTTTTGCATTTGCGTCATTGTAATTCTAGAGGTGCAATGTGGTTAGCTAAGGTGCCCATTACATTTTTGGAGAAATTTCATAGTTTTGCTAAAGCCTTATCTCACCGAAGGGAAGCGACAAGGTGGTCGAAGATGGATCATCCTCCTCCGACATTTCCTCATTGATAACGATAAAGACCCCTGGAATGCAATCTGTCAAGAGTCTTCCTCCTGTGATCTCTGTCGGTTGGCTGATGAGAGGTATCTTCAGTTGATCCCATACTTGGTCCGACCATCGTTTAAGGAGACAGTCTACCTACTCTTTTCTCTATACAAACTTTACAAACGCAGTAGACTGTTTCCTCCCTGGATAAAGATATTAGAAAAAATATGTTTATGCCATAAGTCCTATATCAGCTATGACCATGCCCCTACGTTTTATTTTTTTTATTTACTAATTTTCCTGAATTTTATTTCTATTCTAATTAGAAAATTTAAAAACAAAAACAAGACGTAGAGGCATTGTCATGGCAGATATAGGTTTTATGGCATAAACATATTTGCTCTAATGCCTTTATCCGAGGAGGAAACAGTCGACTACGTTTGTATGGAGAAAGAGAAGGTAGACTGTCCTCTTAAGGCTCCGTCCTAGTGGTCTTTTACCCTCAAATTTCCCAGTCACCATCAGACGCTCCAGATTGTAAGATTTTTCTGTACTATCTACTTAACAATAAAATGGATATTTTCCCTTGCAGGCACTACCCTTTCTAACAGTGATCGTAGGAGGTCCCAGCAATACAGATCGATGTCATGTGACGTCTGTATTGTCATCAGGTGAGGAACTGGAGACCAGCTTCCTTGTCCCGAGCGTGGAGAAGCTGAAGCCAGGAGAGCCGACCTGGACTAATTATGTAAAGGGTGTCGTGGATAATTTTCCAGGTAGGTTTAAATAGGATTAGTATATTTCTTTTTTGTTTTTATTGCTCAAGGGGTTTTTACTATAAATATTTTAAAGGGAGAAACGGATCATCAAAAATTCTCCCGTGACAGGATTAGAACCTGTACCCCTCGCTTGCCGGGCGAGTTCGCTAACCACTGCACACACTTGTCAATTTTTAATGATGTATTTCTCCTTGTAAAATATTTCTAGGATAAGTGATGCTGATGATGAATCCTAGCCGACCGTGCACAGATGTCTTTCGTTGGTCTTTAAGAAAAAAAAATGAGCTATTAACATCGCTCTTACGATGAAGGAAAACATCGTGAGGAAACCCACGGCTTAAAGAAACGCATTAGGCCAGTTATAGATTTAGTTGCGGAAACACACAGTAAAAACTTTAACTTTTAATTTCTTATGTAAATATTCACATCAATTATAAATTCTAAGAGAATTTGGAAAATATTGATGTTGTTTTAGCAACATCAATTTTCGTTTAAATTGACGTCAATTTTCTTCAAAATGTGTTAGCAACCATTTAGCAACACAATTAAATAATCAGCTATACGTATAGCTATACGCTACGTTTTTTAATTTCAGACTACAATCTGAAGTTTTAGTTCTCTGTATTTCCCATTTTTCTTCAGGAAGATGTGTGAAATCGTAGTCAACAATCAAAAACAAGGTAAACCTGAGTTAGGTACTGAAATAAAACCTCATTTGTGCAGGCCACGTCCCTGGGTTCGATTCAGTGATCGTCTCGGACGTGCCCATGGGAGCCGGACTGTCCAGCAGTGCCTCGGTCGAGGTTGCTGTCTTTACGTTGCTAGAAGGACTCACTGGGGTTCGTGTTAAGTAAGTTTCAAGAAAAGTACCTAATGTAATTCATAGTTACATTTTCCCGGGTCTTAATCGCGTATTACTATTTATTTTCTTACCTCGACGTTTCAACCATGTTACAATGGTATTAGTTTAAGTCAAAGTTTAATGTAATTTATGTTATCACTAGCTGCGCCCGCGGTTTCACTCGAGGAAGTCTGATCCCGCGGGAATATCGTATTAAAATGTAGCCTATGTCTTATTCCAGGTCTCCAGCTATCTATTTTCATAATAATCGTTCGGCGGTTTTAACGTGATTGAGTACCTACCTAACAAACACACACACATACACACCTACATATTCAGAAACTTTCAGCTTCATAATATTAGTAGGATATTATGAAGCTGAAAGTATAATAAATGCTCTATTCTAATAAATGCTTCGTTGCTTGCAGCTAAAAAGTTGTCGTAACCCAAATAAACGAAAAAGTTATGGCCGCGGGCATAACTTTTTTGTTTATAAAATAAACAAATTTTAAATAAACAAAAAAGTTACAATTACTGTAAAATATCACTTCGGTATTTTGGAAATTAGAAGTACGAATTTAAGAAAAAAAAATGTCCGCCGTAAAACAACACACTGTATATAATCTCAAATATTGTTTTTGTACATTTGCCAAAATAAATTATTTTTTCATGACTTTTCAGTTCAGTCCACAAAGCCAAGTTATGCCAGAAAGCGGAGCACGAGTTCCCGAAGATGCCGTGTGGTATCATGGACCAGTATATCGTCACTATGGGGAAGAAAGACCACGCCTTGCTCATTGACTGCAGGTAAATTGGCTTTTTCATCTATTTTTTTTAGATGGTTTATACAGCGCAAGCAACTTTTAACCCGTGCTATTTATGACGCTGTAGTGCCCGGGACATTGTTAGGTGGAGTAGGCTTGCCCAGCACCTATACCACCCTCCCAGCCTAGTCAGCCATGTCCAGAGGAAAGAACAGGTCAATACGTCTGGAGCTAACTAAGCTGTGGGTTTCCTCACGATGTTTTCCTTTACCGTAAGAGCGATGTTAATAACGCACGTAACTTTTTCTTGAAGAAATAGACATTGGTGCGTGGTCGACCAGGATTTGAAGGCATGACCTTCGGAATGAAAGTCGAGGTATCTACCACTAGACCAACACCGCTCTACAGGTAAATATGGCATAAGTAATTCGGGTTCATAAAGCGGACCCCGGGCTCTCGAGAGGGATGCAACCGGAAACATCGCTCGGAAGATTATGAATTCGGGTTCAAAAAGCTTTAGAATTACTAAAATGTTGAGGACTCATCTGGTTCAGAAAAATGGCGAAAAATCAGAAATATATCGATGCTTTTAATAAAGGAAGCGAATACAAAAAGTCTATCCATGGACGCAAATTAAAAAGCAGACAGCGAAGTCTCAGTAATAGGATCCCGTTTTTACCCTTTGGGAACCCTAAAAAAGATCTTTAAAAAAAGGAATGGATGTCTCAGTTTGAAAGGAAGATATGTTTTACATTGAAATCGAACAAGTATGATTAATTAGTTAAGTTATTACTCCCAGATCGATTAAAGATGCGTTGTTGGTTCGATCGAATTCCGCTCACTTTCGACCATGCGTTGTGTTTTTGTAGAAGTATTTTTCCTTTAAAACATGTCTATGAACGCCCGCTTAAGCATTTAAAACATAGACATAGCTGTACCTACTTACAAATTAATAACTCCTGTTATAGCTCTGTGACTTAAAATAATAAAATAAGTATAATAAAACTGTCGATTACGCATTTTCAGTTTGCCCAAAGAAGGTCAGAAAATGATCTTTTGTTATTGTAAGAAACAATAACAAAAGATCATTTTCTGACCTTCCTCATGCTTCGATGGAGATATCTTTTGATTCCGCTTAATAAAAATGTAGGTGTTGATGGAACATTTTACGGCGTAGTATACATAAATCAATGAATTTAAGATGAACCCCGTGGGTGTGATTAGACAAAGCTGTTTTCCTTTTGTTGGTAAACGTAAATAAAGGGTTTATTTAGCTGGATAATCACGAATCAATTCTACCTACTTATTACGTCGTGAAATAAGTATAAGTGGCTGGCACTGACGCTGGGATGTATTCTATGACTAAAACGTCTTAACATCGCTTCAGCATCATTCGATTTATAGTCTCTGACTGATTGACTGAACCATGCACGGTGTTCCGAGGAAGTTTACCGTAAGTCCGTTTACCTGCGTAAATCCCGATCTCGTGGGAATTTCGATTGCCCCTTTATTTTTTATCGCATGCCTCCATCATATAAAGAACACACACTCCGCAGCTCTCTATACTACCGGCGGTTTAGGCTGTGCGTTGATCAGTCAGTCAGTCAGTCACTCAGAACAAAGTAAGTATTTCATAGATATACTTACTTATAAACGATGACTAAGTTTATCTAAAGTTTGTCACTGTATGTTAACTTTGAAACTTCATGTCACAGTAAAAGGCAAACGTTTATTAAGTAAGGAGGATAGATTGTTAAGCAAATAACATTTTCTGTGGAAAGATAGTGTAGAAAAGACATTTTTCGGTTTGAATCGCGTGGTTTTTATTATCTTTAGCATTGTTACAACGCTCAACGTTTCGAGACCTTTCTAGGTCTCTTCTTCTTCATCAGGATTCTACTTCTGTCTAACCTAAAGAAGAGACCAGGAAAGGTCTCGAAACGTTGAGCGTTGTAACAATGCTAAAAGTAATAAAAACCACGCGATTAAAACCGAAAAAGTCTTTAATTTCAATACAACATCGCGAAAACAGAAGAAGAATCTAAGATAGTGTAGGTTACCGAATTCGTCGAAATGCAAAAGCTGTGAAAAAAAACAGTATAGGATTACCCACGAGTGGAAAATCACGTTACCAACCAATTCAATCTAAGAATAAATAAATATATTGCACGACGTTACACACAGCGCAATCTAGCCCCAAACTAAGCACTAGGCTTGTACTATGGGTACTAGACAACGGATATACTACATATTATACTTTTCTTTTTGTAAATACATACATATGATACATAGAAAACACTGAATATCCCATGAATAAACATTTTGTTCTTATCCCAAAGAGTTATCCTGGAAAAATACAAGACATTTTAATAAGTACGGAGAAATGGAGTGACATTACAAAATATTAAACTTCAAACAATAAACAAATCAACAAAAAAAAAACGTTAAAATTGTTAGTCTAACGCTGGAAATGACAATAAATTTAATGATTTTCATGCAAATAAATTGTCAACGTTGTTTTCATGTGTGTCATAAAACGGCTTAGTACCTTAGTGCTTAGTAATTAGAAAAAAAAAGTATAGTCAAATACAAAATTTGACTTGTTATACCTACGTGATCTTTTGAAATATTGCGTCGATGCACACAGCGCAATCTAGACCCAAATTAAGCAACTGGGATTGTACTGGGTTAATGGTAATGTGTAATGCGTTAATTTTGTTAATATGATACTTAGAAAACACCCAGACCAGAAACTAATATTTATTTTTAAGCATAAATACTTGCACCCGGCGGGAATCGAACCCGCAACCTTCTGCATTAGAGTCGAGCATTTCCCCGACGCGCCACAGAGGTCGTCTATTTACTGTTACAACTTTGGTTTTAACGACCATAATATTTTGTCCCTCCACGTCAACAAGTTTATAGCTACTAATCCCCTTACTTATAAACGACAACTAATTTTATGTAACCTTCATGCCACAGTAAAATACAAACGTTACATAAATTTAGTCATCGTTTATAATAAGTAAGAGTGTAAGTCATTCGCTACATTCATTAACGTGAAAGAAATCACGGCGCATCTAGTATAAAAACATCACAATCTAATCTTTTATTAAATAACATCTGCAGTAAAATGCGTAGGTAACCAATGACAGTTAATCCAAAGCATTCTAAAGCCAAAGAACGAGAAATAATTTACCTAAATTACATTTTGTGTTTGATTTAAGGTTAAAGGAAAAATGTTATTGCTGACTGTAGCTAGTTATAAAAACATAATCATAATGAACACTTCGTATTCTTGTTTAAAAACCAGTTGTGAAAACAATAATAAAAAAGGGTTTTTCTTAACCGGTTACCAAAACTTAGCTATGAATGAACACTTCGTATTCTTGTTTAAAAACCAGTTGTGAAAACAATAATAAAAATGGGTTTTTCTTAACCAGTTAACAAAACTTAGTTATGAAAGTGCACGGAAGGGAAATACCCACTTTGCTGATTACCGAGACCTATTTACTGTCTGTCAACCTCAGAGATAAAGTAGGTCAATGGTCCGTAGTGCTGATCTATGAGGAACTTTATTGCAGTTTCTGGTGACTATATTGGTTGTGTGTGTTTGTTTTTTATTATACGAGCTGGGTCCCGTGGTTTACCCTTTCTTATCGGATGTCTAGTATAGTGTCCACATCATACAAAGAACACACTCCAAATTTCAGCACTCTACTATCAGTTTAGGCTGTGGGTTGATTAGTCACTCAGCCAGGACAATGTATTTATAGGTAGACTAGCAGATTCCCGCGGTTTCACCCGCGTAAGTGCCGATCCCGTGGGAATATCGGGATCAAAAGTAGCCTATGTTACTCAGGGTGTAGCTTTCTAATGGTGAAAGAATTTTCGAAATCGGTCCAGTAGTTTCGGAGATTACCCCCAATATACATACATACATGTTACCAACGTTACCTCTTTATAATATTAGTATAGATTATAGAAGATGTCTTCCGGGAACATGAATCTGTCTGAATATTATAGGTAGACTAGCAGATTCCCGCGGTTTCACCCGCGTAAGTGCCGATACAGTTTCCAAACACACTATCAAAGTTCTGCATGTGAATATCCGTAGCATGCCAAAGAACTTCACCAAGTTCTTAGTTGTGTTGGCCAGACTGAATGTCTGTTTTGATGTGATAGTCTTCAGTGAGTGTTGGATTAATAAAACATCAATCATAAAACAAATTGTAGGTTATAAGTCTCATCACACCCTGAAATATATAAATAAAGCAGGAGGTGTTATCGTTTATGTGAATGACAAGTGGTCGCCGATAGTATATGAGCCTGAAACAGATGATGCAAAACTCAAAACTCAAAACTCAAAATTATTTATTCATTTAGAACGTATATTAAACACACATACGTACGTTTTGAAACGTCGAGATTTTATTTTACCGAGGTTTCGGAACGCGCCCTCCGATGAGAAGAAACCACAAGAAACTCATGGGGTTTTTTTTTTCAATTATTTTTTTTTATCATGTTTTATATTACAATCGTCATAATACAGATATTTGTAATTTGAACAGGAGCAGTTAACAATCATGTCCATGGATTCTTTTCATCAAAATATTTAGACGTGCTATAGTACGCCTTATTACACAATTTAAGCTTAATATATTTTTTGAATCTTGTAATGGACATGTCACATACGTCTTCTGGTAGTTTATTATAATAAAGTACACTAGTACTACAGAACGACTTACTTATTTTCTGGAGCCTACTATAGAGCACAGTCAGATCATCCTTATGTCTCAAATTAACCTGACGGACATCACTGTATTTGTGAAATTTACTTGATTTATTCTTATGTACGTATAGCAGATTTTCATATATGTATTGAGAGTACACAGTTAAAATGTTTATCTCTTTAAACTTTTCTTCAAGCGATTCCCTGGGGCCCATTTTGTAGATAGCTCGCACCGCTCTCTTTTGCAAAACAAAAATGGTTTCTATGTCAGCAGCACACCCCCACAGCAGGATACCATATGACATGATGCTGTGAAAGTAACTGAAGTAGACTAGGCGGGCCGTCTCAACATCTGTGTATTCCCGGATTTTCTTAACTGCATAAGCTGCGGAACTAAGCCTTTTGGACAGAGCTTCCACGTGTGGGCCCCATTGAAGCTTAGCGTCTAAAGTTATACCCAGAAAGACAGCTTTATCGACTATTTCGATCTCCTCATTATCAATTTTAACAGTGGTTTTAACTTGTTTTACATTTGGTAGTGTGAATCGAATACATTTAGTTTTAGATCCATTTAGTAGCATATTATTAACATTAAACCAATATACTAATCTAGAGAGAGCATTGTTCACGTCGTCAATATTAGGTTGTCGTCTTTTTACTTTAAATACCAATGAGGTATCATCTGCAAACAATACTACCCATGATTTTCCTTTACGAGGAAAGGTAAGTCGTTAATATATACCAGAAATAAAAAAGGTCCCAATATGGATCCTTGAGGAACTCCTAAAGTTACAGGTGATCCAGGGGAACGTTTACCGTTAATGTCGACACACTGAATCCTATCACTCAGGTAAGAAGAAAGAAGATCCAATGCGCTGTCCCCGATACCGTAGTGTCGTAGCTTCATGATCAAAGTATCATGTCGAACACAATCGAACGCTTTGGAGAGGTCACAGAATACGCCATATGCATCATGCGACTCCTCCCAAGCATCAAATATGTTTTCAATTAATGCAATGCCCGCATCAGTAGTCGAGCGACCCTTACTAAAACCGAACTGTTTATTGTGTAAAATATTGTTGTCATCAAAATGCTTTAGTAGCTGGTTCAATATAATTTTTTCAAAAATTTTGCTTAATGTAGGTAGTACTGATATGGGTCTAAAATTAGAGGGGTCCGATGTACTACCGGATTTAAATAATGGAATAACTTTACTAAATTTCATTTGATCAGGAAACACGCCACAATCTATGCACCTATTGAATATAATAACAAGCTCGGGTACAATAACTTCTATCAAGGATTTAACAATAGGAACAGAAATCCCCCATAAGTCTTTAGTTTTCTTTACATTGATTTGTTTAAGAATTACTAAAATATCATGCTTTTTAACATATTTGAATTGAAAAGCTTTACTACATTCAGGTACATTTGCTTCTAAAAGAGATTTAGCAATGGGGGTAGATGAGTTTAGGGCTTTTGTCAGAGTAGTAGGCACATTAGTGAAAAAATTCTCAAACTCATTCGCAACATCTTGGTCAGTGTTTGTCATCCTTCCGCCAATGTCCAACTTAAAATCAATATTTTTGTTTAAGACTTTACCAGTTTCAGCATTTATTATTTTCCAAGTGGCTTTAATTTTATCATTACTATTCTTTATTGTAGATTTAATGTGTAAGGACTTCGCTAGTATACAAACTCTTTTAAATATCTTTGAGTAATTTTTAACGTAAGCCCTAAACTCTTCTGATGTATGAAACTGTCTCTCTGCATACAACTGGTAAAGTTTTCGTCTGCTTTTATGAATGCCGACCGTGGCCCAGTCACTGAACTCACGCTTGCCTGATACCACCATTGATCTGGACGTGAAAATAGATTGAAATTGTTCGTTAAGAACCGAAAAAAAGTTGTTGTATAATATGTTTGCATCCATATCACATGGTAGAAATGGCATGATGTTAGCCAAATTCAATTTAAGTTTCTCTAGTCGAACGGCAGTTACTGGCACATATGTTATTTTTCTTTTGGGTATTGGTTTTTTTACTATTACAAAATTGACTAACTGGCCACTATGATCTGATTGTAATTTGTTTATAACAGATTTGCTAGTAGCAGTAACATCTTCGGATATGAAGACGTTATCTATGCAGGTTGCAGTGGTTTCAGTGGTTCTGGTAGGCTCCAGAAACAAATTAGTTAGTTTGTGTGATTGAGACAAATTTAAAAGTATGGTGGAGGAAGAAGATACTTTAAGTAAATCAACATTAAAATCCCCACATACAATCAATTGCTTTTTTGATTTTGTTAGTTTTGCTAACATTGCATCTAATATGTCAATAAATTTATTAAAATTGTATGGCTTTGGTCGTCTGTACACACATGCTATTATTAACTGCTCCAGTTCTACACAAGCTATTTCATTTACACATTCTACAGACATAGATTCGATATCTTTTCTTTCTTTATATTTTAGCTGTTTATTCAATAAAATAAGAGAACCTCCTTGCTTCGTATTTACCCTGCAGAATGAGCTGCCAACCTGGTGATTGCTGAAACTGAACATGAGCTCGTGAGCCCGGAGGTGATGCTCAGTTAAGCACACAATATCAATATTTTCAGAGTTCATATACAGTTCCAGTGTTAGTCTTTTGCCCTCTGCAAAGCCACGGATATTCTGATGCACCAGGTTGATATTACTTACATAGTTTATTTTACATTTTTTTATTTGAGGGCAATTATTAAGGTAATTATGATTATTCGACTCATCGGATAGCGCAATTAAAAGTTGACTATTACAGCTAGAGGATACCTCCATTGTCGCAGAATCTATTTTAGACAAACTAACATTTATGTCATTGAGTTTAATGCAAGAGCGTGCCTCTTTTGTCTCAGAAGTTAATTTAAATTAGGTGGATATGAACAATTACCCAATGGCAAATAGCCTAGTCTTAGAAGTCCCAGATATCTTTACGATAGTAGGCGTGTACCGTTCTCCCTCCTTTAAAGACACAAATAAATTCATCTCATCATTAGACACTCTTCTTAAGTCACTGAAACGCACCCCATGCCTGATCTTTTTGGGAGATCTAAACATTGATATTCTTGACCCTAATGAAGACGTAGCGTTTTATCTTGACACTCTCGCTCAACACCGTCTTTATCCTGCAATAAACACCCCAACGCATGATAAAACATGCCTGGATCATATTTTTATCTCCACTGAAGGTGAAGCTGATTCGATTGTGTGCCCTGCTGACGTTACTGATCATGACCTTGTTATGCTAGGCGTCACGCTACCTAAAATACAACCCCGTAGTCACAATAGAACTAGAAATAGTGTAAATTATGCTAATCTCAATGCGGAGTTAGAAAACTTCGATTGGTCCCCGATCCTTAAAAATAACTCAGTTGATGATATGGCACTTCATCTTACTAACATTCTTACGGAAATACTACAGCGTCATTCTCAAACTCAACGTATAAGTCACTCGAAGTTCAGCATAAAACCCTGGATGACCCCGGGTCTTATCAGATGCTCGCGACACAAAGACAAGCTTCGTTTGTTATATAAACAAAAGCCCTCAGATGTAACAAAAATAATCTATACTAGATACCGTAATTTTTATATTTCCTTGTTGAGAAAACTCAAATCTGAATACGAAAGTAGCGAGATCTCTAAATATGAAAGATGTCCTAAAAAACTTTGGCAAACTATTAATAATATATCCCACAGAGGGCCAAAATCCGGCGGAACCTCTGCTGAGGAATTAACTAAATTAAAACTTTCTCCCATAGACTCATTGAACGCGTGCAATCAATATTTTTCCACAGTGGGCGATAATCTTGCTAACGACATTCTAAATAAGATCTCAGAAAGCCAGGAGTCTCTTACGCAGAAGGTAAAGTTAACGGCCCCTCATCCCCACACCTTTTTTATCTGTCCTACAGATAAAAATGAGATACTCACTCTAATTCACCAACTGGACTCAAATAGCTCTCCCGGTTTGGATGGGATTAACAATAAAACACTCAAGGTTATGGCGGAGAACATCGCTGAGCCACTAGCTCATCTCTTTAATGCTAGCATTGAGGCTGGTGCATTTCCTAGCGCATGGAAAACCGCAACGGTGATACCCATTCATAAAACTGGCGACAAAGATAAACCCTGCAACTACCGTCCAATTTCCTTGCTAGGTAGCATCTCCAAACTACTAGAGCGAGTTGTAAACAAGAGATTGGTTTCATTCCTGGAATCAAACAAGCTGTTTTCAGGCATCCAGTTTGGCTTCAGAAAAGGAAAGTCGACAGAGGATGCAGTTCAGCTCCTAACAACCTCTGTGTCCTCTCACTTAGATGCGGGAAACAAATGTGTCGGAGTCTTTTTGGACCTTTCCAAGGCTTTTGACTCCGTGTCGATTCCCATTCTGCTAAAAAAGATGGAACACTACGGCATAAGGGGCAAAGCCCAGGAATGGTTCTGCGATTATCTGACAGAGAGAGCGCAGCGGGTTAAAGTTGGCGAACTCGTCAGTGATCCCTTGCCCATTTCTTTCGGGGTACCGCAGGGAAGTATCTTGGGCCCCTCCCTCTTTCTTCTATATATCAATGATATAGCATCTATCTCTTCGAATGACACGGAGGTTGTCTGCTATGCTGATGACACAGCGCTTGTTCTCTTTGACAAATCTTGGAGCGGAGTTTATCGAAAGACAGAAAGAGCCCTGTCTGCAATTTCGAGATGGATGTGCACCAACTTGTTGACTTTAAACGCTACCAAAACTAATTTCATGTATTTCCACAAAACCGCTGCGTCTCGTCCTCCTGATACTATCCCAAATGGTATCTCACTACATCTCCCTACGTGCTCTCTTAGTGGCTCATGCCAATGTGAAGTAATTACTAGGACAAGCTCTGTAAAATACCTGGGCATCATCATAGACGAAAAACTGAGCTTCAAAGCGCACATGGAGACGACATCGGGCCGCGTGAGGAGACTGATGCACGTATTTGGGGAACTCCGAAACTGCATGGGTCTTCAGCTGTTGAGGACAATTTTCCTAGCTCTGTGTCAGTCGATAGTAAACTACTGCATCCTGGCGTGGGGTGGTGTTTACGCTTCTACCCTTATTATTTTAGAAAGAGCTCACAGAAGTGTACTCAAGGTTGCACTGAGAAAACCAAAACGCTATCCCACTACTTCTCTATATCAGGAAGCTCAGGTGCTCAGTGTGAGAAGGCTTTACTTTTTGAGAATGGCTCTCTTTGTCCATAAATCAGTAATTACATCCCATAATTATAAGGATCTCCTCAAAAATAGATTGTTCATGGTTCCTATCCCCCTAGTGCGTACTTCATTCGCTAAGCAGTTTAGGAAATTTAAATTTCCTTTCGTTTATAATAAACTGGTGCAGATTTGTAATTTTAGGCTGGACTCTGTGTTTGCTGCCAAGAAACTTCTGACTAAATTTCTCATGACTTTGACATACGACGACTCTGAAGGACTATTGACGATTCACAAATAATGTTCCTCAAACACCTATCCTCCACTTCCCCCCATACCTCCTATACCCCACAATCTATCCTATTCCACATTCCCAGCCATTTCTGTATTGTTTTAGTTTTTATATTGTACCTATACTGTTTTTATTTTATTTCTCATAAGTGTAACCTATACCTACTGTATCCTGGATATATTCTCTCCACAGGACAGGCTTCGCCTAGTGTGGAGAGATAGTGTTTAATTTTAATGTATTACTTGTGGAAATAAATGATTTATTATTATTTATTATATACAAGGCAAATCCGAGTACATTACATTTTCAAACTAAGAACGATTTTGCGAGTCCTCGGATTGACTTGAGATTGCAGAAGATTGCAACTAGTTACATCAATGTACCTACTAACTCGTTGGATATTTTTAATCCAAGTAGTTATATTATTTATAAATTTCATTTTGATGTAACTAATGAATGAGCCATTTTTGTTCAATTGGTACAGTACAATTTCTCGGTTAGAAATATGATAGTTGCGATATTAAGGGGGCTTCACCATCGATTTTTATACATCTGATTTACATTTAGTTCTAGTTCGGTAACCAAATTTCTTTGAATAAGTCGTTTTTTCTGACATTTGGTGCAAAGCGAATTAGTTTAAAAAAATACATATGTTTCTTTAAAGGTCTCTCGAAGCAACCCAAGTACCACTAGACACAGGTGACTCCGTAATCTTGGTGGTAAATTCCAACGTAAAACACCAGCTGACAGGCAGCGAGTATCCTCAGCGTCGTGCCCAGTGTCAAGAAGCTGCTGACAGGCTCCACCTGCCGTCGTTGAGAGCGGCTACTAGAGATGATCTCACAAGTAAGTACCGTAAATATAAAGCCACGGTACGGGGACGCTAAAAATACCTGTCTCGTAAAGATGGGCCATTTATACTGTGCTAATTTCCATACGAATCCAGTAAGCCTCTAAAACCATCAGCTTCCTCTTGAGTCAATTTCGCGTCCCTAAAGAATTTAAATATTGAATCCTGATGAAACATCATATGAACAGCTCATGGTAGCAAATCTGAAACTTGCCCTTCAGATTGCTGCCATTTTGCATTAACTTGACTTCATAGAATGGTAAAACAGGTATCATATGAGTGGCCCATTACAAAGTTCCCAATGACAATCAGGTCATCATGATAGACAAACAAAATCGAACTTGAACTTAGGTATAGATATGCTCCAAGTCGCATCTCGTAATCGTTTGGAAGTGAACGAACAAGTTAACCACCTTTCGTGCCCTTTGTCTTCTATTACACGCCTACACGAGGCTCCAAATAAAATTACTAGGGAGGTATACCCGTGTCACATCGCATTATTCTTGAGCCGAAATATTTACCGTGCCTAATCGTTTGATATGGATCTCAATTCGGTAGATTAGATCAGACATAGGTAGATTTTACTTCGGGTTTTGCGATGCTGATATGAAAATAAACTCAGTTGCTTTTTTTGACCGAGAGCGGTGTTGGTCTAGTGGTAGAGGTATATTTATTGGCATAAATCCCACTAAAAGGTCCCCAGTGGGGATTATGCAAATTTTTAAAGCACAACTTGGCCTTTTCCCTACTATCGATCGATACCCCGTCTTTCATTCCGAGGGTCGTAGGTTCGAATCCCGGCCGACCGCGTACCGATATCCCGTGGCGTCTTACTGCCTAACCCCTCTAAGAGGAGGCCCTTGCCTTGCAGTGGGACAAATTAACGGGCTTATATATTTTAAATATGTTTTTTCACGCCCGGTAGCGTTTGACCACTATTTGATCAGCCTAATAGACTGATGGTAAGTGGTGAGTCTGATGAGTGATGACTGATGACATTGACGAGTCTGCTTGGTGCTACGACTTAGACCCGTGGGTAATAACAAGACGTCTTTGTTCCAGAACTTAAACAATCTGACTGCGACAAGTTAGTGTTGATGAGAGCAGAACATGTTATAGCAGAAATATACAGAACAGAACAAGTACCGAAAGCGCTAAAACAGAAGGACTTGAAACGGGTATGTGACAATAGAATTTTATTCGTCTTATCTTCGTGTAGTGGTGTGGCTCACCTAGTGTTAGAGTTTTCAGGTTGCCCTAAAGTCTCTTACTTGACCTAACGTCTGCTATTAGAGGTAACAACCGGTGCCAACTGAATAATTTCTACTCGTTGGGCAGATAGAGAGGATTTTGACAATTACCTACCATATTTTTAGTGGCGTAATCCCCACCAACAAGAACTAACATTGATAGTGGGGAAAACGCAAATGTGGGTGGGGAGAAAACATGTTATAATCCCCACTGGAGGGGACCGTTTAATGGGGATTATGACAATAAAACTTCTTATGCAGTGCATGTATTTGTATGGAGTTAGCCAAGTGCTGAGGAGCGGAAGTACACCTCATCTGTACCTACGTTTGTTACGAATTCAAACAATCCGCAAGCAGAGTCACTTCATTCTACGTAATTAGATCCTGCTACCTTAGTTTATGTGTAAGTAAACGAGTTCTTATTAAGTAGTTCTCACAAAATTACTGAACAGTTTGTCATCAAACTTGGAATTCATGTAGCTGTAGATCTGGGTTAATATCCCTCGGGTTTTATACCGATATTCCCGCGGGAAGCTAGTAAAATCCGTCACTACTACGTAACTATAATGTCTTTAGGTAGGAGAGTTATTCAACCAGTCCCACGAGTCGCTTAGCAAGCTGATGCAGGTGTCCTGCCCGGAGGTGGACGAGATCGTGGGCATCCTGCGCGGGAGTGCCGGCGTGTACGGGGCGAGGATGACTGGCGGCGGGTTCGGGGGATGCGTCATTTCATTGGTAAACTATATATACCTCTAGATTCATTACAAACAGAGTCGCTCAGCAAGCTGAAGCGGGTGTCTTGTCCGGAGGTGGACGAGATCGTGGGCATCCTGCGCGGGAGTGCCGGCGTGTACGGGGCGAGGATGACTGGCGGCGGGTTCGGAGGATGCGTCATTTCATTGGTAATCTATATATACCTCTAGATTCATTACAAACAGGCTCGCTCAGCAAGCTGATGCAGGTGTCCTGCCCGGAGGTGGACGAGATCGTGGGCATCCTGCGCGGGAGTGCCGGCGTGTACGGGGCGAGGATGACTGGCGGCGGGTTCGGAGGATGCGTCATTTCATTGGTAGTTATAACATTTAAAGTCCCTCTGTCTGTAATGTCTATCTACTTACACTAATATTATAAAGAAGAAAGATTTGTATTATTGTGTGTGTATGTGTGTGTGTATGTTTGTAATAAATACACTAAAAAACGACTGTACCGATTTCAACAATTCTTTCACCAAAAGAAAGCTACATTATCGAGGAGTACTTTTGATCCCGATATGCCCACGGGATCGGGACTTACGCGGGTGAAACCGCGGGACACCGCTAGTATAATATACTAATATTATGAAAAGGAAAGCTTTATTTGTTTGTTTGTAAGGAATAGGCTCCGAAACTATTAACCCGATTTAAAAATAAATATTTTACCAGTGGAAAGCTTAAAGCTTATCGAGGAGTAACCATAAACTAATTTTGATCTCAATATTCCCACGGGATCGAGCCTTGCGCGAGTGAAACCGTGCGTATGTACATAGACATGTACTTGCAATTAGAGGAGGTACCTAACCAAAACCACTAATATGTTCATTTGTACTTTTGTACCAACAGGTAAAGAAGTCTGAAGTGGAAACCATAAAGAACAAAATCCTATCACAATACGAAGGCTGCCCCACTTTCTTCGTGTGTAAACCTAGTGATGGAGCTAGACTATTGTCTTTATAGTGTACAACTGTACCTACACTTGCACAGGACAAATAACGATGTTGTACCGCCATATACTTAGGTACTGTCTGTTTCGGGGCGGTAATTCGAGCCGAAAGGGGTTGTTCTAGAGGTCTAGGAGTCCAGGAAAACTTTTACTGTAAATGTTTTATTAAACTAATTTTTTTTTTCACAAAAAAACTAAAAGTTCATAGCTGCAAATGCTAAATGTAATAAACACCACGCGATTAAAACCGAAAAATGAATTAAGTTTCAATTCAACATCGCAAAAACGGAAGATAAATCTACAAATACTTATTAGATAGTATTTACTAATTGGATATTTACCATGTGTAGAACCAAGTCGTAGAGCAAAAGTTGTTCGCCTAGACTTCTAGAACAACCCCTCCTCTGTCGTCCTCGACACACGCTGTATACCTACTGAATGCTATATAGTTCTTTTCACAAAAGAAATTCCTCGGACGAGGCGTTGCGTTGCACTCGCCAGACAGTAGGTAGGTTTGTCATAAATTGCATTTTTATCTCAAAACTTTTAACTAACAGACATATCGATCTTTTCTGGTTTGTAACCATGGGACTCTTTTTTGTGAAGAGGACTGTCTTTTCTTCTTTAAATTATGTTTTCGCATTGCCGGTGCCAAGTTATGGGCTATTATGAATAGTTCATTTTGTTGTTGTTGAAGTTGCAGTAGAAAAATGGGAACAAATTAAATTTTAAGGGAATAAATTATTATATTTTATACAAAAATATAGTTTTATTTGCTCTTTTCCAAATGGTAATTTGGGATGACGATCTTCATTACCGACTAGTCGGTTAGTCTGCTAGTTAGCAGAACCCCTAGTCCTATCTCTAATTTACATATTTCCATTGATCGTAGACAATGCTAGGTGATCTATGGGTACCAGCCGGTATATCCAACTGGACAACTACTGGGGGTGGATTGCGGGGTTACAGAGGGGGTAATTGCCCACTACCTGCTCGTAAGGCGGCGGTTGGTCTAGAACGAAACCGACAAATTTTTATTTACTATATAATATGTTAATATAACGTAGACTAGAGATTGATACAATCATAATATTATATTATTCTTATTTAATAGGAAACATAACAGCTTAAAAACTAAAAAGGATAACTAAAAACCAGTAAGGTACATGTTTCCGCATAAAGAAGACTAATTAAAAGTACTTGTCAGAAATGATCATGACGTTACAATTCAAGAAAAACCAACTCTTCAACTACTATTCTACTAGTGTTTCTGATCGTAATCGGTTTAGTGTCAAAAAGATCTACTTCAGAGAGATCAGTCAGCTCATTGAACGTATCAATTGCTCTGGGGAAGAAAGAATTATTTCTATAGGTGGTGTAACTCACCATTGTTACCGGGTGCGCTCGGTCCGCTGGGCAGCGGCGGGAGCGTCCTGGGGCACGGAGCAATATCCGCCGGGTATAGAGAAGCGCTTGGGTAGTTGAATGGCGTGGCCGACACTGGAACTGGAACGTACGATAAAACCATTGTTCTGTCTGGGTTCACTATAATCTCTGCTTCAGGTCTGACAACATTTTCTTTCGTCTGTCAATAGGTTGGTCCTCTTTGGGGTGTGTATAGGGCCCACTAAGATCGTTGGGCCCAAGCCAACCTCACCTGCTAGCTTGGTACATCTGCTGAAGAACGAACGAGGCTCTGGCACAGACTTTCCCTTTGGGGTTGGTAATGGTATAAATTACAACATAAGCGGACCCCGGGCTCTCGAGAGGGATGCAACCGGGAACATCGCTCGGATGATGATGAGTAGGTTGGTTCTCCTCTACAGGTCGTATTTCGTAAATAGGTAAATCGAAGTTATAGTTATTTTTGTCGTGTGGAATTTATGATCGGTGGGGTATTTCGCCCACTACGGGGGTAAATTGATTTCTAAGACGATATTCAGTGTTGCCGTATGAAGAATACAAAAACCAAAAACCCCTAAAAAACCGGGTTGCATGCCCTAGTGAATACTGATGAGTACTACTCACCAGTGACAGTGGCGTACTGTTGTTGTAGGCAGATAGATCGGGGTAGATGGGCTGCAGGCCGGGTAGTGTTCGTGGCGGGAGGTGCCAGCACGCGGCTCCGATGCCGAGTCGGGCTCCGGCAGCAGTAGTGAACCAGCAGCGCAATCAGCACAACGACTCCCGCCAGGCAAACGATTACTATCGCCACGTCAAACCTCGTCCATTTCTGGAACTGTTTTGACGATCTCTGTAGCGCATCGAAGGGCCCATATAACCCTAATTGCGTGACAGGGATAGCGCTAGCGAATTTAAGATGTGTTAATGACATAAGATGCTAGTACGAAAAATTTTAGAGCGTTAAATCAAACATTTGGTAATTACACGACAATAAAACATTAATTTTTAATTTCAAATCAACGAAGTCCTGCATTAAACTAAGATCAGTTTATCTACAACGTTTTGTTAGTAGGTATAAGTTAAATATTGACTAACAAAAACTATTTATTTGTAAAATGTAGAGGAAAGTTTATGATTTTATTCTATCGAGAAAATTTTCCGTAATCGTGTTTTGACAACAATCAGGACCTAGTAAATATCCTCGGCTTTAATAAGTATTGTTTTCAAAACTGATGTTTCAAGTAAATTTTATAGTTAACCGTCCGAGAAAAATCAGTTCTGGCCTACTACAGAGGCTTAACGACTGACTGAAGAGCCGGTGGAGAATGTGCTGTTCTTCCCTTCCCTTCTTCACCGCCCGGTCAGAGTGGAGTCGCTAGAACAGAATTACTCGACAGATGGTTGCTGAATGTTGGTTGAGCCTAATCGAATGAACTGGACTTGTTTTGAATCTAGTAGGGGTTTCCAGCTGTCAGCCAACAAAAGCACATATCCCTTGCTCAACTACTTAGAGTTACCAAATCTCAGAGTTGTATTTGTTCAAAATGTTACCTATTATTGTGTTATAAAACACCAGCTAGTTATATTATTATTAAATAGTTAAAAATTAATTTATTCATACTAGGTTTCAAACTACGCTGACAACAAGGATAAATAAACAGTAGGTAGGTACAGTACAATACTCACGGAATTATTCAATTGTTTTTTATTTTCCTCGGCCACTTTCATATGCCAATCAACTTGTACCTTCTCCATTTCTCGTCTCCACATATCTCTGTCCCAGTATAAGTGGTAGTCCTCGTTGACCATTGTACAAGTAAGTTCTAGCTAATCAACACACAATGATACCCTAGCACCACGACTGGACCGTGTGCGACACCAATGTGCGTTCGGTGTCGACTCTCGAGTCTCGACACGACGAACTAGGTACGCCCTGCCTCTTTCAGCGAGGACAGGTTGCGGCTCGATGCGTCACCCGGGATTTTGTTGTTTAAATTTAATTACCTACCGACATATGTTATATAGAAAAAGTCGTGTTAGTAACACTATTTCTAACTCAAGAACGGCTGAACCGATTTGGCTGAAAATTGGTAGGAAGGTAGCTTAGAACGAGAGGGACATAGTCATAGTTATGGAACGAAGTTCCTTATCGCATTTTTTGCTTCTAAGGCGGAACAAACTTCGCCCAGTCAGCTAGATTTTTTATAAAGCCTCAGTATAAAACTCAAAAGCCCCGATTCACCACGGGCCCAACGTCTCGATCGAACCGTAGTTCTAATAACAATGGTTGAGAAAACTTAAATTAAAACAAAAAACTTAATGAGACGATCCAGCTGCGTCTAGCTGACGCACTTGCCTCAGTTGTATGTCGAACCGTTCGCGTTCCCGCGTGAGCACGTGCTTTCTACTGCGATAATCTTTTTGAAATCCATCGGAATGCTTTCTTGCTCATTTGACAAATGCTTGAATCATTCAAGGAAGCAAAAAAATCATTTCACGCGTAATTACTCAAAAAATAAAAATACCTATTTTTAAATCAATTTATAAAGACAAATGTTTTTAAATAGGTACAATAAAATTATTTTATGAAAATGTATGTAGGTGTTTCTAGTTCATTTTTAGAATACGCAATGTTAGAATATACCGCATCTACTCTTGGTTGTTTTCATCTACGTAAGAAAATGTCCAATTGTCTCGTGATTTGCGAAAAAAGTTGTGTAAAGGCGCAGTTTCCTTGTTTTTAAACGTACTCGTTTGCAACACGTGTCCCCCATACGCCGTAATTCCGTTGCATACAAACAAAGAACTAAAGTAATTGGGTAAATAAAGAACGTTGGAACAACCAAACTGCGGCCTTATTCCGTAAAAAAAACGCGTTGACGCCGGCGCGGGCGCCAGTTATTTTGTATTCTAGACGCGCTAAGAAGTCACGTGACGTGCCGTGTAGCAACCTGCAGGCTTTTTGTTTTGTGTGAAGTCATTGGCTTCTAGAATACCGAGTTAAATTCACAGGTTTCAACGTAGTTTTAGAAAAGTTGACTCGAGTATATTCCTCTCAAATAATAATAGGTAGGTAATTTTTATGTTTTCTAAGACATTTTATCTAAGAAATAGAATACTTCGATGTTCATTTCTATTACAATAAAATATATTTGTAACGGTAGCAAATAAAACGTGATAGGCAAGTCTCAAGTGATACGTAATGAGGTGTAATAAGACTAGGTATTACCTATTTGCTATTTGTAAAGAAAATCTTAGAATTCCTAGTTCTTCAACTTCCACTTATTATATACAAGCCACGCCCTGCGGTTTCACCCGCGTAAGTCCCGATTCCGCGGGAATATCGGGATAAAAGTTAGCCTATGTGTTATTCTAGGTCTCCAGCTATCTATATTCCAAGTTTCATCGCAATCGGTTTAGTAGTTTTTGCGTGAAGGAGTAACAAAGTCACATACAGACATACATACATACAAAATACATCGCGTTTATAATATTAATAATAATAAAGTAAGATATAGAAGTAAGTCTAAGGACTAGGTAATAAGGACACAGACATTTGCTTATTTAATCTATGTAGGTATTTCTGTTTTGTTCTCTTGCCTTAAGGGGACAGTTTACCTACTCTCTCCATACAAACTTTACAAACGTAGTCGACTGTTTCCTCCCTGGATATGTTTTGTTTATGCCATAAATCCTATATCAGCCCCTATGACCCTACGTATTGATTTTTTTCGTATTTCATTTTTTCTAAAGTTTATTTTTATTTTATTAGTAATGAAAAAAACCAATATGTAGGGGCATGGTCATGGTAGATTCAGGTTTATGTCAAAAACATATTTGCTCTAATGTCTAATAATCCAGGGAGGAAACAGTCGACTACGTTTGTATGGGAAAGAGTAGGTAGACTGTCCTCTTAATAAACCCGCGGACTCGGGAACTCGCGTGGTCTAGCTCGTTAAGAGGCTGGGGTACTGACCCAGAGACGCGAGTTTGAACCTCGCCCCGTGTGAATTTTGGAAGATTCATTTTTCCATAATCAAAGTCCCGATTTTAAATCGGGCCCGTAGTTTCGGAGATTACCCCCATACAAACATACACGTTACCTCTTTATAATATTAGTATAGAAGTATGGATAGATGACTAACTTTTTGTAACTTTCGTCTTTTACTGTAACATGAAGTTTCAAAGTTGACAGACAGAGACAAACGGTAACTAAAGTTATTCATCGTTTATTAGTAAGAGAAGAGTTTTCAGGTCGCCCTGGGATCTCTAGCTTGACCTAACGAATGCCATCAGAGATAACAACCGGGGCCAACTGCTTAACGTGCCTTCTGAAGCACGGAGGAGCTAAGGAAAATGTTTTTTCGCCACACACATTATCAATCATCCATCAAAATAATGACCGCGCCAAGCTTTGCTTAACCCGCACGACTATATACGATCGGAGGGCACAGCTAGGCCAATGAGCTTCTCCAATAGTAGAGTATGTAGGATAACGGCTATTAATAACATATTTAAAGGATAAAGGATAACTAGGGTTACCAACTTTTACACAAGAAATAAGGTATATTATGATCCGATCATTAGACCTGTCCTTCTGTATGGTAGTGAGGCGTGGCCAGTGCTTGAGCAACATAAGCAGTAGCTGCATGTCACGGAGATAAAGATGCTGCGCTGGGTGTATGGAGTGACGCGAAAAGACCGCGTCAGAAACTCCCGCATCAGGGGCATCCTTCATGGCCGAAACATTGCAGATAAATTGCAAGAATGCTACTTACGGTGGTCCGGTCATGTTCTGCGAAAGCCGGCTAGTTACGTGGGTAACAAATGTCTTGCTATGGCGCCTCCGCCAGGCCGCGGCAGATTGGGAAGACCGAAGTGCTGGCTTGACGTTCGTAAGATCGGATATGCGTGCAAATGGCCTCACTACACGGGATGCCGAAAATCGTGCGAAGTGGAGACGTAAAAGTAGGAAAGCGGAATAAAACAAGTCCAGTAATCACAGAACATAGCGACTTAAGAAGAAGAAGCGAAGCAGAAGAGCGGTGTTGGTCTAGTGGTAGATACCCCGGCTTTCATTCTGAGAGTCGTGGGTTCGAATCCAGACCGACCGCGCACCAATGTCTTTTTCTTTAAGAAAAAGGTATGTGCGCTAATAACATCGCTCTTACGGTGAAGGAAAAACATCGTGAGGAAACCAACATGTCCTAGGACTCACCACGGTCCGAAGACATGGGATATTCAGTGTTTTCTATGTATCATATGTATGTATTTACAAAAAAAAAAAGTATAATATGTAGTATATCCGTTTTCTAGTACCCATAGTACAAGCCTAGTGCTTAGTTTGGGGCTAGATTGCGCTGTGTGTAACGTCGTGCAATATTTATTTATTTATTTTATTTACTTTAACAGTCGGGAGGTCGGAACCCATTATTGAAAAGGTTAAAGTCGACTGTTAAAGTCGCTATGTTCTGTGATTACTGGACTTGTTTTATTTTCTTTTTAGTTTTTATTATGTACCTATATGTTTTTATCTAAGGTTTTTATTTAAAGTTTTTTTCAGCAGGCGGGTTTTTTAAATTTTTATTTAATTTTTTTATTGGTACATATAAAATACTGTTTTTAACAGTACCTGTAGTTGGTAACCCTAGATTAACGCTTATCTAGCACTCAGCTTCGGATTATAAGGATTACAACTGTTATTGTTGACACTAAGAAGATAACTTTAATGTACTATCTCTACGCTTGCTACTGCACATTCGAAGAGATAAGATAGATAGATAGATAGGACACTTAAAAGTGATAGACTGTTGAAAGACCATCTACTGGCCCGACTGCAATGCAGAAGGTTGCGGGTTCGGTTCCCGCCGGGTGCAAGTATTTGTGCTTAAATATAAATATTTGTTTCTGGTCTAGGAGATTCCTATGTATTTTATGAATGTATTTACAAAAAAATGTACAATAATTATGTAGTAGGTATATCCATTGTCTAGTAGATACTCATACTACAAGCCCAGTGCTTAGCCCAGTGCATAAGTGCACAAGTGCAGTGCATAACACGGTTCCGTCATGCAAAATGTATTTATTACGCATCAGCTTTACCGTCAATAGCCATCTTAACTGTCCGATAGCATTTTACACGCAATTTGACGAAGATGCGTCACTTTCCCTTTCAATAATACATTTCAGCTTCAGTCTACCACAAAGGACCATTCAGTCTACTGCTGTCGGTCGTCGAGAGCAGACGTGTCTGCCTCTCCGTCCCGGGTAAATAAAGTAAATAAACATTGACTTTGTCAACACGTGAACTTAAATTGGATAACCTTAAATAACTTTGTGATTGTGCACCTTAGGGAATATATTGGAATTAGTAAGTACCTATGTTGAAAGTTTGCATTTTTTAAACTTTTTTAAGGCCCACTTGCGACAGGCTGTGGTTTGTTATTAACTCTAGTTTTAGTAATCTGTTAGAATAATGATAAATGAAAAGAATAATAAATGGACTATCCAACCCCGAAAGAATTTTTCAAATCGGACCAGTGGTTCCTGAGATTAGCGCGTTCAAACAAACAAACAAACAAACAAACAAAAAAGAAACAAACTCTTCCGCTTTATAATAGTAATAGATTTACTTTTCATAATTTTATTTTTCATACTTTTTTTATTCAGACATTTTTATTACTACCATCGGAGCTCATAACAGTAAGTGATCATATTTTTTTTATTAATGCTGTTACTACCAAGAACAGTTGAACATCATAATTTTTTTTTTAGATTTTTTTTTCTTCATAACATTAATTATCATATTGCTATAATTAATAATGTTGTTATTAAGATTATTTATATTAATAAAGGCAACTGTAACAAAACTTTTTTATGAACTACCCCATTATCAAACTCTAACGAAAATTTTCGATTGTTTTTGACTTGTTTTCTGTCGATCTTCTTAAAAACACTTATGATTAAGATACATCACGCTTTGTTTTTATAGTATTAGGCGCTGCGTGTAATCATGTTCTCACATAAACCTAACCTATCCGAGTCGGTGTGCTCCGTATATTTTTTTCAAGTTCGAGTAAAACGCGCGTTAAGATAACAATAGTAGGCGAAACAAATGTATGAATATAGACATTATGATTTTCAATAATATGGATAAAAACACTGATGATTAAGAAATTTATTAAACAAATATTAGTAAAAACGATATGAAGTTTTATATAAGTTATGAATAGTGATTTTATGAATTTCAATAATTATACAGGGTGTTTGGTGATGGGTTAGACAAACTTGGTGGGCGTGTAGGTGGACCTATTGTGAAACACAATTTGAAGGAAAAAACCCTAAGTCTTCACATTTTTTGTAATGATTATTTTAGTGGTTTTATATTTTTTCCCAAATTTTACTCTTTACCCTTACAACTTTTTTTTATACCTGTTTTCGCTTAAACTTTTTACTTGATTTTGGTCCCAGATGTACCCTTGATCTATCGAAGGCATTGTTAATCCAAAATCATAAGAAAATAATTAGTTATGGGCTCTCAAAGTTAAGAAAATAAAAAAATGTTGTCCGAAAGGTCAACTAAACATCATTTTAAAAATAAAACAAATCGAGATCAAGAACTTCAAATACTCTTGAAAACTTCTCTTAACATCCCTTATTATATGTAGTACATGTAGCATAAAAGTCTACCAACTTGTCAAAAATAGGGGAAAATGGAGTGAAAATTCAAAGAAAAAAATACACATTTTTATTTTTTTTAATTACGAATTTTGTTCAAAAACATCTCCCATAGTTCCAATACATAATGTGCGCTACAGGCGGAGCCCATGAAATAGGGCCAAGTCCAGGGCCAGGGCGGACATCTGATGATAGGAGTTGAAAATGTATGTAAGACGATCCGCCCCCGTAAATACCGCTGTAAATATACTTTTATTAATATTTTATTTTCAGATTGTTTCTTCAAACAATTTGTTCTATCATAATTAATTATAATGATAAAAGTTGTAAAAAAATTAGGATTTGTAAGAAAAAATATTAGTTTTTATCATTCCGTGCAGTAATCCCGATTATGAACTAACGCTGGAAATTGATAGGGGTTTGTGTAGTTTCTGTCTAAACAAAATCTCATATTCGAATAAACTTTTTATACTAATAGGGATTTGTGAACTTTTTATCCACTAATCCCCATTTTTTGAGAAACTGCAAGTTATGGGGATTTGTGGACAAAAAGTTCACAAATCCCCATTAATGGGGATTATCAATGGGGATTAGTGGAATAACCCTGAAAATGGACCAAAGATTTTAAGCTATTGCATAGCTTTTATCGCGGGCTTTGAGCGCGGCTACCGAATCAAAAAAAAATAAAAAAAATTAACGCGCTACGATATAAATTGCTACGAAAATACCAAAATTGAGATGTATTTTTTCCCGCAAGCATACTTATAAAGAAAAACCTTTTCTAGAAACGTTTTACCGGGCGTATTACTTTATTTTCTGACCTCCACTTTCTATGCAAACACGTAAAACATCTACTTCGCTTTAGGGCTAATGCGCACTATGACTAAACCTCAACTTACCTACTTCGCTCATGAACTAATACGCAATAAGTCCATACATCAATATGCCTATTTCTCGTTAGGTCTAGGCACAACGCGAAATTGACAGACTGCGGTTTAGGTACTTAGAGACTAAACGTGATAGTATTACACAGCTGTTTTATTACCCAGTTCTACAAGATAGGGCATTTGCTACGAAATATTTAAATAGGTAAATAAAATTGTAGTAAATTCTGTAAACAATTCAAATATTTATCTATACTTAAAATTATAAAGAGGAAAGATTTGTATTTTTGTGTGCATGTGTGTCGTATGTTTGTAATGAATAAACGCAAAAACTACTGGACCGATTTCAAAAATTCATTATTGAGATAAAAGAGTTACATAGGCTACTTTTATCTCAATATTCCCACGGGTTCGAGACCTACGCGGATAAAACCGCGGGACGCAGCTAGTATCTCATATTTGTTGTTCTAGCGTCAACAGAATTACCTCATCTGTGAAAATTTCAACTGTCTAGCCATCGCGGTTCATAAAATACAGCCTAGTGACATACAGACAGACGGATACTGAAGTGTTAGCACAGAATACATAAATAGTACAAATAGTTTTAGTAAAAGGGTCTCGTTTGTACTCTTTTGGGTACGGAACCCTAAAACAAAATCTTCGAAATCTTAAAAAAAACCATTTCCTAAAGTCCTGCCAACGTGGCCAACCTGCCAACCTACACAAAAAATTACAATACGAAGTGTTTTTGGTATTATTTGGTTAAAATAATGGTTCCATTCACCCTGAAAGTAAGCCTTCTCTACGAGCGAGTGAAACCCCATAAATTCACTTACAACTTAATTAAGTACATCTTTCACAATCAGTTTTAAGGGTAACCGTGGGTAACCGCAACATAGCAAGTATTGAGTTTTGACAAAGAGTACGAAAACAACAGTCTACCCCACAAAGTACATTATATATTATAGGTAAGTCTACCCCCTTACTTATAAACGATGATTAACAGATTACTAAGTTAATGTAACGTTTGTCAAGGAGCTCATTGGCCAAGCTGTACCTGCCGATCTTGAACGGTCGTACGGGTTAAGCAACGCTTGGCGCGGTCATTACTTGGATGGGTGACCGATAATTTGTGTGGCAAAAAAACATTTTCTCGAACTCCTCCGTGCTGTGATCTCGGATAGCAGTCGTTAGGTCAAGTTAGAGGCCTTAGGGCGATCTGAAAACTTTAACACTAGGTGAGCTACACTACACGAATAGAAAGAATTTAAAGAACGTTTGTCTTTGTCTGTCAACTTTGAAACTTCAAACTTCAAGTATTACATCAAACAATATATATTTATTTATTTTATATTGTGATTTAAAGTTTTCTTTCACTCTTCGCAATTCTGTCCCAAACAGGCTAATTAAAAACTCATCAACCTTTAAAACTTACCGTCTCACTACTACCACAGTTTACCTAATAGTCAGTACGCCTCGCGCTCTTCTATTACTTAGGGGAACTGTTTCATTAATCAACTTGATACACCAACAAGCAAGATAACATTAATTACAGGGGACCTTGGGTACGTTGTACGCTATATGTTTTGAAATGACTGTTTTGTTGATGAAAAGCGACTGCGTGTGCGTAGTGCGTACCTACGTAGAATAAGACCGCAAGTCGATAGTTTGGTGTCGTCGTCATAGTAGCCTAGGAAAGTTAGTTAAATGAGGGCAAAAATCTCGGGATGAGAAATAGTCTGCTGTAAAGTTGTATAAACCTATAGTTTGGCACCCTAAAACTTGTCTCAAACCCTACTTATCGTGAGGTGGCCGTTATATTTTACACATTTATTGCAAAAATATCGTTTTCTATGGATTTATGCTATTTGTATGTATTACAAAAATATTGTAGAAGATAGCACATTACATTCAAACATCTCAAAATACTATCAAAATACTACATGATAAGAAATTCGTGCACGTGTGCTGTAGGTGTGGGCTCTATAGGTGAAGTTGCAGAGCCTTATTATTATAATTCCTTATGTGTACTGTGTACAAACGGAGCTTCAGCGTCACGCTCGCGTCGCTGGATGCAGGCTAGCAGGCTATCACATGTTATACGCCGGGGTGTAACTACATCTTTACTGACTCAATCGTGGTGTAATGCAATGTAATGTAATGATGACGGCCTCTGTGGCGCGTCGGGTGAAGACCCGCCTGCAATGCAGGTTGTGGGTTCGATTCCCGCCGGGTGCAAGTGTTTGTGTTTAAAAATAGTTATTTGTTTCTGGTCTGGGTGGTTTCGATGTTTCATATATCCGTTGTTTAGTACCCAAAGTACAAGCCTAATGCTTAGTTTGGAGCTAGATTCCGCTGTGTGACGTCGTCCAATATTTATTTAATTTCTCAACATGGTAGGTAGTAGGTATCTAAAACAGTATCAAAATCCGTTGAGTTAACGAATACCTAATCAGCCAGATAGACACGGAAAGCAACTTTGTAGCTATAATGTGATTAGTTGAATTGTATTTTGATTGTATTGTACCTTTGTTATAATCTGATTTGTACTTTGTTTGTACGCTTAAAATAAACCACAGCGAAACATGGATAACTGGGACCTTGAGGGGCCTTGGATTTTGTAAACCTACAGAGGTCAATCATCTCATTTGTCAATAATTAGGCAAATCATTCATAGAGGATGTCCAGTACAGAGAGGTTTAATTAAATCTTTCTGTTTCTCATAGCTTATAGGGTAGGTATAAGGTGTCTATAGAGTAATTTTATATTTTTGTATTCTATGGCGGGTTTTTTTACTGATATAGAGATAAAGAAGAAATCTATTTTTAAAAATAATTAGAAAACAGAAATTTGATAATTCCCAGTTACAGTTTCAGGACTTCGGCCGTTTTGGAAACCAAAGGTTCGAAACCAGTTTCGTTTTTTTTCTTTTTTTTTTCCTTTTAGTAAACCTGCTTTTGAATAAAGATAAATAATATAGTATAGGTACTAGCTGCGCCCGCGGATTCATCCGCGTAAGTCCCGATCCCGCGGGATTTACGGGATCAAAAGTAGTCTCTGTCCTTCTTCGGAGAATACCAAAATACCAAAATTCATTAATATCGGTTCAGCGGTTTAGGCGTGAAAGCGTAACAGACAGACAGACAGAGTTACTTTCGCATTTATAATATTAGTAAGATGTCAAAAGTGCCGAGGGATGTTACTTATCCAGGGTCAACTAAACCAGGTTTCACTGTAGACATAATATATTAGCAGAGTTAGGTTACCTAAATGTATACATATGTACCTAATGGCGAAAAAAATGAATTATGAATTACGGTACTAACCTAACTACCTATTCATTGATGCCTATTTGCGGTCCGAGACGGTTTGAATTAAACATTTCAAACTCGTTGAGTGGAATTTCATAAAAGGCCGACTTCAAAAACAGAGGAAATTAAAAATAATCATAAAAAAAACCTCTGAAGTTTGAGATGTGCAGTTAGGTGTATCCACATAGGTGAATCAGTTTTTAATCTTTTTTGAAGTCGGTTTTAAATTTTTAAAATATTATTTTATTGCATCTGTTTTGATTGCATTTCTTACTGTCAGATTCTTTTGATCGAACGTGATAAATTTATTGCGGAGTAATGTATGGGATTGCTCCTCCCGTTCATTACTCCGAAGCTTCTCATCAGATCCTCACCAATCAATTTTTGTGGGACCTACCCGGAGCTTCCCATTAAAAAAAAAGAAATCATCTCAAACGGCCATCCGTATTTGAGTAGGTAATCGATTATCATCCCTAAAAAACCCCGAATGGACAACCTCCTCTTTTTTGAAGTCTGTTAAAAAGGCGTACCTAACAGGGTAAAGAATTAAATACATATTCTTGAGCCGAAAACGTATTGCGTGGGCGTCGTCGTCGTATATTCCATCAGAATAAGCTAGCTATGAATCACTCTCGAAATTACAATCGTTTTGAAATCAGTCGCCGTCACGAAATCGTATCGTGTTTGTTTTAACAGTTTCCAGAATAGAAAATTCGACCTTTCCCACGTTGTCTTTTTTCGTGACTAGAACTTTCAAAGCTGACACACAGAAACAAAAAATGGTAAAGTTAATCCAACTTTACTCCACGTTTATTAATAAAGCCTTATTATTAATAAACGTGGCTGGTGCAGCTAGGCTGATGAGCCCATCATCCTAGCTGCACCAGCCGATCTTGAAATGGCGCGCGGGTTTAGCAACGCTTGGCGCGATCATTATCTGAATGGGTGATCGATAATTTGTGTGGCAAAAATCACTTTCTTGAGTCCTCCATGCTTCGAAAGGCACGTTAAGCAGTTGGTCCCGGTTATTATCTCAGATAGCAGTCGTTAGGTCAAGTTGGAGACTTTAGGGTGACCTGAAAACTCTAACAATAGGTAAAGCCACGTCACTATACAAAAAGAAGACGACGACTAAATCCATAGGGAGAAATTAGTGTAGGTACCTTTTGTTTGTTGACGACCTCTGATGACCTAATCTCGTACAATATTTATTTATTTACCTATCAACCCACTAAATTGGTATCTCGAGAGGCTATAGACCTATAGACGATTGGTTGAAGGTTAAAAGGTATTCTTCCCTCGGGCCTCAGAGACAAATAGTTCTTCAGACGGTTAGGGGTTCCCAAACTTTCTCAGTTGGCGAGGCACTCACACAGGTTTTTTTCTTCTTCTTCTTCGTGTCGATGGTACAAAAAAAAATTACAAGGGAATGTGATTAAACCTCTCCAGTATATTGCAAGGTCTTTGGCGTTTTCATTGGCTGACATCAGATCAGCCACCGTACAGCTATTAGGGCTGGAGGGCCCCCCCCCTCGAAGGGTTCCCGCCTTATCGTGGCGGGGGGGCAACCAAGCGGAACCCACCCGAGGGGCCGCTCGAGCCCCGGCTCGCGGCCGGTAGGTTGCGTCCGCAACCGAGGCGGGCCGCAGTGTGTAACATTACGGCTGAACGTTTCGGGGCCGCGGCAGGAGAGGAGTGTCGGTGTTGCGTTGCCGCTCTCCCTATCTGCCGCGGCCTCAGCGGGGCCGCCACCGTTTGATGGCTGACGCGGTAGGGCTGCAGGGGAAGAGGAGTGTCGGTGTGTCGTTGGCGCTCGCCCTATCCCCTGCAGCCCAAAAGTGGTCGGCGACGGGGTCACAGACCTCACCTGACGGTCCGTCGCAGGGGAATCAGGGGTGTCCAGACATCCCCGGTGGGAACCAGGACGAACTCCCCCGAGTCCGCCGCGAAGCGCCGTTTAGGGGACTAAACGGCTTTTGGCGGCGGACTCGGGGGAGTTCGTCGCCAAACACTGAACCCCGAGATGGCGGCGGCGTGCCAAGCTCTGGCAACTGCGGCCCACACCATCTTGGCCGGGGGGATCCCCACACACCGGGCCGCTCTCCCCGGGAGCGGTATTAATTAGATTCCCCTCGAAAAAAAAAAGGGCTGAAGGGGCATACAAAGAGGTGCTGCATAGTTTGTTCGGGAGCTCCACAGTCGCACTGAGTCCGCCTTCGATCAATCATACCCCATCTTCCTAGGTTTCCCTTATAGCGACCAACCCCAGTCAGTAGTCTCCCGTGAGTGTTGTAAAAGGTGACGAAGGGATGTAGGGAAGACAAGCGAAGCTGAAGTTCTCCCCGCGCGGTGGCGAGTAATCTGCTTGATTCGATCCTGTCTAACATGGAACGTTGGTGTCAAGCAGGCAAATATATTAACAGTAGGAGTGTCAGTACATGTCGTGTGGAGTAACAGTCAATAATGAATGACCTACTTACTGTGCCGACCCTTAATGATTAGGGGTTTTCGAGGAACCTCCGCTCGTTGCTCCTAAATTGTTACTAGATCTCGCCTAAATTGTAGCAGGAGCGATTTGAGTATTATAAATATGGTAAAAATGAACGATTCACGACCTGCACCATTCTGCATTCTCTAAAGCGGGCGCGCTAATCACTAGGGCACTAGGGGCTACGGCGCCAACTTTGGGAGCCCCTGAACTATGTGATTGATACCATGAACGCAGAGTAATTTCATTACAGCCATGGTTAGGCTAACCTACACCGAGAGAGACGCAAAAAACCTAAAATAGATTAGGTATAGTCCATGATGAAGCTTCGAGTTACGATGAACTAATTGGGCAGTATGAAGCCATTGCTTTGACGTGAAGGTTGTAACTTCAATTAGTCGGCCTGATTAAGTGCACCACAAATAGTAACTAACTATACCTACTATCGTGCGGTTACTTCTCATGTTGTGGTTGTAGCCAACGGGAAATCAATGTCTATCCTCGCATCGCCATAATTATTGCAGTGAGAGCGTGTACGCACTGCGATTAAACGCCTGCGTTTTTCCGTAGGTCAAACCCCAAAAAATGCAACACATAACTTTTTATGCAAGCCCACGCTTTATCGATTTTTTGACTGATTTTGCTTGTTGATTCTGCGGTTTCTGCTATTCGAAACCCGCTTGCGTTTAACTGCAGTACGTTCTAAGCCTTAGGCTTATTCGCAGTGCTTATGAACGTGGCGACTGTTACTATTTCCATACAAACTTAATACCAAAGAAGACCGTTCAAAATGGACCAGCTTTGTTCCACAGATATCATATTCGACACTTCAAACAATTTGTTGTAACAAATTGCTTCAATCGCAAGTTATGAAATATGGATTATTCGATTGATTACGTAAACTTAGAGCCATGGTGTTAGTATTTTCGTCCTATTCTTACTAGGTTAAAAGATATTGGGTGTTAAAGTTTCACATTTTTGGGAGTTTCACACAAAACACCACCAGATGTCGTTACTTGTCTCGAATGTCCATAAATCTGAATTTGTAAAACCATTAAATGACTACAGAATTCCACGTATCGGTCCAGAGTTTATAAAGAAAAGAATTATTTTTAACTAATAAGATTTTTTGACTGAAAGATGACTTGATTAACTGCCATATTGGTATACCAATTCAGATTTATGGATATTCAAGACAAATAACGACATCTAGTGGTGTTTTGTGTGAAACTCCCAAATGTGAAACTTTAACACCCAATATCTTTTAACTTAATAAGACTAAGACGAAAATACTAACACCATGGCTTTAGCTCATATAAATCAATTGAATAATCCATGTCTCGTAATTTGCGATGGCACATAAAATAAAATTAAGGTACCTCTAACCCCCAGGTAAAATCCCTAAGGAAAAACGCCGATCTTCTTTATTAAGGTAGAAAACTAAATTTTTCATAATTTATTTTGGTATTAAGTTTGTATGGAAATGGTAACAGTCGCCTCGTTCTTAAGGCTTAGAACGTACTGCGATTAAACGCAAGCGGTGCGTACACGCTCTAATTGACGCCATTTGTATCTGTTCCGCGTCTACACGACGACACTGAAAATGACACTTACCTAAAACCGTGGGCCGTGTAGTCCCGGCATAGAATAGGAGTATCGCATCTCTTCCCGTGGGTGTCGTAAAAGGCGACTAAGGGATCTGAGGGAGACTAGGAAACCTTAAGTTCTCTCCGCGCGGTGGCGGATAAACTGATTGTTCCCTAGGAGGGTTGGTGTCAGGCAGTCGGCCGGCCGTAAAAATATTGCCAAATCTATTGGTCAATGATGACTTACCTACTGCGCCGACCCCAAATTAATTTGGGGTTTCTCGCTCGGGTGAGAAGAAGACCTAAAACAGCCCACACCTACAGCACACATAGAAAGAAATTCGGGCATGTGTACTGTAGGTGTGGTCTGTTTTAGATAAAGTGTCAGTGTCGTAGTGTATTTTGAGCTTTAGTAGGTTGTAGATCGGAAATAAATTGGCAATATCGTATCGTGTAGTTTTTTGGCAAATATTATATTGAAAAATCTTTTATCTCCAGCCGTGCAGTGCATCAATCATTTTCCTGACATGTTATTTTAAAGTTGGGCGAGCGATATATTCCAGGGATCAACTCACTGGTTTTATTTTAATTTCGAATAAACTAAAATAGAGAGGGCCACACTATACTTTTGTTATAGTATACTTCGTACCGTTCTGTGAAATAAACTAATAAATAAATAAACTTATAAGTTTTTTATACGATTTTAAACTTATATGGTTGTTTTCAAGGAGCTCGATATTTCGCTAGTAATTTCAACTGGCTTGTTCACGAGACTGAAAACAAGTTAAAACATGGTAAATACCCCGTTATATAATAATATTTGTAATAAGTTTTTTTTTATTAACTTATATTATCCCACTGCTGGGCAACGGTCTCCCTAACATTTTTCCAAGCAGTCCGGTCCTGGGCCAGGTTTAGCCAATCTCCGTCAAATGCATCAAGATCGTCACGCCACCGTTTTCGGTGTCTGCCTCGATTCCGACGTCCGTCTTCTGCCACCGATTGCCAAAAAAGATGTGAAATTCTCTTTAACTTCGGATAAATAATTTCTACTTATACTCGTAGTACCGAAAGTTATGTTTTTAAAATAACTTTCGGTCTTATTTAGCTTAAGTTTGGCATTTCGGCGTGGTTTTTTGTACTTTTTGGACCACTTTCTCTTATGCTTTTTTAAAATTTAGTAGGTAGGGTATGTTTGATGTAAAAATACAATAGAAGATCACCGAAGTATCTAACCTACTTACACAACTACCCAATTATTCTAATAAATTATTAATTTACAAAAAATAATAAAATGAATTCAAAAACCGGCCAAGTGCGAGTTAGACTCGCGCACGAAGGTTTCCGTCCGTACCACTACCACAATTGGTACGAAACCCTAAAATGAACACTGGCTTGACCAACTAATCCGTGAACGCAACGCAAACGTTAAAATTTATTTTACTACTGGCGCAAGTCTATCACTCCATTACTAGATGGCGCTAGTTGCAAAAATACATTGCGGTGTCGTTGAGCTTTTATGTACCTAATTCACGTTTGTTGTCCCTCTTAAATACTTGTTTTATTTTGTTTTATGTATATGTTGTTGTAACGGCTACAGAAATACATCTTCTGTGAAAATTTCAACTGTCTAGCTATTACGGTTCATGAGATAGGTACAGTCTGGTGACAGAAGGACGGACGGACAGACAGACAGACAACGAAGTCTCAGTAATAGGGTTTTTACCCATTGGGTACGGAACCCTAAAAATGAATACATATGCAAGACGTTGCACACAACGCAATCTAGCTCCGAACTAGACAATCGGTATACTACAAATAAAACTTATTGCAAAACAAAAGTTAAAATAATCATAAATTACAATTATCAATGTTATCTTTAGGTAAATTTCCCAAAGAGTCAAAAACCTCGATAATCAATGGAAGCTTAGTACAAAGGGTTATCGACATGGAATCAAATGAATATTCAACGGGGTTTGTTATATCATCAATCAATGAACTTGAGGAACTATGACACTCTGCATATATTAGGAGACTTACGCCATGTTTTACATAGATAAATTCATTAATTTATGGTACCTACTTCGTTAAACTCAAAATACACGATGACGAATTTCTTTCTTTATTTTTCTTTACTGAAATTGTTATTTTTGGTGAGCATAATAAAGCGTTCAATTTATCTATCTTTATATGTGTGCTGTAGGTGTGGGTTGTTTTAGGCGAAGTTTCAGTATAAGTGGCATCGTGTTGTTTAAGCCGTATATTATTTTAAAATTTGCGTGACACAATAGTAGGTACCGAAAAGAAGCCATTTTACCACTTTGGACAATTTGAGCATACCTATTACCGTTATTTTGTGAATAATATATACTATTTCTCTTGTTACAGATCCCATCAAGACCAAACCAATAATGTGATTTTGCAATGGCTTCCTCATTACAACTGCTCTACTTTCTACTTATCGCGCTACACAATGAAGTTAAAGCAAAACCGACGGACACCACTACCAACAAAGATACAGCTGAACCAACAGTTACTATTGAAAACTATTACCTTTACAATACAACTTTTAACGACACAGAAGTAGATGACAGTAAAAACGAAGAAGATGAAGATGTGAACACAACAAATGAAAATAAAACACTAAATAGACATAATAGTAAATGTATAGTAAACACAACGTTTGAAGAACCAATACGTTTCATATCTAACGCTCTGGACTCAGTGTATCTTAATAATATATATTCAAGTGTGACAACTAATCTTATTGAAGAGAATGTGTCTGTGGATAGTATTGATGCAGATGGTGTCAATTTGTATGATTTGATAGGAAACGAGTGCGGTGGAGCTAATGTGTGTCCTAATATGAGGGATAGATGGAAGAATAATAAAACTATTACTATTGGGTTTTTGGGAGCGTATAGAAGAAGTCAGGTGAGATATTTTTCTTCCCAGATATACCTAGTTATATACAATATAGCCATTTCTTAGGTCCATTTATGATCTGCATGTTCAAAGAGTGATGCCAGGAATAAAATGATAAGACTTGCTAATGGTGCTAGATAAACATATTTTTGAATATTAGTCCAACTAAAAATACTTGTATTTAGAAGGCCTTTTTGGTCTCAAATTCAATCCTCCCGCGGGACATGAACCCACGTCTTCTTCTTCTTTAGAGGAGCGCGCTAACCAACTGCACCAAGTGAGCTCAAGTCACAGGGTTGATTATAATCCAAACCACTGTTTGTTCTTTTGAAAAATAAAGTTATTGTAATAATACATTTAAATAAAAAAATAATGATTAAACAACACTTACAGTGCGGAGCTATGTCGATATAGTATCGCTTATAATGTACCTACCATTGTGCATTATGCAGTATAATATTTTTTTGTTATTTTTATTTGCACCTATACATAAACAGTCATGCTAACTAAAACCATCATAAATACGAAGTAAAGTCGTTAAACTATCATAACTCCTTTCGATTGTCCATAAATCGAAGTTATTGACAATCACTCCGGCTTCACTGCTGATGGATTGAATTGGCTGTTTTTGATATGATAAATAGAATTTTAGTTTGACGACCTCTGTAGGGCATTGGCAATATCTGCATAAGTTATAGAAGCTTTCGGGTTCAAATCCCGACAAATATACGCCTTGTGAGCTAGCATTATAAAAGATACCTAGGTACCTACCTAAGTAAGTAAATTTAAGTAAGTAAGTATATTTTGACTTATCTTTGACTTTGCCGTCCTCTGTGGCATGTCGGGCGAACTTCTGGCTGCAACGCAGAAGTTTGCTAGTTCGAAATTCTACCATGTTTAGTAGAACCTAAATTAACTTCTAGGTGAAATTAAAGACATTTTTCGGTTTAATCGCGTGGGGTTTATTACTTCAGCAAAGTAAGGGTAGGGGTAGGGGTTCAGGTGTTTTGCTTCGTCACAGTCAATCCTGAAGTAGGGACCTGGAAAGGTCTCAAAACGTTGAGCGTTGAAACAATGGTAAAAGTAATAAACACCACGCGATTAAAACAGAAAAATGTCTTTAATTTCAATACAACAGCGCGAAAATAGAAGAAAAATCTAAACATTTAGGTTTTAGTAAATGGAGAAATCATGTCCTTAATGCTCCATAATCTAAAAAGCTGTTTACCCTCAGACTGTGCTGGGCGCTATGCCACTGGCAGTCGCTGCTGTGAATCGTGAGCCGAGCCTACTGCCTGGCTTGCGACTGAGGTTTGTGGCTGCTGACATCGGCTCCAGGCTTCCACTCTTCATGGATAAGGAGAGTCTGTCTTTGAGGTACACACTTAAAACCTGTATGTTTATATATATATATATATATCTTATTTGTATGTACGTAGTTTATATTTAGATTTACCTACTCTATCTAAAATATTTGGACGGCTGTAGGCAGAATTTCTGTTACTTTATATGATAACTTGCAGTGCCCGCGACTTCGTCCGCCTAATTTGTTGGAAAATATAATATAATATAGCCTTCCTCAATAAATGGATTATCCAACACTGAAAGAATTTTTCAAATCGGACCAGAGCGGTTCCTGAGATTCGTTCAAACGAACAACTAAACAAACAAACTCTTCAACAATATTGTAAGATAGATTTTGTAACACCTTTGTATACGAAATTCTTGATCGAATAAATAATCGCGTGTGAATTAGTTTTCTTAATCTAATGTTATGTTATGTCTGATACAGGGTGATGACACAGATGCGTGACCTCGGAGTGGTCGCGTTCTTCGGACCTGATGGCACTTGCCACACAGAGGCTCGACTGGCTTCGGCCTGGAATCTTCCTCTTATTTCACATGTAAGTCTTTCTAATTGAAAAGTTGCCAGTTAATAAAATAGCAAGGAGTCAGGTAGACGGTCGGACTCAAACTTAAGGGCCCTATACCTGCTAAACTCAAAATCCATGTCGGGCGCATCGAAAATTGTTGATTATTTCATGACGGAATGTCGTAGAACTTTTTTTTTACAGATTGTAGGCGACATTGTTTCCGATATTTTAGTGCAGTTTCCATACAAATATGTCGTAACGTATTGAAGCCTATCGACATTTTAGCCAAATCAGACATTTTTTGTCTAAAATTTGGATAGGCTTTGCACCAATAGGAGGTTCTTGTCTTAAAACTACACCAAAATGTAGGAAACAATGTCACCTACAATCTGTAAACAAAAAAAAGTTCTACGACATGCCGTCATGAAATAATCAACAATTTTCGATGAGAGGATTTTCAGTTTCAAGGTCGTTGGCGTTGTAATTCCTCTTAAACGGAATTAATTAAGACAAAGTCCAATAGCACATCAGACTACGAGTATAACCACCAAATAATATTTATTATGCATACGTGTTGTGCTAAGCCATTAAGTAAAACAGAGAGAAATATTATACACCTAAGTACCTCCACGATGTCTCCATGTAGAAAAGTTGGAGTAAAATTTATTATCTCAAAATTTTTAGAGCACTTTCCATCCAAAAGCTGTTACATATTCCACTCTGAAGTGGATTACGGAGCATATTTTTAGTGTTTTCAAATCAACACCAAACGTTCACAGTCAAATAAGTATTTTTAGCTTAGCTGACCAGTTTTTTACACAAGTAAGTCAAGCTGGCATATTTTGCGGGGGACACTATGTAGGAAAACAGACTCAACTATAAGGAGCTAAGATAAGCTAAGTTAGTTTGACCTCAAGCGACTAACCTATTATTCGCTGCGTCACGCGGTTTCACCCTCGTAACTGCCGATCCCGTGAGAATACCGGGACATAAAGACGATGTGTAAATCCAGATCTCCAGCTCTCTGAATACTACATTTCATCGCAATCGGTTCAGTAGTTTCTGGGTGAAGGAGTAACAAACATACTTGTTTTCTTAATATATCTAATATCCCCATCTCACGGGATTATCAAATCGGGGGATCAAAGTACCTATCCTATGTTACTCTCCATTATCTAAACAGACCTTTACATGTGCCTTCTTCAGGATTGACTTTATTCTCTTCTTGTCAATCCTGAAGAAGGCACATGTAAAGTTCTCGAAACGTTGAGCGTTTAAACAATGCTAAAAGTAATATAATTAACACCACGCGATTAAAACCGAAAAATGTAACAACGCGAAAACAGAAAAATATGTAAGTGTAATGTGATAAGAATACTAGTATATGCAAGGTGTATGTCATTTAAAATATTTAGAGCACTTTCCCTCCCAAAGATATTAAAATAATCCACCCTTTAAGTATATAATACTATTCAGAATATTTTTAGTTTCCAATCTAGAGCCATTAAGCCCACCCTGACCTCAAGCGACTCGATAAGGCACTTCCAGTACAGAAGAAAATGATCCCAAACGATCTTATCATAGCCATTTATGTTTTATTCATCCCCATAACGTTCACAAGCTTTTATCTTCATAAACTACATATGATTCAAGGTTTACTGTCATAACTAGGTTAGTGGACGGGATAGGGTTGGATATATACAATTTTAAACAAATACGGTTGTTTTCATTACAAATATTATTTATTAACGGGGTATTTGCTTTGTTTTAATTTGTTTTTGCGACACGCTGAGTAGACCCACGCGGAAGGAGGTAGTTCGATATGGACTTTTCTTACTGTCATCACCTGCAAAACTCAGTCTCGTGAATAAGCCAGTTGCAAGTAGTAGTTAGTGTACCTCAAAATTTTCGATTACAGTTTTAACTTTCAAAAGACGTTAGAACAACCTACTTACAGCCTAAATCCCCCACGCCAAGTTGTAACATGTTACAATGTGCCCCGTAAATTTGTTACAACTAGCCCCATGCTAAAATTCTCGACATATTTGTAAATAACAAAAAAAGTTGATATTATCACTAAATGAAGGTTGTTACATAAAATAGCTAAATGTAACGACTATACAAATCAAAAGATACTTATTTCAATAAGACATTACAATTCTTTAGTATCAAGCTTTACGAATTTAATGTTTTTATATTTCGGTGCAAAAATGGTGCCCCTGCTCATAACCACTCACTGCGCCTGCCCCTGCCGCACTGGGCGAGTTCACGTCATTCCGTCATAAGAAGCAGATTAGGTATAAATTAAAATCAAAATATCTAAAATTAAGCTGTTACTTCTTACCCTGTTACAACTAGCCCCCCGCTCCCCTACTTTTGTAATCCGGTATTTTGAGAATTTGCTGAAGGCTTAGATATATTCCTGAGGCTTTGAAAAACCGATATTTTTTCTAGGAATTTGTATAACAATTTACCTTTTAAAACATTCGTAAAAGGCACGTGAAATGAGTTTCGATGTTCACAAATTGTGGAGTTGTGGAATTTACGTTATGAATTATATTTTCCTCAATAAAAAATACTCTCTGATGTTTTTTATATGAGACACTTATTTTTAATGTACCATTATTTGTCTGTTCCGAAGAATGGTTGTCGAATCTTTTATTACGTGAAAGGTACAAATTTACGAATGTTATGGAACCTTTTTAGGGTTATAAATAAATAAATACCTTTTTACTAAGACTTGTCTGTTACCAGGATGTCTCATGAACCGTGATAGCTAGACAGTTGAAATTTTTACAGATGGTGTATTTCTGTTGCCGCTATAATAATCGATATTATAAATATATTAGCCCCCTTTGAATATTTATTTTTTGGGAGTCTACCCAAATAAACGTTTTTTTGATAATGTTACGGAACCCTTCGAGTCCGACTCGCACTTAGCAGGTTTTGTTTACCATTTCTTTCGTTAGGTTAGTAAATCAGTTTTATATACCTAAAAGGCGAAGAAATTCGTAAGAACAAGCATTGTTGGAATGTACGACAACTTATATACAAGACACAATAAATTCTATTCGTTATGTAGTCACGATAATACTAGCTGAGTTGCTTATATTACAGCGCCATCTTGCTTCAGGCTAGATGGCGCTGTAATAGTTATTAATTGCCTATGAAAACACTGAACACGTCGTAGCTACGAGTCGTCGTAGCAAACAGCTACGAATAAAATGCTACGTGCTACAAATGTAGAATGTCTACGAAATGTGAAAAAACCCCAAAGATCCACAGTTTATTAGTCAAGTAGGTAGTTAGCGCCACGCGGCTTTTCTTTGGGACCTATTAGACAGAGAGCAGTCACGCGGTCGCGCGGTCAAGCGATCTGCGTTCGCGTTCTGCGTTCAAGCGCACGAACCCCACAGTTCTACTTGACCGACGCGGTCAGAATGCCTCCTAGGTGAGTATTTCTATGAAACGTAATATAACACAAAGAACGCAAAACTGACCGCTTGAACGACTGACCGCGTGACCGCTCTCTGTCTGATAGATCCCTTACTTTCATTTCTTACCCCCAGCTTTCATATTTTGTTTCCCGGAATATATTCCGGTCACAATTATGTTGTTACCGGAAAAGTCAAACAACCTGTCACATGAAATTGGCAAAGCTCGTTTTCAGAAAAGAGGCAAAAATTGCATACCACTTCTTCGTACAATGGTAAAACTAAATCGTGTGAACTAAAGATTTTTTTAACTGGCTTACTGGCCTGGCTTAGTAGAAAAGCTTGAAACTCGCCACCGTATGAACGGTCTATAAAAAACGTGGTAAGCTAACTAAGCTTGTGTTACGGTGACTAGACAACGGATATAATATTTACATAACTGGAATAATACAAATTTTTACTTCCGTACACGCATTTTGTAACAATTGGCCTTCCAACTAATTTTAGATGATTTATACAGCGCAAGCAACTTTTAATCTATGCTTTTTATGTTGCTGTATTGCCCGTGACATTGTCAGGTTGAGTATGCTTGCCTAGCACCTATCATAGCCTAGTCATCCATGCCAAGAAGAAAGAACGGGTTAATACGTCTGGAGCTAACTAAGCTGTGGGTTTCCTCACGATGTTTTCCTTTACCGTAAGAGCGATGTTAACGACGCATTTTGTACAGATACTATGTTGTTGCACGTGGCGTTTTTGTTGTAGCTGTTTAATGTTTGCTTCTCGGAGTTTCTGAAGTAATTATATGAAATAGAAAATACAATCTACTACATTGTATTTTCTACTTAGTACTAGTTTCAAAGATTTTAAATTATTGTTTGGAAAACTGATCGGGCAACTGAACAAATAAATAAAAAAATATACACACACTGTGCAATCTAGCCCCAAACTAAGCAACTTGGCTTGTACTATGGGTACTAAGCAACGACTATACAACATAATTTATTTTCTTTTGTTACTACATATGTATATGCTACATATAAAATATATCCAGAACCAGAAACATTATTTTTATTTTTAAGCATAAATACTTGCACCCCGCGGGAACCGAACCCGCAACCTTCTGCATTGCGATCGGGTGGGTAAAATCATCTAATTTAATGTTATGTCCTGACTGATCTATATATTATCTACGCAGACTCCAAGAGACAAGAAATTTAAAGAGTATGTTCTTTGTGGTGTAGGTATCTACTAAGAAAGGTTTTTTTTGGAAGAACTCACGAAACCGCGGGACTCTGCTAGTTGTGTATACAAAGTAGAGAGTAGGTTCTCTAATATTTGTACACAAGTTTCGTTGTGTCCCTACATTTGCCCAGACACGTGTCGCATCCACAGTATAAAGAGTTGTATTTCATTTAATGTCCTCTATTTCTCCTTCCTTTTGAAATGTATTAAGGTTTTTATCATATTTCTGCCCAAAATAGATATAGATATTTTCGTCGAAACCACGAAACTATGGAACTATAATATGTACCTACTTTTTTCGAAGAGTTATGTGGAAAGTACCTACCTACCTATCCTTTCTACCCAGTAGGAAATCTACCTACTCTTTCCTCTATACAAACTTTACACTCGTAGTCAACTGTTTCCTCTTTGGATATAGACATTATTTTTTTTTTTATTTTTAGGCCATTTTGTCCCACAGGGCCAAGGCCTTCTCTTCACTCCGCCCTGTCCAGTGCTAGTTGGGCCCAGTCCCTATTGTGGACTCGCACAATATAGACTTTAGAGATAATATATTATGTTTATGCCATAAAGCCTATATCAGCCATGACCATGCCATTTTGGTTTTATTTTTTCATATTGTAATTTTCATAAAAAATATTTCTATTCTAATTAGCATATGAAAAAAACTGTGGGTAACATATTTGCTCCAATGTCTTTATCCAGGGAGGAGACAGTCTACTACGTTTATATGGTAGACTTCCTCTTAAAAAATTGTATTGTAAGAAAAAGTGTTCAGCGGTAAGTCCGCGGGACTCTACTAGTATAATACAATTAAGAAAACAATTAATAATATATTATAATTTATGAAACAAGTTTTAAAAATAACATTACCCAGAACTGCAAATGGATAAACTTTATAAAAGAAAGCTTTTCTTAATAATAAAAGTTGATATTTTTAATTAAATTACTTTTCTTTGTTATTGTTTTAGAGATTATCCGTTGTAGGGAATTAACTAAATAATCTGTCTGAAATCTAAATTGCCTACAAGTGTTTCTGAGTAGTGGATTTCTGGTAAGGGAATTTATAATATTAGGGACACCGGACGACTAAACCTATTTATATATGTTATAGCGTCTCCGACTATGGCCACTTTGGGCATGCAGATTGGGGTCCGCTGTACCGCCAGGCCACTCCCAGGAGCAACCTTCAGGGATCTGTTTTAGACAGACGGACAATGTACCGGGTGTTCCGTCTTATGAGTGGATAAGACAAGGCGTGATTCCACCCCCTGAATATCAGTTTTCTATTCCCGTTCGAGCTCTAGGTTATTTTTACATTATTTCATCAACTGTGGGCGTGATACCTATAAATGTGGGAAGAGGTAGGAATTTTCTAAATTTTACAAAAAATGGGGTATAGTGGGATTATTTGAACGATAGAATAGCAAACAAGTGCTAAAGGTTGCCTGGAAGAGAGTCGCTCTTAACGATAAGGCCGCCCATTGTATCGATTTGACTTTTTAGTTTAATTTATGATAAAAATGTGTTTTTTGGGTTCTCTATTTTTTGCGTCTCGTTTGTTGAAAAAAAAAATTGTATAAGTTTCTTTTAAAATCTTGTTTTAGTTCTGTATTGTTTTAGTACAATACAGCATTAATCTATCTATTTATCAAGTGTCATTTTAAAATTCAGTCAACATTCATCCTTTTTTTGTTCCATTCATCGATCTATTCATCCATTCATCCATCTATTTATCTATTCATCCATCTAGTACAAGCCTAGTGCTTAGTTAGATTGCGCTGCGCTGTGTAACGACGTGCAATATTCATAAAGACAGTATGTACCTAAGTAGTACTTCAATGTCATAATAATCTTGTTTCCTTTCTCTATCTCCCTGTAGAAATGCGCCGGAGCACACAACACGCGCGACAAGGCCACTGGCCTGGGGTCCACGTTCGCACGCACCCTGCCTCCCGCCTACAAGGTCAGCAAGTCAGTGGTGGCCCTGCTCCAAGCCTTCGGGTGGACCAAGTTCGCCATCGTCGCGGGGGATGACCATACTGCTGCTGCACAGCAGATGGATGCTATTAAGGTTGGTTCTTTTTCAAGATAGCTGTGTCCCGCGGTACGCGGTTCACCCGCGTAAGTACCGATCCCGTGGGAATATCGGGATCAAATATAGCCTATGTTACTCAGGGTGAATGTAGCTTTCTAATGGTGAAACAATTTTTCGGAAATTGGTCCAGAAGGTTTTGAGTTTATTCATAACAAACATACAGACACACACACACACAATACAAATCTTTCCTATTTATAATATTAGTATAGACAAGGGTTTGTAGGGTTCTATACTCAAATAGTAACAACGGGACAGTTTTACCGAAGACACCACTGTTCGACTGACACCAGGCTGTATCTCATGAACCGTGATAGCACAGTTTATCTAATAGTTGGTTTGCTTCGTAATATGGTTGGGTTAGGTATAGCTAGCTAGACAGTTAAACATTTTTTTTACAGATTATGGATTTCTGTGCCTGCTATAACAACAAATACTAATAGAGCTGCAAAATAATTCATTTGGGAAAAATTCAACTGTCCAGGTATCACGGTTCATGACCGACATAGAAACAGACGGACAGTGGAGCCTTAGTAATTAGAGAAAAGAACACCGATTAGGTAAACTGTGGTAATAGACAGGGACCCATTTTTAATCTTTGGGTACCTATTAAGAATCTTAAAATCAGAATAAAATCTTTATTTATTTATGTGGCTGAGGCTGTTTTTGTGTTAAAAGTTGCCTGGAAGAAAACGCTTTCAACTCATTTGCGTCTGTTTGTCTTTTGTTGTGAAATTAAAGTTATCAATCTTGGACCCGGCAGTTGCAATGTCAATGTCATGTATTTTGGAAGACATTTGAGTCATAAGGTCTTCCCCCTTATCCGATCTTACCTGAATATACTCTACAATTAGTAAGATTGGTAGTTGTATCTACCTATAGTTGTTCATTACCTACCTCTATAATCCCTCTATAAGCGAATGGTCGACTAAAACACCTAATTATAATTTCATAGGGCTTAATTCTGTCGCCGCTTGACCGTGACTTGAATAATCAAGCTGAATGAAATGTTACACGACTTTTGTAGGCACGTTAAAGCCAATAAAGAGGGGATTTGGAGTCAATTCCATTTTGTTCAGTTAAATGTGCATGGATATAAATTTACTTTTGTATGCCATTTCAATTTTTCGGTGCTTTTAGTTTAGGCTGTGGTTTAGGGCTGATTTTTCATATTACAGATAAGGTTGGTAGTCCGGTCAAATTAGACATTCAAAGTTACCTAAATTCCCACCAAGCTGAAAATCGGTGAGATTGTTTAAAATATCATTAAAAATAAAATTTGAAAGTTCCCCATCTTTCTCCTGTAAGGAAAAAAAAATATTAAAGGTCAAAGAGTTTTTCGCGATTTTCAGCAAAAATATTTGCAGCTTTAATATTTTTTTCCTTACAGGGGAAAGATGGGTAACTTTTAAATTTTATTTTTAATGATATTTTAAACAATCTCATCGATTTTCGGCTTGGTGGGAATTTAGGTAACTTTACTCTTATTTTTTGGTCTAATTTGACCGGACTATGGTTATTGGTTTATCTAGAGGTATGTCGAATAAAATCGAAGCCAACTAAATTTAAAAGTCTTCTAAAGTTTAATTTCTTTTTAAAAGACATTGACGTTTTTATTCGTTAGGGTTACATTTTATTAGACAGATGTCTTTGTCTAGAGATTGTAAAAAGCCCTTAGTTACATTTTAGGTAGGTACGTAATTTATAAGACTAAAGCAATCTAGTCTGCTTGAGAATGATAGAAACTGATAGCTCTTATAGTACCTACCCAAAGGGTAAAACGGAAGCTTTTTACTGAGACTTCATTATGACGGATAATGGAGTCTTATATAGTTTGTAGAGTCTGTAGACAGTTTATATTTTCACAGAGGATGTTTCTGTTGCGGCTATAACAATAAAAAACCCCGCTTCGGCTCGTACCTGGTGCAAAGGTTAGCTTTGCCATACAACGCGGCAATGCTGCCAGCGTTATGCGCCGGGTACAATTCATGGGTTATTTTAATATACCTAAGTACCTATTAGTAATTATTTAGTTAGTTAAGTTTTATATTTTTAATAATAATTCGTAAATAAGCAATACATTTCTCGTATTTGTTTGGTAATGTTACAAATAATACTAAAAACAGAATAGAATAAATATATACCTACCTATCAATAGTTATTTGTTATGCAAGGCTGCAAAGTTGGTTTTTGCAGCGAGTACTTGTATTGAAACCTGAGCTAGCGAAGCATTCTAGGATGAACCACGAGCGCAAGCGAGTGGTTCAAATATAGAATGCTGAGCGTCGCAAAGGTTTCAAAGGTACGAGATGCAAAAAACTTTGCTGCCGAGTGAATCACACAATTTTTCACCTCACTACAGCGAGGAAAACGCTAGGTGCATTTTTCCGGTAGAAAACTCAATTCGGCATTATATACCGCTTATTGTACCGTAAATAATAAAAATAAGCAAACAATCTCTAAATTGAATAATTCATGAAAAAACCTGCTTGATACTAATGATAATAAACAATAAATACTACATTGGCAATGTGCAACAATACTTCGTGGTTCGATGCCATGAACAAAAAAAAAGAAATAAGGTTCCGGTTAGCGCATTTTCAAAGGACTTGCTCTATATAAAAGTATCGAGAAGACAGATTCGAACTTTAAAATCTCTTTCCACGCTAGGGCGCAAAATGCGATTTTGCACGCAGAAATCAGCGTGCAAAACGATCCTTTCCGAGGTTGTGAGGTGAAAACGTAATTATTTTGTTTAATGGTACGGAACGGCGCGAGTCCGACTCGCACTTGGCCTGTGACCATGGAAATGGAACAAGGAAATAGTTAGTTAGTTTCGCTGGGCATTTTCGCACGAAGCCTCACAATTGGGTCATTGGACCCATTGGGTACGTGATTCGAGGATATAACTGTTAATATTGTTCCAGGAACTGGCCAGCAAGAACGGAATGTCCGTGACAACTGAACACCGGTTCACGGACTACATTCCACGATACATTTCCAAGATGGAGTCCATCGTTGATCAGACATACGATAAAACCAGGAGTAAGTGTTATTTGATTTCATTTGTCATTTTTACAGACGTTATATAAGGTTTTAAGAGGATAGTCTACCTACTCTTTTTCCATACAAACGTAGTCGACTGTTTCCTCCCTGGATAAAGACATTAAAGAAAATAATGCCATAAAACCTATGTCTGCCATGCCAAAGCAGATACTCTATAGTATTATTTATTTATTTTATTTATTTATTTTATTTTATTTGGAAAACATACAGTGAACAATATCTAAGTAATAAGAAGTTAAAAACTAAACACCATTTACACATTTTCGCATATAACGTCTGCATTACTTGATCCTCTGAGAACCAACTCAAGAGGTAAACTCAAAAGGTATGTAAGTTATTAAATTTGAAGTAACAGATAGTATAGCGCAACAACATAGAAATCAGGAGAAAGAGGAGGCAAATAATTATTAAAATTAGATGAAACAGTGATTCGTGAAATATAAATTGGTTGAGGAAACGCATCCATCAATTGTTTAGTCATTTTATTTTTAATAGAATTAGTAGAAATATTGAATAGGTCGAATTCAGTATACTCATTAATTAACTCGTTGATTAATTTAGCAGATCTAATAAGGAATGAATTTTGTTTGTAATTTGTATGACAGTCCGGTACACTTAATAAAGCCAATCTCTTGCAAGGTCGCGGATTTAACGCAGCATATCTATTTGGAATTTTCAGCCTAACCTGTGACAGAAGATATGGGGAATCTATTATAGATTGCGCTACTTTTACGTAAAAAGTGATGTCAGCGATTTGACGTCGCTGTTCAAGAGGAAGCATATGATGTCTCCTACAGCGACTTTCATAGTCGCTATCATACTTATCGCACTTATACTGCAAGTATCTCAGAAACCGTGCCTGCATATTCGTTTAACAAACCCCAAAGATTTTTTTGCCTTTTTAACTATATTGTCAATATGCCTGTCATAGCTGAGCTTACCGTCATGAGTAACCTCCAAGTCCCTGATATTATCCACTACCTTTAGCTGCATAACTTTTAGATGATATTTAAAGTCCACTACATTATGCTTGCGAGTAAAGGAAATTGCATAGCATTTGGAAACATTCAGGTCTAACTTGTTTAGCTGACAGTAAGCCTCAAACCTACACAGATCTTCCTGAAGGAGCTGACAGTCTTCAGTTCACTCAATTCTCTTAAATAACTTCATGTCATCAGCATATAGAAGAAAACTGGAGTGAATGAAACAGGAATCAACGTCATTAATAAAAATATTAAAAAGTAAAGGTCCTAAAAGTGATCCTTGGGATACTCCCGATGGGATTGCATTCCATGAAGACGAAAAGCCTTTAACTACAACTTTTTGGGATCTATTTTCAATGTAAGATGAAAACCATCTGAATAAATAGCCGTGTATACCGGCCGTCAGAAGCTTTTGCAAAAGAATGGAATGATCTAACCTGTCAAAAGCTTTACTATAATCAGTAAACAAAGCATCAACTTGACCACCTGCATCCATACTAGAGCTCAAATATTCTGTAAAAGTTATTAAATTAGATTTTTATTCACTCATTTATTTTATTTCTTAAATTTAAGTTTTTATAAAAATAAACTACATACAAAATATATACATTACTACAAAACCTATAAACAAAATTCCATCTAAGTAACAAACTTATATAAAATTCTATCTACAAGTCCTATAAACAATGTATAAATTTTGTACAAAAACAGTAAATTACTATAAAAACCTAAACCTAGAAGCCCGTCGGCAGCGGGGCAGGGCCCAGGCTACCGATGGTTAGGGACGCAGAGACAGGAACCTTCTGACGATACGTGCCGTATCAAGGACGACTGCCTTCTGAATCTGACCCTTGACCCAACCGTCTAGCGAAAGCCTCTTAAGATGTTGGTCGAGGCTCTTCGCTATTAATCCATTTGCCGACACGACTATCGGAACAATACTTGTCGAATCAACGTGCCACATGGCGGTAATCTCGTGGGCCAAGTCCAAGTACTTAGTTTCCTTGTCCTTTTCAGCCTTTACGAGATTAACGTCATGCGGAACGGTGATATCGACGAGTATTGCCCGTCGTTCCGACCGGTCTACTATCACGATGTCAGGTCTATTGGCGATAATAGTCCTGTCCGTGATAATAGACCGGTCCCAATAGAGCGTGGCACGACCGTTTTCGAGAACTGGAACGGGTGCATATTGGTAGTATGGCACCTCTTGGTCCACAAGTCCATATTTAAGAGCAAGTTGCTGGTGGATGATCCTGGCCACCAAGTTATGTCTGTGCAAGTACTCACCATTGGCAAGATGAGAACAACCGGAAATAATATGCCTGAGTGACTCTCCGGGATGGTGGCATGCCCGACAAATATCGACCGTACCATCCTTCAGGATATATTTCCTATAATTGTTCGTCATCATTACCTCGTCGGCAATTGCACAAACAAAACCTTCGGTTTCCCCAAAGAGATCACCGAAACGTAGCCAGTTCACCGACGCAAGGAGGTCTACATCGGGGTCCGTAAGGACCCGATAAAACCTCCCATGCAGCTCCTTGCTCTTCCATATGTCCTTGCGGTCCTCGACGCTGAGTATCGAGGGTTTGCGCCAGTTCTCTTTTGCCAAGGAGAGCGGGGTAAGGTTCTTGTCCACTGCTACCACATCGCGATGCATCCCACTCTCGGAACCGAGAAAATATTCTCTGAGACTGCACACTTCCCGGTTATGTAGAGTCTTAGCATTTAAAAAGCCTCGACCACCACACTTCCGGGGAATGTACAATCTCATCACCGAAGAGCGGGGATGAAGCATGCGATGGGCTGTTAGCTGTGAACGTACCTTCCGATCCAGGGCGTCAAGTTCAGTCTGAGTCCACCTGAGTACACCGAAAGAATAGATGAGCAGAGGCATAACCCAGCCATTGAAAGCTCGCACCTTGTTTCCACCCGACAAAAGACTGTTGAGAACTTTTGTTAGGCGGCCAAAGAAACGCTCTTTCACTGACTGTTTTACATCTCCATCAATCGCTAAAGCTTGCGACATACCCAGGTATTTGTATGTTTCACCTTCGGAGAGGGATCTGAGTGATATTGTCTCTGAGAGCTGCAAATTCGATGAATTCACAACTCTCCCTCGCTGCACATGTAAGACCGCACACTTATCGATACCAAACTCCATATTGATGGCCTTGCTGAAATTATCCGTAATTTCTAACAAGGACACCAATTCCGGTTTTTTGGCAGCGAAAAGCTTGAGATCATCCATGTACAGCAAATGAGAAATAACCTCACCTCCTCTCCGAAGACGATAGCCTAACCCTGAATTCCCCAGCAGTGTGCTAAGAGGATTCAGAGCTAAACAAAACCACAAGGGACTCAGACTATCGCCCTGGAATATACCCCTCTCAATCCTTATATAGTCCTCCGGATCAAAAAAAGTATCTCCACCACCTGGTTGACGAAGAACCGTGATCCACTGCCCCATACAAGAGTCTAGGAAAGCTCTTAGAGTTGCATCAATTTTATACAACTCCAGCACTCTCCGTAACCATGAATGAGGCACCGAATCATAGGCCTTCTTGTAGTCAATCCAGGCAGTAGAAAGACTCCCTCTACTCCGGCGAACCTGTTGGCAGACAGCCATGTCTATGAGGAGAAGCTCCTTAGTACCACGGGACCCTACCCTACATCCATTCTGAGCTGGAGCCAAAATTTTATTCGCAACAATGTGCGAATTAATCTTGACGGTCAAAATGGATGTAAGGAGCTTGTAGATGGTAGGCAAGCATGTAATAGGTCTGTAGTTCTTAGCTTCCGTGGTACTACCGGACTTATGGAGCAGGAAGGTGACACCAGTTGTTAAAAAACTAGGAAGAGTACCTAGTTCAAGAGCCTCTTGGAATTGTGCAGCCAATCTAACGTGTGAGCTCCGAAACCATTTCAGCCAAAAGTTATGCAATCCATCCGGTCCAGGACTTTTCCAGTTCTGAGCCGTCCGGATCGCACATTTTACATCTAATGATGTAATACTAATGGCCTCCATGGTTTCGATTGGCTCACACACGTCATTGACAACACGCATCCAATCGCTCTCGGTGTGTTCGACGGGCACCGACCAGATATCACGCCAGAAATTAATCATGGTACGACTATCTGGCCTTTGCCCATCGACCACACACTGACTAGGCCCTTCCCAGTTTCGGTACACCCTCCATTGATCACTTTGGAACATACGATTCAGTCGATACCTATCTACGCGCTCTCTGTAGCGTCGAATGCGGTTTGCCCACGCATAGATTTTCTGTTTCAGAAAGTCAATGCGTTCCGTGACACAAGACATGTACTGCTGGGGTCTGATACCAGTCCCAACAAAAGCCTGGTTCACGAAACGCATCACTCTGGGGCGAGTGTTACCCCCTCTGAAACAGATAAGCTTTGCAATGAGTGTCCTGAATGTATCGATACGTCGCTCTATCCGCACCTGCCAGGCAGGGACATATGACGGCGGCCGCGGGGTTCGGTCAGTGTCCGGGAATCTAACACGAGCCACACGGCATGCCGCAATAGCCCCGCAGTACAAGATAGAGTGAGTATCAATTAAATCCTCACTAGCACTCAAATAGGGGGCTAGTAGGTCATCCAGGGCACCCATTAGCGCTAAATTACGTCTATGCGTCGGCAAACGCGGCAGACGTGGCCTAGTGCACGTGGTAGACCGGTACTCCTGAATCGTATTTTCCAAAGTTCTCCTCAAATGCTCAATAGTTTGGGTACTTACGCTCATATTAGTGAAATCAACTTCTTCGGTATCCAAACCGACCCGGGGCGCCGCCACCGACGGCAACGAGGTCGGTGCTTGCGGCGGCGGCAGCGGGGCGGGTCGGTCATGACGCGAGTCCGATGTCACACCAATAGGTAGCGCCTCAGTACGGAGACGATCAAGCGTAGAGTCATCCAACAGTTTACACCGCTGGATAGCTCTAACTTGATCCGATAATCGTTGGGCAGTAACAGACACGGTCGGTTCAAGAGCCTGAAACAAAGGCAGCATCCTATCACGATACGTGGTCATGAAGGCCCCTCCCTCTGTAGCCCTATAGTAGGCGCGCATGCAGTTCTCGTTCATGGTACGAGTCCATCGCATGCGACGCACTACACCATCGGTAGCGGAGGCCGGGCGCGGGACGTGGTGTCCCACAGGCCCCAAGCGTGCCGACGGCGGTCGCCCTCGTCGTCGCGCAGGTGGTGGTGGCGGCGGCGGCGACGACAGCTCGGACTCGCTGCTGCTGTCGGAGCCGCGAGTGTCCGGAGGTGTGAAGTACACCTCCTCATCCGACGACTCGCGCTCGCGGCTGGTCACAGGCTGCCATGGTGGTGGTTGTGCGTTCTGTGTTGTCTGTCTTCTGCTTGCTGATCTCGTTATCATTTTATTATATTATGTGCTCATGTTTGAACATGTTACTTGTTTTATTTTTCCTTTTTTCATGTTGTTCATGGTATTTCAATTATAATTTACGATATTTTTATAAGATCGGAGAAAAAGACGTGTGTCTACGTGACAGACATTTGTCAATGTTTTTTATTATTATTATAGATTTCTTAAAAATCGATTTTTTTAAAATCGATTTTTAAGAAATCCGTGCTGTTCAGAAATAAAAGCCGGTTTCAAGGAATAATAAAGTTGTTCGTGGACAATACGCTCAAAAATCTTTGCAAATATGCAAAGCTTGGAAATGGGTCTGTAATTTATTACTTCATTTTTATTTCCGCTTTTGTGTACAGGAGTTATAAACGCTGTCTTCCAAATCTTAGGTAGGGTAGACTGGGTACGATTGTGCCTCAGGACGAAAGTGACAGTCGCTATATTATCGAAACTATAAGAGATAGCGTGGGGGGTGCAAGGGAATAAAGGAGCGGCAAGAGCATTAGATTACGTGTCACAGTATTGCGTCAGCCACCATGCGACTTTGACGAGTGTAGGAGACAATATTATTTTTGGTAATCAAAACTAAGTTTTTTTGTTCGACTTATTTTTGTGATTGTGTCTTTATAAAAATAGGTACAAGTACGAGTGTTTTACCTAATTATGAGTTAAAAATTAGCAACTTAATATCAGTATATGCTATCTACGTAAATAGTATTTTTTTGACGCTTGCTTTTTTACGAGAGAGCATTTTGGGGATAGTTGTGCCATTGTTGCTGGGTGCGGTTGTGACTAAGCCAAGCGTATTATTTTTGCTTTTTGGTGTCCAGAAAGCGCACGACCAAAACCGATTAAGGCAAGGCTAAGGCTATATACGCACTTATTAGTCGTGGCAAAGGCGTGTTGCCGTCTCATCCCGAATTCCGTCGACATAACCATACAATATGTGACAGTCACAAATAAATTCGCGACGTTACGACGACCTGCTTCCGCCACAACTTATCAGCACCCGAATAGCTTAATATAAGCCAGCATCATGACTCATACATACATGTAAAAAGCAGCACTTCATTGCGCAGTGCTGCAACCAAGATAATCGAATGTCTTTATCAAGGTACATCCGAAAATGCAATGAAACTGGCGCGAACATTAGAGAATTTAGATTAAAGGCAGATTATCTTACATTAAAACCATTTCGAAGTTATTTTAGTGTATTTTTGTATCTGTCACAATCAACCCCAGGCACTGTCACAACTGTCCTTGGGGTCAGGTCGGTTGTGACATTTTTCTTTTTTTTTTTCAACTTGCTCCTGTGAGCTAACCGTTGGACTTAGGAACATAATCTTAGTATCCAGATGTAGCCAAATGTTTATATTTTTTTATAAACGTTACTTCTTTTACGTAAGTATCATATTTTCAGAATTATGGTCGGTCAAATGAAAATTGGCCCAACCGTACCCAGTCTACCCTACAATACCTTCGTTTAAAGACCTTCGAAAAAGTATAGATAGTGGTGTTGCGAGATTTTGGTGACATTTAACTATAAATAGGGGAACAATATTACGAACCGGTTCACCTGGTCCATGGTCCCTTAGATAGGTCTATCGATTTCAAAAGATTGACAACAGATGCGGGGTTAATTTCTATCGTGTTAATTGTGTTTTCGAAACTATATTAATATTAGAATTGCATGTGTTCTGTTGCATTTGGGTTGTAGGACTAAGAATCAAGAATCAAGAATCAAGAATCAAGAATATTTATTTGATTGAAAGTATTCAGCAAAATAATCGCATAATACATTTCCATCATTTGCTGTACGGCCTTCAAACGTCATAGAAGACGGTAAAGAATTAGAACCACATTTATTCGAATTAACAAATGACCAAAAGAATTTAGGATTGTCAATAATAGAGCTTTCCACTGTTTTAATATAAGATTCATAAATATTCTTCTCCAGGGTTTTAGCTCTTTTGCGAAGGAGAGAGAATATTTGATAGTCACTGGTATTGCCATAGGTATTATATTTATGGAGAAATTTTGCTTTTTCTTTAAGAAGTTTTCTAAGCGGTGCTGAGTACCACGGGGGAAATACATTAGAATTGACAAATTTATGAGGTACATGTTTTTTGATTAATTCATATAATTTACTATAAAAATATTCTACCGCTTCTTCTAACGGGGCTTCAACTAGACAGCTATCCCAGTCGGTATTATACAATGACGAATTTATTTGATCAAAATCACCTGCATAGTATAAGTACTTAAATCTAGGAGCGATCTTAAGAGGTTCGATATCCAGAGAGCTAAACTGAATGCAGAGAGATTTATGGTGTGGGTCCTCTTTTAGTCCAAAGGGTCCGGACAGTGAGATATCGATAGATCGGTGTTGCACAAGGCCCAATCCAACACTCTGTTATTCACGTTATAACAAAAATTATGGTTTAAATTAGAATCTAACAAAGTGTCGAAAAAATATATCTGTGCTTCACTTTGAATACCTGAGGGTTCCGGGTAAGTACTCTGAACGGTATCCCACACTATGTTCCTCATATTAAAGTCTCCGAGTATAATAAACACGTCATTAGGACAGGTGTCCAATGCAAGGGCTAGCTTGTCTGTAAAATTGGTTAGCTGCGCGTTAAAACTGTAGCCAAAATTCTCTTCTATCAAATATAGACAACAGAAATGCAATTTAAGATTACATTTCTTAGACTTGACAATAACTGTTACCCAAATGTCCTCGGCGGAGGAGCTCCACTCGGGGCGGGCGACAGCAGCCAGCCCGCGTCGCATAGCTATGAGTACCCCACCACCTTTAGTTTGCTTTGTAGACAACAAGTCCCTATCTCGCCGCCACACGGTGAAACGGTCATCAAATAACTCACTGTCCGCAATACCATCCCACAGCCAAGTCTCAGTAAAAATTATGATATCATAATAATTTAAAAGTAAGTTCCTCTTGAACTCGTTCGTTTTTGTTCGAAGCCCTCTCGTGTTCTGATAGTATATTTTCAAGTTTGAAGTGGTCATTTTAAAATATAAGACAAATGCTCAAAAACAACTAAGTACGGAAAATAAAAATTACCTAACCACGACACCTGACATAATGACTGTAACAAATAACCGTAGTAAAATCTAACGAATACCCCACATAATATAAATTCATTAAAGTAAAAATATGATAATAATAGCTTAAAATAAAAAGTCAATGAATAGCAAAAATAAATAATACATAAAAATGAATCAATAAAATATCGTAACAAATGAGGTAGAACAGAAATCGTCCAAATAGTTGCTGTCGAGGTCGTAACCACTCGGTGTGTAATACGAATATGTACAAGCGACAATAGGCAGATACTACGCAATACGCAAGCGATAATGAGCGGTAAGACAGCATTTACGTAAACAAGCGAGCGCGGCAATAGCATGCGTGCAAGTGGGTTATTTTCACAGAAAATGTACAACAATAAAAATATGAAGTAAATTTTTAGCTATAAAAATAGTACATTATGATATAAGTGCGGTAAGTTGAAAATTACAGCCGAGGCGATATTGCTAGCCCGAGCCGTAGGCGAGGGCTACAAGAAAGCAGAGGCTGTAATTATCAAAGCGCACGTATGTCATACGACGTTTTATAACACATTTGCGAGGAAATAAATAAAACTCGGACTTTCTTAAACGAATAAATCTTTAATCACTTGTTAAAGCAGTTAGAAAAATTTGAACAATTTGTGAAATTGATTATTACGTTGCCAGTTGGCATTTTTAATGTTGTCAAGTTATTATTATTTGTTACAATTTCACCAGTCTCTCTCTCACTCTCTTGAGTGAAAGTATGTAATTTACTGTCAAAATGAATTAAATTAAAGAATTAAATGTTTATTTTTTATATTTTATCTCCCAAAGTTAATTTTATTCATAAAATATTGACCACTTTTCTGACATAAAAACTTTTTGATTTGCTTTCTTTGCTTTTTTTTTTCTTAAGATTTAAAAAAGTACCGTTGGTTTTAGACGGAGCATGATAAACCGTACGTGTTACCTTATTAGAAAGAAACTCGTGCGTTTTACTTTACGATTACGCACAAGTACGTAATAATGACATACATTACGATATTGAAATTGGTGAAATAAGAGGCCCTTTACGAGCAAATGTGTTATAAATGGATATTTACTGCATAGTTGTATTTGTTGTTGTTTTTACTATGGTAAAATAATATTTTAAACGCTTAAATATAATTTATTTAGGAAATATAGCGAAATAACTTGCTCTAGAGAGTATAGCATGGTTTCGGAATAGAAGTAACGGAAGCCTACCTCTGCTCGGTTTTAATTCAATAACTTTAAAGCAACATATCAAATTAACTAGCTTCATACAATATCAGAATCACTGAAAGTCAAAGAACTTCTGTATTATATCTGCATAGAAAACACTTTTGTATTTACCCTGGTATTGGTTTCGGTTTGTGGAAGATCCAAAGCAGACCGTTACTGGCACTGTGATGTTTCGTTACTGAGCTGGCGTTACAAATGAGCGAATCAAATGGGGTTGCGGTTTTGACCTAAGATTTAGAGTTGCCAACGGAAAAAGTAACGAAAAATAGTAGTTTTCCTACAAATTTATTGGAATTTTGTGGTTTCGGAAGGGACATTGAACAATCTAACCGTAAACTGCACAAATGGGACATCACAAAAAAGACTACCTTCAAATTGTATTTTTGTAAATTATGCTAATTAATATAACTTTACTTATAATCAAAAGGAAAAAAATATTGTCATAACTTAGTATAAATGATTTACGTTCAGAAATTTTCGTTGAGAAATGCAGAATTACCCTCAAAAATGTAATCCATTTTGGTGGGACACGTCTAAAACGCATATGTACAAGTTTTGTGAAAATGACCCAAGTGCATCGACGGGTGCAAACCGACTGCGCGCCCCGTAGTGAATAGGTACATATTGACGAATACAAAAGATTCTATTAATGGATGCGTTTCTCAAACGTTGTGTTGCAAATTTTCTACAAATAATAAATAAATATACCGACATAATAGATATAAACAATAAGCAAATAGAATTAAAGAAAAATAAATTAATTACCTTCTCTCCTCTATCGTTGTTACAAATAGCACAGTTTGAAATTATTTGATGAAATAGCGAAATTCTGCAGCTAATTAAACTAATAAATATAAATCGGTATGCAAAGCAACTTAAATTAAACAAGATTATTATGCAATTTTTTTCAAATCCATCTCGTCCTTTATAAAAAACACGGGAGACTTATCCGATTTTCTGCCCATAATTTTGCAATGCTTTACCCACACATATTTAAAATCTACTTCTTTAGCCAACGTCTTAGCTTTGGTAAGTAATAACTTATTGTACTGCGTCAAGTGATCATTGACGTAAAACCTTTCAGTGTTATTCTTAAAACCGAGATCAAGGAGTTGACATTGTTTCAGCTTTCGTGCCGATGCAATCAATTCTTCCTTTTTGTAGCGGTTGTTTAATGATATTATAATAGGTTTTACAGTATTCGGCAGGCGCGTAGGTACTCGTGCTATGTTTGATCTAGTACTTAGTTAGTACTTAGTTAGACTAAGATTTGACACCACTTTCTAAAAAAAAAAGTCAAATACAAGGAAAAAAACGTCAGATTATAATCTGAAATTACAAAACGTAGGTACTATAGGACCCGTAGTTCTAATAATAATGATAGATGGAAATCATGTTTGAAAGGACAGTGAGGAAAGTTTGCATAGAGGTTAAACCATGGACTAAATGATAGCCCATTCCTTAATCTATGTCTAAAAGTAGGATTACATCTAAACGCAACCACTAGCAGTTCACAGCATACTTTAAGTAGACAAATATCCCTAAACTCCATTAAATACGGAGTTAAGGGATATGTTCAGGCATTTCAGCGCCATAAATAGCATGGATTAAAGTTCCTGGGCACGTAGGTATTCTTTAAGTAACAAGTCGCAACATCGCCTCAGCATTATTAGATTTCCCTCGTAAACTTTTCAACATTTTTTTGGAAACTAAGCAGAGTTTCGCTAAAGATTTTCTGGTAGATAGATTAATTATTTCCTGGATATATTGCGTAACCACGAATATTCGCCGTAGCCCGCTAATGAAGCCACAATACGTTCGTTCAAATTACTTAAGAAAAATATATAATGTAGGTACAGTATCTGTACCTTTCTTTCGTCGTCTTTCGAGCTTTCTTCACTTTTTTATCAAATGTAGAGATAATAGGGATAAGTAAAAGACAATAAAATTATTCACCTACACAAAGTACTAATTTGTCCCTTGTTTTATCTTACTAAACTCCGGAATATTTTCATAAGAACGTTACAAAAATAACGGAGCTTCTTTTGCTGAGATTTCAATATTATTCTTTTGTAATTAATGCCTACATTAATATAAAAAGACTTGGTCAAGACGTTTAATATGTCTCATTCGAAGAAAACTATTTATATTTATAATTAAAAATAAATTAATAGGTAGGTACTATTTCAAATTAGGTTGTCTGTAAGGTAAGTCTGTTAGTTGGTAGGCGGGGAGATCTTTGTGACTCCATGATGTAATCGATTTGTCCAATGAATTGGTCCAATCAAAATCTCCAAATTTCAGTATGGTCAACTTACCGGGTTAGGGAAATTACGTCTGGATTGAAACAAGTCTAAGTAAGTAAAAGTTCTTGATTGCAGAACGACTATGTAGGCAAAACGGCTCAGTTGCAACATTACTTAATTATTTTGTTAAATGTCTGGATAGACTTGATTGCATAATGTCTGGAATCTGGATAGACGAAACGGTGTACCTGTTGCACCGAGATTGTATGAATGCCTAGATATACAAAACGTTATAGTTGTAAAAATCCCTATACTCCAAAGTCCAAGTGTTGACAGTACGACAGCTCTATTTGAAAAATGTCATCATCATAGTCTAAGAGCCCGTGAAGATCGACCTTCACCCATCTGATAACCAGATGAGACATAATTTTTATCAAATATTATACATTAACGAACATGCCTATGATAGCTTGCCTATCGAAAAGTGTTCATGGCTATTTTTAATTAAATTAATTTTAATCAATTTTTTTTCATCACCTTCACTCTTTTGATAACCGAATGAATTGTATCTCAACTGATAGTTTTTAACATACAGAATATGCCTAGATAGGCTTGCCTACTAATTTCTGTTCATGGCTACCTGGCAAGCAGGTGTGAACATGTAAGTCAATACCTATAGGTAACTACGCCGATCTGATAACCAATTCAAATTTATATCATAAGAAAGATAATTTAATTACAAAAGCAATCGTATAAGCTTGCCTGCAAAAAACCGTTCATGGAATACCATTGCCAAGCTATAAAGTTTTAGAATTGGAGTCATTTAATAGGTGCGAGAGAAAAAGAATAGCCTCCGAGGCCCGTGTAATAGAGCAGGACGCAACATAGCAGCTGCACGCTACCTGACCGTTGAATGTATCGAAGTGCGCATGCTCGTTTACATGTGAGTGACAGAGACAACATTTGTTTACTAGCTCCAATTTCGAGAATATTTTGGTATTATTCCATATTATATATACTTACAGCTATGACATAATTAAAATAAATAAATTAATGCATTAAAAAAATTAATAAATTAATAAAAATTATTAAGGCTCTACTTTCTCTCTCGCACCTATTAAATGACTCCAATTCTAAAACTTTATAGCTTGGCAATGGTATTCCATGAACGGTTTTTTGCCGGCAAGCTTATACGATTGCTTTTGTAATTAAATTATCTTTCTTATGATATAAATTTGAATTGGTTATCAGATCGGCGTAGTTACCTATAGGTATTGACTTACATGTTCACACCTGCTTGCCAGGTAGCCATGAACAGAAATTAGTAGGCAAGCCTATCTAGGCATATTCTGTATGTTAAAAACTATCAGTTGAGATACAATTCATTCGGTTATCAAAAGAGTGAAGGTGATGAAAAAAATTGATTAAAATTAATTTAATTAAAAATAGCCATGAACACTTTTCGATAGGCAAGCTATCATAGGCATGTTCGTTAATGTATAATATTTGATAAAAATTATGTCTCATCTGGTTATCAGATGGGTGAAGGTCGATCTTCACGGGCTCCTCTACTATCATGTTTGACGTAATTTCTTCCCCACTAGCCGAGGTTTCTCATGCGGTGCGATACTTGGTTGTTCTATAATCAAGACATTATGTTAACTCATACTTATTTCAATCTCGATGTTATGACCCTAACTCAATAGAAGAAAAAATTATAAACCTTGAGTACCTATTTATTTAAAACAAATACCTAATTGTAATGATAGTTACGATTGTATTTTCCAATACAGTATACGTGTTCTTGGGCGAGCACATAGCGCTGGTGGACTTTGTTCGAGTGCTGCAGCGACGAGGGCTGCTCGCAGCCGGAGAGTACGCCGTGCTGGCTGTCGATGACGACATCTACGATCCCAGCTCCGCTGCCATCACACATGCAGGTAACATAGACATTTGATGGCCTCTGTGGCGCGTCAGGAGAAGCCCCGACTGCATTGCAGAAGATTTGCAGAACATCCTAGCACGGTGGACCATCCTTTACGTGGCGAGAGAGGAACCGGTCTGGTTTTTAGTGAGTAGGCCGGCCGCTTCACGGTCAGAGAACCTCACATACCCTATCGCTTCCCCCCGGAGATGGTAGGGATGCAACTTAATGTATTACTTAACCAAGCCGTAAAAACCGGCCAAGTGCGGGTTGGACTCGCGCACGAAGGGTTCCGTACCATTATCTATACAACAAATTTTGTTTTGAAAAGTAAATTGCTGTTTACGATTTATGACGTTTTAAAAAAAAACTACTTACTAGATCTCGTTCAAACCAATTTTCGTTGGAAGTTTGCATAGTAATGAACATCATATTATACTTTTTTTAGTTTTATCACTCCATTATTTAAGAAGTTACAGGGGGGGGGGGACACACATTTTACCCTTTGGAAGGGTCTCTCGCGCAAACTATTTAGTTTAGAAAAAAAAATTAAATTAGAAACCTCAATGTCATTTTTGAAGACCTATCCATAGATACACACGTATAGGTTTGATGAAAAAAATGTTTTTTAGTTTCGGTTGTAAGTATGGGGAACCCCAAAAACTTATTGTTTTTTTCCTATTTTTGTGTGAATATTTTAATGCGGTTCACCGAATACATCTACTTACCAAGTTACAACAGTATAGCTCTTATATTTATAGTTTCGGAAAAAAGTGGCTGTGACATACGGACGGACGGACAGACAGACGGACAGACAGACATGACGAATCTATAAGGGTTCCGTTTTTTGCCATTTGGCTACGGAACCCTAAAAATAGGTCTTGACTTAAACCAACGCTCGACTTTATGAAACTCCAAGTGACAATAGAACAGAAATAGGTCCAGCCAGAGCCCCATACATTTCAAAATCAAAACCTGGTCATATTTACAAAAAGCTTCATGTTTAGTGAACATTTTACTCCCAATGAAACTTCCTTCATTTCCTTTTCAAAACAATAAAACGCAATTTCGTTGGGATCAAAGCGATCAGAATTGCACAATGAGTGTTTTTGACAGAGGTGTTGTAAGTAGGTAAATTAAATAGTATTGTGCCGTAGTATAGCGTTATTAGATTACACTAGCGTTTTGCAAGCGAGAACATACAACAAAATATTTATTTATTATTAACTCCTAACGGTAAAAGATTACCGTTAGAAAATTGCTATCTACACTTCTACACTAATATTATAAAGAGGAAAGATTTGTATTTGTGTGTGTGTGTGTCTGTATGTTTGTAATTAATAAACTCAAAAACTATTGGACTGATTTCACAAATTCTTTCACTAATTAGAAAGCTACATTTACCCTGAGTAACATAGGCTACTTTCAAACCCCATTATTCTCACGGGATCGGGGCTTACGCGGGTGAAACCGCGGGACGCAGCTATTTAGAACTATAGAGGAACCAGAGCCGGGGCTCACCTAGTGTTAGAGTTGTCAGGTCATGCTAAGGCCTCTTACTTGAAGTAATGACGATTGCTATCAGAAATAACCAACCAATTGGTTGGTCTAGTGTTCATTTAAGGGTTCCGTACCCAGTGGAGGGACGGAACTCTTTGTCCGAGTGGCACTTGGCCGATGTTTTTTAAACATATGTATTTCAGACACATATACCTATATCATAAAACAAATACTTACTGTTAAAATTATTGTAATTAATGTTCGTTAAAGCAATAAATTATATCTCTACCTTAAATTCGACGACACTTCGTTTCCATAAGTTTTAATTAAAAAATATTTCGACGTCCAATCTTTATTTACAAAGCTTATTTCAATATTGTTTTAAATATACTAACGATGCCCCGCAGAGTCTCCTGCGTAAGTCCCGATCCCGTGAAAATATCAGAGGAGCATCTCAAGTTCAAAAATAATATTTAAATAATTGTTTTTATTTTAACCACATTAAAAATTACGCTTAGAAACAAAAACATAGCTTTCGAGATTCTTCTTCGTGGTTCATAAAACGTTAATTTAATTTATTTGGTCAAAAATTTCGTAATGGGAAAAAAATAAAAAAAATCCTATTACAATTACAATTACAAATCACCTATCTTATAAAGATACAAAAATTCTGCCTACAGGCGTCCAAATATTTTTAGATAGAGTAAATCTAAACATAAATTAAGTAGATACCACCTACCTATAAAGAATATTAAATAATTAAATCGGCCCAATAGTTTTGAAGCTTTAGGAACAAACAAAAAATACTTCTTCTAAAAATACTAGCTTAGAAACAGAAACAAAACATTCGAGATTTTACCCCACAATTTTTGTCATTATTCATTTTAACGAGATCGAGGCCTTGGGAAGTGGTTTTCGGGTGTATTCCCATTGGTTACATTTGTTAGTCCCTCGTCCCATAAGTGTGTATTTATACTCAGAAGGACACCATATCATTCCATTTCATTCTACCAAATGCTCGTATTTACGTAAAAGCTTTCAGTTTACTTTATGTACTTACTTACTAGTTGCGTCCCTCGGTTTTACTTGCCTAAGTCCCGATTCTGCGGTTATATTAGGATATTAATGACAACAGCTCATATTTTAAAATCCCTTCCTACGCTCGAAAAACCTAACCTGTGACATAAGCAGTAGGGTAAAAAGTTTCATCGCGACTTACGCAGGTGAAACCACGTTTGTTACTCCTTCACGCAAAAAGTACTGAACCGATTGCGATGAAACTTGGTATGGAACTTGGTACTGGTTTACTTACTTACCTACACACAAACTTTAACTTAATAATGTTAGTAGTATATAGATAGGGTCTAAGTATTTTTAGAAGGGGCCGCCCTACTTATCGTGTTATGTTAACAGTGTGTTTGCGGTTTCGATTGAAACATGGTGAGAATATTGTCTAGTACCAAAATGTTGAATTCCTACAATATTGAACTTCCCAAATTGATAAGTTTCCCAAAATTATAAATAGGTATGTAGTTTAGATCCTAACCTACTAATAATATACAGTTGAAAGTTTGTAGGTGTGTGGAAATAAATGAGTATGTTTGTTACTCCTTTACGCAAAAAGTACTGAACCAATTTCGATGAAACTTGGCCCTTAGCAGTCGGGTTAAAAGAAGCCTCCAGCTGAGCCTCTAATTTAATTCTACGAACGTGCGAACGAAAAATAAAGAAAATCCGGAAAAAGGATAGATGGTAGATTTTCTTCTAGAATGATCGTTCGTAGTAGAGGCCCAGCTGAGGCTTCTTTTAACCCGACTGCTAAGGGCGGGTTGTGTTTTTGTGGGTATGGTTTTTAAGTTTATATAAAAAACTTAAGGATGTTATGGTTTTCTTTACTCTTATTATAAAGAGGAAAGATTTGTATTTGTGTGTGTGTACCTGTATGTTTATTACTAATAAACTCAAAAACTACTAGGCCGATATCAAAAATTCTTTCACCATTAGAAAGCTACATTCACCCTGAGTAACATAGGCTGATCCTGATATTCTTACGGGATCGGGACTTACGCGGGTGAAACCGCGGGACGCAGCTAGTTTTATATAAATTAAGAAACAACACATCAAAAATTTCTAATTGTTATTTACTCAAGGCTTTCTACTGTCATTAGCATGACGCAACACGAGAACTCATTTGGCACAGTGTGTTCCCGTATGACGTAATATTTAGCGCACTCGCCCGGCAAGCGAGGGGCACGAGTTCGAACCCCATCACGGGAGAATAATTTTTGATTATGCATTTATTCTTGTAAAATAATAATATTTCTACCCTTATCATCCCTTAACAAGTACGTCTGTTTGTTTCTTTCTAACAGAGCACCTGGGACAGAATACAACGAGTGACATCCTGGCTTTCAGATCAGTTCTGAAGCTTACACCGTCGTATCCTACTAACCCACATTACAAGTAAGCAAGACGTTTAACGTATGTGGAAAATAAACAAATTTATAAAGTTTTGAAACTTTGGTGACATATACCTTTAGATGTGGTCTTCAAGATCCACCACTCTCCCCCCCCCCTCTCCACCCGCCGCTACACCCCTGCCGCCGGTACTTTTTTCGTATCTATACCAAAAAAAACAAAAAAGTAATTAAACTGTTAACTTGGACAAACTTGACGGTAAAGGGTAGTGTAGCGGCAGGTGAAGGGAGGGGGAGAGTAGAGTAGTATTGAACATCACACACAAAGGTATAAGTCACCTTAGTTTCAAAACTTTATAAATTTGTTTGTCTGTAAAACATATAATATACGGTAATTATATGTAATCAATGTATGGGCAAATTGGGCAACAAACAGTACGAAACTTTCCATAGTTTTGTATTTCGACGACCTCAGTGGCGCGTCGTGCGAAAGCACGGCTGCAATGCAGAAGGTTGCGAGTTCGATTCCCGCCGGATGCAAGTATTATGCTTAAAAATAAATATTTGTGTCTGGTCTGGGTGTCCCTCTATGTATAATATGTATGTATTTACAAAAGAAAAATAAATATACCTAAGTATTATATCCGTTGTCAAGTCACCGTAACACAAGCTTAGTCGCTTACCAGGGGGCTAGATGACGCTATGTTGTTCACATAATTTATTTATTTAATTTATTTATTATTTATAGGTATGTCACCAAATTTTCAAAACTTAATAAATTTGTTTGTCTAAAAAATAGAATGACCATACTAGTTGACCTATTTACCTTCTTTTTTATAAACGATGAATAAAGCTTGACTCAGGGGAATACCCTGAGTCAACCTGAGGAAGAGATTTGTTTCCATAAATTTTGTCGCTACAATGCCTGAACAATGCGCATGTCAACAATAGCTTAGAAAATTATAGCTTAGTTTTTAAGTAACTGATATGTATGCACCTACCCATATAGTACCTATTGCTTGCAATGATTGTCTTTGTCTGGCAACTGTGAAACTTTATATCGCGGTAAAAAAATAAAAAGGTAACATAGTTATTTATCTCTTAATCATCGTTTATAAGTAGGAGGTAACTGTAACTGCAAGAAAGTTTGCAAATTTACTCTCATAATTTATAGAAGATCGTGAATTCGCGAGAATGCTCGCGAACCATACAGCGTTGGTCGCGCGAATGAGCGCGTGTCTTTTTGATTCCATCATCATCATCCGAGCGTTGTTCCCGGTTGCATCTCTCTCGAGAGCCCGGGGTCCGCTTTCCTACTTTTACGTTCTTCGTTACGTTTTCCACTTCGCACGATCTTCGGCATCCCGTGTAGTGAGGCCATTTGCACGCATATCCGATCTTACAACGTCAAGCCAGCACTTCTTGGGTCTTCCCAATCTGCCGCGGCCGGGCGGAGGCGCCATAGCAAGACACTTGTTTCCAAGTCTTGTCGCGTGTCTTTTTGATTACTTATAAGAAGTAATATGAAGATAAGATATCAAACCTTATCTCCATTATCACTATGGAGATAAGGTTGAATATGTAGTGTTAAGTTTTAGATTAAGGGCCCTATACCTGCTAAACTGAAAATCCATGTCGGGTGCATCGAAAATTGTTGATTATTTCATGACGGAATGTCGTAGAACTTTTTTTTGTGTATGGATTGTAGGCGACATTATGTCCGATATTTGAGTGCAATTTCCATACAAATATGTTGAAACGTATTGAAGCCTATCGACATTTTAGCCAAATCAGAAATTTTTTGTCTAAAATTTGGATAGGCTTTGCACCAATAAGAGATTCTTGTCTTAAAACTACATCAAAATGTAGGAAACAATGTCACCTACAATCCATACACAAAAAAAGTTCTACGACATTCCATCATGAAATAATCAACAATTTTCGATGAGCCCGACAGGGATTTTCAGTTTAGCGGTTAAAGGGCTCTTAACGCTTCGACTCTACGCTAGTATAAATTGACCCTAAGAGAACAAATATGACCCTCGTATTGATTATAGTTTCCTATTTTCTCTTAAAATCACCATAACCCAACCGGCCATGGCGGCCAAAGAGCCGTGACTTTTCTATCAGTGTAATTAATGATTTTTCTTCCACTAAATTAGTTTTTATGATTGAACAGGACACTTTGTCAGATGATACGCGCCCTGTCGGCGGCTCCACCGTTCTGCGTGCCTAACTACCATAAAATATTCGAGGAAGCAGAGGTTTGTACGTTTTTGAAGTACGCTGTGTAGTGAAGTAAATTAAAACTTACCTTGATTTTAGTTTTAAAGTGTTTTCTGTTAATAAATGGAAAATCTCCATACAAACGTAGTCGACTGTTTCCTCTCTGGTTAGATACATTAGAGCAAATATGTTTATGCCATAAAATCTATATCTGCCATGACCTACGTTTTGTTTTTTTTCATTTTCTACTTAGAATAAAAATAAAATTCAGAAAAAATTGAAAATGAAAATAATCATAAAGTACGGGCATGGTCAAGGCTGATATAGGACTTATGGCATAAACATATTTTTTCTAATATCTTTATCCAGGGAGGAAACAGCCGACTACGTTTGTGAAGTTTGTATGGAGAAAAGAGTAGGTAGACTGTCCTCTTAATGAAATGCTTTCGAATACTGCCCGACAGGACTATAGTCAGGTGAAATTTTCACAGATGATGTAGGCCGTTGCCACTATAATTAAGTCACTATAAGTCGTGGATTTTTGGACTTGGGAAAATGGACAGAATACGTTTACCTTCTTTTGATAAAAATTGATAATTATGACTCAGAAGCACCTTCGGATTAAACACAAATATTTAAATTTCTTTTTTAATATTTGTATGTAGCTCAAGGCTATTTTATTTAGACAATTTATTTTAAGGAAAAAAGCATTCAAAAATGTTCACTTGCGGCGAGGCTTGAACTCGCGTATTTGGGCGAAACCGCGAACCCAAATACGCGAGATCAAGCCTCGCCGCAAGTGAAAATTTTTGAATGCTTTTGTCCTTAAAATATTATATTTACAAATATTTAAAACAAGATTCTGCATCCTTTTGTGTCTCGAGCGGATTCACATATCCCGTCCTATTAGGTGCCTTTATTTTAAAACGTTCGTGCCATTTCGGCCAATTTAAAAAGCTCGATTTCTTTCTGTCGATTTTGGTTTGATATCGGACTCCTGCAGCGAATGATTGAAAGCGAGTGACAAAATCGAGCCATTTAAATCGCTCGGCGTAGCACAAGCGATTCAAAGAGTCTCTAGTCTCTACATGAAAATTACTTCACAAAAAATATCTTGTTTCATATAGGTAGGTTACCTTAACTATTATAAAAAATAAAATCCAATTTCATTTACAATTTGACAATGAAATTAAAATTACTTACTACGTAACTTAAATAGAATATATGTTTTCAAGTTTCAAATACTTACATTTTTTTCCAATAACTTATTCATTGGAGAAACGCTTTTGTGTTCGTGATGGAAATCAGAAAGGAGTATTTGAAATCAAGATATTATTATGAAAAGCAATCTATCCGAGCGTCGACGGCGATGTAAAATTAAATAAATAAAACTTACCTATACTTATATTATAGCTTAGCTGTATATTTTGGTAAGGGCAATGTAATCCAAAAAGTTAGTCACCTTTGTTGTATGGCAGCCCCATTAAACATTAATTTTGTTCTGTTTTTAGAATTTCTTGTTATAGCAGCGACATAAATCTACATCTACACAATATTATAGAGAGGAAAGATTTGTATGTGTGCGTGTGTGTGTCGTATGTTTGTAATGAATAAACTCAAAAACTACTGGACTGATTTAAAAAATTCTTTCACCATTAGAAAGCTACATTCACCCTGAGTACTTTTGACATATGCTACTTTTGATCCCTATATTCTCACGGGATCGGGATTTACGCGAGTGAAACCGCGGGACGCAGCTAGTGCATTATAATGTGAATTTCAACTGTCTATTTCTATACCTTATCTCACAATCTTAGATCAGAATTGTAAACAAAGAACTGTCAATATCAAAGGAAAAACTAAATAAAGAGCTGTCGCCTTCAAATAAATGTAGGTACGGGTTTTTTTGTTTACATTTTTGAACTAAAATTCTGAGATTATAGCTATTATAGTTCATGAGATTCATAGCCTGGTGACAGACAGACGGACATCGGAGTCTTATAACAGGGTCACGTATTTACCCTTTCGGTAGGTACGATATCCTACAAAAACTTTTACAAGAATACTTGACCATTAACACCCGTATTTATAGACGAATCTAAGTGATTGCTATGGCTAAGCAATGCCCCGTCTTGCTCTTATGATTTTTAACGCCATCGAAAATGTGACAAACCCATTACTTAGACAAGTAATTACTTAAAATTGACTATGAATACGAGTGTAAGCTTTACACTAACCTATTTAGATTGTTCTACGATTACCGCGATGATGATTTGAAATAAGACTTGTTATAATAAGTAGGTACTTATTTTTCAACGCTCAACATTCCGAAGTCTTTCCTTTCTGGTTCCATACAAGTTTTTGTTATCCATACAAGTTTTTGTTATCCATACAGGTACCAATAGAAGCCGCTCACTTGTACGACGCGGTAACACTGTGGGCGAGAGCAGCCACCGCTGTGATGAGGAGCGGCTTACCGCCCACCGACGGCGCAGTCTTGATCAACCTCCTCCGACCTACCACTTACAGATCTGTCCAGGGGTATGATGTAAGTAGTTACCACTATTCTTCCAGGCATTTGGAACTCACTCGGGATTCGATCGTGGATCTAGTTGACTAGTATTAAATTTGAAAAGGTGCATTTGGTCCTTGGAGGGCGATTCTCGCGCGCGCGTGATATTTAATGTCTATTATGCCTAGGCCGCACTCATCGCGAAAACGCGAATGTTCGGGTTATCGCGTCAAATATTCGCGAATACTTCTGAAATTCGGCGAAGTATTCGCGCACATCCCTCCGCTGTCGGTAAACTCTTGCACATCAAAGGGTTTTATCGCGATGAACTTCGCTTGCGCGTCCATACTTCAGTCGGCCCGCACCCATCGAGCTTAGCGGACGTGTTAAATGTAACTACAGCTGAAGCGTAACATGGATTGGGGTAACGATAAAATTTAGTTATTTTGCGAATTACGAATCTGAGCCGATTTTATGTAACCCAAACGAAACGGGCCACAAAATAAATAATTATTTGTTTCTATAAAATATAAAGAAACCGCGGCATCCATGTTGTTTTTGCGTTTGTACATCGCAATAAATTTTACATCGCGCATTTATACTCATAATGTGGCCGAAGATTCGCCGTAGACCGAAGACGAAGTTTATCACCCGAATGTTATAGCGATGTGTGTGGCCCAGGCATTAGAGATACGTCGAAAAAACATGGCGGAAATGCTGGATGCTTGGCTGGATGTCCATCGCAAACAGATTTGTCCGCCATGTTTTTTCGACATATCCCTAAAAGAAATAAAACTCACGCGCGCGAGAATCGCCTACCTGTACTTAATCAAACTAATTGATCACTTTGAATTAGGGAAAGGGGCGATTGGGCTCTGGTTCCATTTTCGTAGGGGACCTCTTGCTCCGTAACCCGAAATATTGTTTTTAAATAAATGCCTTTTAAATTGTTTCGACATTTTTGTTTTCAATTAGGTACAATATTTATTGGTTTAGACGTAGGGAAGGTAGAAATAAAGATATCTAAGTTTTGTACTAGAAGGAATGTCGAAGAAAAATTTACTTAGGTGAGTCGACGCAAACTTAGTTATTGGCGTGTAGGAACCCAGCCTAGACGTAGACATGCTGGTACCTAACTTGGAGAAACCGAGTTGGATGGACAAATGGACATGCCATTGTATGTGACATGTCCATTACAAGATTAAAAAAATATATTAAACTAAATTTGTGTAATAAGGCGTACTATAGCACGCCGGCATATTTTAATAAAAATTATCCATGGACAGTAGACATTATTGTTAAATGCTGTACTATTTATGTATTCTGTGGGTAAACTTAGTAACAAACAGCGAATCACCATACATAATTAAACGAAGTAGAGAGGTCAAACAAAAGGAAAACATCAAGAAACTCCGTTGGATTTTAGCGGAATTTGTGTTTATTTGTAATTAATTACTAATTAATTAGGTAAATAGGTAAGTTAGGTAGATCTGTGGGTAGATCCTATAATCTATTAATACGATAATAGGATATTACCTATATACCTAAATGTGGAAGTTTGTGTGTAAGTACCTAAGTTAGAATATCCTACTAATCCTACTATATCCTACTAATATTATAAATGTGAAAGTTTGTATGGATGTTTGGATGTTTGTTACTCTTTCACACAAAAACTACTGAACCGATTGCGATGAAACTTGGAATATAGATAGCTGGACACCTAGAATAACACACAGGCTACTTTTTATCCCGTAATTTCCGCGGGATCGGAACTTACGCGGGTGAAACCGCGGGGCGCAGCTAATAAGTCATAATTTTATGTTTTCCCGGGTCATAATAGCGTAATTTTTAACTTTTCCCAGTCCCCACGCGACCAAGACCATTGTAACATGGTTGAAAAGTCGAAATCACCCGATTCAGACACGGGAAAATTTAAAATTATGAGTCGTGTTCGTTTAAAAAGTTCATAAGAGTGTAAGTGACCGAGTTATGTTCATTACACCTTCATGCTGAAACTACTAAACCGATTGCGTTGAAACTTGGTATGCGGGTAGCTGTAGAAGTAGGTCAACACGTAGGTATTTTATCCCGATATTCCCGCGATTCCCGGATCAGCTAGTTGTATCTACTAATCCCTACTATTCTGTAGGTAATAATGTTCTAAATGCGAAAGTAACTCTGCTTGTTACGTTTTCACGCCTAAAACGCTGAACCAATTTTGACGAATATTGGCATAGAGATTTGATAGAGATAGATAACTAGACCTTGAAAAATGACTAGGCTACTTTTATTTCGTAAATTCCCGCGCTGCTAGTCTATACTTATATTATAAAGTTGGAAACATGTATGTTTGTATGTAGTAAAGAAAGTAAGAAAGAAAAGAAAGAAAGTATAGAAAATATAAAAATATAGAAAGTATAATTTATCAAGTAATTAAGACCGACCGACAAACTTTAATTATATTGCACGCTATTTACATCGATTTTCCAAACCATGCAGGTGGAAATACATCTACTTACAAAGAAATTTCGAATTAACGCAAGTAAATTTGTAGATTTCAACATCATAGAAATTTAAGAAAATCACCTTATGTTTTAAGTAAAAATTCTATTAGGAAAAGACGTGCCACGAAAATAAATTAAACTCTTTCTCCACGAGTCTAACTCGTCGAGCTGCATGCCTAAGAAAATAGGCAAATAACATTTTGGTAATTTGAGTAAGATTCTTCAGCAGTTCAGTTCAGTTCAGTAATTTTCAAAGTTAACAACATTTAGTTACAAAAGTCTATTTTAGGGTTCCGTAACCTTAATTTTTACAATAATTGATGATTTTCTGTTACCGCTATAACAACAAATACTAAAAACTGGTTTACAATATTGCAATTATCCTACGGATACCTAATTTGTTTGAAACTAAATTCTAACCTATGTTACTCCTCGATAATGTAGCTTTCTCTATAAAATTATAGAATTTTTGAAATCGGTACAGTAGTTTCAGAGCCTATAATGTTGGTTCCGAAACTACTGGCCATGGCAGATATAGGTTTTATGGCATAAACAGTGTTTTTGCTCTGATATCTTTATCCTAGGGAGGAAACAGCGTTTCCTCTTACCTGCCTTGTCCTGTTTCCGAGGAGCAAGACTAACTTAGTTTCGCACAAGGATACGACCTATCGACTTACAAAACCTTCTCAGATAACGGATAGTAACTTCAACTAGTAGTTTCAACTCTGTTACGTTTCTGTAATAAAATAGGTAGGTACTGACATAAAAACCATCCATTTAACTCAAGAACAACTTTTCTACGCGTCATAATACTTAAAAGGGCCCTAAAGTTATGGCTATGGCGTAGGGATCCCATTAGGCCCTAAACGTTGGGACATGTCAGCGTTATTACTTTATTTGGTAGGACTACTGTTACTCGCGTCGCGTTATTTGTATATGTCGTAGGATAATTTGATAAAAATTTGATAAAGAATAATTAGATATGACTATGATATTTCTCAATCTTATCTCTAGTAACATTGCGAAAATAGTCGTTGGCAGTCATGAACTGATTGATTGGATGACCGACTGATTGGTCGATCGGAACACTCCAAACAACATCTTCTCTGATTGGTTGATGACTTGACGTTTAACTTGTCAATTCATTCTGTGATGTACTGTTAGCGATGTTTTGTTTTACTCCGGCTAGGATAGGTTAGGTTAACGTTAGAACATGATTACATGCAGAGCTTTGGCAAGCGAGCGAAGCGAGCGTGACACGGCAGCTGTCGCCTAAGCGCTTAATACTATAAATAAAAAGCTTATTATTACTCCACGACAAATTACTTCTGACCTACAAGGTCAAACTATAAACTAATCACAGTACCTAGAGTTGGTCTGTAAACCAAAATTGAGCCAATCAAATTGAAGGAGAACCAATGTTACTAGAGCAATGCGTTTTTTTTGCAAAAAACCTAACTTATTTCAGTAAGATTGAGAAATATCATCAAAGTCTAACTATTCGTTTTTTTTGCAAAAAACCTAAGATTTTCGCATAAAACCTGTTTATCTATTATCCTACGACATATATATTATGTAAGTCGTAGCGGAGGTGTGACGCGAAATACCTTTGTAACTATTATCAATTCTGTGATACATTACTTCTGCGAGCGAGTTCGTATAATATCTTAAATTATCTAGAAATATACCTATAAACTTTTATTCTAAAAGATCAATGTGTGTTGCCACATGCCAGTGATGCTGATACCTGACGGATCCGAGACGCTGACTGTAGGTCTTGTTAAGAAGCTCAGAGTCGGAGAGAGCTATATCCCCACCAACCAGCATTATCAAGAAAAGTGGGGATATGAAAATTTGTGTTTTTTTAAATTGGCATGCTCCCCACTGGTAGGGAACTGTTAGTGGCAATCATGCCAATAAACCTATATACTTGGTGTATCCCTGCGTAAAACCAATGTACCAATGTAAAGAAATAAAGTACCTAAATCTACTTTGATGTGTTCTCAGGTATTTTATCAGTAAGCTTATGTGATTTTTCCAGGTAAACATGGACAGCGCAGGCGACGCAGAAGGCAACTTCACAGTAATAGGGCTCGTACCAAACGAGAAGGCGGCTGGAGGCTGGAGCGCGCAGCCTGTAGCTACCTTCAGATACGCCAACTGCTCCGTAATGTTACCGGTAAGCAAGCACTTTAGTCTTTATTTCTGTAGCAAACTTTTAGTTAGACTATTAATTGTCACTATTGTATATATTTAGATACCTATCGATTTCTTATGTCAAGGCATTTTACTATAAATATTTTACAACGAGAAATGCATCATCAAAAATTCTGCCGTGTCAGGATTCCAACCTGTGCCCCTCGCTTGCCGCGCGAGTGCACTAACCTCTGCGCCACACGGGGACCCACGTGACACAGTAAATGGTGAAGTTATCCACCCGAGCCAGTCAATAGTTATAAAACTGTTCTGGTAGATGACGTTCAAACCGAGCATTAGTCAGTAATCAAAAACAGGGAGAAAGCATAATCGTTTTTTCACCGTGTCACGTGAACTACCGTGTGGCGCAGTGGTAAGCGCACTCGCCCGCCAAGCGAGGGGCACAGGACACGGGACTAACTGCTTAACGTTAGTCCCGGTTGTTATCTGAGATAGCAGTCGGGAAGTCGAGTTAGAGGAAATAAAATGTAACACTAGGCACAACCGTACTATACCTACACGAAAAGAAGAATATTCTAAACTTCTCCGCCGTTCTTCGGTTCCACGCGAATCTCGTGGAATAGGATGTTTCCAGAGTCTTATTCAATTTTGGCCAGTTTATTGATTGAGTTAGGTGCCCCAAGTGACAGCCGATCGGCCTTCTCGAAGTTCAGCGATCTACATGATGCGTCGACGTCGTGAGGAGGCAAAAAAATAGTTTCAGGGACTATTTTGCCTCCTCGAAAGCTTCTATGGTTGGAACATAATTGGGTAACTGTTGGTCCATTCTATATATCTCCAACGAGATGTTCTTGGCCGGTAAAGTTAGCTGCGTAGGACGCAACCAAGAGGTCGGAAGCGAAACTCCGTTGTTACAAACAAAAATAGGCCAACTCTTCAATAAACAGACCTACGGACTTCTTAAGATAAACAATTTCGTACAATATTACTTTATATAAAGAATAAATAATAAGTCTCGTTGAATATTTTCTGCGTATTTTCATCTATTTACGTGTCTTATTTTGTTTGTAAACAAAGGACGTACGTCGTTCACTCAGATATCTCACTTGGAAGAAAAATAAGCGTGTAATAAATTGTGGTACATAGTCATAAACATAACATAAGTAAGTAGGTATGTTTACAAGTACAACTCAATACTTCTTATAGACTATTAGATATAATTTTATATAGAATTTTCCGTCTGTATGTGGCAAGAGCGGTGTTGGTCTATTAGTAGATACCCAGACTTTCATGCCGAGGGTTGTGGGATCGAATCCCAGTCGACCGCGCGCCGAAATCTTTTTCTTTAAGAAAAAGCTATGTGCGCTAATAACATCGCTCTTATGGTGAAGGAAAACATCGTAAAGAAACCAACATATCCTAAGACTCACTACGGTCAGAAGGCATGGGACATTCGCTAATCCGGAGTAGGATACCGTGGCGCATGGCGTCTTACTGCCTAATGTCTCTAAGAGGAGGCCCCTGCCCTGCAGTGGGACAGATTAATTTGCCTTTTTAGGGTTCCGTACCTAAAGGTAAAAACGGGACCCTATTACTGAGACTTCGCTGTCTGTCTGTCTGTCTGTCGGTCCATCCGTCTGTCCGTCTGTCACCAGGCTGTATTTCATGAACCGTAATAGCTAGAAGGTTGAAATTTTCACAGAAGATGTATTTCGGTTGCCGCTACAACAACAAATACTAAAAACAAAATAAAACAATTATTTAAAAGGGGCTCCCATACAACAAACGTGTTTCAAAAATAACAAGGAGTTTAGTACAATGTGAGGTCGCTTCTGATTGGTCAGGACAAATCGAGTTGGTCATGGAATTCAAAATGGCTGCCCTATCTGTCAAATATACCAGTCTGCCTTACTTACCAAAGAGTTTCTTATAAGTTTCAGATTTTCTTTGTGCCAAGGTTTTTTTTTTTTTTTTTTTTTGAGTGATTCGGTCGTTTGATGGGAGTAAGAATCGAAGATAAATATTTCATATTTTCCTATAAAATTTAAAAATTGGTTGTTGTAAACCATTTTAGGGTTCCGTATCCAATTGTGATAGTGGTACGGAACCCTTTGTGCGCGAGTGTCGCACTTGCCCCGTTTTTTATTTTATTTTTGTGGCCGCACTTAGGTAACGAAATGTGGTTTTCTCACGAGATTTGGAAGCTAGCCAAGATTGTATTACCTACTATGAGGCAAAGGGAGGGATTTTGGCAAGAATATTTTCAAATGATTAATTGAAAATCGATGGTTTATTTTTTTAATGTGGCGATGTTGAACACGGAGCGCGCCGAATTCATTTAATATTTGCCGAGTCATTTAAATTACCAGAAGTTTTCGTAAAAATGTACTCGTAAGGGTTGATTCGACCAAACTAGAATATAAGGAATGAATAACAAATCGACAGTTTTTCACGTGAACGAGAGTCTAACAAAAAACGATATTGGCAAAGGAATTATTGCTAATCATTTCTTATTCCAGTTTGGTCGAAGCGAGCCTTAGTAGAAGTCGTAACATGCAGTTATTTTTTAATCGGCGTATTTTTAGTAAAGATGTAGAACGTAATTTAACAAGTAGGTACTATAATGTACCAATATTACGTTCGAAACTATCCTAAACAAATGAAGATTCCATTAACAATAATTGAGGGTTAAATCATAATGGCGCATTTGTGAAATTTGAAAATTCAATAAAGTTTTCAGCGGTTTGAACGGAGTTACCTACGTCTATCTAGTGTCCCCAATTATAAAATGGGTAGGTACCATTATGTACCGGGTGGTGGGTATCAGTATGTTTAGGTTTCTCAGCCTTAATTGGCATGCAAGCCTCAGTGGGTTATTGGTTTGGCTGTGTCCCTCCGTTATTGGTATCTCGGTTACTACGATTCAAGCATGTGCTTAGTGTAGAACTAATTTCGAATATAATTTGGGAAATCCTACTAATATTATAAATGTGAAAGTTTGTATGGATGTTTGTTACTCTTTCACGCAAAAACTACTGAACCGATTGCGATGGAAACTTGGAATATAGATAGCTGGACACCTAGAATAACACATAGGCTACTTTTTATCCCGTAATTCCCGCGGGATCGGGACTTACGCGGGTGAAACCGCGGGGCGCAGCTAGTATTTAATACGTTTATTAATAACAAATATATTTTATTTGATTTATTTATGATTTTTACCAGCGTAAGTTCCGATCCCGTGGAATTTTCGGAAACCCTTTCTTATCGGATGCCTATAAAGAACTCACTCTCCCAATTTCGGCTCTACTATAAGCGGTTTAAGCTGCGCGTTTATCTATCAGTCAGTCAGGACAAAGCATTGTATAGATATTTAAATTTAGCGTACTTCGGGTACGATTTTCCTTAAAAAGGTAGGAATGTCCTTGAGTGATCGATGAATGATCGTCGTTGAGTGAATGTTACACTTAGGTAAACCTTAAAAAAATGTAGTTACCTACTTGATTATTAACTTGAATGAGACTATATTTTATTTTATATTGATATCAAAGCCTTTTGAAATGAAACTATTTTTTTTCTGTTTTAATTGCGCGATGTTTATTACTATAAGCATTGTTTCAATACTCAACGTCAATCCTGAAGAAGAGACCTGTAAAGGTATCGAAACGTTGAGAATTAAAACAATGCTAAAAGTAATAAACACTACGCGATAAACCCGAAAAATAAGTTTAATTTCAATTCAACATCGCAAAATAAGAAAACCAAAGCATTTTTCGAAATGTTCCTTTCTAAAAATGTTTGCGAATCCAGTTACTTATGAGAAAAAAAACATGCCCCAAACGTAAAATTGATCGACGATAGAGATAAGAGATGAAATCAATAAAATTGAACATCATTGAATAATAATGCCGTAGGTATCTTACGTCATAAATAAGTCAGGTACCTACAGACTACAGCCGAATACAGACAATTAAATAGAAAAGCCACTTTAAAGAGTGGTAACTTAAATAATTACAATACAATACAATATTTATTCATTACTAGCTGCACCCTGCGGTTTTACCAGCGTAAGTCCCGATCCCGCGGGAATTACGGGATAAAAAGTAGCTTATGTGTTATTCTAGGTGTCCAGCTATCTATATTCCAAGTTTCATCGCAATCGGTTCAGTAGTTTTTGCGTGAAAGAGTAACAAACGTCAAAACATCCATACAAACTTTCACATTTATAATATTAGTAGAAACCGTTAGGCTGTGCACGACTGGCTTAAATATGGTAGTTTGCTGCAGGGATGGTAGGGCGTAGCTTCGATGGCTGGTTGGATCGCTTTTTTCGTCATTTATCGTCCTTCTATTCACAATAAAATGCACTTTTCCCCATTTTAACCTCAAACTTATCGAGCAATGCGAGCATGGTCTGACTGTGTGACACGTCACCTTCACGTCACAGTTTTCTCTTTTTTAATTTTTTTAATTTCTTTTGCCGGTTGCAAAGTAGCCAGTGTCAGGTCACAAAAATCATAAACTGTGATGTGGTTGTGTCGTGTGTGTCCTTATTATTTTTTAGTAATATTATCTCTATATAATATTTTTTGGTTCATTTAGTAATTTATGTATAGGTAGGTATATTTATTGTGTGTGTGTGTGTATGTATCCTTTGAGTTCTGTTGTTTTTCGTCCTTATTCCTATATTTTATTTATTTTTTTCTTAGTTCTTTTTTTTTGGTTTTGTTTTTGTTTGTTAGGAGGGCCGAGAAGAAAGGTGGGTGCAGTCGGAAGACCAGCGCTGCTGCTATGTTATTTTATACTAGCAGCAGCATTATGCTGAGGCTGCGCCTATTCGGGCAGCGCACTACTCTCTACGTAGGTACCTATGTTTTGTTATTTACCTTTATTGTATCCAGTTATTTACTTTTATAATTTTTTTTATTGTTATGTAGTCGTGTGCTTGTCTGAATAAATCAATTTTCTTTCTTTCTTTTCTTTCTTTCAAAGTAGGAAGTAGGATTATGAAACTTATTAAACATTTCTCAAATTACGTAATAAATCAGTAATTGAGCTGCTTCTAAATTTCAAATGAGTAAAGTATGTAAATTTTCCGTTACTCTTTTGAATAAATAGAAATATAACGTCTGTTCGGTCGTAGAAAAATCAACTTCCTAGCTTTCACGGTTTATGAGATACAGCCTGGTGCCAGACGGACAGACAGCGAAGTTTTTTCAGCCTTTGGGAACGGAACCCTAAAAACGAAGTATTATACCAATTGTCCCTTTTCACAGGAGTTAGTAGGCTCATCGAACATCGTGTGGCCAGGCGGCTCTCCCCCCTCAGCGGAACCAGCTTGCGGCTTCGACGGGGTGAAGTGCTCTTTACCCCACGACCCTCGGGCGCTGTCCACGGCTGCCGTGGCTGCAGTGGTGGCACTCTTCGCTGCCGTGCTGCTCTGCAGGCATTATAGATACGAGCAGAAGCTGGCTTCTGTGCTGTGGAGGATTGAGGCGAAGGATCTGAGGTTCATCTCGCCGTATAGTGATAAGGTAGGCTATTTCCAAACTTATGCATATACCTTACTATCTGCGCCCCGCGGCTTCACCCGCGCAAGTGCCGTTCCCGCGGGAATATCGGAATAAAAACTAGCCTATGTGTTATTCCAGGTCTCCAGCTATCTACATACCGAGTTTCATGGTAATCGGTTCAGCGGGTTTTACAAACGCACACACATACATACCCACAAACTTTCAGCTATATACTATTAGTAGGATAGGATAGTAGGAAATAGGATGATCGTTTTGAATCTTCAGTAATCTAGTGTGTCTGCGGAAAGAGACTTCCAAAGAGAGGAAGACATGAGAAATTGATGTGTTTTTTTGCAGTGATCATGGGATTCACATTGTCGCATATTTAGAACGATAGTGGAACCAGAGCAATAATTTATAGATTAGTATCGATGGAGTATTCTTCTTCTTCTTCTTTTCGTGTACCTATAGTGGTGTAGGTCACCTAGTGTTAGCGTCACTGTCCACGGCAGCGTAGCGTACGCGTCATTTGCAGCTTGGTGTACGCCGACGTGCAGCTTGCATGCATCTTTCATACAAAATCACGAAAGTGTGTCCACGGCGGCTGCAAATGTCGCGCTGCAAAATACGCCTGGACACCGTCCACGGCAGCGTCATTTGCAGCTTGCTGTACGCCGGCGTGCAGCTTGCATGCATCTTTCATACAAAATCACGAAAGTGTGTCCACGGCGCTGCAAATGTCGCGCGTACGCCTAGCTGCAAAATACGCCTAGCCTGCCGTGCTGCATGTCGTACGCCGGGCGTAGGCGTATAAATACGCCGGCCAAGTGCGAGTCGGACTCGTGTACGAAGGGTTCCGTATTCTGAGAAGACTACTCAGAGACATGTAATTCGTCTTATAAGTTTTTTATATTATAGCGTAGCTTAACTTAGCTTAGCTGGCTTAACAATAGCGTAGCTAGCTTAGCTTAGCGTAGTTAAGCGTAGCTTACCGTAGTTAAGCGTGGTTAAGCGTAGTTAAGCGTAGTTTTTTTTTTTTTTTTTTTTTTTTTTTTTTTTGAATGTCGGGAGCTTTGTCCCGACGGCAGTTTTCCCCTCCCAGATAGGCAACAGGGGGTCTTCTAATGCTATTTAATTCTTTAGCCAAAAATATTTAAAGTAAAGGAAACTTGCTTTTGCTTCTTGCACTGAGTCCTTTCTCATTGAGTTTGGACCCTGTGCAAGGAGCAGCGCAAGGAGAGAATTAGTGGGGTTTTTAAACCAGGTTATAAAACTTAGTTTAAAAACACCACCAGAAAAAGGGGTGAAATTTTTTTAACCCCGGGTTAATCAACCCCGGGTTTGCAAACCCCGGATTAACAAACCCGGGTCAGCAAACCCAGGTTTAGTTGACCCCGGATTAGCAAATCCAGGTTTAGTTGACCCCGGATTAGCAAACCCAGGGCTAGCAAACCCCGGATTTGCAAATCCCAGGCCAACAGACCCAGGGTCAGCAATTCATATAGCTGCTATTACACTTGAGTTACAATCAAATCTGTTTTCTTCGGTGGGTTCAATTTCGTATGAATATGAACCCACCGAAGGAAACAGTACAGTATTTACACAATTATAGTACTTGGGTGCTGTGAGGACCCCCGTTCTACCTGGCTCTGTTAGGAGCGAGGCGACGCAGACACCGGGCAAGCCTGGTGCTATCTGCATACTTTAAAATGACGAGGGTTTTCACAGCAGCCGAAAAGTTCACATATAAAACTTATTTTTAGTCTCAACGTAGGCGGACGGGCCAAAACACACAGTTTCTCAAACTTTACATCGACTCAATCAATTTTTCTACACTTATGTATCTGATCCATCCGCCCTCGCTAAGACAGTCTAAAGCATAATACACTAAAACAAAATTGATGGCAGACCAGGGGAGTCATTATTATGTACAGTAGATTACTTTCTAATATTTATTTATATAGCCAACTTATCCTATTATAATTATTTTTCTTTGTTTTTGATTTTTTAATATTTTTATTTCCTTTTTTAACTTCATTTTATTCTTTTTTCTTTTGTTTTGTTCTTTTTATAATTTTTTGTTTGTTTTATCTTTTCTTTTTAAAACTATGAATTTCCGTTAGCCATATTTACACTGATTTTCTATATAATTTTAACTATTTACATTTATCGCTTAGATATATTTTAGATCACCTCTACTATTACTACAATTTACCAATTTATACTATTTTAATGAGAGTGCAACTTTACATTTATTTCACTTCCTATTTGATATTTTACAACTACCTATTTTACTATTTTTAAGCTATTTATGCACCTTTTGATATTTTTATATTTTAACTTATTTTACAGAGGTAATTAAACCGTAATTTTCTATTTGTGTCTAATCCATCATTCTAGAAAACCGCACACGTGCAGGAGCGGCACAGTGGGCCCAAACGCGCTTTTACAACAGCTTTCAACTTTACTTTCATCTTTCAACTTTCAATTTTACTTTCAACTTCCAATTTTTTACTTTCAACTTTCCGCGTTTTAACCCCAGGTTAAGTGCAGCAAAAGAACATTTTAACAATCCACTTTACTTACTGTTTTTGGGATCTCCACTGTGTCGCACCAGCCCGCTGCCTCCTTAAACACACCTAAAACAGAGGTCACTTTCCTCAGAAAAGCGTACCTCTGTTTCCGCACTACAGAACCATCTTTTCCACACACAATAACATTCTTAAAACTAAGGTTAGTTTGTCCATTCAGAGTGTCGCCCGTTGCAACTTTAGCAGTAGGCCACACTCTGTCTGGCCAAATTTTCCCATCTCTGACGTACTTTACACTCTACGCTGAACGAATTGTGCCTATTACTGAGATTTGGTTCCTGATTTTCACTTTCCCGTATACAATTTATACATATTGGGCATTCGCCTTTATTTGGACATTCAGCGTAGAGGTGTTCGTCCCCGCAGTGACTGCAGTTGCGCCCGGCCTGCTTGCAAAACTTTCTTCCATGACCAAAGCCCAAACAGTTTGTACACTGTATCAATGGACTCTGGTCTTGGACGACGACGTTCTGGATGTCCACATGGACCCGCCCGGCCGCCGTCATTTTTTGCCAGATGTCCGGGCGCACCCGCAGAACCACGTGGCACATATGAGGGTTTCTAACCTTTTTCCTATATTTTATTTCTATGTCCGCTTCTTCATGCTCCCCTAGTGTTTGTCTATTCTGTTTTCTTAAAGCCATCTTTATTTCGTCGTCCGTTAGGTAACTCATTACATTTTTTAAAATAACTAACGGCCACTTGTTTGTCTTCTTTTCCGTTTTTAGGTCCTTGTCTACATCGTGTATCCTTTTCATAACCTCTTCAATTTCTTCTTTCTTCCTGCATGTTACTATTACTCCTTCATTCTTCGCTCTTCTAATTCTTTGGATTTGCATCCCCGTTTCGCTTGCCTTAACCGCTTTTCTAATTTTTTCGGCGACACTGCTCGATGAGTCTATGCCTAGTTTCGAGGTAACTACAATGGAGTGCATCGGCTTCTCGTATCGGGTTGCTGTGCTCACCTCCGCTGCCGCTACTTGGGCGTAGGTTGCGCGTTCGGCGGTATCTTTGATGCACTCCATTGTCTCCTTCGAGCTTGCTTGCAGAATTTCTTTTACCTCTTGGATTCCGCGTAGTATGTCGTCTTGTCTGTCTAGCACTTTGGGAGAGGAGTCGAGGGTAGGCTTCTTCTGTTTAGAGCCATCGGGCGTTCCGCGAGACGGCGCCGCGGCCAGGGATGACTCTAGCCGTTTCACCATCAGCACGAAGGCCTTCAAAACTTTCTGCAGTTCCGCCCTATTTTCCTTCTTGATACGAAGCGAATCTTCTATCTGGGCGAGGCCGTACCTGTGTAACGCCTCAGCCTCAGCTAGTTTCGTCGTGAAGGTCCCCGGAATTGGCATTTCTACCTTTTTCTCCAACTCGCCGATGCTAGTACGCACGTGGCCGCCGCCCGCTGCTGAGGATCCTGCCCCGGTCATGGTTTTTTCAGGTTTCCCGGCCATATTGATAGTCGGAAAAACACGTGGAAAAACACGTGGTGGAAAAACACGTGGTCGTTAAACACGTGGTCAAAAAATATGTTGTTTTGCGCCAGAAGGGTCGCTAAAACAGTCAAAACGTTAGTATATAGGCAAATATATAAGTCCTATATACTATATAATGTTATGTAGATAGTCTACAGTCACTATAACACCACTTCACAATTTTCGGATTTTCTCGCGCGGAGCGACTTTGGGCACGTCCGTTCACCACGGCGGTACGATGTAGACTCGTAGCGTAGTTAAGCGTAGTTAAGCGTAGCTAGCTTAGCTTAGAGTAGTTAAGCGTAGCTTGCTTAGCTTAGCGTAGTTAAGCGTAGCTTAGCGTAGCGTATCTTAGCTTAGCGTAGCGTAACTTAGCTTAGCGTAGCGTATCTTAGCTTAGCGTATCGTAACTTAGCTTAGCTTAGCGTAGCGTAGCTTAGCGTTGCTTAGCGTTGCTTAGCTTAGCTTAGCTTAGCTAGCTTAGCTTAGCTTAGCTTAGCATAGCTTAGCATAGCTTAGCATAGCTTAGCATAGCTTAGCATAGCTTAGCATAGCTTAGCATAGCTTAGCATAGCTTAGCATAGCTTAGCATAGCTTAGCATAGCTTAGCATAGCTTTGCATAGCTTAGCATAGCTTAGCATAGCTTAGCATAGCTTAGCATAGCTTAGCATAGCTTAGCATAGCTTAGCATAGCTTAGCATAGCTTAGCATAGCTTAGCATAGCTTAGCATAGCTTAGCATAGCTTAGCATAGCTTAGCATAGCTTAGCATAGCTTAGCATAGCTTAGCATAGCTTAGCATAGCTTAGCATAGCTTAGCATAGCTTAGCATAGCTTAGCATAGCTTAGCATAGCTTAGCATAGCTTAGCATAGCTTAGCATAGCTTAGCATAGCTTAGCATAGCTTAGCATAGCTTAGCATAGCTTAGCATAGCTTAGCATAGCTTAGCATAGCTTAGCATAGCTTAGCATAGCTTAGCATAGCTTAGCATAGCTTAGCATAGCTTAGCATAGCTTAGCATAGCTTAGCATAGCTTAGCATAGCTTAGCATAGCTTAGCATAGCTTAGCATAGCTTAGCATAGCTTAGCATAGCTTAGCATAGCTTAGCATAGCTTAGCATAGCTTAGCTTAGCTTAGCTTAGCTTAGCTTAGCTTAGCTTAGCTTAGCCAAGCTAAACTAAGATTACCTAGCTAAACTATGTGTACATAGTTGTATGCCAAAACAACGTCTTCAACGTTCGACGACATAATTGAAAACGTTCGCGTGCATCCAATACGCCCATGCAGCCCGGCGTACTGTTTTCGTACGCCTGTGCAGCCCGGCGTACTGTTTTCGTACGCCCGTGCAGCCCGACGTACTGTTTTAGTACGGGGACGCGCCTCGTTGATGGGGTTTCGTACGCCGGGCTGCACAGGCGTATAGGCGTATTTTGCAGCTACGCTGCCGTGGACAGTGACGCTTAGAGTTTCTCTAAGGCCTCTAAAGACTAAGTCAATAGCTAAAGCTGTATTATATACATAGCCAGAAAGCTTCAGAAATAACCGAAATTAATATTTACTTCGAACAAAAAAGTGTCACAGAGACGAGGAAAAAGAAAATTGCACACTGCCTTCCTAAGTGTATTCAATTAATCAAAGGAAATAAAGTCGAGGGATATTTTAATAATATTAGTAAGTACAATTTAAAAAACCCAACAAAATTAGATTTTTAACATAAAACGTAATATATTTTTTTAAAATTCGGAGCAATTTGCGGACGAAGCCGCAAAAGCCGCAATGAATATTTAGTAGGAATTATTTTACATATACCTACCTATCTACCTACATAAGTAAGTACGTATTATCTACTGTGGTGGCAGAAATTGTAATACTTTCCGCTACTTTGCAATGCGAAGGTAAATGCCAAATGAAATTACAAATTGCTTCCTTTCAACTTAATTTACACTAATTAGCTTAATTTGAAACTTTTAACGAAGTGTTTGATCAAAGTTGTATTCACTGCTAAGTAGGGCTTGTTATTTATTAATATACTGTCAGTCAGGTTAATTTATCCAGTAAGAACTTGTATTGTTTTCAGTCAAAAGTCAAAACACAAAAGCGGTCGAAATTTTCAAAACTAGCTACGACTCATTTTTCTAATCTAGGATAAAAAAAAAGTAACCGTTCCTTTCGCTCCTTTCGCTCGCCAACGTATGGTCATAATACGAACTTTAACCTAACCTATTTCGTGAAAAGTACTATGTGTTAACATTTTTGTTACCCAATTTTGAGCGAGAGCGTCAGTTAAAACTTAAAACTAGTTTTGACTGATATCACTAGTTTTTAAGACAATTCAACACTTTTGATTCGTATTAAAACTAATAGGTAGTATTGAAAAGTTAACACAAGTAAAAGTATAAATCATTTCCGGGTATTTTTGCGAAAGTGACTTTCTGCGTCAAGCCCTTCAGGACCTCTTCTTTCACAATTGCTAAAGTTTTAACGTTTGCTGTTCAAACTTTCTTAATATTAACAAAAGATTTTGTTTTGACATCGATCTCAACCTTAACAGTAGATATGGCATGAGAAGGAAGACAAAACAAGCCACCGAACCCCAAATTCAAATTCAGGCTTTTGACTTTTTAAGCGTCAATCATCAATTTTTATACGATGATTCTACTGTAACATTGTGATGGTAGGGATGACAGTAGAATCATCGTATCGGCTGGAATTATCGTATCGTTGTCGTATCGAAAGAACCGCTGCCGCCTCATGTCGCCCGTTGCCAACTCGTACCTTTAAGGTTAGGTAGACTTAAATTTGTGACACATCAGAAGACACAGAATCAGTGAATATAATTAAAGAAGGTAACTAAATACCTACTTCTCGTTAAAACTTACCTACAGCCTAGTGACAGAGAAATTCCCCTGAACCTATTGTTTTCCCCGAATTCTGACAAGTCGTCGCGTCGTGAGAGTTTCGGGCTCAAGTTTCATTGTTTGTTATGTATTGTAGGTTCTACTCTTAATGGGTATTATGTAAGTTCAAACCATCGTGTTTTGTCTCGTGCCGCGACCACACATACAGCCCAACTAGAGCCAAGTACTTTCTCAATTGTAGACTACGATTTGACACGTCTTCCTGAAGAAAAAATGGCAAATATACAAACAACTAAAACGTCAATTGTTCTAAAAAACCGATTCAGATGCGCCTTGGTATTGGACATTGCTTTGACATTGGACAATTATAATTACTAATTAATAATAATAATCAATTGTGTGAGTAACACACAGCGCCATCTAGACCCATGGTAAGCTACTAAGCTTGTGTTACGGTGACTAGACAACGGTTATAATACACCTAGATTAGAAACAAACATTGATTTTTACCTTAAATATTTGAAACCGGGGGAATCGAACCCGCAACCTTCGGCTTTGCAGTCGGGCAATCGCCCGACGTGCCACTCAGGTCGTCAATTGAACGCAATGTTCACATCATGTCTACGAACTACACGTTGGTTCCAAAATCAAAATCAAAGTACTTTTATTCATTCGGATATTACAATATATCTCTTTGAATCGTTACAATTTAATCTACTGTGTCTTCGGAACGCGACCTCCAATGAGAAGAAGACACAAGAAACTCATGAGGTTTTTTTTCCCAACATTGGAGCCAATATAAAACCCATGTGAGGCCGCGGCATTATCCAGAAAGCAGTGTTACTATGTGAGGCTAACAATAAGACAGTCTGTTACCTAACAACTGAGTGAAGGTAGGTATCACAAAGTACAATATATTATATTATAGGTAATAGAGACATCAGTAAAAATTGCGACTACAGCGCCTCTGACATTTGATAGAGTAACTAAAATCACCTACCGTCGCGCGACGGCCCACTAATTTTATTTTATTTTATTTGAAATAATGCAGGTACCTAATAAATGTAAAATTCTTTGCTTCTAACAAAATTATTATTAATTAACAAAGAATTCCACATTTTATCATAGTCACTTAAAAATAAATACACAATGTTTATATGACGAATTTATTTCCTTTTTCTTTTATTAAAACAATCTGCTGCTAACTTTTTTTCAACATCTTCTTCAATCACCTCTCTGTCCCTCCTGCGACCTTTCAAAATATTATTTATAGAGGGGTCGTCGAAGTCCAGATTCAAAGCCAAATTATTATGAAAAAGCACAAAAACACAACATTCAGAACAGCAAAACGAAACCGAATGGGAAAAAAATAGGGTTGCAGTTTTTTTTCCCCAGAAAGGAGATAAAAAAAACCGGGCAAGTGCGACACTCGCGCATTAAGGGTTCCGTACCACTATGACATTTGGGTACGGAACCCTAAAATGATTTACATCCAATTTTTAAATTAGATAGGAAAATGTGAAATATTTAGCTTCGATCCTTACTCCCTTCATACGACCACACCACTCAAAAAAAAAGAGAAAAAAAAAACTTTAGCAGAAAGAAAATCTGAAATTATAAGAAACTCTTTGGTAAGTGAAGGCAGACTGGTATATTTGACAGACAGGGCGGCCATTTTGAATTCCACGACCTGCTCGATTCCCTTGTAGTTTTTGAAACACGTTTGTAGTATGGGAGCCCCTCTTAAATATTTGTTTTATTTTGTTTTTAGTATTTGTTGTTGTAACGGCAACCGAAATACATCTTCTGTGAAAATTTCAACCGACTAGCTATTACGGTTCATGAGATACAGCCTGGTGACAGACGGACAGACAGACAGACAGACAGCGAAGTCTCAGTAATAGGGTCCCATTTTTACCCTATGGGTACGGAACCCTAAAAATATTTATAAATATTTTTTGAATTATTTTATTGTAATTGATTAATTACATATAATATGGATTTTATTATCTGAAATAAATGTTTTTAATATTCTATTTTGAGTGCTTAAACTTGCACTGGGCTTTCTTAGAAGTGTTTTTTTTTAAGAAACAATACTTCTGCAAAAACACAACGCTCGATAGACGCAGGGCTGGATTCGAACCAGCATCTTACTCAAACCGGGAGTAAGATGCTGGTTCAATTCAAAATCAAAATAAAGATGAGTACCTACCTAATTAATTAGATGGAGTAAAATGTCAATTATAAAATTAAATGTCATTGGAATAAAATAAAACAAAAATGGGAAGTTTTGACGGGAACGCCAAGACAACATGTCGTGCTCCAATTTTATTTTCGTGAAACTATATTGTAAACCAGGTTAAATTCTCGGCCTAATAGGTCTTTTCCCAGATTCAGAGATTGAATTATAGGTATACCGACTGGGTCTTATAACCTGGCGGGTTAAAAATAAAGTTCAAAAATATATTTGAATATGGTGTCTACTTTTATCTCTTTTCATTAGAAGTATTATTAAATGGATTTTTTTTGTGATTTTTACCACTGTTTACGCTGTTGTGGTTTTGAAAATTATAAGGAAATTATAAGTCCGTATCTACCCTAACTACACCACAATACAGTTTCGTGAAAATAGTGACATCTAACATTTGACGTAGAAACTACCTAGTACCAAAGCACGTCATAGTTTCAAAATAAGTTCGAGCTGAAAAGCCTGTGGTAGGTACGATATTTTTTCTACTTGTAAATACAAAAGAATAAATCTATTTTAGTACCTAGTTATAAAGTAGGTTATAAAGTAGGTTATAAAGTAGGTTATAAAGTAGAAGTATAAAGTAAGTACTTTATACCTATTAAAATATATTTTCTTTTGTTATTTATAAAATAAAGCTCTTAAAACTAGGTTCAAAGATGAAGTAAGGATAAATTGAATCCTTAATAGGATCATGGACTACTTTTATTCTGATATTCCCTCGAGATCGGCGTTACGTTGCAGCGTTTTATTTTTATTTTCAGCGCACTGATGAAAGATATAATAAAAATAAATTGTTCTGGGTCTATGTATTAAAAAAAAATAAGTACAGTGGCCGGCAAATAAGTTGAAAAAAATGGCGGATTCGCAGAAGTCGATTTTTCATAGAAGTCGCATGTAAAATTTACTGCGCGAACTTTCCACATCCATGTCAAAATTTTTCAACTCATCTGCCGGCCACTGTATAAATTACTAGCTGCATCCCGCGGTTTTACCCACGTAAGTCCCGATCCCGTGGGAATTTCGGAATCAAAAGTAGCCTATGTTACTCAAGGTTAATCTAGTTTTCTAAAGGTAAAGCAATTTTTGAAATCCGTCCGCTAGTTTTTGAATTTATTCATAACAAACATACAGACGCACACACACACAAAAATACAAAACTTTCCTCTTTATAATATTAGTATAGATAACCGGTGCGTTGTCTATCACCGTTTTGTTTGGCACTTAAAGCTTATTAGCTTACCACGGGGCCAGATGGCGCTGTGTGATGTACACAGTTTTTTTTTTTTTTTTTTTTTTTTTTTTTTTTTTTTTTTTTTTTTTTTTTTTATAATTCATTTGACGCAGTAACGGAGAAAAGTTACAAATTCAAACAGTAAAAAAAAACGGGGCAAGTGCGACACTCGCGCATAAAGGGTTCCGTACCACTATCACAATTGGATACGGAACCATAAAATGGTTTACAACAACCAATTTTTAAATTTTATAGGAAAATATGAAATATTTATCTTCGATTCTTACTCCCATCAAACAACCGAATCACTCAAAAAAAAAAACCTTGGCACAAAGAAAATCTGAAACATAAAAGAAACTCTTTGGTAAGTAAGGCAGACTGGTATGTTTGACAGATAGGGCAGCCATTTTGAATTCCATGACCAACTCGATTTGTCCTGACCAAGTCCTGTCCTTGTTCCTGTCCTGACTCCTTGTTATTTTTGAAACACGTTTGTTGTATGGGAGCCCCTTTTAAATAATTGTTTTATTTTGTTTTTAGTATTTGTTGTTGTAGCGGCAACCGAAATACATCTTCTGTGAAAATTTCAACCTTCTAGCTATTACGGTTCATGAGATACAGCCTGGTGACAGACGGACAGACGGACGGACGGACGGACAGACGGACAGACAGACAGACAGTGAAGTCTCAGTAATAGGGTCCCGTTTTTACCTTTAGGTACGGAACCCTAAAAAACAGTATAAGTAAGCTAATTATTGAACATTTTTCCGTTTTAATCGCGTTTACAAGTTTACAAGTTCTTTAGGATTGGCAATCCTGGAGTAGGCCAGGTACAGATCTGTAAAGGTCTCGAAACGTTGAGCGTTGAAACAATGCCAAAAATAATAAATACCACGCGATTAAAACCAAAAAAATGTCTTTAATTTCAATACAACATTGAAAAAACAGAAGAAAAAAAATCATAGCTAATTATTCCAAACAAAAGTCACCTATCCACCAAAAAAAACTACATTGAAATCGGTTCATCCGTTTGTGAGCTACGATGCCACAGACAGATACACACACACACAGACAGACAGACAGACAGACACGTCAAACTTATATCACCCCTCTTTTTCCGTCGGGGGTTAAAAATAAGGTAAAGTGTCATAGCAATGTTTTCTCGTAGCTTCAATCCGTCAGCTGTTTATGAGCTACCCTTACTTCTTACTGACCCACTCAAGGAATATCTTCAAACAGTAAGTAGATTAGTTACCAGCCAAGTGCGAGTCGGACTTGCGCACGAAAGGGTCCCGTACCATTATTACCAAAACAGACAGACAGACGAACAGCGGAGTCTTATAGTAATTACCGTTTGGATACGGAACTCTAAAAAAAACTTGTATTGCACTACCTATAGGAGCCCTTTATTCTGTTTCTAGTATTTATTGTTATAGCGGCAACAGAAAATACGTATTAGGTACCTACATTATAGTAATTTCAACCTTCATAGCTATTAGAGTTCATAAGATACAAGTTACAACCTAGTGACAAACAGACAGACGGACCATGGAGTCTTAGTAAAAGGGTCCACGGAATACTAAAAATTGGAATAACTTTAAGAAGATTATGAGTAAATCTCATTGAGTCACTGTCCTTCAGGGACAAGGGTTGATGTATGCCATTTGAAACGTGATCCATTTGAAGGTCAATTCCGCTTTGTTGGTTTACTTAGGGTGCTTCCGCATTAGAAGTAGGTATACCGATGTACTATCAGCAACAAAAGCGGCTATCCAGTTAGCCGAAAGATTCGTTTGAACCGAGCGTGGAAAAAGCATATTATTATTATACACACATTGATATAGGCATATCTATAAATATCAAATGTGTGACAATTATTGTGTATCTAAATTGGCATGCAAGCATACGATAGGTAATAGGTAAAAATAAATAAATAAATAATTAGCCCGTTAATTTGTCCCACTGCAGGGCAAGGGCCTCCTCTTAGAGGGGTTAGGCAGTAAGACGCCACGGGAGCCTACTCCGGCCCCCCCGAAGGGTTCCCGCCTTTTCGTGGCGGGGGGGCTTAGTAGCCGTGGCCTGGTCAGCCACGGTGAACCAAGAGGAACCCACCCGAGGAGGAGCCGCTCGAGCTAGCTCGCGGCTGGAGGAGGATTCGGGGCCGCGGCAGGAGAGGAGTGTCGGTGTTTCGTTGCCGCTCTCCCTATCTGCCGCGGCCTCGGCGGGGCCGCCACCGTTAAATGGCGGACGCGGTGGGGCTGCAGGGGAAGAGGCGTGTCGGTGTGTCGTTGCCGCTCGCCCTATCCTCTGCAGCCGAAAAGAGGTCGGCGACGGGGCCACGGACCTCACCCGTCGCAGGGTAACCAGGGGTGTCCAGACATCCCTGGTTCCCCTAAACGGCTCTTGGCGGCGGACTCGGGGGAGTTCATCGCCAAACACTGAGCCCAAGGTGGCGGCGGCGTGTCCACGCCGCCCGTCGTGAGGGTTTTCCTCTACGGAGGTAGAGAGAAGGGGCCTAATCAGGCCGACAGCTGTTGGGGGCAACGGTTGTTTTGCTAACGCTGTTCCCGTTGTCCCCGACAAATAGCGGCGAAGGGTATACCCTGGCCACTCTTCGGCCAGGGGGACCCCTACACACCGGGCCGCTCTTCCGGCTCCCGGGACCGTCAAGTCCGTCGGTCTTAAGGCGATTCTCCAAGTAAAAAAAAAAAAAGCCTACTCCGGATTGGCGACTGTCCCATGCCTTCGGACTATGGTGAGGGTTTCGAAACCGACATGCCCTAGGACATGTCGGTTTCGAAACCACGACCCTCGGAATGAAAGTCGGGGTATCTACCACTAGACCAACACCGCTTACCACCAAGGTAGTAGGTATGTTACAATTAACAATAAAGTCATAGGTATCTTTACTAAGTCAATCTAAATGTACATTGCAAGCGAAATCAGACCTTACGGTGGGTAGCCACTTTTGTTGTTGATAGTAGTTACAGTGATGTGAATGATGTTTCATAGGTATATGGCATACATATGATATTACGGCCTCTGTTGCGCGTCGGGCGAAACCCTTACTGCAACGCAGAAGGTTGCAGGGTCGATTCCCGCCGGGGACATACTGATCACAATGTTTGTTTCTGGTTCTGGATGTTTTATAAGTCCCTTGCGACGTGTTATTGCGGCTACAGAAATACATCTTCTGTAAAAATTTCACGCACTTCTAGAAGAAGGAATACGGCAATGGAAAAAATCCTACCCGGCTGCACCGGTCAAAAATAAAATAAAACTAAATTACTAGAAAGAGAAGAAGAAAAAAAGAAAGAAAGAAGAAGGAAAAGAGAAAGAAAGAAAGGAAAATGAATCTTTATTATAATGAATTTTTTCATTCATTATTATGCGCAGTTATGTGTGTGTTTTTAACATCATGGTAACCAAGATACAGTCAAAGTGTCTTAGAAGATATTAATAGCCCAATAGTGCTAGAAACCTAGACAATGTGCATAGCTCTTACTGGCCATGTGTGTACATTTCAGGGTGAAGCCAAACACTTGAAGCTAATTTCAGAGTGTGTGTGGGCTTGTTAAATTGCTACATTCACTGGCTTTTAAATCTGGATCGGGTTCAAAACGTCCTAGTCTACACTTTTACACTATCTACACTAATATTATAAAGACGAAAGATTTGTATTTGTGTGTGTGTGTTTGTAATGAATATACTCAAAAATGACTGCCGAATTCAAAAATTCTTTCACCATTAGAAAGCTACATTCACCCTGAGTAACATAGGCTACTTTTAATCTCGATATTCTCACGGGATCGGGACTTACGCGGGTGAAACCGCGGGACGCAGCTAGTAATATCTAAATTAAACTATTTTATTCGGTTTTGGATAGGTACTCACGGGGGTTCATTTCCTTATGTGATTTATGCTTACAAAAAGTTAAAAATGCCTTGAGCAATAAAAACGTAAGAAATATTAAAAAGTTTTAAATTTTATTTTTAAGCATAAATACTTGCACCCGGCGGGAATCGAACCCGCAATCTTCTGGGTACTAACGCACGATTCGCCACATGAGGTCGCAAAGTCGTGCAATATTTGTTTATCTACAGCGATTTATTATATTGATTCGTCTAAATGCAATGGTCTTCACCACTCTACAGATAATCAACGGAGTTAATGCTGTTTGCGGGCTTGGGGTTCTGATAAAAATATAATCCTACTTTCCTGGACCGAATCGGGTTTTCTAATTCCTGATAAAAATATTTGAACCTTACGCATACTTACAATGGATTTTCCAACTGAGTTAAGGGGTAAACAAGTCCGAAACTGAAAATCCCTGTCGAATTTCTTGATTTTTTTTGATTATTATTTATTTTCTTACGCAATGTTTTTGAATGTTTTCGTTTCAAGCGTATTTAGATGACATTGTTTCCTAAAAGAAAACAAACACGTTTATTCAGACAGGCACACAACTTACACATAGAATACATAAATAGTGCAAGTAGGAATATACACAACGTAATTAATAATAGAAAGCGAAGCAAAAAAAACATTGCATGTATGTTTTTTTGCTTAGCTTTGTATTTTTAAATAAGTTGTGTATATTCCTACTAGGTACACAATTTTTTTCCTACATTTTGTTGTAGTTTCAAAACAAAAACTTCTTTAGGTTTCGAAGCTTTTGCACATTTTAGACAGAAAAGATATTCTTTAACATATACGATTTCCGTGGATCATTAATATTAAAACTAAGGGGCTTGATCATGTTGTAGACAACTATGGATTTTGATTCAACGTTTCGGCAAACAGGTTCCAGCGGTCGTAGTCTCGAGAAAACACGAAAAAGTCAAAAAATAATTATTTTGTTTAAAATGTGCTAAGACTTCGCTACCCCTTAACCAATTTAAGTCCAAATTATTGGAATTTGTAAAATGAAAATTTGTCGTTCTACCCCAATTTATCGAATGAATGAAAATGAGTTATATTTGTCCGGATGGTCTCGTTATTTCAATCAGTTTGATCGATTACCGACGCGGTTTTCATGGTAGGTGTACTACCATAATTACGATCGTCTTTTGGTTTTTTAATTTTCAATCGTCTTTTGTTTTGTTTTTTTGACATTTTGCGCTTTTGATAATTTGTCGATTAGACATATTGCTCTTTTGACCTCATGTCATCTCATGTATCTCGATTGGGGTTAGGTTAGGAACGATAACTCGTGGTTACAAAGAGGGTTAGGTTAGGAATGAAAATAATAAAAAAAAAATCGAGTTCCTAACCAAACCCGAATGCGGGTTAGGTTAGGATTATACCCTATTTACCTACCATAGTTTATTGTTTAGATTTATCTTAAATTTTCACGATTGTGATATTATGGAATTAAACTATTTTTTACGGTTTTAGTCGCGTTTCTGTAATTAATTAATTAACTATGTATATTAAACATTTTTCAAAATATACAATTAAAACGACGAAACGGACTTTTTAAAATTGTAAAGCCCATTATTCGCCCGGAAAAGCTTTCGTTATCGGAGGAGATATATTTTTTTATCACGATAGATTTGACCACTACCGCACAGTGAGTAGGTACGGGATGATATGGTCTAAGATGTGGCACGCACATTATCACGACGCCAATGGAACAAGATCCGACCTGTCTGATGCACCGGTCTAAGTATCGTATCCGCTTGGTGCTATGATTTAGGCCAGTGGGTGGTACGAACTGCGGCCGAAGCCACCAACAAAAACTAACTAAACTATAACTAACTTCGCATAACTAATCTAAACTAATCACGCTTATATTCCACAGGGGTCTGTAGCGTCGGAGTTGGAACCTCGAAGGGCTCACACCACAATAGCGATGTATAAAAGCAACATAGTGGCTGTAAAACGGCTCCAGAAGAAGAGCATAGACGTTACTAGAGCTATAAAGAAGGAGCTTAAACAGGTGAGAAATATAGAGAGGCATTTATTCGCTACTGTAGCGCCTGTGTAGCCTGTGCGCCTGATCTGGTAGTACCACTTTGGTTCGGGGTAGCTCTCCCTTAAGAGAACCGAATCTAGCGTTTGGGGACACGATCTGTCTATAACTGATCCCGGACGGTTGCCCCTCCGGGGTGGCCGGACGGAACAGCGGACCCATCTCTTCATACCCTAGCTGGTCATAGCTTGGGACGCTATAACATATATGCGTAGGAGTTCATGGAACGGGTTGCTGTAGCGCCTGTGTGCCATTTTGGGCACGAGGTAGCTCTCCTTTAGAGAACCGAATCTAGCATTTGGGGACACGATCTGTCTATAACAGATCACTGACGGTTGCCCCTGGGGGTGGCCTGACAGTACAGCGGACCTCTCTCTTTATACCCATGCTGGTCATAGCTGGAGACGTTATAACATAATATGCGTAGGTATTAGAGAACTGGGTTTGCTTACAGCGTCTTTATACCGAACCGAACTAGCGTTTGGAGGCACGGTCTATCTAAAACAAATCCCTGAGACGGTTGCTTCTCGGAGTGGCCTGACGGTACAGCGGACCCAAAAGCATACTCAAAGTAGTCATAGGCGGGGACGCTATAACATATATAAATAGGTTTTAGTTGTCCGGGGTCTCGTTGTAGCGCCTTTATACCTGACTGGAGTAGGAAGGTTATGTTTTTAAAGCGTTATGTATCCAATTTTCGTTTGACAGTCTCTGTAGCCTGAACGGCTTGATGGATTTTAGCAAATGTTGTGTCATTAGATTCGTAATGACAACGCGAGTGATTTTAGCAATCCTTTTTTTATGAAAAAAAAAAGCATATCGCCGAAATCTAGACGGGATAATTTAGAAAACTTTTTAAACTTACACGATTTCTGTCTATCAAAATTATTAGTAAACATGGGTCTAGATCGCGTTGTAGATAATCATTGTTTTTAATTACCTCGACGTTTTGACAAACGTTTTAACCCGATATCCTAGCCGGATCGGGACTTACGCGGGTGAAACCGCGGGACGCAGCTAGTATCTAATAAATAGGTAAGCCGTACGGAACCCTTTTATCTAATATAGGATACTAACTTATGTATATTTATTATTCATTAAAGTAAGTACCTACCCCTGTTTATTTGTCTGTGGGTTGTTACCTGCTTCCCTTGTGAATTGATGAGTAGGAAACAAAGGATTTCATAATTGTTACACAATAGACTGGACAAGCACTAGTTTTCTTAAATTTGTATACAAATGTTTAATTGTTCTCCTCCGTAGTTAATCAAATGTACCTAGTCGAGAAAATCCCTTCTTAGGGTCCGTTCACACAGACCGGCTCGGAGAGGAGAGCGGACTTTTATGACATTTAAAATAGAATTTTGAACTTTTGTAATAAGGTTTAATTTGACATGTCACTTCTTTTAGGGTTTGCTTTCAAGCAATCTCAATAATAAAAGAAGTGACATGTCAAAAAAACCTTATTACAATAGTTCAAAACTCTGTTTTAAACGTGATAAAAAATCTGCTCTCCTCTCCGAACCGGTCTGTGTGAACTGACCCTTAGGGTTCCGTATCCAAAGGGTAAAAACGGGACCCTATTACTAAGACTCCGCTGTCCGTATAACTGTCTGTCACCAGGCTGCATGTCATGATAGCTAGACAGTTGAAATTTTCACAAATGATGTAATTCTGTTGCCGCTATAACAACAAATACTGAAAACTGTAAGGCTGTGTACTCAACGATAAGCACGTTATGTAGATCTATATACTTTATTGATAATATATAACAACAACATACAGTGTTATGTACATGAGAGCCTACGTTAGGATCACAGGCGGACGCGTGGCATCGCAACCCTGGAACCTCCTACCTAGCTAAACACCTAACTTGATGACGCGTGGCATCGATCAAGCTAAGCTTACTGTCGTCAGAGCAGACTGCGGGGCTATCGTACTCTGAGACGGCTGGCGAGCTAATGAATCTTGTACGCGGCCAGTGCTCCTTTTATACGGGCCGGCTGGTGCACTCGATGATGTTTACGCGTGACGTCGCTCGATGAGTGCGTGTTTGCAGTAGTGTGCGTCGAGTTGTGGTTTGGTAATAAGTTGTCTTGTTACAAAACAGAATAAAATGAATATTTAAGTTTGTTGTATGGAGGGCTCCCCCATACAACAAACGCGATTTTTTAGGGTTCCGTACCTAAAGGGTAAAAACGAGAACCTATTACTGAGACTTCGCTGTCTGTCCGTCCGTCTGTCTCCAGGCTGTATCTCATAAACTGTGATAGCTAGACAGTTGAAATTTTCACAGAAGATGTATTTCTGTAGCCGCTATAAAAACATAATAAAACACATTTTTAATGGACAATTTACTTTGTTCACTCCTTTGCGTTTTGAAACCATTGGGTGCTGGGGGTCTTGTAGTAAAAAAAATCTAAGAGACTTGTCGGCGCGTCTTGTCGAGGCGTCTGGTGATTCCAGGGCTGGTAATTTCTTGTCCCAGCGGGTTAGCTTAGCTATCCAGCGTGGAAACGCTGCCAGCGTTTTGGGCACCATGCCCCGGGAGGGCGGTACCAACAACTTCTTGTTGCTTTAGGTTTTAAGTCTTATTATTTTTATTATGTGTTTTGATGGTTGTATATTTTTTTTTACTTGTTTTATGGACAATTGAATCAAACATCAAACGTGATATTTCACGGTAAAACGTAACGTAAAAGCGATTTATTTTTACCATTGGTGCCATCTAGTGACAAACTGGCGTCCGTGGTAAATGCAAACGTCCAGTGTTTTTAACGTTCCGTACACAATTGTGATAATGATAGCGGAAATCTTCGTGCGCGAATACAACTCTTACTAATTTGTACAACTTGTTTTTTAGGGTTACCCAAAGGGTAAAAACGGGACACTATTACTGAGACTTCGCTGTCTGTCCGTCTGTCTGTCCGTGTGTCACCAGGCTGTATCTCATGAACCGTAATAGCTAGACGGTTGAAATTTTCACAGAAGATGTATTTCGGTTGCCGCTACAACAACAAATACTAAAAACAAAATAAAACAAATATTTAAGAGGGGTCCCATACAACAAAGGCGTTTCAAAAACAACATGAGATTTTATTACAATGTGAGGTCGCTTCTGATTGGTCGAAGTCAAATCGAGTTGGTCATGGAATTCAAAATGGCTGCCCTGTATGTCAAATATATACCAGTCTGCCTTCACTTACCAAAGAGTTTTTTATATGTTTCAGATTTTTTAATGCCAAAGTTTTTTTTTTCTTAGAGTTGCGTTGCGGTCGTATGATGGGAGCATAGATGAAAACAAAAAACAGCAGATACGTTACCTAGTCTCGGAAAATAAGCCGATAAAACTGCGTCTAGCTGACGCACTAGCCTCAGTCGTATGTCGAACCGTTAGCGCGATTATCTTTTTGAAATCCATAAGAATGCCTTTTGCTTATTTACAAATGCCTGAATCATTCTTAAAGACAAATGTTTTTAAACACAATAATTTTATGAAAATGCATGTAGGTGTTTCTAGCTTATTTTTCGAATACGCATTGTTAGAATATACCGTATCTACTATTTTTGTTTTCATCTAAGGATGGGAGTAAGAATCGAATCGAAGAAGCTAAATATTTCAAATTTTCCTATCAAATTTAAAAATTAGTTGTTGTAAATCATTTTAGGGTTCCGTACCCAATTGTGATAGTGGTACGGAACCCTTCGTGCGCGAGTCTCGCACTTGGCCGGGTTTGTTTTTGTCTTCTTGCCCTGTCTAAAGATACAAAATTAATTATTAAAGTAACAATAATGTTGCTTTTTGAAAAAATGCTTTCAAAAACTTTAGTACCCGGCGGGATTCGAATCCGCGACTATTGGTAATCCGAACCAACGCGTTAACCGCTTCGCCACTGGTAGCCCTCCCGCCAGGTCGAATTTAAGAAAGCACCTCTTCGTGTGTTCTTGCGAGTAAGGCCTTGTAGTGACATCTACCGGCGAACTTTGCAGTTCAACTCGGCTTGTAACTTCCCATATTACATGGAAGTGATTACAATACGAGGCCTTACTCGCAAGAACACACGAAGAGGTGCTTTCTTAAATTCGACCTGGCGGGAGGGCTACCCGTGGCGAAGCGGTTAACGCGTTGGTTCGGATTACCAATAGTCGCGGGTTCGAATCCTGCCGGGTACTAAAGTTTTTGAAAGCATTTTTTCAAAAAGCAGTATTCCTAAGTGTGGATTAACACTAAGAAATAATGTTAACAATAATGTTATTGAATAAATCTATGTTGTACCTACATAATGTCCTATATAAACCATTCCAGTGGTAGGTAACGGTAAACAAAATCATTTTTCTAATCACACCGTTTAGGTGCTAATAGAAAATAGAAAAATGAAAATAATACAACGATATTTTTAGAAGTCCGCCGTACTTTTGTCCTATATTTTAATACTAGCTATTCCCTATGGTTTTCCCTGCGTTATTCCCGATATAGTTGGAAAATCGCAATACAAAACTCCCTATGTGTTATTCCACATATTGTGTTTCATCGCAATCGGTTTAGCGGATTTGCGTGAAGGAGCAACAAATATACACACACAAACAAACTTTCCCATTTTAATCTTCACTAATCGACCGAACGAGCGAAGCGAGTGAGGTTTACGTGTTGAGATGGCCGGGCGCTTGTATGTTTGTATGTTTGTTTGACGATAACTTGAGTACCGTTGCACCGATCATCATGATTTTTGGTATGTGAGTATTAAGGGTAAGTAGAATTTTTAAGTTCGAAGATGAGCGGGATCAGTCGGGGAGTTACGGAGATAGGGGATAAAAGGGGGGGTGAATACTATAATATACCAGAGTGGGGTATTAAATGAAAGTGCGTAACGTCAGTGACAATAATATGGTACATGGAACTGATCTGATGATGGAGCTGAAACGTATCCACAGGAACTTGACTTTTTAAGAAAGCCAGTCATGTCGAGTTTGGCCTCGTTGAAATCATCATTAGTATATACGTAATCACTAATCTACTGCGATGGTGAACGGGATTAGTAGGGGGAGTATAGGGGGTGAAAAGAAGGGATGAAAATTGTAAATCAAACAAATATACCCGAGTGGGGTATCAAATGAAACTGCGTTACGTCGGTCACAGTAATATGGTACCATGGAACTGATCTGATGATGGAGTTGGAAGGTATCGACAGGAACTTGACTTTTTAAGAAAGATAGTGATGTCGAGTTTGGTCTCGTTGAAATCATCACAAGTATATATCTAATCAATAATCTTTTGCGAAGGTGAACGGGTTTAGTAGCATAGGGGGTGAAAACAAGGGATGAAACTGTAAGGCAACGAAATATACCCGAGTAGGGTATCAAATGAAAGAGCATAACGTCGTTGACAATAATATGGTTCTATAGAACTGATCTGATGATGGAGCTGGAATGTATCTACAGGAACTTGACTTTTTAAGCAAGATTGTCATGTCAAATTTAGAGTCGTTGAAATCATCATAAGTTTCATAATATGCTTAGGTACCTAATCAATAACCTACTGCAAAGATGAGCGGGATTAGTAAGTGCATAGGGGGTTGAAAAGGTCGTGTGCCGTGTGGCCCCGGCATAGAATAGGTTTACCCCATCTCATCCCGTGGGTGTCGTAAAAGGCGACTAAGGGATCTGAGGGAGACTAGCAAACCTTAAGTTCTCCCCGCGCGGTGGCGGATTAACTGCTTGATCCCTAAGAGGGTTGGTGTCAGGCAGTTGGCTGGCCGTAAAAACATTGCCAAATCTAATTACAGAAGGTATGGTCAATGATAACTAACAGACTGCGCCGACCTCAAAAAAAAAAGAACAGTTTGGGGTTGAGCGGACCCCGAGCTCCCGAGAGGGATACAACCGGGAACATCGCTCGGATGAGATAGGGGGTGAAAGGGTGGGATGAAAATTATAAAGCAAACAAATATACCCGAGTGGGATATCAAATGAAAGAGCATAACGTCGTTGACAATAATATAGTCCTATAGAACTGATCTGATGATGGAGCTGGAATGTATCTACAGGAACTTGACTTTTTAAGCAAGATTGTCATGTCAAGTTTAGAGTCGTTGAAATCATCATAAGTTTCATAATATGCTTAGGTACTGTGCAGGACAGGCGCTAAATCTGTGTAAATTAATTAAAAACATCCATTTTTCTGCAGAAACATTCTATCAAAACAAAACCTTTGAACTCTGAACTTGACCTCTGAACTTTGACAGGAAACTGTCAACTGACAGTGACAGATAGAATGTATCTCGTAATTAAGGTAATCTCACACTTTGATAATCATTGTCTTTGATCTATTGTGGATTTGTGGCCAATCGATTAGAATCGATACCAACTTCCGCTACCTAGTGTGGAGATACCTTAATTATTATTCAGCGCCATCTACATTTGAGTAGCGCAAAACTTCTATCCAGAATAACCTAGAACATAGAACCTACTAGAAAACGCGGGAACTTTAAACTTCTGTAGACCTTTCGGGAAAATTGGAGAGTTTTCCTAATATTTGATATAAAAGCTGCACCGGGACCGTGCAGCAGTCAGTTACTTTTTTACCAGCGCTAAGTGAACAAGCCAGGAACATCCAGTGAACGGATCCGAGAGTATCTTCAAGTGAACCGAAGTACTTTCAATCAGTCATTATTTGATCAGCGCTAAGTGAACAAGCCAGGAACATCCAGTGATCGGATCCTAAAGTATCTTCAAGTGAACCGAAGTGCTTTCAGTGAACTTTGTGCTAATTAGTTATTTTAACTGCGAACGAGTGCGATATCTAAAGTGAACGAGAGTGCTTATAAAGTGTGTTATCAGTGTTAGTGAACAGTTTCATAGTTTGTGCTCCATAGTTTCAGTAGTTTTCAGTGTTTATAATAAGTTTTCAGTGATCTTTCATAGTGTTACAGTCCGCTTATTGTGAACCTTCTAATAAATAATTGAACCGAACTCAGTGTATTAGTACGTAGTTCCCGACCAACCCAGCACCGTGCTTTTCAGGTACCTAATCAATAACCTACTGCAAAGATAAGCGGGATTAGTGAGTGCAAAACAAATATACCCGAGTGGGGTATCAAATGAAAGAAAGTCGCGTAGTACTCATCCGTCGCAATTTTTTTCTCTTTCACTTGTCGCACAACGAGACATATTTGGACATAGGACACTTAAACTAACAAAAGTGTCACATTTCGATGATGTGAGCCAATAATGTTGATCTTAAATCTTCACAAGTTATAATTCGATCATAATTAGCTTTTTCATTTGCCGTGTAGCCCCGGCATAGAATAGGCAAACAACCTCATGTTTTCCCATGGCTGTCATAAAAGGCGACTAAGAAATCTGGGGGAGACTAGCAAACCTTAAGTTCTCCCCGCGCGGTGCAGTGGCAGATAAACTTCTTGGTCCCTTGGAAGGTTGGTGTCGGCCGTATAAATATAGCCAAATCTATTTGCAGAAGGTATGATCAATGACGATTTTACTGCGACCCCAAATAAAAAAAACTGTTTGGGGTTTAGCGGACCCCGGGCTCCCGAGAGGGATGCAACTGGAAACATAGCTCGGATGAGAAGAGAAGAATTAGGTTTTTCATTTCAGCGTGCAGTTTGATACTCTTTACTTTTCAATGCTTGTAGCTTGGAACTTTTTGTGAAATCGAAACCACAATTTGGGACGAGACAAACACAAAGTATTCAAATCTCGATAAAGAAGCGACGTGGAAATGCTATGTAGATTTGTGCATCCTAACATGTAATATTACCCGAGTAAAGTTAGAGGAAAAAACTTATCTTCTGTGCAAGACATTCATATTATCGTTTTTGAGCTCCTTGAAATCGTTACCATGAGACGTAGTCTATAAATACTTGCCGTCTACTATACAAGGTCTATCATACAATCTCTATCATCCAGAAGGTGGTCCTAAGGTCCTAGGGATACAAGATAGAGTGTGAAATACTTTAAGTGGGTAGTGGGTTTGAAGTATTTAGTGGAAATAAAAACTGGTGAGGTCTCAGTTCGGGGCGAACTACTAGTATTATAAAGAGGAATGATTTGTATTTTTTGTGGGTGTGTGTGTGTGTCTGTATGTTTGTAATGAATAAATTCAAAAGCTACTGGACTGATTTTAAAATTCTTTCACCATTAGAAAGCTAGATTCACCCTGAGTAACATAGGCTGCTTTTGATCCCGATATTCACACGGGATCGGGTCTTACGCGGGTGAAACCGTGGGACGCAGCTAGTACTAAATACAATTACAGTAGGATTACTAGGATCATTTCCCGTTCAATCAGACACTAGTATTTTCAATTACAAGCCCTGAGAAATTCTAGATATTTCTAGAATGATTGATGGGTCCTGACAGTCTTCCGAAATCGGACATTCAATCATAGTTATAAAGAGGTTGGAAAGATGCAATTACCATTATACTGATTGCGTTAAAAAAGAACAATAGAAACAATTGAGCCGTAGTTCAGACGTAGAGAGAGTCTAAAGCAACGGTCTTTAAGAGGAGTATCAACGCCAACGACCTTGAAACTGAAAATCCCTGTCGGGCTCATCGAAAATTGTTGATTATTTCATGACGGAATGTCGTAGAACTTTTTTTTTGTGCACAGATTGTAGGTGACATTGTTTCCTACATTTTGGTGTAGTTTTAAGACATGAACCTCCTATTGGTGCAAAGCCTATCCAAATTTTAGACAAAAAATGTCTGATTTGGCTAAAATGTCGATAGGCTTCAATACGTTTCGACATATTTGTATGGAAACTGCACTAAAATATTGGAAACAATGTCGCCTACAATCTGTACACAAAAAAAAGTTCTACGACATTCCGTCATGAAATAATCAACAATTTTCGATGCGCCCGACATGGATTTTCAGTTTTTCAGAATAGGGCCCTTAAGTCCCGCTAAGGCCTCTAACTTAACCTAACGACTGCTATCAGAGATAACAACCGGGACCAACTGCTTCACGTGCCTTCCGAAACACGGAGGAGCTTCAGAAAATGAGGTTAGGTTAGTTTCTCCTGGACGTGTTCGGCGGCATCGGTTCTTGTTTTAATATCGCCTTTCCTTCTTCTAAGTAGGTACCTACCTAGATGATCGTAGCTACATCATAGACCATATCATCAAAAGATCAACTCTCGTTATTACACAAGATAGATAAGCGTTTGAACACTATCTCACCTGATGGTAAGTGATTTGATTATATGATCTAAGATGTAACACGCTCATCTAGAAGAAGGAAGACGGCAATGGAACAAGATCCGACCCGTCTTCCCAAGTGGCTAAAACTTTCAATTCAATATTTGTAATTCTGTTTTTTGCACTCATATCTATAATTCCTCGCTTTAGATGCGCGAACTCCGCCATGAAAACCTTACCGCCTTCGTGGGAGTATGCGTTGAAAGCGGGAGCACCTGCATCGTATCAGCCTATTGCTCCCGAGGGTCACTCGCGCGAGTCCTCGCTGACAGAGACTTGCATCTCGATGACATGTTCGTCGCGAGCCTGGTGGCAGACCTCCTGCGAGGGTTGACGTATCTTCACGATTCCTCGCTAATGTCACACGGGAATCTCACGTCCAGTAACTGCCTGGTGGACAGCAGATGGGTGCTGCAGATCGCTGATTATGGACTGCACAATTTGAAGAGTAAGTTTTTCTTATTTCTAGAGCTTGAATTCCGTCTTACCAGATGGTAAATGACGATAGGGTCGAACTTGTACCACGTTCATGATTGCTGTCAAGATGTTTTGACATTTGTTTGCCAAGATGGAGAAGTTCAACCAGCTCACTGTGTCATCTACCTCACATCACAATCGATAGGCGACTGAAAAGCATCACTGATGTCTTCTTCTTTGGTTAGAGTTTTCAGGTCGCCCTAAGGCCTCTTACTTGACCTAACGACTGCTATCTGAAATAACAACCGGGACCCACTGCTTATCGTGCTTTCCGAAGTAATGATCGCGCCAAGCGTTGCTTAACCTGCACGACCGTTCAAGAGCGGCAGGTACAGCTAAGCCAATGAGCTCCTGAGGCATAGAAAAAAAATCCCGTAATTCTTCTAGGACCCGAACAAAAAGAATATGTATGAAGAGAATTGTTATTCACTGCTTATTCTTGTTTGGTCGAATAAAGCCTTAGTCTAACAAAGAAATCTTCGTACCAATCAGGTGGGTGCGCAGACGCAGAAGATGCGTTACGCGTCGAACGTCGAATGCTGTGGCGAGCTCCCGAACTGCTCCGAGATCCGAACCCACTATCTCGAGGGTCACAGAAAGGAGATGTCTACTCCTTCGGGATCATCCTCTACGAGATCTTGGGCAGAAACGGACCTTGGGGAGAGACTAATCTGACAAATGCTGGTAAGTTTGGTCCTGAAACCTTGTAATTGCCTTTCTGTTGTTACACTGTTCTACGAGTATATTGTTTTTGCTTTTAGTTGTTAGATTTCCAACAAATAAATAAGTTTATCTAGGCGTAGTAGAAAGTAGTAATAGTGTGGAAACCTGCCTGTTTTCTGAAAACGGGCTTTGTCAAGTCATGTGTCAATTTTCCTACATTTCCTACAACTTATGTGACCTTTCGTACAACTTATGTGACCGGAAACAAATTTGTATTAAAGTTGGGCAGCTATAAACAGTAGGTGATGAATAAGTAAAACTGTGGTTTAAGTTAATTTAAATAATTTATATTTGCTCGTGTTAAGGGGACAGTTTACCTACTCTTTTCTCCATACAAACTTTACAACCGTAGTCGAACCTCTTCTCTGAATAAAGATATTAGATTATGCCATAAAACCTGCTATCAGTCAGCCTCATATTTTTCTCATATATTTTATTTTTTATTTTATTTCTATTTTAGATAGAAAATGAAAAAAAAGCGTATGAGCATGGTCATGGCAGGTTATATGGCATAAACATATTTGCTCTAATATTTTTAACCATTTAGAAAACAGTCTACTACATTTTTATGGAGAAAGAGTAGGTAGATTTCCCCTTTCACTTATTCCATCGTACTTAGTTGGTATAAATGGTTGTAATAGAGAAAGTAATTACAACATGGCGGACGGCGCGACTCCGTTTGTGTTGATCTTACCAAATCGTTTCGGAAAGTACCTACCTATACGATACTTGGAAAAATAAATTACGTATTCTAGAAATATTATTTTAACCTTTTATTAATAACAATATTATAATAATTGGTGTATTTAATGGCTTATGGCGGAATACCATAACGCTACTCAAACATTTGAGGGCTACTGAAACAAATGAAAACTCAAAAAATCAAGACATTTATTGCTAAGTTATGTACACAAGGATCTTATTGCGGGTTATTTAAATAAGTAACAATAAATTACCCATTACAGGAATGCAATAGTTACCTAATACTTAAAGCTAGTTTTGAGTTGGTACTTAAGTACTTAAAATATATAATAAGAGGTAAGTCTGTACCTAACTTGACTAACTCAAAAATTCTAATACAAATTTTGTAGGCCTCAAAGTATTAAGTGGGTGGTGGTATTTTAAAATTCCATACGATTAAATACATAAGACTTCTTTTTAGGGTTACGTACCTAAAGAGTAAAAACGGAACCCTTTTGCTAGGACTCCACACTTTCCGTCTGTCCGTCTGTCACCAGGCTGTATATCTCATGAACCGTGATAGCTAGACAGTTGAAATTTTCACAGATTATGTGTTTTGTTATTCAATGATAGAAAATCGGTAGTACGTAGTACCTACTATAAGTTTTTTTATATTTAGTTTTGGAAGATTTAGGATTTAGGTATATACCTACTTGATATCAGTCTGAAAACTAAATAAACATAAGTTTTATAAATGTCACCTTCATAGAGTTTCCAAATTAGTTATTTTGATAATTGTGGTAAGCCATTAATTAGGGATTCTGTTATAATTAATTTGAACCCTGAATAATAGAGTTATTATATTATAACAGTCCATTCTTATATAACCAACATTAGGTAGGTTTAACTTAACCTGTCTCAACTGGCTAAATGAATAATTTAATAGCGTAGGAGTAGGAGTGGATAAACTTTGGGACAATTTCATGCATGACAATAACTTTGGGTTACTGGGTAGGTTAACAACTAAATATCAGGCGTTTCGTAATATGCTGTCACATACAAAAAAACTGATGAAGAAACCGAAGATCAACTGGTCGTAGCTCGTAGCACACATATCAATTCGTAAACGTATCAATTCGAGCAGTTCAGTATTCTTTGTATGAACCTCCCTAGCGCAACGCACACTAATCGGAATCGTAACGTAATGAGGTGAAAAACGCAAAGCTGTGAGCAGATGGCGCTCTAGACGACTGAGCTGTTTTTTTAAATTTTGTGGTCTCGCCTGTACTGTGAAGTCAAGTTGGAGTCTTTGTGTTTTAGTGTTAAAAATATCTAAAAATAATCAATTTATGTCGGTGTCTTGCTTAGTCTCAAAGAAAAACATCGTAGGAAAAATGCTCCTACTACATTAAGGCATTTTATTTAAATATAAACGTAAACATAAATGAAACCGCCGAGAGTTGTGAAAATACCTACTATTTGACAGTTCTTATTTCAAAATTAGATTAATCGAACATCAGCCCTCTGCCGGGATAAAAAGTTAGTGCTCCTCCCCATTGCCTCGCTTCGAGACAAGCTCACGAACCGCAGTACGGTCGTTCACGAACTTGATTCGGAGCTGTTGATCGCTTGGTATCAAGGTTGACGCCGCGGGCGCAGGCGATACAGTGACGATCCTTTTCCGAGTTGATATGTGTGCTACGACCCTTAACATGCCTGTCATTGTGTTATGTATGACACGCTGAGCGAGACGGACATAACCTTTCCGACATCGGTTTCGGACCGAAGCTGAAGCTACCTGAATACCCCTACATATTGGGTTGAGCTGTATCCCAGGCAGGATCAACGATTTTATACGCGGTGGTAATCTGTAATGAATTAGAGACAAATCGTTCCCCTGATGATGTCAAATTACTTGAAAAATATTTGCAGAACATAAACAATGATTGTTCCACAGCGGTCGTTTTGACCTGACCATTAAGTCTACCTGCTCTTTTCTCCATATTTTTTTTTTATACAAACGTAGTCGACTGTTTCCTCCGTAGATAAAGATATCAGAAAAATATGTTTATGCCATAAGTCCTTTATCAGCCAAGACCATGCCCCTACCTATTGATTTTTTAATTTTCTTATTTTTCTAAATTTTATTTCTATTCCAATTAAAACATGTTAAAAAGCAAATCGGTAGAGGGCATGGCCATGGCAGATATAGGTTTTATGGCATAAATGTTTGCTCTAATGTCTTTATCCATGGAGGAAACAGTCGATTACATTTGTATGAAGAAAGAGTAGGTAGACTGTCCTCTTAAGTCGTAAATAAGTACATATGCGACTCTAATGTCGTCAAATAATTTAAAAATAAGTTAGGTCCCATGTGCTAGAACAAGTCGTTAAGGCCCCCAAAATCCTGATTATAATGAAAGCGTAATCTATCATCTAATCGACGATCGAAAACAAAATGTTTAATCTAATAAATGTCACAAAGTTATTCAAGACAACAGATTGCTAAATCTAAACAAATCTTGGAAAATTATGAAACTTATTTAAAATGTATTTCGTTCGACATTGTCCGACTTTGAAGATCGTCGTCGAGGTCGATTTTATGGATTATGGAAATGTCTATGGATAAACAAAACATTAAAAAATAAATATTAAATCGGAGAAAGAACGACATCTCAATCACTATTTTTCCTTTTTAGTAGATATAGGTACATTTCTATAAGAAATGAACATTTTGTATGTTTTTGTTCGCTGCTTTTTACGTGTAATCGATCATGACTTCAAGATGGAAAGACGAAAATCTACCTATATGCTCACCGAGATTAAAGTCGTGTAAACACGATCTTAAAGTATGCTAGGACCAAGCGCTTTTTAATACACTTGGACGTCTTCATAAATCGTGGCAGCCCGTAAATGTAAGTATGTTAAAGTTAAAACTCAGTCATTGGTGGGCCAAATGGATAAAAACCGCAGAATGAGTGGTCAAAATTAAAGGAAAAACTCAGTGATAGATTTTTTTTGTCAACGTGGCTTCAGGTACAGTAACATTTAGCCTTATTAATAAACGTGGAGTGAGGTTGGAATATTTTTTCCACTTTTTGTTTCTGTCTGTCGACTTTGAAAGTTGTTGTCACGGAAAAAGACAAAGCATGTTCTCACTTCCGCAACCTTACTCCACTTAATAATAAGGCTAATTAACTTTAAGTGTGGGGCCCTAAGGTAATTTAAAATCAAAATTGCAAGTTTGTTTTAACAAGAAAAATGCAACCTTATGCACTGGTCCACATGTATGCTGCAGATGTATTGGGCTCCCTTCTGGGCTTAGTAGAAATGCAAACCTTAAGATCTCCTCGCGCGGTGGCGAATAATCTGGTTGGTCCCTAGGAGAGTTGGTGTCAGGCAGGTAGCTAGCCGTAAAATCTATTTGCCGAAGGTATGGTCAATGATGACTTATCTACTGCGCCGACTCCAAAAAAAAGGAATTTGGAAGTTATATAGTCCGGTTACATCCATTTAGAAGGATGCAACTGGGACCATCGCTAGGAAGAGAGACCATTTAAACCGACGTCTAACCTTACAAATTAAACTGTGCACACGTTACTCAGGCTTAGAGCATCGCGACGGTAATCCCGAGTGCGTGGGTTCACAACAACAATACGAACAAGAAGCTAATTGATACAATTTTAGACGTAAACTGTCCTTGTAACATATTAATATGCGTTAACATGAGCTTGCCACCACCGAGTACTAATCCTACAGAGCAACAGCTTTATACAAGCCCGCGGTGCCGGTGGTAGGTACTCCACTACATGCGCAGCTATGTGTGCGTGACTTCTCACCGCTTTCCACTCGGGTTTGCCGAAGCCGAAGTGCCTACTCGGCTCACGTGCGTGAACCCGTCGTCGGCATACTGTCGGTGAGAGAGGTCACGCACACATAGCTGCGCATGTAGTGAAGTACCTACTACGCCGCGGGCTTGTTGCTAGCTGTTTTTCTGTAGGATTATTACTCGGTGCTGGCACTCTGTCTGGATTTGGTATCCAATCTCTGTGCTTGTCTATAAGTACTTGCCTTCTATTAATAAATGTGAAGGAAACTTCTTAATCAATAGATCCTACTAATATTATAAATGTGAAAGTTTGTATGGATGTTTGTTACTCTTTCACGCAAAAACTACTGAACCGATTGCGATGAAACTTGGAATATAGATAGCTGGACACCTAGAATAACACATAGGCTACTTTTTACCCGTAATTCCCGCGGGATCGGGACTTACGCGGGTGAAACCGCGGGGCGCAGCTAGTTAGTTTATACTCCTGCCTACAATCGTGTTCATTACAATAAAAATACTAATCTATTTGGAATCAAAAGAACTAATAAAGACATATTTATTAGTTCTTATAGATACATTTTGTATAACATAAGAAAACAAAAGACAAATAAATAGAGTAAAGACAAAGCTTAAAATGTATGTAGGTACCACCACAATGTCCAAACCAACCAAAGTACATTACCTATGTTTAAAAACTGTTTTCTGCACAGAAAGCTAGAAGCTAAAATTTAAGCTCTAGGTTCTGCACTTTTATTCTAACTTTGATTTTTTTAAATTGTAATTTTAATTACTTTACATTAAATTCTTGACCGTTATTTGGAGCTTACTGTTTGAGATAGCGTATATCCGTTTCCGCCCGCGTATGTCCTTCTCTTTCTACCTTCATCTATCTATCCCTCTCGCACATCCCCACTTCCCCCACCAGGCAGGGTCCCACGACCCGAATGGGGAGCGGGACTACCTAGCTTCATTGGCGTCTTGATTTCCGCCGCGATCGGTTGTCTACCAACCTAGTGTAAAAAAGTGTCTACATTTTTGCCTATTTATAATAAAATAAGACCAAAAAATTTGGTTAGTAAAATTGTGTCCTTTTAAAAGAATAGTACAGTAAGTACCTATCACGTAAGTACAATAAACATAATTTACTTTTATTTTTGATAAGTTCAAACAAAACGTGTAATGGTCTATTAGACGTTCAAAAATATAAAGTACCTAAGCGTTGTGCAACGTAGTTTAAAGTTTAAATATTTTAGAATAAACAAAGGTTTTTCACGTAATAAATATGTGAATAACGGTTTTTGCCGTTCGATATTTAAATAGTGCACGTGAAATTATAAATCTACCTTCATATTTTTTCTTTAACTGTTTTGTTTTAAAAGATTTTGTCTGTCTGCGAAATAGTTTTGAATAATGGATGCTTCGTCGAAAGATCAAGCTGACGACACCAATCCTCGGGAAACTTCGGGCCAGCGCACCCCACCGCCTGAGCTAGCAAGGCGCACGTCGGGCGCTCCACCTGCAAACGCCTCAGGGAGGCGCAAATCTCGGAAAATAAGGTCAGACAGTTCGAGTTCTAGTAGTTCGTCATCAACTACATCCTCTAGTTCATCCTCTGATAGTGCGGCAAAGCGCAAAAAGAAGCGCTCGCATCGTCACAGATATAACAAAAGAAGAGGGGGCAAACGTAGTCGTAAACAAAAAGAGGACCTTTTGCAACTTAAGCAGCAGATGAGCGAGCTCCACAAACAATTAGCAGTAGGAAATAGTTTCCCTCCTCCCTCTCACAAGCAGGTTAACGATCAATATCATAGTGATTGTCTAGATTGCCACGAAAATCGAGATGAATCTTATATAGACGATAATGTAAGCGGTAAGCTGTACTCGGAGTGTCGCGATGTTAATACTTCTCAAGTAGATCAAAATGAATTACAAATTAAACTCGATTTCGAAACAAAGCTAAAGGAACCCGCAGTTCCTAAGGCGCCGCAAGAGTTTTTGAATGTACTTGCGGAAATTCAACACTTTGGCAAACCCGAATGGTCGGAAGTTCGCTATGCTGAAGTACAAAAACTCTATAATCAAAGTCCAGGTTTTGTAGAACTCGAAGCTAATGAAGAGGTGCGCGCTTACGATCAGTTACGTCACCTCGTAAACGTAGACAAAGCTTATGCGGCCCTTTCTTTATGTGCCCTAAGACAAAGGAAAGCTTTACAAACAAGTTTACAAAATTTTTTGGCGTGGTCTCGAGAAGAAAGCGATCTCAGTACAGAAAAATTACATGAAAAGCTGAATGATATTTTTTCTACAAGTGAGTATACCCAAGTTTCTGCAGACCTTCTACAGTTAATTTGTGGTCACAGGGCAGAGGTAGTTCAGATGCGTCGTGATGGAATCATTAATCACGTTCGTGATCCCTTGATTAAGTCAGCTTTACGCAAAGTTCCACCGTCAGTTCAAAATCTTTTCAGCACTGATCCTTTTACTACTGCGCTTGAAAAAGCTGGTGGTGTAAAGAAATCTTTTACGCCCTTAGCCAAGCCCCGCAATAATGCTCACGCTGCGCAAGCGAAGGCTAGCGGGGCTGAACGTCACCCTCCGCAGGGGTCGACTGGCAATCACGGTCCCACGCAGGGTACCTCACATACATGCTGTGCACAGCGCCCTCGCTACCAGCATTCATACCAACCCACGCAGGGTTATTCTCAATTTTATCCCTCGCAGGGATATGGTCATCACAATTCCGAGCGTCGCACGGGATAAGTTTCTAGAGGTTCCTTTCGTTCGCGAGAGGGCAGACGAAACGGAGGCCAAAACCAAGGTAACCGCAAACGCGCCGGTGGGCCTTCAGAGACCCACCCCGCCAACAAAAGACAAAAGAAATGACTCGAAGCCGTTCAGGGCCGGTCGTTTAAAGCACTATCGGAAACGATGGAAACAGTTGGGAGCCCCAAGTTTTCTATTACGCATTTTACGGGGGTATCGGATACCCTTTGTTCAAAGACCCCCTCTGGCAATTCCCAAAGTAACAGGAGGTCCTCCTTGCACAATGGAGTCAGATGCCATGTCTGCAATCATAAAACAAATGAAGAACCAGGGTATTCTAGAAACTACCCGAAAGTCCCCAAGTTTTGTTTCCACAATGTTTCTTGTGCCGAAGGGCGACGGCACCGACCGGCCTATATTCAATTTAAAAGCCCTGAACAAGTACGTTTACACAGATCGGTTCAAGCTAATAAACCTCTATCGAGTCCCCGATTTCATTCAACCGAAGGATTGGCTATGCAAAGTGGATCTTTCTCAAGCTTACTTTCACCAGCCTGTCGCCAAATCACACAGAAGATTCCTACGCGTCATTTACCGGTCCGAACTTCTTCAAATGACTTGCCTTCCTTTCGGCCTCAGTACGGCCCCAAAAATTTTTGCATCTCTTACAAACTGGGTTGCACAAAATTTGAGAAAACAAGGCATTCGCATAATTGTTTATCTAGACGATTTTTTATTAGCCCATCAGGATTTTCAATGCCTTCAAAAACACGTCCAGATAGTATTGAGTCATCTTCAATACCTGGGGTGGCAGGTAAATACCGAGAAGTCTACAATTACACCTCAGAGACGTCTCGTATTTTTGGGTATTCTATGGGATCCATGGCAAAACAAGAAATCCCTTCCAAACGACAAAATAGTCAATCTCACGGGAAAAGTGACGTCTATGGCAAAAAGTGGGATTTCGGACCTAAGAACTTTACAAGTTCTGGTAGGTTTACTAAACTTTGCAAGTTTCGTCATTCCAACCGGAAGACTGCACTATCGAACACTGCAAAGGTGTCTGAATTCCCTACTGCTCTCCCACAACAAAACAATAAGTATGTCTCAAGAAGCTCAGGACGAGTTGAAATGGTGGCTTCAAAATTGCCACCAATCCTCAGCCATACAACTGCCGCCACCTACTCACTTCTTAACAACAGATGCCTCCGACTTGGCATGGGGTGCACAACTAGATGGACGCCCCTTATCGGGAGAATGGACGACCCAAGAAAAGCACCTTCATTGCAACGCCAAGGAGATGCTCGCTATTCTAAAAGTCCTCGAATCAAGGGGCAACCTGCTGTGTCAATCAACCACCCTAGTGCAATGCGACAATCGCACCGTTGTAGCATACCTACGAAACGAGGGGGGGACGAAATCGCTACTCCTGATGAATCTCACGCTCAAAGTCTACCAGGCTCTGGAACGTCATCGGATAAATTTGATTGCACAGCACATTCCAGGAATATACAACAGCCATGCCGATCACCTATCCCGTCATCGCGCAGCACCAGAATGGCATTTGCTTCCCCATTGTACGAATATAATTTTTCGGAAATTCGGGACTCCAATGGTGGACCTCTTTGCGTCAGAGAGAACACATGTGGTAAGCAATTACGTATCATTGGATCTCAACGATACTCGAGCTCTGTATCACAATGCTTTTTCTTGCCCCTGGATTTATCACTTAGCGTGGGTGTTTCCTCCGCCTTATCTCATTCCCAAGGTGCTGTCGCATCTCAACCTAGCGAAAGGAACTTTTCTGATTGTGGTACCCAGGTGGAACCGGGTATTCTGGAGAGCCGACTTGAAATCTCGAGCGATCGCAGCCCCATTCACGATACGCAATTTAGAATCGAACCTGATAGACGCAGTGACGGGCCTACCACCTCCCGAAGTACAGAAAATGACAATGGAAGTTTGGAAATGTGGGGGTGGTCAGGGAATCTAATCGATTGGGATAATAGCCAGTTAAACTTACTCCATAATGCGTGGCGTCAATCGACTCGTAGGACTTACCAGGTAGCATGGAATCGATGGATTTCTTGGGCTAATAAGTACAAAATAAATCCGGTGCAGCCTACTGGACCTACGTTAGCTCGTTTTATTGCTGATTTATATCTTGTAGATAAATTATCGTATAATACCATCTTACTCCACAAATCTGTGGTGGCTACCTTGTGTAATACAGAGGACTCTGGTCGTTTGAGTTCTCATGTCCTTGTGAAGCATGTCTTAAAATCTATTGCTTTGAAAAAGCCTCCATCTAGAAAACCGCCTATATGGAACATAGACCAGTTAGCTTCACATCTGGGTACGCATGGCCCAGATGAGAATAATATGTTTGCTGTATCTAGACATACTGCTACCCTTTTGTTATTGTGTTCTGGAAGGCGGGTACATGACTTAACCTTATTGAGAGTAGATCCAGAACATTTAGTAATAAATAGCGACAGTCTCACTCTTTGGCCTACCTTCGGTTCTAAAACGGATAGTGCAACCTTTAGACAATCTGGATGGAAGTTTTTTGCAAATAATAGTAATAAAAACCTGAACCCAGTTTTTTGGATCAAGCAAACGATTCGGCTTTTAGAGGTTAGGCGTAGACTGGCTAACTCTACTAATTTATTTGTGACAGTCTGCAATCAACCAAAAGAAGCTTCTCGTACTATTATATCAGGATGGATTAAAACTATTTTAGTTGAGGCTGGCATCTCTAGTACTCCGGGTAGCCTTCGTTCGGCTGTTGCTTCAAAGAACTGGGCCGACAATTTCCCCTTGGACGAAATTCTTTCAAGAGGTAATTGGAGGTCCGGAAATACATTTACTCGATTTTATCGGAAAGAAATTTATCAAAATACCGATAATAATATCACTAGACTTTTTAATCCAGTTGATTAATTTACACAATGTTAATAATAATTATTATTAATTATTTTCATGCTTTCTTACTTCAATGTTAATTAAGTGAATAGAAATCTAAGCATATATTATATTACTTCTTTAGATTGATCTCTGAAACAAGTTTTGTTAGCTTATGAAATAAATTTATGTTATACCTACCTACTAATAGTTGTCTTTTCCTGCGAAATATGCATATTATCTATTTTTAAGTTCTAGCACATCCCTAATTGGTTTAACGAGATCCTACCTATAGATCTTTCCTAAATCCTACAACCTAATTATCAGGACATATAAATATATCACATTGGCGTCCCCTTTCACCAGGCGATAACAAACACGTCTCAAACAGTAAGCTCCAAATAACGGTCAAGAATTTAATAGCAGTGTTTTACCTGAAAATAAAACACATATTAAATACTTACCTTATTTGGAGCCTACATTTTAAACCCTGCCTGGTGTGTTTTTGACTCAATGAAGCTAGGTAGTCCCGCTCCCCATTCGGGTCGTGGGACCCTGCCTGGTGGGGGAAGTGGGGATGTGCGAGAGGGATAGATAGATGAAGGTAGAAAGAGAAGGACATACGCGGGCGGAAACGGATATACGCTATCTCAAACAGTAAGCTCCAAATAAGGTAAGTATTTAATATGTGTTTTATTTTCAGGTAAAACACTGCTATTTAAAAAAGTTAGATCGTATTTATTTTATTTTACTTAGTACTAAAAACGTATGGTAATTAGATTTTGATTGATGTCAATGTAATTAATTTTTATAAATGGTACTTATTATTTTGTAAAACTTGTTTAGGTATTATTTAAGTCCCTATACTATAGCTGTATCTCGCGGTTTCACGCGCATAACTCCCAATTTTCAAAAATCCAAAAAAAAAGATTGGTGGCCTACACTACCTACACCACATAAATAACACACTGTCCGAGGTTTAGGCTGTGCGTTGATCTATCAGTCAGTCAGTCAAAAAAGAGGAAGATATACCTACCTAGATAGATAGATAACCCTGTATATTCTAATCCACCAGAAATAATCGGTCGCGTCCGCCAACCGATCGGCGGGGTGTTGTTTCGGCCTCCGCTGGGCGGGCTCGTAGCACGGCCTTCAGTGCTGGCTGTGCTGAACGCGTGCTGGAGCGAGCGAGCTGATCGCAGACCTGATTTGAGACTCGTCCGACTTCGGCTCAAGGATATGCATGCTGGGATGTAAGTATTTTTTCATAAAATTTATTTATTTAAGACAGATACAGGTCTTGGCGAACAAGTTGAAAAAAAATGGCGGATGCGCAGAACTCGATGTTCATAGAAGTCGCATATAAAATGTACTGCCCGAACTTTCCCCTTCTACGTCAAAATTTGCAAAACATAATTTGACAAAATATACAACTTAATTAAACACTAAACACCATTAACATGTCTTCGCATATGGCTTGCCAAATGCTTGTACTTATTCAATAGGTAATATCATTATTCTATGAAAGGCTAACATACTTACCTACGTAATAGAAAATACTCCAGCTCAATTAATAAAATGAAATTAACTACCTATATGCAGTTAATATATGCGTGATATAATAAATTAACATTCAAGACGTAAAAGTCTTACGTAAAGTTAATAACGAAAGGTATTACATTACGTGGGACTTTTTATGAGCTTTTGGAACCATTTGCGCATTAAATAGTATCAGAAGGGCACGTATTCTATGACTACATCGGATCAACATCGTTAGATGTTTCGTGAAAACGGTTTCACATTTTTTTGCGGATTTTGGGCGGGACCGCGACTACTGGTAATCTGAACTAGTACCAGTAGTCGCGGGTTCAAGTCCCGCCAGGTACTAAAGTTTTTAAAAACAGGATTTCTTAGTGTGGTTTAATACTTTGGAATGATGTTTTGAATTACTGACATTTCAAAAGCCTTAGTAAAGCTACAAAGTTTCCAAAAAAAATTGACCCGATTTCGAGAAAAATCTGATAAATACTGAGGCGATGTAGAGACGATTTAGTAATAGAATACATGCCCATATCGCCTTACAGTGAGGCGGGCTGTAAAGTACGTGGTGAAGGCATTAATGTTCTCACCGATATCTTCAACAATTCGACCCAATTTGAACCTTATAACGATGATGAAAACAACCCTTTTCCCCTCTACGACCACGTTTGTACCGATTCCTTCGGCTGATGCGTAGATTGATGCGGGCGTGTGACGTCACTGAACTTTGTTAAGGGTACAGTCCTCAAGTTTTTTCGTTGTTTTTGGGAACGGTTACGGGATACAAACAGGTTCAAAAGAACGGCAACGTGTCCTCGGCTATGGCATGCTAGGCTAGGTGAATTGTGTTTTAAAGTCTGTTTAGGCATTGGAACTACACCGTGACTGTAGAGTGACATAGGTAAAAAAACATATGATGATAAATCCAATTGACTGCTAATACCGCGAATTTTTCTTCAAAACAAACCTCGTTATTGCGGGCAGGGGGTGAGGTAATAGTCAAACGTTGTGATTGGCCGATGCGTTACCTATCTATACTTAGAGCGTGAAATAGTGAGGCGGTATACTTATGAGCAGTCAATTGGATTTATCGTCATTAGGCGCGTCCACACAGAGCGAGCAGCCTCGCGAGGAAACTAACCCACGAACGAGCGCGGCAGCCTCGGAATCATCGCGACGCTGCCGCGCGCGGCAAGCCCGAGCCATTTTGTTCGTTCGTTCAGTTAGCAAATAAGACATTATGGCACCACACGTGCGTGTAGCGGTTTTTCTTTTTTAAAACAGGAACCGGTACATGCATCTCGTGGCTAATATTTAACCAGGCGTCTTCCCTAAGTCCTCTATTAGTATAATTAGGATCACTTGCATTCCATAGCCAGGTGTTTACACCATAGAGAGATATTAATTTCAAACACTGATCTTTATTCATAATTCGTATTATGCTCGAGCGAGGCACGAAACAAAATACGCGAGCGTCCAGAGTGCGCGCGGCAAACGACTGAGGCGCCTTTGAGCAAAATCAAAAGCCGACACTCGATGGCTCGGGCGCTCGGTCGCTCGCCCGCGGCAGCGCGCGCGCTTGCCTCGGCCGAGGCACGTCCACACTAACCGAGCTGCTTCGCGCGGCAAATGCCTCGCGAGGCTACTCGCTTTGTGTGGACGCGCCTATTGGTAAAATAAAACAATCAAAGATCAAGCGTCTCGAAGTTATCTTTGACCGAAAACAAAGCGAGGTTCAATAATAACTAAACCTATCCCAACGGAAAATACTTGAGGACTAACCCCTTAATAGAAAAGTCTACCTACTCTTTCTTCATACAAACGTAGTCGACTGTTTCCTCCCTGGATAAAGACATCAGAGCAAATATATTTATGCCATAAACCTATGTCTGCCATGATCAATTGACCATGCCACTACGTTTTGGCTTTCTTCATTTTCTAATCTATACTAATCATACTTAATAAAACGCAAGTGTAACTAACTCACTGACTGACTGATGGACAACGTACAGGCTAAACGGCTGGGTGTAGAGACTTGAAATTTGGAACATAGGTTCTTTAGGGGTTGAAAGTGAGCACTAAGAACCGATTTTTGGAAATTCCACCCCTAAGGGGGTTAAAATGGGGAAAAACCTTTGTATGCAACTTCGTAACGGCTTGACATAGAAACTTGAAATTTGACATAGATATTGATATGGGGTAGTAAGTGAATCTCTAAAATTTATTTTTACAAAATTTAACCCTTAAGAGTGTTTAATTGGGGATGAAAGTTTCTATGGGAATTTATTCAAAGAGATTTTGATACTGTTTTCGGGGCTAAGTACGGGGCTCTCTGATTGGTCGAAATAAAATCCAGTAGGTCATGGAATCAAAATGCCGGCCCTGTCAAGAGTTGTTGGCAAATACTAGGTTGCCTTCACTAACCAAGGAGTTTCTACTACGTTTCAGATTTTCTTAGTGGCCAGAGTTTTTTTTTTAATTTTATTTTGTGTGGTTCGGTCGTAGGGTGGGAGTTAGGATCGAAGCTACTTTTTGTTTAAATCGATTTTAGTGATTTTGAGACTGAGTTTGGATCGGTTTTGAATTAAGATCCCGATTCTTTTTACCTACATTTTCGACTACGACATCGGTTTTAATTTCCTTATCCGATTTGTTTTTTTTTTTCAATTTGTTTTTTTTTTTTTTTTCAAATTGTAATATTGGATATTGTAAACCACGGAACCGAGTGGTATCGAAACTATCCGAAACCCGACGGGTTTCGGGTTCCCATCTTGTACTTAATAAAACGCAAGTGTAACTGACTGACTGACTGACTGATGGACAACGTACAGGCTAAACGGCTGGGTGTAGAGACTTGAAATTTGGAACATAGGTTCTTTAGGGGTTGAAAGTGAGCACTAAGAACGGATTTTTGGAAATTCCACCCCTAATGGGGTTAAATAGGGGATGAAAGTTTGTATGGGAATTAGTTCTACCGATTTCAAATTTTGCTATCATATTTAAAAATTGGATGTTGTAAACCACGGAACCGGGTGGAATCAGAACTATCCGAAGCCCGACGGGTTTCGGGTTCCCATCTTGTACTTAATAAAACGCACGCTGACTGACTGACTGACTGACTGAATGATGGACAGCTTCTAGGCTAAACGGCTGGGTGTAGAGACTTGAAATTTGGAACATAGGTTCTTTAGGGGTTGAAAGTGAGCACTAAGAACTGGTTTTTGGAAATTCCACCCCTAAGGGGGTAAAAATGGGGAAAAACATTGTATGCAACTTCGTAACGGCTTGACATAGAAACTTGAAATTTGACATAGATATTGATATGGGGTAGTAAGTGAATCTCTAAAATTTATTTTTCCAAAATTCAACCCCTAAGAGTGTTTAATTGGGGATGAAAGTTTCTATGGGAATTTATTCAATGAGATTTTTTTACTGTTTTCGGGGGTAAGTACGGGGCTCTCTGATTGGTCGAAGTGAAATCCAGTAGGTCATGGAATCAAAATGGCGGCCCTGTCAAGAGTTGTTTGACAAATACAAGGTTGCCTTCACTAACCAAGGAGTTTCTACTATGTTTCAGATTTTCTTCGTGGCCAGAGTTTTTTTTTTTAATTTTATTTTGTGTGGTTCGGTCGTAGGGTGGGAGTTAGGATCGAAGCTACTTTTTGTTTAAATCGATTTTAGTGATTTTGAGACTGAGTTTGGATCGGTTTTTAATTAAGATCCGGATTCTTTTTACATTTTCGACTACGACATCGGTTTTAATTTCCTTATCCGATTTGTTTTTTTTTTTTTTTTCCAAATTGTAATATTGGATATTGTAAACCACGGAACCGAGTGGAATCGGAACTATCCGAAGCCCGACGGGTTTCGGATTCCCATCTTGTTAGAATATAAATCAATAGCAGATTCCCGCGGTTTCACCCGCGTATGTCCCGATCCCGTGGGAATATCGGGATCAAAAGTAGCCAATGTTACTCAGGGTGAATATAGCTTTCTAATGGTGAAAGAATTTTTGAAATCGGTCCGGTAGTTTCGGAGATTACCCCCAATATACATACATACATACATGTTACCAACGTTACCTCTTTATAATATTAGTATAGATTTAAGAAAAATTAGAACATGTAAAAAATCTAATGCGGGCTTGGTCATGTGAAAAACTCCTCACCTACATAGTCCCGTCTACTGGTCTTCGTCTGCGAGGCCGGTGCCCTGTCGCCTTCGCAACACCTATGCTCGACGGCGTCGCGTCACCCGCGCCGCTCGCCGCACCGGTAGCTCCACTTGCAGAAACAGTTTCGCGACTTCATTCAACCGGCCATGCACCATCCAACGTTCGCAGTCCGGATCCGACCCAAATGTACCAACAATACACCGCCCGTGCGTGCCGCCAAAAGTTTTAATGAACGCGCGCCCGCCACTAACTCCAAGTTATAAAACTTTGTGGAGATTCTCTTTTCGCCACTACGAATCACGGGTTAGCACCTCGCATACGCTCGGTTTACACAGAAACGTTAATAATGCACTGATTTCAGCTTTTAATTACTTGTCCATCAGTTAGTATTTTAAACCGGTAAAAACAACGCAACTTTTCACTTTGACGTTCACCATGTTGTTCTTTTTTTTTATAGCCAACCTTCAGAAAAGCCATTGATATGTCAAAATCTATTGTCACCAACATTTTAAAACAAACTTTCTTCCAATCAATTTTCATCAAACCGGACATAGACTAAATATTATCGAAACTAGTTTTACCACAATTTACCTAGTAAATTATATCTTCAGATCAACGTAATGTTGCAAGTTATTAGAACGGGTTTTTACTTTCAATCCTAGAATCTTACACATGGCTGATGGCATTAACACATATTTTCTCTAATGTCTTTATTCTGGGAGGAAACAGTCGACTACGTTTGTAAAGTTTGTATGGAAAAAAGACTAGGTGGACTTTCCCCTTAAGAGGACAGTCTCCATTCTCATTCTCCATACAAACGTAGTCGACGTTTTCCTACTTGGATAAAAACATTAGAGCAAATATGTTTATGCCATAAAACCTATATCTGTCATGACTATGCATCTACCTTTTAATTTTCTTGTTTTTTTATTTTTATTACTATTCTAATTAGAAAATGAAAAAAAAACCAAAAGGTAGATGCATAGTCATGACAGATATAGGTTTTATGGCATAAACATTTTTGCTCTAATGTTTTTATCCAGGGAGGAAACAGTCGACTACGTTTATATGGAGAAAGAGTAGGTAGACTGTCCTCTTAAACATTTAAACAAAATGAACAATCCTCCTAAGATAAGAAGTAGCTGTCACAATTACATAAATTTCGTTACGTGTATTTCGTCGGGGACCAATTTTGACACAATATTTTATGACCGAGTTGTTTTGATACTTCGTAATCTTATTATTCTCTGCGAAGACATCAAAACAAATTAAAATATTACGTAAATATAGGCACCCACTTTACGTTTATTTTTGTATTTCTCGATATAATAATCTAATTATCGGTCGAAATAACATTTTGTGAAATATTTAGTATATCAATCATTTTTGGAGATTAAGTCTGATTGACTTGTCGATTGGCAGTGTCTATTAAAACTCTCTTTTCCTTTTCGGTAGTCGTTAGAGGGCAATTACAAAAAAAAATGTACCATGTTGCCATGGTAGGCGGAGTAGGGGGTTTATTTTCGTTACGGAATTTCTTGATTCGGAGGCCGCGCTCAAACCCGCGATAAAAGCTATGCAATCGCTTAATAGAAATATTGTTTTTAGATGCGTCATCTCCAAGTTGTAATAATTTCTATGTAAGTCCTAAACTCGAGAACTGCACCCTTAATTACTATTAGTGATGTTTCATATTCATCCACCAGGAAGACGAATATATTCGACAACATGCTGGCAATGATGGAGAAATACGCTACCAACTTAGAAACCTTGGTGGCAGCGAGGACTGAGCAGCTTATACTGGAGAAACGAAGAACTGATGATCTGCTTAATAGGATGTTACCAAGGTAAGGAACCTCTAAACATTATCTTACTTATAAACGATGGCTAAGTTAATGTAACGTTTGTCATTGTCAGTTAACTTTTAAACTTCATGTCACAGTAAAAGACAAACGTTACATAAAGTTAGTCATCGTTTATAAGTATAGGGGGTATTTCTTTACAGTGTTTATCACACTTAGGAAATACTTACTGCTTTATGAAAAAAATGCTTTCAAAAATGCCGAGCCGAGTTGAACTGCAAAGTTTGCCGGTAGACGTTGCTACGAGGCCTTACTCGCAAGAACACGAAGAGGTGCTTTCTTAATTTAGACGTGGCGGGAGGCTAACTGATAGTGTAGCGGCTATAGCGCTGGAATGGGATACTAGTAGTCGCGGGTTTGAGCCCCGCCGGGTACTAAACATTTTTGAAAGCATTTTTTCACAAAGCAAGGTGGGGAACATCAAATTATTACCTAGAATAGACTAGACACGCGGATGCCATGTCCTATATAATCTATTTCAGAATAAAAAAATGTAACTCATACATTTATTTGTAAGAGACAGCTCGTTATTTACTTTTTCCTTTGTTATTGACGGTTCTATGTTTACAATCTAAGATTCTAGACAGAGTTTAGTCTATTCTCATATCTACGTTTGTATGTGAGTATGAGTAAGTGACGGTGACCGTCTAAGGAACTATTAGTTCCACGGACAGTCACCATTACTTTCAATAGAAAATGCGCGACAACAGAGCAACATGGCGCAAATCAAATCGGCACAAAATTCAGTGCGAGACCTCCTGTCCATATAATTACCGAATCTAGCGTTTGGGGACACGATCTGTCTATAACTGATCCCGGACGGTTGCCCCTCCGGGGTGGCCGGACGGAACAGCGGGCCCCTCTCTTTATACCCTTGCTGGTCATAGCTGGGGACGCTATAACATATATGCATAGGTGTTCGAGGAATGGGTTGACTGTCCATATAATTCAGGTCAGTGGTCTATTCTCATATCTACGTTAATAATCTATTAATCATTGTCTACAATGGTCTACAAGCCTTCACGGCCACAGCCTTCGAACTATAGACAAACCTTTTCAAAGACAAACTGTCCTCTACAATCACAAGCCAAGATGGAGAGTTCTATAAATAAACAATCTAAGTTTTCGTTGAATACAAAGCAAGTCCCTTCTGTATAATAAACTCGATTGAAATTTATTTCTTGAATCACTGTTTCTTGTTTTTGTAGGGTTCCGTAAGCAATGGGAAAAACGGGACAGGCAGACGGACAATGGAGTATTGTCCCCTGTATTTATAGACAAGTCGAGTAATTACTTTGACTAAGTAATGCAATTGTCTCGCTCTTGTCAGTGGTTTTCAACGTCTGCGAAAATATGACAGAGATTTTCTTAGCCAGAGTAGGTAAACGCTCGATTCGTCTATAAATACGGGGGTTAGTTTTAATAAGTTTAGTATTTTCTTCTGTTTTCGCGATGTTGAATTAAAATTAAACTTATTTTTCGGTTTTAATCGCGTTGCGTTTATTACTAACATTAATGTTTCAATGGTTAACGTTTTGAGACCTTTACAGGTCTCTTGATGAAATTAGTTTATTTTAAGACCCAGTTGTCCGTCTGTCTGTCTGTTACCAGGCTGTATCTTATGAACCGTGGTAGCTACATAGATTGACAATTGAAATTACAAATGATGTATTTTCCTTGCCGTTATAACAACAAATATACTAAAAACAATATAACATAAATTTTTAAGTGTATGGTACGAAACCCTTCGTGCGCGGGTCCGACTCGAACTTGACCCGCTTTTATTATTGTTTGATATAACTTTAACGAAGTGAGTCAGTTTGCGTAAGCTTTGGCATCCAATAAGTTTTTCCGTTTCACTAAAATTGCTGAAAAGACGACATCTTCTAAGTAAAGTCTAGAAGAGTAGGATTTTAGACTAATAATAGATATTATTTATTATAATAAAACGGGTTTATTTACTTGTTAGAGTTTCGTGCTTCATAACACTAAACCAGTGGTTTTAAATTCTTTTTAAATTTTCCCCTAAAACATTATGAACGATGACTTACTTATAAATAATAAATAAATAAATAATTTCTCCGAACAACACACAGCGCCATCTAGCCCCGTGGTAAGCGACTAAGCTTGTGTTACGGTGACTAGACAACGGATATAATACTTATATTTATTTTTCTTTTGTAAATACATACATATTATACATAGAGGGACACCCAGACCAGACACAAATATTTATTTTTTAAGCATAAATACTTGCACCCGGCGGGAATCGAACCCGCAACCTCCTGCATTGCAGTCGCGCTTTCGCACGACGCGCCACCGAGGTCGTCAACTTATCACTTATAAACGATGACTAACTTTATGTAACGTTTGTCTTTTACTGTGACATGAAGTTTCAAAGTTAGCAGACAGTGACAAACGTTAGTCTTCTATACTAATATTATAAAGAGGAAAGATTTGTATTTTTGTGTGTGTGTTTGCCTGTACCTATGTTTGTTACGAATAAACTCAAAAACTATTAAACCAATTTAAAAAAATCTTTCACTATTAGAAAGCTACATTCACCCTGAGTAACATAGGCTAGACATAGGTAACATAGGCCTTTGATCCCGATATTCCCACAGGATCGGGACTTACTTACCGGTGAAACCACGATACGCAGCTATCGTTTATAAGTAAGGGGGTAAATCGTCATGCCTATTGTAAAGTTTAAATGACATTGGAACAATATCGAAGATAAATAGCCCGTTTCAAATACCCTATTAAGTTTAAACAATCAAAGTCCGTAATCAAAGTCTACTCCTACTGTTATAAACAGGACCGTGGCTGAAGCATTAAAGCGAGGCGAGAGAGTGCAGGCAGAGAGCTTCGACTGTGTCACGATCTACTTCAGTGATATCGTGGGATTCACTAAACTAGCGGCCACCAACACACCTATGCAGGTAACACCTATGCAGGTAGAACTTAAGGTTTCCTAGTCTCTCTCAGATACCTTACTGACGTTGCCTAGACTATGACGCTACTAAAATTGTTATTATAACTAGTTATAAATGACTTCGAAGGTATTTTCAAAGTAAAAAATCTACATTTTAATGGATTTTAAATTTTAAAGTAGTAAATCGATTTTGATATAAATAAAGCAATTAAATGTCATTACCCGACTGCCGTTGTTTTTCGAGCATATAAATGTGAGTATGTGGGTCATGGGTATGTATCCAATTTTCGTTACTTTTACTTTTTTTTTACTTTTACTTTTTTTCCGCAACTAGCCCTATAACTGGGCCTTTGTGCGTGACTTTAAGCCGTAGGGTTTGTAGGGCGTGCCGGGTTTGTTTTTCGAGCATATGAATGTGAGTATGTGGGTAATGGGTATGTATCCAATTTTCGTTACTTTTACTTTTTTTACTTTTACTTTTTTCCGCAACTAGCCCTATAACTGGGCCTTTGTGCGTGACTTTAAGCCGTAGGTCTCCTCACGATGTTTTCCTTCACCGCAAGCGTAATAGCGCACTTATTTTTTTCTTAAAGGAAAAGACATTGGTGCGCGGTCGGCCAGGATTCGAAACCACGACCTTCGGAATGAAAGTCGTGGTATCTACCACTACTTAGACCAACACCGCTCTTTAATCCAATTTTCGTTAGTCACACTCTGTAGCCTGAACGGTTCGAAGGAATTTAGCATATGAGGTGGCATTAGATTCGTAAAGACAACGCGAGTGTTTTAGCAATATGAAAATAATTGTTTAATGTTTTTTTTTAGGTTGTGGAGATACTCAACGATCTGTACACGTGCTGTGACGCTGTTATCTCTTATTATAATGTTTATAAGGTAAGTAATGACGTGTGTGCAAGAATTTTAGTATTGTTTTTTATTTATTTGTAAGTAGTACAGTGTACGTTATGTCCAATACATAGAAATTCATTATTGATACTTATAAACGATATCTGTCCAATGTTTTTATTAGAACTACGGGTCTTACGGTCGAATACAGAAACGCAACTCAAAATTTTAGTTCCACTTAAACAACTAAGAACCTCTCAAATTCAAAAAATCCCATACAATTTTTAAATTTAGCAGCTGCTCAATTATTTAAGTACGCCTCAAATTTTAAGTGGCGTTTCAGTATTCGGCTGTTATTTGTGTTTGTAGATAACTCTAGTTAACTTACTAGAGTTAACTTACTACTTACTAACTCGGGTTATACTGACCGTGGTCGCGAGAAGACGGGACAGGTTTGCCGAAACGTCGAGGTACTTAATTTAAATCTAAAATTATCTACAAACGCGATCCTACTAATCCTACTAATATTATAAAGGTGATAGTTTGTATGGATGTTTGTTACTCTTTCACGCAAAAACTACTGAACCGATTGCGATGAAACTTGGAATATATTCCCATAATTCCCGCGAGATCGGGACTTACGCGGGTGAAACCGCGGGGCGCAGCTAGTATAAAATATTAAAAACACAGAAATGAGAATTAAAAAAATGGAATACGTAATATTCATACAACTACTTACTCGCACTTGAATCTTTATCAACTTCAATCTTAATTGTTTGTGATATGTACTTTTATGAAGAGAAACGAATTATTTGTTTGTTTGTAACGAATAGGCTCCGAAACTACTGAACCGATTTCAAAAATCCTTTCACCAATAGAAAGCTACATTATCGAGGAGTACCATAGACTGCTTTTGATCCCGATATTCCCACGGGATCAGGACTAACGCGGGTGAAACTGCGGGGCGAAGCTAGTATTTGATAAAGCGCAAATGCATACCTAATATTAGGTCCTTACATATGAAATTGGCGTTTTGTCGTACTGGCCACTTTGATCACAAATATCTCTTCTTTGGTTAGGGATTCCAATTTCAAATTTATACAGCTATTTATTCATACATTTGTATTTCGAAAACCGTAATTCATTTGTTTTGTCCTCGTTTGGTTTTTTCTTTGCGTCACGCAGTTTACAAAATGGAAAACTTGAAATATCGCGTTATTTACGAGTACGAGTTCCACCGTGGTACCAGTGCTGCAGAAACGGCTCGAAGGATTAGTGATGTGTATGGCGGCGGTGTCGCAAAAGAAAACACAGTGCGTTTTTGGTTCCAACGTTATCGTTCTGGAAATTTCGACCTGCAGAACAAGCCCCGTGGACGGCCGGAGACTAAAGTTGCTAATGAAGAATTGAAAGCTATTGTGGAAGCAGATCCATCGCAAACCACGTCCGAGTTAGCTGCAGGCTGCGGTGTTAGTGATAAAACTGTTTTAATCCACTTGAAGCAAATTGGAAAGGTGAAAAAGCTTGAAAGGTGGGTACCTCATGAATTGAGTGCAGCAAACCGACAAACGCGCGTCAACTGCTGCGTTACATTACTCAACCGGCACAATCATGAAGGGATTTTAAATCGGATCATTGTGTGATGTGTGATGAAAAGTGGATCCTGTACGATAATCGGAAACGCTAATCGCAATGGCTGAATCCTGGCGAACCAGCCAAATCCTGCCCCAAGCGAAAATTGACTCAAAAAAGTTACTTGTGAGCGTTTGGTGGACTAGTGCCGGTGTCGTTCACTACAGCTTTCTTAAATCTGGCCAGACGATTACAGCAGATATCTATTGTCAGCAACTGCAAACCATGATGGAAAAGCTAGCTGCTAAACAACCGAGGTTGGTCAATCGCTCTAGACCACTGTTGCTTCAGGACAACGCTAGACCACACACTGCACAACAGACGGCTGCCAAATTAGAGGAGCTTCAATTGGAATGTCTAAGACATCCACCGTACTCCCCGGACCTGGCTCCAACAGATTACCATTTTTTTCGAAATTTGGATAACTTCTTCTGCAAGGGAAAAAATTCAACTCCGATGGGGCAGTCCAAAGCGCCTTCAAAGATTTCATTGATTCTCGTCCTAATGGTTTTTTTAGTAAAGGGATCAATGAACTACCTATGAGATGGCAAAAGTGCATAGATAGCAATGGTACATACTTTGATTAAATAAATATATTATTATAAAAAAAAAGACTTTATGTTCCTCCCTTACAAAACGCCAATTTCATATGTAATGACCTAATATAATCTATTAGGCCAGTTGTCTGCCTAAACTTTTAACTCCGAAATACTCCTGTTCGAAACTTAGATGAAACAAAAAACAGCAGATACGTTACCTAGTCTCGAAAAATGAGACGATAAAACTGCGTCCAGCTGACGCACTAGCCTCAGTCGTATGTCGATCCGTTGCCCCGTGAGCACGTGCTGTCACACTGCGATTATCTTTTTGAAATCCATAAGAATGCCTTTTTGCTTATTTACAAATGCCTGAATCATTCTTAAAGACAAATGTTTTTAAATACAATAATTTTATGACAATGCATGTAGGTGCTAGGTGTTTCGAGCTCATTTTTCGAATACGTAATGTTAGAATATACCGTATCTACTACTTTTGTTTTCATCTAAGGTTTGAAACTGTTATTTGTACGGAAAAAGCGAGCCTATATTTTATTGTTTCCTAAACGTATTTCCCGCTTCATTTGCCTCCGATTGTTCACTGGAAACTGTAGCGTTGAGTTTGGGACGAATCCAGAAGAAGAATAAAAAACCAATAACGAAATATTTTTAGTAAGGGTGGCTTATACACTGTGTAGTCGCCCTTACCTACTAATTTAAAATTTGGTAACCATCCGACAGGTAGGTACCTACTAGTGATGGGTCAACTCGAGTTGCCAACTCGAGTTAACTCGAGTTGCCAACTCGAGTTAACTCGAGTTGCGATTAACTCGAGTCAACTCGAGTTAAACCTTGCGAACTCGAGTTCAATAATAGAACTATTTTTAACATATTTTAACCTAAAAACGCATAATTGGTGGTTATTTCGGTCCTATTGCCTAATCTCGGTAAGGACCGAAGGATTAAAATGTAAAAAAAACTATATGTCGTGGTTTCACATTGTGTATGCCTCGTTCTTGCTGAAATATTGAGGTTGAAAAATTTTGATGCCGTGGGAATATTGCGATAAAAATATATGTATGTAATAATTTAAGTCTCCAGCTAATTACATACTTAGTCTCATCAGAATCGGTTTGGTTTTTTTTTGGCGTAAAGTGGCAAAGTTTATAAAATAATTAATTGGGTTACTCATGCCTACCAACTCGAGTTACGTGCATTTTAACTCAAGTTGACTCGAGTTACGTTTATTCCGAGTTGACCCATCACTAGTACCTACCTACACCTACCCACGTAATACAAATTCAGTTCCTACACATGGCTTTGTCCGAAGCTCTTTGATTCTTTGTCACGTGGATCCCTTTGTGATCACCGCTTTGTATAAGCTTGTGAAAAATAGTATCAAATGGGTCTATTTCGAGCGATTGATATTGCCCAGGATTTTAATATGTTTTGGTACGTAGGTCGGTGTAGCCATTATGAAATTGGGGTCAGAAGTCGTTCTTTTGTTGTCTTTATACCTTCACTTTTACCTTACGAGTCACGTTCTGGAAAGATAAAAATCTTAATTTTAGATTGCAGTTCAGTTCCATTTTTTTTTACACAATTATTTACGGGAATCTGGGCTCTGATATCCTAATACCTACCTACATATTAAAGTTGTAAATGTTAGGGTATGTTTTTTGTGAAGTGCTGGTACCAAGGAAGGTTTAAAAAAAACCACACATACACATAAGTACTTACTTATAAAAAAGCACTAATGCTTTTTGAAAAAAAAAAACGCTTTCAAAAACTTTAGTACCCGGCGGGACTCGAATCCCCGATTACTGGTATTCCGTTCCAGCACGTAAGCAAGCACAGTGTACAGAGTAAGCCTACCACCAAGCCGAAATTAAGAAAGCGTTTTCTCGTGTTCTTCCGAGTAAGGCTTCGTAGTTTTTAAGAAATAACGTTTTAAGAAATAACGCTTAAAAAGCACTAATGTTCTTTAGGTGGAAACAATTGGCGACGCCTACATGGTAGTGGGCGGTCTACCAGAACGGTGTTCGAGGCACGCAGCGGAAGTCGCTTCATTGGCCTTACACGTATTGGATGCCGTACCCAAGATCAGAACTGCAAAGCTCAGTATAAGGATAGGTAAGAATCGAGAACAACCTGCATTTGTTCCTTTTTAGGGTTTAGTAATTTACTCCATTCTGTGATGCTATACTGCTCTTTCTTTCTTTTCGTATAGTGGTGTGGCTTGTGGATAGCAGTCTAGCAGTCGCTAGACTGCTATCAGAGATAACAACCGGGACCAACTGCTCTTAATTTCGAAGGTTACAATGAGATCTTAATCAACTTTTTGTGGGATCAATTAGAAGCTAATATACCTAATAGAATAAAAAATACTTCAATCGGACCTCAGACGGCGGAGATATCCGGTGACATACACACAAATCGTCTGTATGTTTGTTATGAATCAACTCAAAAACTTCAGAACCGATTTCAAAAATTCTTTCACCATTAGAAAGCTACATGCACCCTGAGCAACTTTTGATCCCGAAACTCCCACGGGATCGGGACTTACGCGGGTGAAACCGCGGGACGCAGCTAGTAGGTAATAACTTAATTCTTCTTTCCCAAGGTATACACAGCGGTCAATGCGCCGCCGGCGTGGTCGGCGTGAAAATGCCTCGATACTGCCTCTTCGGAGACACAGTGAATGTGGCAGCCCGGATGGAGTCCAGCGGAGAGTCCCAGCGGATCCACGTCAGTCACAGCACGTATATGCTGCTCAAGCAGCATGGGGGATACCACTTTAAGGAGCGAGGGAATGTTAATATTAAGGTGAGGCATTTTTTATTATATAGTCCTGGTGGGAAAGGGTTTATACTGAACAAAATTTTCTTTTAAAAATGGTAGCCTCATTAACCTCTTTCCTATCATTGATCTCCACCTTAACTTAAGTTAGATATGACATCAGAAGGAGACAGTTGTTTGTAAACATCCCCTGTTCTAACGTTATCAAACTCATCTACTTCAATCTCGCGTAGCACGTCGTAGCACTGGCTACGACGTAGACTTTTGTAGCAAGATTCGTAGCACCTCATAGCTTCCTGGTTGGTCTCAGTAACAAGCGCCCGCGCCGGCGCGGCGTCGCGTCGAGGCGTGAAACTACTAGGTAAACTGTGATATTAGGTAGATTGAAATACGAACAAAGTACTAGTACTTATCTAAATATAAAAACAAAAACCGATCTGAAATCAAAAGATTCCACCGTCTAACTAAGACTTAAAATTAAACTTATTTTTGGAATTAAATCGCGTGGTGTTTAAGTGCGTATACAGAAAGAAAGCTGGAAATTTATAAGCACTGACCAGCGCGTGTTGAAGCTTGTCGGAACTTGTCAGTGCTTATCGGCGCGGGTTCATACATTTTCCTGCGCGGGTCACCAGCTTATAAGTTTCCAGCTTTCTTTCTGTATACGGCCTAATACTTTTAGCTTTGTTTCGCGTTTCATGACCTTTACAGGTCTCTTCTTCAGGATTGACAGCAATCGAAACGTTGAGCATTGAAACAATGCTAAAAGTAATAAATACCACGCATTAAAACCTAAACATAAGTTTAATTTCAATCCAACATCGCGAAAGCAGAAGGAAAATCTGAGTAGAAGACAAAAAACACAAAGAAGCTCACGACCTACCTAGACTAGACCACACGTCAAGAAACATACACAAAGATCAAGAAATCTAAAAGATTTCGAGCTTTACCAAATTAATATTTAAATTTCTGCTCTCGTTGACGTTGAACGTTGAGCATTGTAACCAAATTGTAACAATGCTAAAAGTAATAAGTACCACGCGATTCAAACTGAAAAATGTCTTTAGTTTTAAATTAATATTTGTCAAAATACAGAAGTCGATCAAACCCATTGGCCTAATTAGACCCTAATTATAAAACTTTTCCTCGTTGGCATTTTACAATACACTCCACGACTTTACTGGTATAAATTGCCTTCATTCACTTCCAAGAATACCTTCACTTCAAGTTTATTTCTTTCAGTTGATATAAAAATGAAGCGGTACCGAGATAAATATCTGAATGTTTGTAGGTACAAGGAAATACTCCAATTAAATTGTAATGATTCTTAGCGAAAAAGTTCATAATACAAAAAAATTATTAGGTCAGGTCAGTAACCCTACTGCGGTTCTTTCGACACGACAACGATACGATAATTCCAGCCGATACGATGATTCTACTGTCACACTGTGATAGTAGGGTGACAGTAGAATCATCGTATCGGCTGGAATTATCGTATCCGATACGATACGATGATTCTACTGTCACACTGTGATAGTAGGGTGACAGTAGAATCATCGTATCGGCTGGAATTATCGTATCGTTGTCGTGTCGAAAGAACCGCAGTAACCCTCCAGGTTCAATATAAGGTAAGGCATTTTAGATTCGATATGAGGTAGATAAATAACAAGGAAATAAAGAAGAAGATAGTGGCGTGGCTCACCTAGTGTTTTAACATGCGTCTTTTTGGTATTTATATCACAGATAACAACAGCAAAGATTTTTTTAATTCCAGGGTAAAGGCGAAATGAGGACTTGGTGGCTGGTCGGAGAAGATCATGACAGGAGAAAGAATCCATTCTATAGATACCGTGAGTATATGTTTCATTTATAAGGCTTGTATTATAGCAACCATCACATAACCGATAGTAATTAATGTTGGCTAATCGACCTCCGCAAAATTCAAATAATAACATTTTTACTTTCTTTTATTACCAGAACCAAACTCCAACCCTCACGAATCGGATCAAAGCATCGAGCCGTGGTGGGATCAAGAACGGTCCATCATGAACATACGGGATCGGGCGCGGTTATCCTGCGGGGGGTCCTTAGGTCCAGGGTCGGCTTTATCATCCCCAGGGCCCCCAGCCTGCGCCTGCTTCGTACCCCCAAGAGACCACCACTCCGCGCCTGTAGTCTCTTTCTGTGACGACTGACGTTAACTAACCCTAATTCGATCCTGTCTTCGAGCCCAAAGCCTCGATCTAAACGATAATTTAAAACTAACTAAAGGCACAGTTAATGTTAATAATATAAATGAAGTTATTGGTGTGAAACTTGATAATATCAATAAGAAATGTGTTTCTTTTAACTATAAGTGTATAAGAAAGGATGTTAGAAATAAAATTGTTGATAATCGTCAGAATATAGTCAATTCGAAAGAAGACAGTGATAGTTTTGATGATAATATTAGCTTGCTAACAAGAATGTATTTAAGAAACGAACCAAGTATAATAAAGGACATATTTTTACATGGAAACGTATTAAATACTAGTAGAAATGTTCGTGAAAATAAGAATAAATGTTTCATTGATAAGTCGTATACAGATATCGATATAGAAAGAAATGTAATAGACAATTTTGTACCAAATATTTACGTAGGTCATAATGATGAACCAAAAGATAATAATGTAAGTTTAGTTGATAGTGCTAAAGTTGTTAACGATAAAGATCACGAATTTAAGTATAGAGAAAATAAATATAAAGAATTTAAGATAGTATATGAGTGTGAAGATAACGCTGAAACGAGGACAAGGAAACTGGCTGCTATGCAAAGACTGTATTGTGTTAATTTTGATGAGGTTTGGATTTAGGAATATTTTGATTAAATTGGTGATGATCTATGCGTGTTTTGCGTGTCTGATTTTATGTAGGTTTGACTTAATAGTATTTATTCTATGTTTGACCTCCAGCGTATAAGCCTGGGTCACTATTCCCTCGTCTCAAGTCGTAGATGAATAGCGTAACTTCTGGGTAAGTGTGCTACGTCTTAGACCGCATCGTCAATTACCATGTATTAATGGTGGTCTAACGCTCATCTAAAGTATAAGTAGGTACAATTAAAGTTTTTAGAGAAAATGTGTCTAGGAGAAATGCATCTATAATGTATGATACGATTAGAATAAATTTGCTAACGTTTACAGTTTCAATATACTCACCTATTTTTATTATCTACGTAGTATTTAATATATGGCGTAGAATTGAAAACCTATTTTTTTTAATTCGGTTAAAATATGGATTTAATTTTGTAAGACTGCATGTAATCTATCGAACTGTATTGGATGTAATCTATGTGTTTTATAATGTACCTACTTAAAGTTATACTTACATAATAACAATTAGTTTTATTTATTTATAAGTAGCATATTATTATAAAGTAATGAAAAGGCCGTGTAGCCCTGGCATAGAATAGGGCTACCCTAGCTGTCTCTTCGCCTGTCTGTCGGGATCTGGGTGAGAATAGCGAGCCAGGAGTTCCTTCCGCGCGGTGGCGGGTAAACTGCTTGGTCCCAAGGAGCATTGGTCTGGTTGTAAAAACATTGCTAAATATATTTGCAGTTAGGTATAGGCAATAAGACTTTACACCTAATGTTTTTAAGCGGACCCCGAGCTACTAAAAAAGTACAATATTTTATGTACTTTTTTAATAGGTATGTTTTACAATTAGTAAGGCAAGCTTGCGCAATGGGGAAGCTCTACCTACTCTTTCCTCCATACAATTTACAGAAGTAGTCGACTGTTTCCTCCCTGGATAAAGACATTGGAGAAAATATTTTTAAACCATAAGTCCCAAGCTTTGGTTTTTTTCATATTCTATTTTTACTAAATTGAAAAAATAAATGTAATATCAGCATGGCCATGGCCATAACCATAATTTGCTCTAATGTCTTTATCTCTATATGTGACATGTCCATTAATAAATTTAAAACATATATTAAAAGCAAACTGTACAGGATGGCATACTATAATACATCGGATTATATTAACGATAAAAATCCATGGAAATGAATACTTTATTGAAAGACGGGGACAGACAGGGGCACGGTCGCGTTCGCGAATGCTTGGTTCGTTCGGCTCCGTTCGGTTCGTCCTGGGGCGTATTCATGGAGTTCTGTGGTAAAGTAGCAGGATAAGTTATGGAAAGGAGTAAATAGATGGTTCTACCTACGAATTTTATAATAAAATTCTAGAGTGTAGGAAAGGAATGCAAGGCGGGCACCGCAGAACTCTGGTGGTGGGTCCCGGGGCGGGTTGGGCGGTGTTGGGCGGGTTGTGTGTTTGTGGATGAGATAGTGTTGCACGAATGAGCATATAAAAATATGCTCATTCGTGCTAGTTTATCTGGATTAGTTAGCGGATTGGATATAGCTGTGCAATCCAGCCTAAGAGTAGTAACTAAGTGTAAATTAATGGAAACGATGTCCGTCTGTAGATTATACAAAGATCTCGATACTTATATACAAGATAAGATAATGTTTTTATCCAATAGGTGTACCTAGAATATTTTATATATAATGTAGAGATTCTGAAGTTATTTGCAAGTGGTTTGTGTAAGCAGAAGCCCCTCTTATTGCTGTTACCAAATACCTTGGGATAGCGCCTAACTACAGAACAATTGTTTTCACCTCAGGTGATTTTCTGTTGTGCCAGTAGAAAATTGTTCCTTTAAAATATAAATAAAATAGGTATATATGGGATCCTTTGCTTCGGGAGCAGTCCGGGGGGGCCTTTTTGACTATTTTTTTGTGTTTGTTTATTGTTTTAATTTTTAGATTTCTTTTGTATGAATTTTTATTTTTATTTATTATTTTATTTTATTTGTGTTTGTTTATTCTGTGTTTTCTTTTCTTTAATTTTGTTCCTTATAATTATGTTGTTGTGTTTTGAATAAATGATTTATTTTTAAATAAAAATATAACGAAGTGGAGGGTTCAAAATCCAACGAGAATAAGTATAGAATATTGAAAAACAAAAAACTTTTCGACTTCATGTTTGCCTGCGGCGTTATTATTTCAAAAAATCATGGGGACTGAATATTGTTTAGAAAAAACATGTCGAAATAACAAAAAAAAAGAATGTTAACATATAAGAATTGTACCTATTTACCTACTTATTATTGTATGTGTGTACATAATTTAATTGCTGTTGATGTTATTATTAATAAATTTATATCAAAAATATATCTGTTGTTTACTTCTTTTCATCTGAGCGATGTTCCCGGTTGCAACCCTCTAGGGAGCCCGGGGTCCACTAAGTCCCAAATTGGGATCGGCACAGTAAGTAAGTATAATAATTTAACATACCTTCTGCAAATAGATTTGGCAATATTTTTATGGTCAATGATGACGTACCTACCTACTGCTCCAACCCCAAATATTTGGGGTTAAGCGGATCGAGAGGGATGCAACCGGGAACATCGCTCGGATGAGATATTATTTTTACGGCCGGCCGCCTGATCTGCCACCTCACGGTGAGAACTTAACGTTTCCTAGTTTCAGATCCCTATGTCGCCTTTTACGGCACCCACGAAAAGAGATGATCTAACGCTATTTCGGGACTACTAATAACTGTTATTTACTTACCTAATTAATACATTCAGTAAAAGGTTGCGGGTTCGATTCCCGCCGGGTACAAGTATTTATACTTCAAAATAAATATTTGTGTCTGGTCTGGGTGTCCCTCTATGTATAATATGTATGTATTTAGTATTTACAAAAGAAAAATAAATATATGTAGTATATCCGTTGTCTAGTCATCGTACGTAACACAAGCTTAGTCGCTTACCACGGGGCTAGATGGCTCTGTGTGTTTTTGACAAAAAATATTTATTTATTTATTCAGTAAAAAGTAGGACTGACTATTACTAAAATTAGACCCCTCTATAAAGAGCAGTTTTATGTGTAGTAAAGTAAGGCAAGTAAAAATAACAGATTTTCCCCCATTTAATTATTTTTTCTGTGTTTAGTATTTGTTGTTATAGTGGCAACAGAAACAAATCATCTGCAAAAATTCAACTGTCTAGGCGACAGACAGGCAGACAGACGGACAGTAGAGTCTTAGGAAAAGGGACCTGTTTTTACACTTTGGGTATTGAAAAAGTCTGCAGGTGCAACACTAGACAGGGTTTGTATCATAGGATAAAATACAAAATATCGAAAAATAATTTATTAAGTAGGTGTACCTACCACATACCTACTTACTAAATAATAACTACATAATATATTATGATATCTCTGTACACATATACAAAATAATCAAGTCTAGTATATTTAAAAATAAATCTACAAAAATCTTTACATAAAAATAAACTATCAGATATCCAAATAAACTATCAAGCCTCGCCGCAAGTGAAAAAAAAAAAAAAAATTTTTGGATGCTATTTTTCCTTGAAAATAAATTTTCTAAATATCAGATATCAGTTATTATTATTTAACTAACTATGCTTAAGAGCTAAGCCAAGTTCGCACTTCCCCTTACAAATGTATTCCTTTCTTCCTGAATTCCAGTTGCCTGGAAGAGATCGCTTTTAGCAATAAGCCCGCACACTGTTGTATTCATTAGTTTTGAGTTTTATTTCTGATAAAGAAATGTGTTTATACCAGAATCTTGTTTCTCTATTTTTCTTTTGTCTCTTTTGTTTTTTAATAATTTTTTGCGTTTTTTTCGAAATTTGAAAATCTGTCAATGGTGGCATCATCTATCACAATAGTCTAATAAAAAATGTCTATCTACATCTAAATCTCTTTTTTTTTATATGAATTAAAAAAGCTAAAAGTCAGGCAAACAAACAGCAAAACTAAAAAGAAATTGCTCTGAAGACAATATACAGTAAGAAATAGGAATACATTTGTATGTAGCCCAGCTAAGGTCTTAATGCCAAATTGTACTACAAAACAAAATTGACTAGCCACCTTACTTCTTTAACCCTCTTATCCGTAGCTCCATGTCCACAAAAGCCTTCATAGAAGGATCTTCAACCATGCTCAGGATCTTTTCACTGATCTCCGGGCTAGCATTGTTCATCTTGGCTGCTAAGGCTTCCGCCCAGACAATGAATACACAATTTGCGCAGCCAGACTGACAACAGGCAGTCGGTGGTTCATCTATTGAGGCCTGGGGAAATGTAAATAAATTAATTCTGTGGACATCACACAGCGCCATCTAGCCCCTTGGTGAGCTACTAAGCTAGTGTTATGTTTTATGTATGAAAGTGACTGTACAACAGATATAATATGTATAAATATATTTCTTTTTTGTAAATACACACATATTATACAAAGAGAGACCCACAGAAACAAATATTTTATTATAAGCAGAAGTAGTTGTTCCCCATGAGAAATGCACCTGCAACCTTCTGTGCTGCAATCGGGTATTTGCCCAATGCTAACATGCCACAGAGTTATGAAAGGCACATCTTATATGGATCAAGGAACAAGCTTAATACTTTTGAATGCAGACGCAGGTTGATCTGGTTTTGTTTGACACTGAGTGGTCAGCTAGAGATTGAGACACATGGAGAGAAATGGGGGAGGCCTTCAATAGGACAGCGGGTTAAGTAAAAAAAATAACAATACTAAGACTGTGCGCTGTGGAAGAGCTGTCCAAATAATAGCAGTACTTAATCTAAGAATACTAAGTGCAGGCTTACTTAGTGTTACAGTTTTCAGGTTGCCCTAAGTGCTCTATAACTTGACCTAACAACTGTTATCAGAGATATAACAACCGGGACCAACTGTTTAATGTCCCTTATGAAACACAGAGAAGCTAGAGAAAAATATTTTTTGCTACACAAATTATCGGTCACCCATTGATCACGCTAAGCGTTACTTAACTCGTAAATTGCAATGTGATGAAGATGGTTAATAATAATAAATGTAGGTTTGGCAACTGTTTTCTTACAAATTTAGCAATTCTCTCGAGTTCTTTTTCCTTCTCATCATTCGTGGCATCAGATCCTGGTGTAGTAGTACACAAATTGTAAACAAGAATGTTCCTCTGTATTGCAATGAGTTGTTGAGTGAGAATTCGTGTTTTCTGTAATCAATATTATCTCAATAGGTTACTACTTGGCAGGAGAACTGAAGAACAAAATTCGAGGTCAATTTTTACCCAAAATGAACTAACGATTGTATTTTTTTGAAGTACTTAGTGTTAATGTTTGGTAATTTATCAGGTAGTTTTTCTAAGTTTACCATTTAATTAGGTACTTACAAGCATTACTGATAATTTGTGGCTAATGTGTTTGATTCATAAAATATTTTCAGCTTGGCGAATATCATTTATTTTCCATTTAGCATTGCACTATCGCAATATTTAAATATTCGCAATCGCAAAATCAAAACAAATAGGATTTTGACAGCAATCTGACATTACTCGTAGTTTGACAGTGACATTGACAATTAAGTTTTGGCATCGACAGTGACAGTTTCTTGACAACCGGAAACCACTTATTGAGGCGTTTACACGGGTAAAGTAGTCGAAGATATTAGATCAATGAAACGAAACGCATTGCGTACTGTTACGACGGTTGACGCCTATTGTATGATTTCTATTAGAATGCATGTTTCTCAAACATGCAAGATGGAATTTTGTTCATCCATCACCGATCACCCGCATCGATCATTGCAAGTATTGCAACGAAAAAGTTAATTTCCCGCGTTGTCATTCGGAAATCGGAATCGAAATGACAGTGTGAACGTGACATTAAGTTCGATGACCGCCCGGAAGCTTTTTGTCCGTCATTTTTGATCCAAAGATTTTGTGAAATTCTATATATTTTACACGAATAATCTGTGAAATAATAAGTGCATTATCCCAAAAATACTTCTATTTAGTCAACTGCTCAACGAACCATCACAAAACGTGAGTATTATTCGAAAATCATGATGAGTTAGCGTTGACCGTCCGATAGCGTTTGCCAATTACCTTTTGCAATGACGAAGCCGCTAAATTCTGTTGTTATTTACTTAGTCAGAGGTTATTTCAACAGTTCCACTATAATCTAATTAACGAGAACTTTCATTTACTTTAGTATACCAAGTAGGCTCTTACTGGGCGGTTCCAGGAAACAGCATCTTCGCAGGGGACTTAAAAAAATCAATGAAAGGATCATCATTCTTGTCACAGTTTTATAGATAATCGGTACCTACTATACTTACCTAATTCGATTACAGTTAACTAGATTGCAGTTAAAATTTTAAATAAATTTGTCAATATAGGTTATGTTTCGAAGATATGATTCATCTTTTACTTTAGGATATCTCTGTAAGTAAATCAATGCTATTGTTTCCAACAGCGTAGGTTATGATTGTATGCTTATAATGAATAAACATTATGACAATATGATTAAACATTTAAGGGTGTATTTATGATGTTAAAAATATTGATTAGCTAGTTATATCCCTAGTTAGCTTTTGGAGAATCCAATGGTTAGTGGTTATGGCCTACATGTGGTCCCAGCATAGGATAGGACACCCCATTTCTTCCTGTGAGGGTCGTAAAAAGCTAAGGGATCTGAGAATACAGTGAACCTTAAATTCTCTGCACATGCGGCGTGGTGGAGAATCTGCTCCCAAGGAGGCCCTAAAAATATTGCCCAAATCTATTTTGGGGTGTGGTCAATTGATGGATGATTTATTTACCGTGCCCAATCCAACTAATCTAGGATTTTAGCAAGCCCAAGAAGGATGCAATTCATTGATCATTGCTCAGATGAGAAGGAATATTTATAATCTCCCCTCAGTCCCCTTTAGAAACTCTCAATCTTGTGGGAATGTGTTTTAAAGATACATAGAAATACCTAAGTATTTACTTTAAAATCTGCTTTAAACTTGATATTTCTATATTTATTATAATCTCCCGACACGATACACCATGATGGTTACAAGATTGCATGTAATTTGATCATTTACCAGCCAAACTGACTGAATAGACAATTGGTTATATTTGGTTTATTGTTGATACCTATATTTACTTACTTTCCTACAGGAAAATGTTTGCATGAGCCAGAAAAAATATTATAAGTTCTAGGCCACTAGGTACCTACCTATATTGTTTGTATCATTCGTTGTAATTTTATACAGATTTTTCCTTTTCAAGTTGACATCAATATTTATTTTACTTCCCTACTTATCAAATATTTACTTGCTACACCATTGTTAGTTTCTACTGATTGATATTATCAACACACAGCTGAAACAAATAGACAGAAAATTTGGCATTTTAGCATGATTTAACAATAAAACTTAGTCAGCGGAGATTATTTGCCTGAGTCTGTGTTTTCTGATGTGCGAAATTTACTGTCAATAGAACAATGTCTGGAGAACCTGAAGTAGCTCACACACCAGACGAGGAGACTGAGGAAGAAGAAATCAAGTCCTCGTACCGACCTCCGCCTGAGAAGACCATTGAGGAGATCCTAGCTGCTGACCAGGAGGATGAGTCGTTGAGGAAGTATAAGGAGGCACTGCTTGGGCAGGCGCAAACTGGTGCTGTTATTGTTGGTAAGAAGAATAAATTATAACTACTTTTTAAAAATCCGCATCTATACTGCGTTTTTTAATTAAAAACTATAATCTGAGGTTTTGGTTCCTTGTATTTAACATTTTTTTTCTAAGGAAGATATGCCAAATCATAGTCTGCAATTAAAAAATGGAGTAGTGGCAAAAAAGATTGAAGCGTGATGGTTCCTTTTCTCAGTAGAAGAAGCTCTTCTCCAGCCCAGCTCTTTTATAAATTTGGTCGTCCCTGTCAGATTAATCGAAAAGTGTTGATTATTTCCTGATGCAGTAAACATGATTCACTCATTACTTGTACCTATCAAAGCCATTCGAAGCTATCAATTCACACCAATATGTTATCAATATAATGTTAACGTATTTGACGTTCTGAAACGACAAGTGGCTTGCTTATCTCCCTTCTATCTGGTTATCAGATGATAAGCCTTATCAAACTGTTGTTTGTAAATAGTTGTTAATTTTTAGAGGGAAAGTTGAGATAGTGTGTCATATTGTGCTACTACGTTTGTTTGGCAAAATTCTACAACAGACTAACTGTATTGACCTTGAAATTTGACAAATTTCGAGACCATAGAACCAAATAAATGTAAATATGATGTCATAAGGGTACCTTTTTTATCTTTTGAGGCATGGAAACCTTAAAATAAGTTTTATATAATAGAATCGCACATCCCACCTCTAAAATAAATATATGAATAAAGACACATTAGCTCAGTACGTATAAATTTACAGGATATGTAGTAATTGTTGAAGGCAAGAGGAAGTTGAAATGATAAAACATATTATCCTCATTACATTGTTGAAATAGTCTGTTTTGAGGTTTAATTCTTTGTCACATAGGTAGAGACTAAAATTGTTAGTTCTAACTCCTGACCAACGCACAGCTCAAACCCATGGATGGATTGTTGTTTTTAAGTTCGCCACCACTAAAAAAGGTTTTTGCTGCTTTCACTGGGTCATTGTACGTGACTAGGTGGGTTTCCTCACGATGATTTCCTTTACCGTAAGAGCAATGTTAATAGCACATATATTTTTTTAGAACAATAACAACCAATCTCAATTACTATCACAGCCAATCCCAATTACTATTACAACCAATCTCAATTACCAATACACTTCCAGATGCAAATGACCCACGGAAGGTGATCGTCAAGAAACTGGCACTGTGCGTTGTCGGTCGGGACGATGTCGAATTGGACCTCACAGGAGACTTGGCTGACCTTAAAAAGCAGGTAAGGATATTTCAGAATTTTATAGGTTTTGTGTAGCATCGTATTATGGACTACTAGCTGCGCTCCGCGGTTTCACACGCGTTAGTCCTGATCCCGTGGGAATATCGGGATAAAAAGTAGCCTATGTGTTATTCCAGGTCTCCAGCTATCTACATACCGAGTTTCACGGTAATCGGTTCAGCGGTTTTTACGTGATTCAATCATGTAGGTACTTACAAACTTTCAAATTTTTAATATTAGTATGATTCACAGGCTTTTAATTTACGATTAAAACGTCAAAAGCATCGTTGAGTTTGCTATAGCGTTACCACAGTGGCTGTTTAGAACTGTCCTCCTTCTCTACAGCTACACTCCTATTCCTGTTCATGATATAGCGTTTTTCTAAATTTTATATCTATTCTTATTAATAAGTGAAAAAAAATCTATACATAGGGGTATGGCAGATATAGGTTTTATGACATAAACAAATTTTTTCTAATGTCTTTATAGTCCAAGATCCCAGAACTGGCAGACATCACGTATTTTCTGACGAACGAAATGTGGTCAATTGAGTAGTGTTAGTATGTACTAAGAACGCATGCCTACTTGCTTGCCTGCTGCGACGGCCAATTCTGAGATATCAGGTCATCAATATACATAAAAAAATTGCTTACCTCACGTTAATTCTCCAAGCTGATTTTCACGTATATTTTAGGTAATATACTTAAAAATAAGTCGCCAATACTCCCATACACTTTCTGTCGGCCGTATTGCTTTGCAGTCGCTTTAAAGCTCCCAAAATAATTACTCGACTTCACGTAAATTCTGATGCTCCATTTTTATATGTGTCCACCAGACAACTATTTTAAAACCTTTTACAAGGAGACTGACCTATCCAAGAGGCCAATCATCCCCTAAACCCCCTAATGCCCTAACCAAAGAGGCATTAAATTGAGTTTAGGGGATAATTGGCCACTTGGATCGGTCTGTCTTCTTGTAAAAGGTTTTAAAATAGTTGTCTGGTGGCACATATAAAAATGGAGCATCAAAATTTACGTGAAGTTAAGTAATTATTTTGGGAGCTTTAAAGCGACTGCAAAGCAATACGGCCGACGGAAAGTATATGGGAGTATTGGCGACTTATTTTTAAGTATACAGGGTGTTTGGTGGAGGGTTAGACAAACTTGGTGGGCGTGTAGGTGGACCTATTTGTAAAAAACAATTTGAAGGAAAAGACCCTAACTCTTCACATTTTTTTTTAATGAGAATTTTTGTGATTTTCTCTTTTTTCCCAAAGGAGGTCGACCACCTCCCCTACAAGCTTTGGCCCTCAGTGAACACCTGTTAATAGCCTACGACATTATAGTTTAGGGTTATACAAGCACATCCTAAAACATATTAGTTAAGAAAAGAAGACGTCATTACAAATTAAAACTAGTACTCGAAGTGTTTGAATTTCCACTTTATTATTTTTAATTTTTACAAATAATATGAACTTAACATTACTTTCACAAGGTGTTTTGTAGTTATTGACTCAAAATATTTGTTTTAAATGAATAATAACTAAAATATGAAGATTTATTACGACGCGTAATACATATCATCAGATTAAACAATAGATTCATAGAAACCACCCAGGCCAGAAACAAATATACTTACTTTTAAGCATAAATATTTGCACCCCGCGAGAATCGAACCCTTAACCTCCCTCCGCATTGCAATCGAGCCCTCGCCCGACGCGCCACAGTGGCCGTCAACTAGCTATCCCTATAGTCATAAATAGCTGTTCCTATCTGGGTATAGAGATGTATGTTGACATGGAGGGATTCATGTTAAGATAGGTAGTGCAGTTAAAGTAGTTTCCAACAGAAAGGTAAATAATTAGGTACTTACTTGTGGAACCCATTGCTGTATTATTGAACGAACTTCTACTATTACCAACTGATGACAACGCAAACGTCTCATATTTATACCACAATTAGCACATCGAGCGTTCCGGTCAACACCTTGCAAACCCTGAGACGAGGTACTTGCAGTCGCCAAGCTACTTTGGTCTGCACCAGGGGTTCCAAAATCCGAAGACATGTTGGGGTCGTTAGTGTGTGCGGAGCCGCCCGCGCCGGTTTCCATATTGAGGCCATTATCATCACTTATATCGGGTTCGGTGTCCAGGTTCATGCTAGGGTTTTCAATGAAGACAGTTTCGGAGTCCATGTTCGTAAATAGGTCGTAAAATAGTAAGAAATCACAATAACAAACAACTTAGCTCTCGAACTCAACGAACGTGAAGTGATTTGTAAACAAACAAACGTCAAACGAATGAGTGACGAGAAAAATAAAATAATTCCTGTGTATTATAGGAATAGGTCAGTACCTATTATTTTTGTTTATGATTCAGTAATCCAAAACAAAAATAATCAAGAAAATCGGTGATTTATCATCATTGTTTATGCACTGATTTTTAACCGACTTCATCCTAGGTAATTGTTTTTGATCAAATATACTTAAATATATTTTAGTACTGGCGAATAGATAGCTTTCTCCTTTTTTGAGTCGGTTAAAAGTCCCTTTTTTATAACATAAAATACTTAATCGATTTTCGTTTTTTTTTTTACAATCAACAGAGGTATCGATTTTTGTAATCGACAAACTACCGACAAATGAAGAATGGCTACACAGAAAACCGGAAGCTGTGTAAAACAATGGCCAAAAAACGACAGCAAATCGTAAATGTACTTATTATTTTGGTTTCATTTAAACGTCTTATTTACTGATGTAGCAAAAATACATCAGAACTATTTAAATCATACGATGATTTCTGTTGTTTCAAAAAGTTTGTTCACTGTGGGCCGTAACTTGGCGGTCCCCTTTCACCTCCTTATCCCCACAATTTTTTTTTGTACTTGTTTTCCCCTAAACTTTTTATTTGATCTTGGTCCCAGATGTATCCTTGATCTATCGAATTAATTGTTAATCCAAAATAATAAGTTATGGGCTCTCAAAGTTAAGAAAACAAAAAAATGTTGTCCGAAAGGTCAACTAAACATCGTTTAAAAAAAATCTAATAGAGATAGAGGAGTTCAAATGCTCTTAAAAACTTCTCTTGACATCCCTTATTACAACGGTGTACTACATGTAGCATAAAAATCTACCAACTTGTCAGAAATAAGAATATGGGGAAAATTGAGCAAAAATTACAAATTTTTATTTTTATTTTTTTAAATTACGAATTTTGTTCAAAAATATCTCCCCTACTTCCAGTACATAATGTGCGTGGCAGGTGGAGCCCATGAAATAGGGCCAAGTCATCGAATCAACCAGTTGGGGTATTCTCTCGTTGGAAACGCGTCGTCTATGAACTCTCTCACTGTGAGACCTGGCCAAACGTTGACGGAAAATTACGTATGGTGCGATACTTACCTTGTTACATATGGATTTTTTGACCTGACACCCTCAACGGGGACAATTACTTGGAATTCTTGCAAAACGGTCGTCCTGAAGTGATGAGCAACGTGCTGATATTTCATGAAGATCGACCAGTAGTATTTCAAAATAAGGGATGTCCGGCACACTATCGTCTCACAGTGAGAGAGTTCCTAGACAGAGCATTCCCAACTAGAGAGTTCACAAACTTAAAGGATAAGATGACTTGGCCTCATTTCATGGGTTCCACTTGTTGCGCATATTATGTATTGGAACTATGGAAGATGTTTTTGAATAAAATTCGTAAATAAAAAAAATTAAAATGTGTATTTTTCCTTTGAATTTTCACGCCATTTTCCCCATAAGCTCTATTTTTGACAAGTTGGAAGATTTTTATGCTACATGTAGTACACCGTTGTAATAAGGGATGTCAAGAGAAGTTTTTATGATTATTTGAACTCCTCTATCTCTATTAGTTTTTTTTTTAAACGATGTTTAGTTGACCTTTCGGACAACATTTTTTTATTTTCTTGAGAGCCCATAACTTATTATTTTCTTATTATTTTGGATTAACAATTAATTCGATAGATCAAGGATACATCTGGGACCAAGATCAAATAAAAAGTTTAAGGGAAAACAAGTACAAAAAAAAATTGTGGGGATAAAGAGGTGAAATTTGGGAAAAAATTAGAAAATCAAAAAATTCTCATTAAAAAAAATGTGAAGAGTTAGGGTCTTTTCCTTCAAATTGTTTTTTACAAATAGGTCCACCTACACGCCCACCAAGTTTGTCTAACCCTCCACCAAACACCCTGTATAACCTAAAATATACGTGAGAATCAGCTTGGAGAATTAACGTGAGGTAAGTAATTTTTTTATGTACCTACCTTGATGACCTGATATCTCAGAATTGGCCGTCGCAGCAGGCTAGCAAGTAGGCATGCTTTCTTAGTACATACTAACACTACTCAATCGACCACATTTCGTTCGACAGAAAATACGTGATATCTGCCGGTTCTGGGATCTTACTCTATTATCAATTGGAGGAAACAGTCGGCTACGTTTGTAAAGCTTGTATGGAGAAAAGAGTAGGTATCCTTCCCCTTAGAAAATTAGATCAATGGAGTAATCGAATCCGACATCGAAACTATAGGTGCGTCTGTGAATAGGCATCTAAGCCTAATTCGCTCAATCGAGGGTGCTATCCAATTTGCCAGTCGATGAGTCACATCAAATAGAATCTGGGTAGACTATAATATTCAGGTCTCGATTTCCTAAATACAGCTCTATTTATTCGCCTTAAAGTACATTTTGGCAAACCACAAGTTGTTACTTACGAAAAATCTTTGGTTCCGTGACTAGGTTATTGTATTTGGCACGCTTTACCTATATTTTCTTTTTTACATTTTTGTTATTAGTTTTTTTTTTCTTTCATATTTAATTTCATGATTCGTTTGGCACGAAGATATTTGATTGAAAAACTGGCCAAGTGCGAGTTGGAGTCGCAGGGTTCCGTACCAATATCACAAAAAACATCACGTTTGTTGTCTGGGAGCCCCACCATCATATTTATTTTATGTTATTTTTAATATTCTTTGTAATTCATAATTCATTTATGTCGGCATAAAATTACATTACATAATATTGGCATGTCAATTTTCAAAATAATAAGCAACACTACTGTTATAGCGGCAACAGAAATACATCGTCTGTGAATTTCGACTGTCTTGTTATTACGGTTCATGAGATTACAGCCTGGTGACAGACTAGTGATGAAAGGACTCGAGGTTTTTAAACCTTTTCAATCGAAACTCGCCTCAATTTTTAGGACTCGACTCAAAAATACGACTTGAGGCTTTTTACTAATGTAGAAGACTTCATTCAATTTAGAGTTGAACTCTGAAATAAAACGACTCGAGTCTTTTAATAACAGTTATAACGACTTAGTCGCGAACCTTTTAGTAAAGGACTCGAGTCGTTTAATATAAGATGAGTTGTTTAACGTGGGATTATAAAATAATAAACTTCAGTGATCATTGTATTTTAATCTAACTATCTTCTTCTTCTTCTTCTTATATATAAAAATGAAACGTTTTCCGTTGTCACGACATCACGCGTGAACGGCTGGACCGATTTCGATAAATCTTTTTTTGTTGTGTTTGCTATTGTCAGGAGAAAGTTCTTATGAAAGAAAAAATGCTAAACCGATTTTGATTAATTTTATTTTTTTATACCAAACGACAGGACAACGTCTGTCGGGTCAGCTAGTCTTATCTTCTTCTATTATATAAAAATCAATCCCTATTTCCCTTGGTCACGGCATCACACTTAAACTTTTAGACATATTTCGATAATTCTTTTTTTGTTGTGTTTGCTATTGTCAGGAGAAGGTTTTTATGAAAGAAAAAATGCTAAACCGATTTTGATGAATTTTATTTTTTTATACTAAACGACAGGACAACGTCTGTCGGGTCAGCTAGTAAATAATAAATAAATAAATAAATAACGGTAATTCATCTATATTCATTATTATAAAGAGGAAAGATTTTTATTCCTTGTTTCATAAGAATAAACTCAAAAACTACTGGACCGATTTTATTTATATATTTTTTTACCATTAGAATACCACATCATTCCATTTAATATTGACCTTTATTGATTGTCCACCCGTAACCATAACTACTTATTTCAAATATAAAAATAAAAAAGAAACTAAATCTGCATACATTACTTATATCTCTTTTACCCGTAATAATTATTAGCGTAGGAATACGATATCCCATATCCACATTTATTCTAGTAATACGATGTATGAGCGCGCCTCATGACTTAAGACTCCCGCGAACCGAGTCGTTTTAAAAAGGTTCGAACCTTTTCGTTAAGACTCGAGTCGTTTAAAATTTGGAGTCATTTCAAAATGACTCAAGTCATAAAGCAGACTTAGAGGCCCCAGTCTTGGACTCAAATAAGGGTTAAGGTTCAGGGTTTAAAGACTCATTGAGTTGTTAACCGTATGAATTGAGTCGAGTTCCTGTTAAAGAGCTTAAAAACCTCAAGTCCTTTCATCTCTATGACAGACAGACGGACAGTGGATTCTTATTAAAAGGGTCTCGTTTTTACCCTTTGAGTACGGAACCCTAAAAACTAAGTACAAATTAAATGTAAGTTTAACTTGTATCAATTTGGATGTTTGACTGTAGGACAAAGTGATAGGTGAACCGCTAAACCGATTCACATGGATATTTGTAGTGATAGTTTAGTAATTTAAAAATGACTTGAGTAAACTTAAAACGTTAGATTAATCGAATCAATAAGTTCTTCTCATATTAGGTGAAAGTTATAAAAACTTAAGGCGGAGTGGGGGGTGTTAGGTTTTATTTTTCGTTACGGAATTTCTTAATTCGGTTGCCGCGCTCAAAGCCCTAAAAGCTCTAAAAGCTATGCAATAGCCTTAAAAACTGCTGAATTGGTTGCGATGAAACTCGGTATACAGATAGCTGGGGATCTGGAATGAACACAGGCTAATTATATCCCGATATACTCATGATTGGAACTGCTAGTCTAATATTTTCGTCTTGTTGTGTTTCAAACGAAGTCGCGTGCAAAAGCTAGTGTTCCATAATATTGAACAGTGATTCATCATCTGAGTCCACCTGTTTCAAACAAATCTAGTTGTAGGTAATCGTTAGGCGGCAGATGCACTTGTTAAGGTGCGGGTTTGTAGCGCGTAATGTTAAAATAACAGCGAATTTGTGCGAAACTATACTCTATTTCAGAAGCTTAGATCAAAAATGTAAACAAAGAACAAATGAAAAAGTGACTTAAGAGCTGTCACTTTCAAATAAATTTATGAGTTTTTTGTTTACATTTTTGATCTTGGATGTGTTATAACCATTGATGACCATAGTAGACCATTGATGACCGTAATAGACTATAGTAGACCCTTGTCTATGGTCATCAATGGTGGCAACATCCAACAATCCTAACATATTTTCGATCAAAAACTTTAAATATCGATAGTGTCCGTTACAAAACACGTCTGTTGCATTGCAGGGTCCCCCTACATATATAGATAGATGTAGGCTTTATTTGCACAACAAGCAATATTGCAAATCGTAATGACGTTGGCAACATAAAATCGCAAACACACAATACATGTTTTCAGAGTCTAAAGAGTCTGTTGGTTAATTTTATCCTCATTTTTCGAGTGAGTTTTTGAAGATTTTTTAATTTTTTAAATGTATTTCTAGTATAGTTTCTAGTATTGCCGAGATCAATTAAAACAAAAATATGGATTATTTGATATATCTTGTTGAAACTTAGATGCCTTATACATAAGTATAATACAGAAACGTCAGAAATAAACTATTTTATATAAATATCAGGCACGAACGAAATGGCCGATGGCGGTCTATCCCTTAAATAAACCTTGACATACCTAGTTATAATTTTGTAAGGCCATTTAGTATGTAGCAGGTAGGGTAGTAACAGATGAATGAAGAGGGTCTTTTAAAGTAGGTCACAGGGGAAGCCTAGTGTCGCAAACTAATCGAGGTCGAGTAGAGGGATGTTATTTATATATCTACATTGACTATAGTTTCAATTTATGTAGCGTTTTATAGGAATTGATTCAGCAATTTTTCACGTATACTTGCTTAGGAAGGTACCCAAGAAGTGCTGCCTTGATATGCGTGCAAATGGCTTCACTACGCGAGATGCCAAAGATCGTGCGAAGTGAAGTCGTAAAATTAGGAAAGCGGGCCCCGGAGGGATGCAACCGGGAACATCCTTTAGTTAGATGATGATGCTTGCTTTTAAGAAGATAGGCCGAAAATTGTTCACTGCCGTCAACCTCATTTAGATAAGCGCGCTACTTCTTATACCATGTCTTTTTTTACCTACTTATGATATAAAGGTAATTTTAAATGTAAAAAATATAGACTTCTGTTTTCGCGATGTTGGATTGAAATTTTACTCATTTTTCGGTTTCAATCGCGTCGTGTTTATTACTTTTAGCATTGTTTCAATGCTTAACGTTTCGAGACCTTTACAGGTCTCTTCTACTGGCTGTTAATCCTGAAGATGAGACCTGTGAAGGTCTCGAAGCGTTGATCAGTGAAACAATGCTAAACGTAATAAACACCACGCGATTAAAACTTTAAAAATGAGTTGAATTTCAATCTAAACTTCTATACTAATATTATAAAAAGTTAACGTTGGTAACGTGTATATTGGGGGTAATCTCCGAAACTAAAGGACCGATTTCAAAAATTCTTTTACCAATAAAAAGCTACATTATTGAGGAGTAACATAGGCTACTTTTGATACCGATATTCCCACGGGATCGAGACAAACCCGGGCGAAACTGCGGGAATCTGCTAGTATATGTAGTGCTTTCTTATATTTGTGTAATAGCTGTTGGTTCTCCCAAAATAAATAAATAAATAATAAATATTATTATATCTTTGTCTAGTTTTATAGTTTTAGTATTTTTAATTTTAGCGTTGTTTTATTTCTATTGTATTATTGAATTTAATTAAATAATGTACTGTTTTGATTAAATAAAATTCCTATTATCTTTGTAATAAATAGTCACCTTAACAAATAGGACCCGCCTCTTCCAAACACTGCGTTGGCAACGGTCCAATTCTGTTTACAGGATGTTATTCTAACAAATCTTTATCGTCAGAGTTATCAATATCATTGTGGGTTTCGAATATTGACGTGTCATCGAACTTTACCAAGTTTTCGACGTTAGCGACCGATTTTATACAGAAAAGGGTCGTTTTAACGCATGGGTGGTAGAGGTTAGTTTTTAATAAATAAATATTTCAGAACATTTCACATGTCGTCATCTAACTATACTAAACAACTAGGCTTGTACTACTAACTATGGGTACTAGATAACGGATATATGTTGGATCCATATTTCAATTGGAGAGGAAACTCACTAGATTGATTTATTGCATAATCACAAAAAAGTAAACCCTCATGAGTTTCTTGTAGTTTCTTCTCATCAGAGGGCGCGTTCCGAAACTACACTTCATAACTAGCTGTAACTCGTTTTTTTAATCATTTAAAAATAATAATAATAATTGAGATTTGAATATTTAAAAATAAAAAGTTGTTGAAGTTAATTTTACGTCACTTTGCCAAGTTGTTTACGCCCCGGTATAAAAAGGGGTGTGAACAAGACTGGAGGGCAGTGTGAAAATTATCGTCGACGAGTCAACATCAACTTGAAGTTTAATTTGGTAGATCCTTACAAATAAGAAGTACCCAACTACAAGAAAGAAATTGAATACAACTAATTAAAGAACCATCTTGACCTAAATTAATAATTATCTAACTGAATAATCAAGTAATCTTACTCAAAAAGACTGAGACTTACTTGGACTAAGAATAATCGACCACCAAAAGACTTTAAGATTTAACATCAGAAGTGCTGGAGACGAAGCCCATTGTCGAACCCGACCCTGACATCGGACCAAAATTCTTTGACTATCTTCCTCGAGACAACAATAATGGTAATGTAAAACAATTTCTTACTTTCCTGACGGTACAATTGAATGTTTTTTTCCCTAATTTTGTGGTTTCGATTTATGGTGATTGAAATGAAACAAAATTCCGAAATTAACTGAACAAATGACACTGATATTTTTTTTTAACAGATTAAGCCTCTGTAGTGGGCCAGAACTGATTTTTCTCGGACAGTTAACTATAAAATTTATTTGAAATATCAGTTTAGTTAGTCAATACATTACTTATACTAATACTAATATAACGTTGTAGATGAACTGATCTTAGTTCTGTGCAGGACATCCATGATTTGAAATTCAAAATTAATGTTTTTTTAACTTGTAATTCCCAAATGTTTGATTTTACGCTCTAAAATTTTGCGTACAAGCATCCTACGTCCTTCATTACCACATCTAAAATTTGCTAGCGATATTACTGTCACGCAATTGGAGTTATATGGGCTCTTAAGATGAACTCTGAGACGAGACTATCGTCAGAATAGCCGAGCGAGCTTAAAATAAATAAATAAATATTAAAAAAAAAACTATATGATTTTAAAATATATACTCCATAATCCAATTCAACTAAACAATTTTTTTCTGTCTACACGATGCATACACAACAATCTTGGCTTTGAAATTTCTAAGACTCTGTTTTTTAAATTTGGACGTGATTCTGTGCTGTTTTTTTTGTTTTGTGCAGAGACAAAAGAAGAAAACAAAATCATTAGCTGCAGTCACGGGCTGCAGTGGTAGCTGACCCGACCGCCCCATTAGGCTCAATCAACGGAGAGTATGAAAGCCAATACCGTGGCCTCCTCAGGGTGGTCCAGGTGCTTCTTCATCATATTATAATATTTATATATTATATATTTATTTATTTATCTATATATTTCACAAATAATATGGTATCTAACATCATATAAATAATTTATATACCAATAGAAAAAAAAACATATACAAAAAAAAGGAAAATCAAATATAAATGAATATAAACAATGTCATAAATAATATATAAAGCACCAAAGAAAAGAGTGTAGTTGAAGCACCAAAGAAAAGAGTGTAGTTAAAGCACCAAAGAAAAGAGTGTAGTTGAAGCACCAAAGAAAAGAGTGTAGTTGAAGCACCAAAGAAAAGAGTGTAGTTGAAGCATCAAAGAAAAGAGTGTAGTTAAAGCACCATAGAAAAGAGCACAGTAAAATTAAAAACAAATAAAACACATAAAAACGCAAAAAAAGAGTGTAGTTAAAGCACCAAAAAAATTTTTTTTCAGGTAAAAAAAAAAATATATACGCCCAGAGCACGTGCGTATACGCAGAATGGCCGTGTTGGATCCATATTTCAATTGGAGAGGAAACTCACTAGATTGATTTATTGATCTCAGAATATCGTCTGTGTTGTTAATCACCATGTCGAATTATTCCACTTAGCACTGAAATGTTCACTTCAACAATTAACAGATTACGTAAAACGTTTTAAAGACAAACTCAGTGGCATGTTTTGATTTTGAATACTACCTTCAAAATCAAAACATGATCGGATGATCGAATGATGGTAAATTAACTTTCTTTATTGTAATATTGTTTTAAATTAATTGTTTCAAATATTGTTTTATGTTTAGACAACTTCTAATTTCTTAAACTAATGTTTGATGTGACTATTTGTAATTTATCAGTTGAATACAAAACATAATCACAAAAAAGTAAACCCTCATGAGTTTCTTGTAGTTTCTTCTCATCAGAGGGCGCGTTCCGAAACTACACTTCATAACTAGCTGTAACTCGTTTTTTTAATCATTTAAAAATAATAATAATAATTGAGATTTGAATATTTAAAAATAAAAAGTTGTTGAAGTTAATTTTACGTCACTTTGCCAAGTTGTTTACGCCCCGGTATAAAAAGGGGTGTGAACAAGACTGGAGGGCAGTGTGAAAATTATCGTCGACGAGTCAACATCAACTTGAAGTTTAATTTGGTAGATCCTTACAAATAAGAAGTACCCAACTACAAGAAAGAAATTGAATACAACTAATTAAAGAACCATCTTGACCTAAATTAATAATTATCTAACTGAATAATCAAGTAATCTTACTCAAAAAGACTGAGACTTACTTGGACTAAGAATAATCGACCACCAAAAGACTTAAGATCTAACATATATACTACAAATTATACTTTTTTCACGACAGATAACGTAGACAAAATTCTTCATGCGAAATGACCGAATTCGGAAGACCGTTTAAACTTAGTCAAACCAGTTTCAAATTATTCAAAAATAATTATTCTATCTGTCTAGCTAGACCTAACAGTAAACCGGATTTTAGTTTTATCCTCGTATATTTAAAACAAAACCCCGGTCAAGTGCGAGTCGGACTCGCGCACCAATGATTCTGTACAATTATCACAAAAAATCACGTTTATTGTATGGGGAGCCTCCCTTAAATATTTGTGCTACATATTTTGTTGTTACTCTGTTTCTTGCTAATATTATTTATTACCCTAGAAACAGAAAGTCGTCAAAAGCGAAGCAAATGAACAAACATGCAGCACAAGTACCAACATAAATCTGTAGTTCAAAATACATGACACGATATATACTGAGGCGTCGTAAATTAAAACCGTGACGCGACGACCGAAGTGGCTGTTTCAACCGAGAGCGTTTTGTCTTAGTTTATCCCAGTGATGTGTTATTGGATAGTCTACCTACTCTTTTCTCCATACAAACTTTACAAACGTAGTCGACTGTTTCTTCCCTGGGTAAAGATATGATAAGAAAGAATATGTTTATTCAATAAGTCCTATAGTAGCCATAACCATGCCTCTACGTTCTGTTATTTTTAAAAGTCCTGTTCCCGCAGGATATACGGGATCAAAAGTATCCTATGTCCTTTTCCTAGTTCTAAGCTACCGTCCCACCAATTTTCAACAAAATCGCTTCAGCGGTTATTGAGTTATAAATAGTGTAACTAACACGACTTTATTTTATATAGATAAGTTAGATTTAGACTGATCAAATTCGTCCTTCCCTGATTTAATGTTGAAATAAATTCTGTTTCAGACGTTCGTGATAAAGGAAGGTGTCCAATACAGGATAAGGATCGACTTCATCGTGCAAAGGGAGATCGTGCACGGGCTCAAATACGTGCAGAAGACTTACCGGCTTGGCGTTCCAGGTGAGCTTTAGTATTAAGAGCATTGGGTTTTGTACCTAAATGATAAAAAAACCCGGCCAAGTGCGAAACTCGCGCACAAAGGGTTCCGTACCACTATCACAATTGGGTACCGAACCCTAAAATCGTTTACCACTTTTAAAATTTGATAGGAAAATGTGACATATTTAGCTTCGATTCTTACTTCCATCATACGACCACACCACTAAAAAAAATGAAAAAAAAAACTTTTGCACAAAGACAATCTGAAACTCTTTGGTAAGTGAAGGCAGACTGGTATTTAACAGATAGGGCAGCCATTTTGAATTTCATGACCTACTCGATTCGATGTTTTTGAAACACGTTTGTTGATATGGGAGCCCCCCTTAAATATTTGTATTAATTTGTTTTTAGTATTTGTTGTTGTAGCGGCAACCGAAATACATCTTCTGTGAAAATTTCAACTGTCTAGCTATTACGGTTCATGAGATACAGCCCGGTGACAGACGGACGGACGGACGGATAGACAGACAGACAGCGAAGTCTCAGTAATAGGGTCCCGTTTTTACCCTTTGGGTACGGAACCCTAAAAAGGGACCTTTTTACTAAGACTCCGCTGTCTGATAACCGAACTAGCTTTTGGTGACACGATCGGTATATAACAGATCCCTGACGGTTGCTCTTTGGAGTGTCCTGACGGTACAGCAGACCCCTATCTGCATACCCAAAGTGGCTATAGTCGGGGACGCTATAACAATAGGTTTTAGTATTTTGAAGGCGTATTTTTCCTTAAAAATATTTCTATGTTGAATATAATTTATAATTTCGATTGTATTTTTCCACGCGGCCTGAAGTACCCGGTATGTATCAGTATTTGGTATTCAAGTCACTTGCAGTAGTAACTTGCACAATGCTTAATGTGGTGTATTGTGTGCTATAATATAATAGTGCACTATTGTGTGTGGGTTTAGAAGATGTTGGTTTTATTTAAAATGCATTTAAATCTATGTATGAATGTACAGTCATTAAGATAATATTATGTACTAGCAGCGCCCCGCGGTTTCACCCGCGTAAGTCACGATCCCGTGGGAATATCGGGATCAAAAGTAGCCTATAGCCTTCCTCAATAAATGGACTATCCAACACTGAAGTATTTTTTCAAATCGGACCAGCGGTTCCAGAGATTAGCGCGTTGAAACAAACAAACAAACTCTTCCGCTTTATAATAGTAATAATAGATTAGTGCTAGAGGTGATGTCTCAAACATACTACATGTTTGTTTTACACGAAATAAATATAAAAAACCGCCGCAGCGCTGCAAATATCGCTACGTCTATCATAAAATACAAATGACAATCGCTGCAGGAGCTATGATAGAATCGATGAATGACAATTAAAACGTCAAATGCATCATTGAGTTTGAGGTACCGTTACCACAGTGGTTTCATCAACATTTTCAATGTTGTGATTTCTGTTTTTCAGTGGACAAAATGACTCACATGGTCGGCTCGTACCCTCCCAAGACTGAGATCCAGTCTTACACCACGCCACCTGAAGATGCACCCTCAGGTAAGACGATAATAATTGGCCTGTTGTAGCTGATTCGTTGTAGTGCCCGGGACATTATTAGGTGGAGTAGGGTTGCCCAGCACTTATACCACCCCCTCCCAGCCTAGTCAGCCAACCCCTGAGAAAAGAACGGGTTAATGTGCTTACCACGGGGCTAGATGGCGCTGTGTGTTGTTCACAGAATTTATTAATTTTTTACTATATTTAAATAAGCCGTGGAATTCCTCACGATGTTATTCTTCACTGAACGAGCGATGTTCATTCAAGTTCAAATTCTAACTTCGGACGGAAAGTCGAGTCGACCACTAGACCAACGCCGCTTTCAAGGTAACAATTGAACCCGCAACCTTCTGCTCGCCACTGAGGCAGTCAGACGAATCTAAATGATAAAAAATAAGTGTAAATTTAGATTTTCGCGAAGACTTGTATCATTATTATTCATAACACAGTCGCGGCCGTGGTCAGTCTTCTCGCGACCACGGCCGGTGTGACCCGTTTGCTGAAACGTCGAGGTAATTAATAACAATGATTAGCTACAATGCGATCTCTAGACCCGTGTTTCTTATAAAAATGTTAGACGGAAATCGCGTAAGTTATTTACAACATACTTTTTAGTATTCTATTTTAAGTGCTTAAGCCTGCACTGGGTTTTGCGGCACCCCGATGACATTGAAATACAAAACGAATAAACAGCGTATGAGTCATCGACGCAGGTAGACTAATTGGTCAAGTCGTGCTCCCGGATTGAGTAAGATGCGGGTTCGAAGCCAGCCCTGTGTCTATCGTGCGTTGTGTTTTTGCAGAACTATTGTTTCTTTAAAATATTTCTACACTTTTAAGTGTTGTAAATACGTACCAAAATCTACCTTAAGAGGAGTATCAACGCTAACGACCTTGAAACTGAAAATCCCTGTCGGGCTCATCGAAAATTGTTGATTATTTCATGACGGAATGTCGTAGAACTTTTTTTTGTGCACAGATTGTAGGTGACATTGTTTCCTACATTTTGGTGTAGTTTAAAGACAAGAACCTCCTTTTGGTGCAAAGCCTATCCAAATTTTAGACAAAAAATGTCTGATTTGGCTAAAATGTCGATAGGCTTCAATACGTTTCGACATATTTGTATGGAAACTGCACTAAAATATCGGAAACAATGTCGCCTACAATCTGTACACAAAAAAAAGTTCTACGACATTCCGTCATGAAATAATCAACAATTTTCGATGCGCCCGACATAGATTTTCAGTTTTTCAGAATAGGGCCCTTAAATCAGTTATTGAAAACCATCATTTTCAACTTTTTTATTTTTCTGTTTTTTTTCCTAGGTTTGATGGCTCGTGGTTCCTACTCTGTGAACAGCCTGTTCACAGACGACGACAAGAATGTCCACCTTCAATGGGAGTGGACATTCGAGATCAAGAAAGACTGGAAGGACTAAGGTTGGCGAGCTGACCTACTGGGTTGGACGACTTGGCTGTTTACTGTGCCATAATGAACTCTTTCTTTCACCTAATGTGTTACTGTGGATGTAGATCGTAGACCGAGGAACTGATATGGATGAGCTGTCACTGGTTAGACTGAAATAGCAATGGGACTTTGAACTTTTTAAATTCACGCGATTTGTTAACATAGTTGCATTTTGCTGGGTCTTAATCGCTTATTGTTATTTATTTTCTTGACTGGACGTTTCCGATTTATAATAGTCTTGTAAAATAGTTACTATCTAGACAGTCTCCTCGCGATCCAGATATAGTAACTTAGTGAGTATTGTAACTTAGACAGTCTCCTCGCGACCAAGACTACTGTAACATAGTTGAAACGTCGAGGCAAGATAATATTAATAATACGCGATTAAGACTTAGTAAAATGTAACTAGGTGACTTTTTGTACTGAAATTAGACTTCGTCGTCGTACTTTGAACGCTAAGAGAGGTTGAGGTCAGGCGAACAGATAGTGATACTCATTCTTCGTCTCGCTCCCTCTTGTTCATTTTACAATCAATCAATCTCTCTCTGTTATCTATTGTCATACAGTCTAGTCCATTTCTGTTCTTTCGTCTACGATTCTGCGTCTATATTGCGGTTGCTATCTCTTTCAAAGTTAATTAAAATACAGACAGACGGACAGCGGAGTCTTAGTAATAGGGTCCCGTTTTTACCCTTTGGGTACGGAGCCCACTTCACACGTCCCCTTTTGCCTTCTAAAAGGTGTATATTGACTTAAGAACGAAAGAGACAACAGACAAAAGTTTAAATGTTATTTGAAAGGGATAGCGATTGTTTTCACAGTAGAGTAGCAGTTTAAAACAAAATAAGTGTTTTCGATATTTTTCCCAGCACAGGTAGCCTTACGGAAATATATTTTAGTCCAATCCAGAAACGTAAGTCGTATGGCTGTCTGACTCCCACATTTTAACTAATTAGAGAGAAAAAAACTACCTCCCTATTAAAAAAAAAAACAAATTAGAAAACTAAGTCACTGAATTGGGTCAGAAATACTAGGCAATATTTTAATATGAAGTTTTCTACATTTGTAATCCAGATTCTAAAATTAGAAATCATTAGTGTCGCCATATTAGAAAAAAACAAAAAATGGTAGTTTATAATGGCAATATCATTATCCTAATATTATTAGGTACCTACCATCGTTTTCTACATTTTGTACCTATTCGATATTCTAAATTAGAAATCATTAGTGTCGCCATGTTAGAAAAAAAAAAACAAAATGGTAGTTTTTAATGGCAATATCATTATCCTAATATTATTAGGTACCTACCATCGTTTTCTACATTTTGTACCTATTCGATATTCTAAATTAGAAATCATTAGTGTCGCCATGTTGGAAAAACATACCTAAATGGTAGTTTTTAAGCGGAAATTTCTTTGTCCTAATATTATTAGGTACCAACCATTGTTTTCTCCATTTTGTATCTATTCGATATTCTAAATTAGAAATCATTAGTGTCGCTATGGTAGAAATAAAAACAAAAATGGTAGTTTTTTGAAATGAAATGGTAGATTTTATTTAGTATCAGTCTCGAGTTTTGATGTTGCTGCCGGCATTCCTGAAGCATTTTGAGCCAAGCATGAAAAACATGTTTTTAGACATTTGATTTTATTATAAAAAAACCTTATTCTACTTAATTTCCAATGGTTTAGATTATGATTGTGTTGCCATTTAATAAATTCCGTTATTACCAAATCTATTTGTTCAGTTTTCAATTATGAAACAATAAAAAACTTTAAATTTAAAAAGAAAATAGAACTCTAAACCATTGGAATACTTCATAAAAATATTATAATAAAATACATACATATATCTAGTGTATCAAACAGTATATAGAAGTCAATATTTAAGTACCAAATCGTAGTATTAAATTAATAAGTAATATCGGTGCACCAAGAGATAAAATATAAAAGTCTATATTTTTAATATAATCACTATTGCTTCAAATAATTGTGCCAGTCTCGGAAACGTGGCAATAAGTCAAGTATTATATCTATGGGCGCTATTCCCTTGTAGAATTAAATAATAGGTTATGTCCATTACTCCTAATTGAGTTTGTTCCTCACACTCAAAAAAAAACCTCGCGACCACGGCCGGTGTTACCCGTTTGCCGAAACGTCGAGGTGATTTAAATATAAAATTAGCTACAAACGTGATCTAAACTCGTAGTTCTAAATTTTTTTTGATGAGTATGTCCTTATTGATTTACCCCCTTACTTATAAACGCTGATTTACAGCTGCATAAACTATGTATTGTTTGTCTTTTACTGTGACTTGAAGTTTCAACAAAAGACTGAGAAAAGTTGAAACACAAAGACAAACGTTACTTATCTTAGTAATTTGTTAATCATCGTTTTTATGTAAGATGAATAAATGTAAATAAAAACCAGTTTAGTGTCAGAAAAAATAGTAAATATTGAAAAATTCAAGTTCAGTATAACATGAAAATGGTTTATTGTCGGAAAAATTCTTCGTTATTCTTTCTAAATTCTTGAATACCAGAAAACCGATTGAATCTGTTGAAAATGATAAGAAAACGGTTCAACAAACATTATAAAATGGTTCTGCACAACCACATTGTGATAAGATCTTTATGATATTATCTTATGGCAATTGGAAATGTAAAAAAAATCATTACATTTCCAAAACATAGGACAAATCTCAATGGAGCAAATGAGCATAACTCTTTTAGAAAATTAGTCCCTAATTAAGCGTTTGCAATGAAGTACATGAAATACCCCGGCTGAATACTCGAAATGTGTATCTATAGGGCATTTATAGAGAAAAGAAGGTTGGGCTGAATGGAATAAAAATAATTAGCTTGTGCCTCGTAGAAGATTATAATGAAAAAAATGAGGTGCTTCAGTGTTGTCACTGGTGCTCCTTTTTAATCGTAAAGTATTATTACTTATCTATCTGTATTGTTCAATTTCGATAAAGCATTTTTATTATCATACCCTATGTCTTCGTAAGTCGCTTAGGCTTTTGGCGCGATTTTGTAATCTGTAGATCTTGTGAAACGATGATTTTTACTGGTGTAAAGACTAAAGACCAGAAAAAGCAGTGAAAACTATATAAAACAGCCCATATAGAAAGCTAACAAGTACTTATCTTCTTTACCTAAAAAAATAAAAATCATCACTAATCGACTGACTGACTGAACTATATATCAACCTACAGCCCAAACTATTAGTCCTAGAGACATGACATTTGGAGAGCTTTTTCTTGGTGATGTGTAGGTAGGTATCCACTAACAAAAAAGGAACACGTTTTGGAAAAGCCCGCAGGATCGGGATTGAAACGGATGAAATCTCGTAAATTTATGTAACATTTGTCGATGTATTAACTTTGAAACTTCATCTCACAGTAAAAGACAAACGGTACATAAAGTTATTCATCGTTTATAATAAATAAGGGGGATTTTTCTTCTGTTTTCGCGATGTTGTATTGAAATTAAAGACATTTTTCGGTTTGAATCGCGTGGTTTTTATTACTTTTAGCATTGTTACAACGCTCAACGTTTCAATAAATAAGGGGGTCAAATATCAGCCCTAAATTGGCATATTACCGCTATATTTGTACACTTCCTTACACGTAAAGTACCAGTCGTTTCATTAGATATACAGACCAAAAGCATCGTAAAGATATTACATACCTACATAAAATAGATATAACATATTTTTGTAGTTTATTACCTGAGAATATAATAATTATTGTAATTTTGTAGAGTATTCTTGTCATTATGCTACAGGGCTGGGCGAGCGCCATTTTATATTCAAACCTAATTTGAAGATATTATTTTTTGTCAAAACACAAACAAAAGACTGTTGAAACAGAAACAAAAGACGGTTCAAAATAGAAACAAAAGACGGTCGAAACAGAAATAAAAGACGATCGAAACAAAAACAAAAGACGGTCGAAACTGAAACAAAAGACGATCGAAACAGAAACAAAAGACGGTCAAAACAGAAACAAAACACGGTCGAAACAGAAATAAAAGACAGTCGAAACAGAAACAAAAGATGGTCGAAACAGAAATAAAAGATGGTCGAAACAGAAACAAAAGACTCGATTGGTTGGATTTCATAATACAAAATGTCTAAAGTTAGGTCCTTCAAAATGGCGTCAGCTCAGTCTTATATAATAATTTTAATATTGTAGTTTTTCGGGTCATAATCTGTGGTTCGATATTATTTTTTTATGTTTTACTGACTTACTACTTACATTACATATTTCATATTATTTCTTTTAAGAGTATGAAGTTTTTATCCAATGTAATAAGTTTGGCCAAAAATAAAGCTTATTTATTCAATACCATGTTTTATTTACAATAGAAAGGTGAAAGGAACATAGAATATGTTTGAGACATCACCTCTAGTATACTAGTACAAATCTCAATGGGGCTTAAGCAGTTAAAAATCTGTACATTAGAATATTAATTTATTATTATTCTAATATCTCATCTAGATTAACATCATATATCCTACTTCTACTGGTCTTCTTTTCAGATTGTTTTAAAGCTATGGCGACTTGCATGCGCGTTTTAGATGTGGGGCAGAAAGCGGTGAGTCGAGTCGGTACGTAGTTCATGTTGAGAAGTTTTAAAGGCATCGCTACTGCCATACAGCCGTGTTCTGTAAAATAAAATAAAAATAAAAAATATTTTTATCAAATGTTTTTAAGTACTAAATATTATTTAAGTGCTCAATCCTGCACTTGGCTAGCATATAAATATTTTAAACGAAAAATACAGTTACGAAAACACACTGCAGAGCAGGGACTCGAACCCGCACCCCTTACTTTTCATGATCGAGCGACTTTACTTTCGTCCACCAGGGTCGCGTCGGTGACTCACGCACGCCGTCTAATTTTCAAATGCATTTCATCTACCCTAAAAAGGAGGAAAAACCGCCCAAGACCAAGCAAGAACCGCTGCGGTACAGCTTCACCAGATTCAAGTCTGGGAGTTCGTGCTGCGATGCCGAACACTCCGGTGTACATCTCCCGCCTGCATTACACCGTCGGGGAGAAGGACATCGTCGAGTACGTGCGCCAGAAGTTGGACTATACGCCGAGAGTGCATATGCTGGTCGCATCGAAACGTCAATTTCAAGGCGTTTGTGGTGCGAATCCCTACTTGCTACCTGCCTCGCGTCTTGACCGAAGACTTCTGGCCGAACGGCGTGGTGTTCCGTCGATTCCGCGGACTAATACCACAGGGTTGCACTAAGACTGTATAGTGTAGTGTTATTGCTCTTTTTATAAAATATGTATGTTAGTTTATAAGGTATGTATCTATGGGCCTTAGTAGCCTGAAATAAATGATTTATTATTATTATTTGTTTACGAAATTTCTTTCATCTCGGCTTTAAACCGGAGTAACATCTACTACGGGCCGAAGCCAAGTAAATAGATGGTTATGGTACGCTGTTGCTTCTAACTATATTGGGGAGAGATTCTCTGGCACTATCTGTTTGTAGGAATTTACGGACTATTCGACAGTTATTCGACTTGTTCAAAATTACTGCCTTTTGCAGGTTAATGTAGGTGAATGATGGTAGCTGTAATGATTCTAGGGATTGATGCAATTGTTTTGGTATAACACCAGTTGAAAGAACTATCGGGACTATTATTACATTTCGTAGATGCCACATTCGCATAATCTCATCTTTTAGTTCTAGGTACTTAGTTAGTTTTTCTGTTATTGTACTCTGGATGTTATGTGTATTTGGGATAGCTATATCAATTATTTTTGCTGTTTTATTAACTTTGTCGATTAGGGTTATGTCCGGTCTATTATAATGTATTGTTTTATCAGTGAGTATACCTCTGTCAAAATATAACTTAAATGTATTGTTTTCTAAAATAGATTCAGGTGTATATTTATAGTATGGTGCTATTGTTGTTGAAGGGATCAGGTTATATTTTAAGGCTAGTTGTTGGTGTATTATGTTGGCGACTTATTATTATTGTTTGTAACGTCTCCGTTTCACGGGGCTATGGAGCCCCGGACATTTGGAAGGCGTGCGTGGGGCCGAAGCCAACACGTAGAGGCCCGTTTCAGTCACAATTTTAATCGCAAAGTATGAAATGGACACCAAACCGGCGGTTATCCCTATCTACACTATAAAATGCAGCCAAGGACAACCCCCGGTTTGGATAGTACTATTGTGTAAACTACGGATGAAAACTACTTGGGCTATGAAAATGAGTTGGTAGTGGATTGGATACTGGGGGGAACTATGGGGACTATGGCGCCTGCCGTAACACTGTAAAAATACACGTAAAAATGGCAGACGGAGACTCGCCAACTCACAAACTGTTATTATTATTATAATCTCACCTAAAAGTAAATAACAAAATCTCGTGAATTCATTAAAACTCACTATTAAATTATACATTGGACCCATAAGCTACCTATCTTGTTCCCACAGAATTCAGACTAAAGCAGGCAAAATCGGACGAAACAGCTAGTTAAACTTTTTAAATTCACACGATTTGTTAACATAGTTATAGTCCCCTCGCGACCAAGACCATTGTAACATGGTTGAAACGTTGAGGTAAGGAAATAAATAATAATACGCGATTAAGACCCGGGAAAATGTAACTATGGAAACAGCTAGTTCTTCCTACACCTACATACACATACCAGGCAACCTCTTCTTGTTAATATAGACATTCTCAATCATATAGACTCCGCTTTTCCCGAGCAAGTTGGCGACAGTTCTGGTGGATAACTCTCTGGTGTCTTCGGACTCGAGGGTCGGCGCATCTGTGGCAACGCCCACCACGTGGGAGAGATTCGCTGATATCCACTCGGCTAGTTCGTAACTTATTCCTGGAATTCAATTTTACTTATTTTACAAAGATACTAGCTGACCCGGCAAACGTTGTTTTGCCTTATAAATTATAGATAGTAGCCCATTCTCAGACCTACTGAATGCGCATGTGGAGTTTGGTGGAGATCGGTGAAGCCGTTTCGGAGGAGTACGGTAACTAACATTGTGACATGGAAATGTTATATATTAGAAGACTAGCTGACCCGGCAAACGTTGTTTTGCCGTATAAATTATAGATAGTAGCCGATTCTCAGACCTACTATACTGAATACGCATATAAAATTTGGTAAAAATCGGTCGCGCCGTTTCGGAGGAGTATCTAACTAACATTGTGACATGGAAATTTTATATATTAGATATAGGTAAATCTATAGTTACATTTTCCCGGGTAGTCAATAGTCCAATACAGTAGTGCTGGGTCTTGATCGCGAGGGTCCTCTCGCGACCAAGACCCAGGCTATTGTAAAATGGTTGAAACGGCGAGGTAAGAAAATAAATAATAATACGCGATTAAGACCCGGGAAAATGTAAGTATATAACTATGTTAATAAATCGTGTGAATTTAAAAAGTTTAAGGATATCTACGTCTAAGTATATATTACTTTGTCCTGACTGACTGACTTGATGGATCAACGCATAGCCTTAAGAACGCGGCGACTGTTACCATTTCCATACAAACTTAATACCAAAATAAATCATGAAAAAATTAGTTTTCTTCCTTAATATCGAAATTATTCGGATTAAGATTTTACATTTAAAGGGTCCCCACCACAAGGTTTTCCAAAATATTCATTCGAAATGAAATAAAACGGAGAAACATTTTTTTTCATTTTTACGGCGTAAATTACTTTTTATTGGGGATAATATAAAACAAATGAGATGTAAACTAGTAATTTACGCTGGAAAAATGAAAAAAATGTTTCTCCGTTTTATTTCACATCTATGTTACTTAGGGTGAATGTAGCTTTTTAATGGTGAATTTTTTTTTGAAATCGGTCCTGTAGTTTTTAAGTCTAAACATACCTACGCCACACAAAATACATTTTTTTCCTGTTTATAATATTAAATGTAGATTTCGGAGTATATTAGAAAGTAGGAATTGCTCATTAAGTTATCACCTGGTATCTTACACACGCAGCTTCTAATCTTCGTGGTCGGATCTGCCTTCCACCCAAATTTGAACAACAGTAACGTGGGCTCCCGAGGGTCGTGTCTCATCACCACCCATTGCAACGCGATGTCTAAAGTCAACACGAATTCTTCCCTCTGCTCTGCTAGGACGCTCACGTCTACTATGGTCACTGGAAAAAGAACTATATTTTACTTATTTTTCCAGTGACCATCATTATTATTAGAAACAGTGAAAAGCCGTAATGACTTCATGAAAAAGAACGTATCGCTTACTGATAGTGCTGAGGTTGCCCGAGACAACCTGTGGAAAGAGAATTATGCCCCTCCCTCACATTTCTAGGACCCTGCAGAATCTCTTCCGACTGGTCATGACTTACCATGGCCTGTGTGGAAGTCACTCAATAGACTCAGAACCCAGGTTGGTCGCTGCAGGGCAAACCTAGAAAGATGGGGTATTATTGACGCGGGCCAAAGCCAGTGCGACTGCGGAGCTCCCGAGCAAACCATGCAGCCACTTTTTACGTGCCCCTCTAGCCCTTACAACTGTACGCTGGCTGATTTGATGGCAGCCAACAGCAAAGCCAGGAGCCTCGCAGTATGCTGGAGTGGGCGGATCTAACATGGTCAAAAAATGTGCCATCGACACGACGAAGAAGAATTAGAAACACGGGTCTGGATGGCGTTGTAGATACTCATTGTTATTAATGACCTCGACGTTTCGGCACAGCGTTACACCGGCCGTCGTCGCAAGAAGACTCAAACTCAAGATTATCTACAACGCCATCTAGACCCGTGCTTCTAATAATAATGATGGAAGAAGTATATTTGTTAGGACCCACCCTCTGTCGAAACTAAACTGATATATTCATATTCATATTTATTTCATAAACATGGGTTACATAAAGTTGGTAATAAAATAAAATAGTACAGCCAAGTTTCGCCTAACGGCATATGAAAACAGAATGTTGTCTTAAATTAACTAAGAGTCATGGGCATGTAATTAAATTGAAAATCGATTGATCCCTGACGGTTGCTCCTGGAAGTGGCCTGACGGTACAGCGGATCCCTCCATTTATACCCAAAGTGGTCATTGTTGGGGACGCTACAAAATATACCTATATATAAATAGTTTTAGTCGTCCGGGGTTCCTTGTCGAATCTATCATGCTATCATGCTTATGTAGGTATAGCGTCTCCGCTTTCCCGCCTTTCGGCAGGTATCACGGCGGGGACCAATGCAGTGCAGATGGTAAACAGATCAGGTACCACACTGGAGATGAAGGTAGCTTCCCTACCGGCCTCAGCGAGGTTGTCGTTAGTTCCTTTTGCGGTGCAAATGGTGAGCGGCCTTATTGCACCGGTATTGTCTCTACTCACGTTTTGTCAATAAATATTCAGGTGGTATGATGGCCGGATGCATAGACCCGACTGACGAAGTGTGTTCCAAATGCATAGCGGTCCCTAAGTTTGGAGTTCCGCAGTTCAGGCACAATTTCCTGAAAAACAAAACGTACGCTATATTACCTACCTGATAGGTTCTCAGCGAAACAAAAAAAAAAGACCCGGCAAGTGCGAAACTCGCGCACGAAGGGTTCCGTACCACTATCACAATTGGGTACCGAACCCTAAAATCGTTTACCGATTTTAAAATTTGATAGGAAAATGTGACATAATATTTAGCTTCGATTCTTACTTCCATCATACGACCACACTACTAAAAAAAAATGAAAAAAAAAACTTTGGCACAAAGACAATCTGAAACTTATAATTAAGAAACTCTTTGGTAAGTGAAGGCAGACTGGTATATTTGACAGATAGGGCAGCCATTTTGAATTTCATGACCTACTCGATTCGATGTTTTTGAAACACGTTTGTTGTATGGGAGCCCCCCTTAAATATTTGTTTTAATTTGTTTTTAGTTGTTGTTGTAGCGGCAACCGAAATACATCTTCTGTGAAAATTTCAACCGTCTAGCCATTACGGTTCATGAGATACAGCCTGGTGACAGACGAACAGACGGACAGACGAACAGACAGACAGACAGACAGCGAAGTCTCAGTAATAGGGTCCCGTTTTTACCTTTAGGTACGGAACCCTAAAAAGGGCTTTCCTATCTCTTCCCGCGGGTGTCGTAAAAGGCGACTAAGACTAAGGGGCACACCGCTTAGTTGCCGGGAGACAGGCAAACCTGGAGTTCTCCCCGGGTGTGGCGAGTTAACTACTTGGTTCTAAGGAGGGTTGGTGTCAGGCAGGCGGCCTCACGTAAAAGTATTGCCAAATCTATTACCAGTAAAACTCAAAATATGTTTATTCATTTGGTTATTATTATATAGCATAACACTTTAAATCGTCGGTACGATTTAAAGTGTTATGAGCTCAACCCCATGAGTTTCTTGTGGTTTCTTCTCATCGGAGGGCGCGTTCCGAAACCTCGGTAAAATAAAATCTCGACGTTTCAAAACGTACGTATGTGTGTATAATATACGTTCTAAATGAATAAATAATTTTGAGTTTTGACATACTCTAATGTGTCTTCGAAATGGGACCTCAAATGAGAAGAAGACACAAGAAACTCATGGGTTTTTTTTGCAGTGTTCACGTGATGCACATTGGCGCATATTTACCATTGAACAATTGTGGAACTGAAGCAAAAGTAGGTAGGTATGTTACACATGTATAAGGGTACCGTTTTTACCCTTTGAATACAGAACCCTAAATAGAACCATTTTACTAACCAATGTCTTTCCAATGCTGTATAGTAATCCGACAGATCCTTCCATACAGTTGGCTTAGTTAAATCAATTATATCGATCTTGTCTAAATCTTCTGATTTTACCACTAATACTTTTAATACTAAAATGACATAAAATGTGATCATTTTAAAACTGTAGGAACACTTTTTTAAATTATAAAGTCTAAAGGCACAGGTGTGTTTGTCTAGGTACTGAATTTAAGTGTCTAGTGCATAAGCGAATCTAGATGTCCTAGGGTTTGTTTGTATGTTTCATTGTTCTATTGAACTGTTATATTTTGGTAACATGTTAGTCATTTTGTTAAAATGTTTTGAGATCATTGAGATTTATCATGTACCTACTACCTGTGACGCGGTTTCACCCGAGTAAGTCCCGCTCGTTTGTAAGATCGAAGTTCGAATAACTATCGCGTATTATTATTAGGTAGGTATATGAGGAATGAGTAGTAACAGATGGACTCGAAGGCTGATGGAATGGCGCCCGCGTGCACATATTAGGCCGCGGGGTAGACCACCAATGAGATGGAAGGACGACATCATAAGACACGCAGGACGAGATTGGATGTCGAGAGCTCAAGACCGTCAGGAGTGGAAGAGGCCTACGTCCAAGATTGGACATGAAAGGGCTGTAATGGATGGATGGATGGATTAAGTATATACACATATTATGTATTAAAGAAAAATTAAAAGTACTTCATATTCTTTACTTAATTCTATTATCATCGGAATTTACACCTACTTACTCTGGGAAGTACCTACGCACAGGAAGTACGCAAGTCCTTCTCAGTGTAGTAGGTAGGTACCTACCTTTTTTGTTAGACCACTATCTCACCTGATGGAAAAAGACGCTATGGTCTAAGATGTAACACGCTCATCTAGAAGAAGGAAGACGGCAGTGGAACAAGATTTGACCCGTCTTCCTTAGTGGCCTTTCCTTACTACCTTTGAAGACCTTCGAAGACACTAAAGTCGGGTCATCACTTTGTTTCACTGGCAAAGTGATGACCCGACTTTAGTGGCTGCACTGGTTTACGTATCGGAACAACACCACGGACGCGAATGACTCGAACGCCTAAATGTTAAATTTAATTTAATAATTGATCATCAAAATTAAATGACCTCATCAACCATATTTAAAATTAGGTTATGTACCTATTTGTTGTGAGTACATGGTTTTAAGGTTCCGTACAGAAACATACAAAAACGGAACCATTGTAGAAGGGGTTTTCTTCGGTTTTCGCGATGTTGATTTGAATAAAAACTCATTTTTTCGGTTTTAATTGCGTTGCTTTTAGTATATTAAGCATTTTTCAACGCCAGCCGGTTTTTCCAGATTTCCTGTTTACGGGTAAACTGGGGTATAGGTACTTAGGTACCTAATTAATCAATTATTAATTTGAATATTTTATGATAAGCCTCGAGTTTGAGACTGTACCTACGGAACCCACAGTGAGCACGTCTAATTCGTACATGACCGTTTTTAAATTGCTCGAATACACCATAAGACAACATTACAACGTCTTCTTATCACAGTTTGTGTAACACTTTCACAAAGTCATTTTAATTAAAACAAGTATTATTTTTAAATAAAACAAAGCGATTTAAACTGTTCAATCAATAACTGTGTAATCAATAAGTTGGCCAAGTCCGAATCGAGCCACACTCAGTGAAGAGTTCCGTAGTTGACAAAATATATTTGAAAATAGGTTTGACTCGCGTAAGTTTCGACGGCCAAGCTGAACGTTCAGCATTTTTTTTCTTCCGTAAGAACCTTCTCCTGACAATAGCAAACACGACAGAACGACACGGTTCAGCTGCTTTAGAGATTTGCGCTTAGCAACACATTTAGCGATTCATTTTTAGGGTTCCGTAGCCAAATGGCAAAAAACGGAACCCTTATAGATTCGTCATGTCTGTCTGTCCGTCTGTCCGTCTGTCCGTCCGTATGTCACAGCCACTTTTTTCCGAAACTATAAGAGCTATACTGTTAAAACTTGGTAAGTAGATGCATTCGGTGAACCGCATTAAGATTTTCACACAAAAATAGAAAAAAAACAATAAATTTTTGGGGTTCCCCATACATAGAACTAAAACTCAATTTTTTTTTTCATCAAACCAATACGTGTGGGGTGTCTATGGATAGGTCTTCAAAAATGATATTGAGGTTTCTAACATATTTTTTTTCTTATTTCAATAGTTTGCCCGAGAGACACTTCCAAAGTGGTAAAATGTGTGTTGTGTAACTTCTAAAATAAGAGAATGATAAAACTAAAAAAAATATATGATGTACATTACCATGCAAACTTCCATCAAAAATTAGTTTGAACGAGATCTAACCAGTAGTTTTTTTTTAATACGTCATAAACCGTAAATCGCAATTTTCCTTTCATTCAATTCAAAAATGTACGGAACCCTTCGTGCGCGAGTCCCACTCGCACTTGGCCGGTTTTATATTATAGATAGGTATATAGACAAAAACTAAATTAAATCCATCTACCTATCTCATAAAGGTACACATAAAGTATCATTCCTATTGACTACGTGGTCAATAGAAATTCCCCCGATATAAGTAGATACCGGGCCGTGGGTCATGGTCCCTCTCCCGGAGGCGTCGCCCTAGCTATATTTATTTGCTAAATAAATATTAGTTAGTACTTAACTAATAAACTTAATAAATACCAATCAGTAGTATTAAAAACTAGTAAAATTTCGATACAAATCTAAATTCAACTGAATGAATTATGTAGCCATACTGGCTATACTACCTACCTAGGTAATAGTCATCAATGAATTGTTTTCATGAATGAGTCAGTTCGTAATCAGACCATTAGGTATTTATAAAGATTACCATCTCAGATCTAATCACAACACCACCTGTCGAACAATCAAGAAATTCGGATTACCATAAGAGACGGGTCATTTGGGCAAGTAGGTATCTACTCTATTAAGTCCCTATTAGTATTATTTTCGGATTGAATTACTAACTGCAAATCCATTGAATATTATGTCAAATACTTTAGAGGACAGACAGTCTGCCTACTCTTTTCTCCATACAAACTTTACAAACGTAGTCGACTGGTTCCTCTCTGGATAAAGATATTAGAGAAAATATGTTATTGCCATAAGTCCGTAAGTTCATATTATATCAGCCACACCCGTTACGTTTTGTTTTTTTTTATTGTCTAATTTTTCTAATTTTTATTTCTACTCTAATTAGAGAATGAAAAAATAAAAAAACAAAACGTAGGGGCATAGTCATGGCAGATATAGGTTTTATGGCATAAACATGTTTGCTCCAATGTCTTTATCCAGGGAGGAAAAAGTCGACTACGTTTGTATGGAGAAAGAGTAGGTTGGACTCTTAATAACATTTTCGTTCGTTTGCAATAGGGCACTAAAATTATACTCATTTTTCGGTTTTAATCGCGTGGTGTTTATATTACTTAGTCAATCCTGAAGAATCTTGAAAGAGACTTGAAACGTTGAGCATTAAAACAATGCTGAAAGTAATAAACACTACGCGATTAAAACTGAAAAATGATTTTAACTTTAATTTAACATCGCGAAAACACAAAAAATCTAATAGCGCATTGTTTACGAGAGAATGGACGTGTCTCCCGCTCCGGATTGCTCCAGATGTACCTAGAGGTTTGCCACCATCGTAAGTATGGCAACATTGCCACGCATTGCGCTAGTATGTATATTAATTTTTTGACGAGGTTTACTTGGAAGTCATGTTATATAAAGTTATCCTCTGAATATTCATATTCATTTATTGATTGCTTTTATTTATTTATTCATATCTGTTCATTATTTATTGATATCTATGTAATTTTATATTAGTATAATATTATCTGGTATACCATATATCTGTCCTTTGTATTTTAATATGTCGAATTTCCATATAAATCAACACGTAGTATTGTCAGCGGCTATACAAGTCTGGTCCGTAGTCACTAAACGGGTATGGCTGAAAATCAGTGTTTTGCTTCAAGCAAACCCAACACTGAGCTACTGCCCGTTTGCATCACTGGGCCACACTGCTCACTCTTTCCACACATCATGCAACACATTTTGTTTAAGATAAGTTATTTTGTTTATGTACCTAGTACCTACCTTCTTTTTTACTTTCTTATTAATGTTAATATTTTTGTTTTACTAACGTTTATTTAACTATGTTTTGTGAGCATGTGCCTTTTTTGTTGCAATAAATATTTTATCTATCTATCTATCTAGTATCTACATACTAGCGTTATGGGCCACCTTTGCATTGAATGCGCTGTCAGGCCACTCTCGGGGGAGAGCGGCCCGGTTGGACTCCCTGCCATAGGTTTTCAAACTAAACCTCATGGTAATCCTGGCTCCGCAAGTGTCGGGACTAACGGAAAATTTCATCCGGATTACATCCACCAACCCCGATCGCGGCGGCCTTCTCAGGCCCTGCTTTCAGGATTCATTTTTGTTAATATTTTGTCCAAATAAAAATTAATATACTATTTTAATAAAATATACCAATTATTATATAGTAAATACTTAAGAGGATAGTCTCCATTCTCTTTCTCCATACAAACGTAGTTTACATTTTCCTCCCTGGATAAAGACATAAGAGCAAATATGTTTATGCCATAAAACCTATATCTGTCATGACAATGCATCTAACTTTATTTTATTTTTTATTTTCTAATTAAAATATAATAATAAAAAATAAAAAAATAATAAAATGAAAAAAAGCAAGAGAATGGAGACTATCCTCTTAAAAACACATGAAGAAGAGATCGTTTGAACCAAGAAAAAGAAGATCAAGATCCATCAAGATCGTTTGTAACCTACAATTAAAGAAATAGTAATAGAGTAGACGGAGTAGTAGAGACAAAGAGTTATAATATTATTATGACCAAACGAATTAAAAAACGTTGTTCGTTGAAATAGAATAATCCCCTTGTAGTAAGTAACGTAGGTTTTACACGTAGTAGGTACCTAAAGTGATGTTAAATATTATGTTTAGATAATCATATTAGATAGGTAAGTAAGTACTTATCAGTCATTCATTAATAGTTGAGCAAACAAGAATATCGGATAAATTTAAATGATTTTGAGATAATACAATTTCGATTTTTTTTTACACGTGGAGTGACGCAGAGACTAGAGTGATACCTCCGTAGACTTAGGTACTGTATGACTTTATTAAGAGGACAGTCTACCTACTCTTTCTCCATACAAAAGTAGTCGACTGTTTCGTCCCTGGATTAGACATTAGTGCAAATATGTTTATGCCATAAAACCTACATCTGCCATGCCCCTACGTTTTATTTGTTTTGCCATGCCCCTACGTTTCGTTTGTAAAGTTTGTATTGGTAAAGGGTAGGTAGACTGTCCTCCTAAAGTAGGTAGGTAATGCTTGTACGAACTACTTACCGTTGGATAGTCTACCCCTAAGAAAGAGATCTATTAAGTTCTCGAAATACAGGGCATTGATAAAATGCTTATATTATAATAGAACCAACGCGATAAGAACAGGAAAAATGATTTCAAAAAACGATCGAAACAGGAACAAAGGACAGTCGAAACGAAAATGGCAAACAATACCCATTAACGTTACAATATCGATTGCAATAAATAAAATAAGACACATGAAAGGTTAATGAAGTTATTTTTACTGTGATCTTGAATTACAATTCACATTCAGCTATGAGGATGTGGGTGATATGTATTGTAATGGAATTAGATTAATCTAGTTATTTATGGTCTGTCTATTATATATGTATATCTCTTTATGTAGGTTTATGTATGTATTTACAAAAGAAAAAGAATGATGTATTATGTACATTATTATATTCGTTGTCTAGTGTCACCGTAACACTAGCTTATTAGCTCATTATGAGGCTAGATGGCGCTGTATGATGTTCACAGAATTGATTTACATTCTTCTTTTTTCGCGATGTTGGATAGAAATTAATCTCATTTTTCGGTTTTAATCTTGTGGTGTTTATTTCTTTTAGCATTGTTCCAAGTACCACGCGATCAAAACCAAAAAATGAGATTAATTTCTAGAATTGATTTATTTATAGTCCAATTAATGCCGATTTGTAAAATATTCCATTAAGAGGGTAGAACACCGAGTTTTTACTACAAATTGTCCCCTGTTTCTTGCCTAGGTAATCAAGTGTAGGTCCTTTGTGTGCCTAATTTTGACTCAATCACTGACATAATATGTCATGACTTGATTTTGAGTGAAGTCACGATTATTGTAATGACCGATCGAACCATGTTAAACAAAGCACGGGTCTTAATCGCGTATATTTTATTTATCTTCTTACCTCGACGTTTCGACTTTGGTACAATAATCTTGGGCGCAAGGAAACTGAAGTGAAAACGCATATTGAACATATCGGTTGATAGAATGATTTTCACTGAGTAATGATAAAATAAAAGTAGGTAGTCCGGGTAATGTCGCAATGGCACGGTCAGTTTTCATATAATAAGTATTTTGAGGTGGAAGCGGCGTCTATCTAGCTGGATAATATTTTAGGTTGTGGCTATGACCCTGGCCTTAAGTATATCTTGGTTAAAAAATAAATAAAAAATGCCTTGGCCATGGCTTAGTTATTTTATGGTAGATAAATAACATAAATATCTGCTCTATTGACTATTATTAGCCAGGGGAGGACCCAAGGGACGATAACTAACTTTGTATGGAAAAAAGAGCTGTTTCTGTCTTGAGTGTATAAACCTTCTTTTCCATACAAACGTAGTTTTCTGGTTTCTTTGTGAATATCGCCAGAGCATGCTATTTTACATTTTCGCTATTTTCCATGTCTAGAAAATTTCCATTTTAGAGTTCAATATGCTTACTTATTTCTAAGTTTCTGAAAACAAACTAAAACATTCCTATATGCATTTTTTAATAATAATTTGAAAAAAATATATTATGGAGCCAATATTCAGAAAGAAAACAGGGTACCTACCTAATGTTTGTAATGGGGAACCGCTAACTCAGCTAGGCCCTTAAGCGGGCCTAGTAAGCCAATGCAAAATTAATGTTAATCTAACAGGCCAGTAGGCTAGTAAAAATAAAGTAAGAGGTGTAAGGTATTTAGAGTTTACAGGTTTTTCGTGGCGGGAATCGAAGTCTGCTAGTTCGTTTGTTCATTCAATGGTATTTGATTAATCTAGGCTTTAAACAAAGTAGGTAGGTATTAAAGAAAACTATACCAACCAAAATACCTTCTTAATTCGATTATCAATGTTAATTACGTCTACTTACTCTAGGAAGTAGGTACGTAGGAGGGTACTAGGGATTTAAGTACTGAATTCCCGGTGCTGGGTTTGAAGACGTTTTAGAGAAAAAAAAATATATGATAGAATAGACTAGTTTATTTGTGACGTTTTATCTGCAAAGCGATTCTGTGTATTGTTACAATTTTTAACTGTACACAGAATCGCTTATCATAAAATGATAACAATAATTCGTAAGACATTAAAATTATTTTACCATAAATAAAAGTAGGTAAACACGCTTAGACAGTTCCATCATTCCCAAATTAATTAATTACCGATTTAAAATCCCACTAAACTCATCTAACCAATATTTTTTAAGGTATTATTTACCCGATATCGAACCGAAAATTCTTGGTGTAATTTTGCTTTTCAGATTTCCTGATACTATCAATTAAAAAAGGTCCCATCACTACTAGGTCACTTTTTTCATGATAAACAATCGTACTAGATACTGATAAACATAGCAATAAAAGAGCATGCGAGCACAAATCCGAAGCAAACTCATTGTGCTTCCGAAAGCGTTGGGTGCAGTAGATAGTACTTAATTAAGTACCTACTGTCCACTTAAGATTTTGAGACTCTTTTGAGGCTTTTCAAGGCTCTTTTGAGATTCTTCCTGTCTTTTAAAAGATAATACACAGCAATGTTTAAGACGCTGTGTTTTCTCACCGCTTTGGTGGTAGCTGTGGCTGCGAGAAAGTCGTCGAATGCAGAATATGTTGAGGAGTTGTTAAAGAACATTCCTGCTGCAAGGTTTTCTAATGATATAGCTGAAGATGCTACCTTGGATGTGGTATGTGTTTATATTTTTTTATGAGACTAGCTAGAACTCGATGTTTATCCATATTAGTTGTTCTCTAGTTATAATTAGAAAATTCGAAATTAAACTGTTTTTTCGGTTTTAATCGCGTAGGTACGGTGTTTATTACTTTTAGCATCGTTTCAATGCTCAACCTTTCGAGAACTATACAGGTCTCTTCTTCAGGATTGAGAACGCTCAAGGAGATGATGGAAAAAATGTTAAAAGTTATAAACACCACGCGATTAAAACCGAAAAACCTGTTAAATTTCGGTCCAACATCGCGAAAACAGAAAGAAAAATCTATTAAAATTTTTCTCAATATTTAAGACATAATAGACAAGACAGACATCTTAAAGTTAAACTCATTTTTGTTGCTCTTACCTTTTGCTTAGGGGCAGTCTAGTCTACCCATAAGCACTTGAAATACCTATCGTTGAAAAGTTCTTAATATAGATAGATAGGATAGAACGCTTTATTGCTATTTGCTTTATCAGTTTAATATAAATAAAGCAACGCGATTAAAACCGTAAAAATGAGTTTAAATTCAATTCCGCATCGCGAAAACAGATGAACTATGAGACATCCTAGTTTTAGATCACAAGAAGTTTCAAAGGAAGCCATGACCTCTCTTATTCCCAGCCTAGCCTCATCGCCAAATACGGCTACCCAGTAGAAGTCCACACCCTCACAACACCCGATGGATACATCCTGGAGGCTCATCGTATACCCCACGGGCGTGGTCAAGGACCTTCGAACAGACCACCCGTTTTGGTCATGCATGGGCTCTTGTCTTCGTCAGCTGATTTCGTGTTAATGGGTCCTGGGAATGCTTTGGGTGAGTACCTGTCGCTCTTCTTAATCCTTGTTTTTCCTCATTTGTATTGGTGTAGCCAAACTCTGCGCTTTCCGCAGATCGTATATGAAAAAGAAATGACTTACCGTCATTTTCTGATTTGTCAATTAAACCACAGAAGGTGATAAATTTGAGGGAACACAAAAGGTCAGGAGGGTTACTGCGGTTCTTTTCGATACGACATCGATACGATAATACGATGATTCTACTGTCACATTCTGATAGTAGGGTGACAGTAGAACCATCGTATTATCGTATCGTTGTCGTATCGAAACGAACCGAAATAACCCTCCAGTTCTATGCACCGCTATTGCTGATTGCCCTTGTTTTCCACGTTTCTATAGAGTGTTGGTTAAGCTGTATATACCTACTTTACATTATTAAAAAGAAGTGGTAGTATGCAAACTTATATGTTTCCTGAAAACGGCCTTTAGCAAGTACTTAATGTGACAAATTGCCTACCTTTTCCTACACAACCTAAGTGACCTTTTGTTACAACTTATGTGACTGGTACCTGAGGGGGTACTTTAATTTTACGAATGAACATACGAAAGAAAAAAAATCTGTCATCCGTCCTTCAAAACCGTCATGAAAATAAATCGGACGGGTGGATGACAGATTTTCTTCTGCAATTATCGTTTCGTTTCGTTCGTATCGTTCGTAGAATTAAAGTAGAGGCCCTGGAAGACTTTGTTGAAAGATTGGCAACTGTAGAGCGCTTCGAGGCGCCAAAAATTATACTACTGTCGCTTTGGCACAGGCTATGGACAGTCCTAGGTTTACAATACTTTTTACGGATTAAATCACGGCAAATCCTTATTCTATTAACCTTGTCAATTATTATCGATTAATTACTGATAAATTTACATGATAAACCAATAATTAAAAACGATTACAAAATTATTGACGTAAGTTACGTATTTGCGAATACATAATTTATCATATCGCAGTGTTGTATCAATTTAATCTGCATGTAGCACGAGTAAACGACAGTATCAAAAAGAAGAATCAAAAGATGATGTACGAGTAGTACCTACCTAACTAGTACCTAATTTAAAAAAAATACCGACTTTTTCTAATTTCTAAGTTAGACCACAGCCTCCCATAGTTGGTTAGTGCGCCAGGCATTGGTAAATGAATCCCTTAAAAGTAGCACAGTCTAGCACTATGCTACCACTATAGGTACTTACTACTTAAATAGAGTCCACACTCTATACCTTTAGTAACACTAGCACTACTAGTACCATTAGTAATAACAAAAGAACAGTTGTTTGTTTCTGTTCCGCCTTTTCGCGATGGCACGCTCGCACGTAAACACAAAGCGTGAGTCGCTGGTATCTGTGATACCCTTTCGCTTGCTACCTATCATATAAATATCGTCATTTTCTTCTAGGTTACAAGCTAGCCGACGCCGGCTACGACGTCTGGCTACTCAATGCCCGCGGTAACTACTACTCCAGAAGACACGTCTCTATGACCCCAGACGAACGCAATTTCTGGAGGTTCAGTTGGGATGAAATAGGCAACAACGACCTTCCTACCTACATTGACCATGTTGTGCAAACTACTGGCCATCCTAAGGTGTGATTTTTATTTACTTTAATACATTGTCCTGAATCCCGCAGCAAATTCTTGAGATTGAAGCCCAATCCAAACGCAGAATATCAGTGCAAATGGTCGGCTTCCCGGCTGCATGAAATTAAGCAATTAAGGATCCTTACAACTTTTAGTATGCTCAATTTTTTTATGCTTTATGACGACGTGCGCCGTTCAGTTCTCTAATCTTCTGTAAAATCTGAATTCAGAATTCTGTAATCTACAATTCGCCTTTGTGGCGACGGAAAAGCTGACCAAATCCTTTCTTTAATTTGAATAGATTTATCTAAGCCGAAAATTTACAGTATCTAACTAACAGTATAAAACAGTATCTAACTTTGGAAGGCCTTCTTTTAGGTACACTATATTGGCCATTCCCAAGGCGGCACCTCATTCTTGGTCCTAACCTCCTTGCGACCGGAATACAATGATAGGATCCTGTCTTTCCAAGGTCTGGCGCCGGCTTCTTTCTTCGACTACAATGAGAATACCATGTTCAATGTCTTATCTGAATATGAAAGCATTATAGAGGTAAGTTTGTTTGCTTTTAATATCGCTCTAATGGCGGAGTATAACACCTTGGTAAGAACCTGTGGCCTAGTTGGCTCCAGCCGTACTAGTGTTTTGTTTTAGCATAGTCAATCATGTTTTCGAATGGGAAAGAATGGAAACGTAAAGTTATGTTTAATCGACACAATGAAGGTTTTAATGTTCTCTACACCTAACACATGTTTTTAATATTTTTAAAACCTAAATTATTTTCCAGCTAGCTGCTTTTGGTATGGGTTTTGCTGAAATTTTTGGTAACAAGGAATTCTTCACTTGGTTCACCGAAAGGCATTGCAGCGACGAAGCTCTTCTACAACCACTTTGCAACAGAATTCTGGATGGACTTTTCAATAATGATTATAATAACGCGGTAAGTTTTGATCTTATCCACTTTAACCGTTCCAACAGCGTCTGCCCAACTAATTTGCTATTGTTTTCTGAGCACGCTATATTTTAGATTGAATCCTTAGAGTTAGTGGCGAGTGGTCATTTTAGCAATTAAAGAAGTGACCGTGAACATGAAAATATTATCTTCATAATGTCCACACGTATTTTGCGATACGATCAATTTGTTGGACATTAGACAGATAACATAATAATTAGGTACTAAAATAACGAATTATGTAGGGTACAACTTCTAAAGACACCTTCATGCGTCCGGCGGCGGTCAAGTTTCGTATTTCTGCAGCTTGGGCCAAGTAGCGTGAGGTAACTGGTGTCATATGTGACCCCAAAATGCTCTCAAAAATAAAAATACCATCATTGGACCTGTACATTTGTATGCTAGTAAGGGGTGGCCAGTACTTGAGCAACATCAGCAGAAGCTGCGTGTCACGGAGATGTAGATTCTGCGCTGGATGTGTGGAGTTACTGGATGGAAATCAGACAACTGATTTCAATCTCCTTCAGTGCAATGATCAACAACATATTTACTATCAGTAAAGATATTAACTACGGTATTTAATTATTTTTCTTATCGTCGATTGTAGGTAGGTATGCATGGTATCTGTCTACGATCTTCAATATAGTATAGGTACCTACATTACCTAGTATTTATCAGCCATTGCCTCTATTATTAGAATTAGATCCGGTATTGTAAAATTATATAGTGAATCTATTCGTTTTCCCATTTATCTATCGAGTTGAATGACAATAATTTTAGAAAATTTATTTTTCAAGGAAAAATAGCATAGAATAATTTTCACTTGCAGCGAGGCTTGAACTCGCGTCTTTGGGTCAGTACCCCAACGTCTATTCCAACTAGACTACGCAAGTTCACGTCTCGTGCAGTGAAAACTTCCAATGCTACATTCTCCTTTGATTGTTTACGATTAAGGCTCGTTAAAGCGCCATCTATCTAACGCTACAGGAACAACTTTCCAGTTGTTTACACCTGCGTCGTAATGGTTAACTTTACAGTTAACTCATTACTAACGTAAGATGTCGCTTTTTCCATTACTATAAATTTCTGCAGTAAATTTTCTAAATAAAATAGCCTTGAGCTACATACAAAAAAATTAATAGAAATTTATAGTAATGGAAAAAGCGACATCTTACGTTAGTAATGAGTTAACTGTAAAGTTAACCATTACGACGCAGGTGTAAACAACTGGAAAGTTGTTCCTGTAGCGTTAGATAGATGGCGCTTTAACGAGCCTTAATCGTAAACAATCAAAGGAGAATATAGCATTGGAAGTTTTCACTGCACGAGACGTGAACTTGCGTAGTCTAGTTGGAATAGACGTTGGGGTACTGACCCAAAGACGCGAGTTCAAGCCTCGCCGCAAGTGAAAATTTTTGAATGCTATTTTTCCTTGAAAAATAAATTTTCTAAATAAAATAGCCTTGAGCTACATACAAAAAAATTAATAGAAATTTATAGTAATGGAAAAAGCGACATCTTACGTTAGTAATGAGTTAACTGTAAAGTTAACCATTACGACGCAGGTGTAAACAACTGGAAAGTTGTTCCTGTAGCGTTAGATAGATGGCGCTTTAACGAGCCTTAATCGTAAACAATCAAAGGAGAATATAGCATTGGAAGTTTTCACTGCACGAGACGTGAACTTGCGTAGTCTAGTTGGAATAGACGTTGGGGTACTGACCCAAAGACGCGAGTTCAAGCCTCGCCGCAAGTGAAAATTTTTGAATGCTATTTTTCCTTGAAAAATAAATTTTCTAAATAAAATAGCCTTGAGCTACACACAAAAAAAAATTAATAGAAATTGACAATAATTTTGTCATTCATAAATTACACAGTATTAACCACAGCATATTTCTTGTCACATTTAACAAAATTATCGTGACTACAAAAAACTAAAACAGGGTTTTTATTTAGATTTGATTCTCACAATATCACATAAATATTTTTGAATTTTTATTCTCCATGCGAATTTGCTTTGGAATGTCACGTTAGCTCTTACTTTAACTATTAGATACGATGAAGAAACTGATTTGTCAGTACCAAATATAATTTTTATTTCTTTAATATGTTGCAGACAATGGTACCAGTAATCATCGGACACACCCCAGCCGGTGCGTCTGTCCGGCAAATCGCTCACTACGGCCAGGTGATCAAATTTGGCCAATTCCGTCGTTACAACTACTTGTTAACGATGCAGAACTTGCTCGTTTACGGAAGAACTACACCACCGGAGTATGATCTCTCCAGGATTGTTGCTCCAGTTTATTTGCACTATGCTTTAGCCGATGCTGAGGTAAATTATTTATTTATTTAAGAAATATTACAATAACTACTTCAAGAGTGGTTCCATACAAAAATTGTGATGATCTGATGTTGATTTTCTGAGTGTTGAGCAGAATGAAGTAAATCTTTCACTTTATGATTTCTACCCTGCTTGTTGTGTTGTAATATCTTCAATGCTTGATCACCTTTAAAGTACCTATCTTCTATGAAAAAAAAAGAAAACATATCGTTTCCAGAACAAAGAACTTTTCGTAAACAGCTTGAAATATAAGATTTTAACTAAAGCCGAATTCCGATAGGTATACGGTGGATTTGAAGTGGGCAATAATTGAATTGTATTGAATTGAAAAAATGTGAAGTTAAGGGCCCTATACCTGCTAAACTTAAAATCCATGTCGGGCGCATCGAAAATTGTTGATTATTTCATGACGGAATGTCGTAGAACTTTTTTTTGTGTATGGATTGTAGGCGACATTGTTTCCGATATTTTAGTGCAGTTTCCATACAAATATGTCGAAACGTATTGAAGCCTATCAACCTATCAACATTTTAGCCTAATCAGACATTTTTTGTCTAAAATTTGGATAGGCTTTGCACCAATAGGAGATTCTTGTCTTAAAACTACACCAAAATGTAGGAAACAATGTCACCTACATACAATACAATCCATACACAAAAAAAAGTTCTACAACATTCCGTCATGAAATAATCAACAATTTTCGATGCTCCCGACAGGGATTTTCAGTTTCAAGGTCGTTGGCGTTGTTATTCCTCTTAATAACTTTTTATTTTATTTTAGGTTGACTACAGGGACTTGCTGAAACTGGCATCTGTTTTACCTAATGTGATAGATGTCCATAAAATTTCACGAGATACCTTCAATCACTATGACTTCCTTTTCGCTATAGACGCTCCTCAGCTAATGACTGAACCAGTAATAGAAGCAATGAGAGATGCTGAAGTTAAATTTAGTTCAAATTATTGATGAAACACGCACGAAAATGGAATTTGGGATTTAGTAATAAAAATAATTGAAAAATATGTAATATGTTTTATTTATACATAAAAGATGCTAATGTTAAAGAAACACAATAAATAGTAAGTAATAAAACTATACTTAATTCGCTAATCGTTGAATTATCAAATTGTAAAGAACTTTTTAATTCAATTGACAATGCAATCTGCTTATTGATAATCAATTTGATGATGAATTTAATTAAAACGCGTAAATTGAAAACAAAATCAAGAAATGAAAATTTAACAAAGAGTTCTATCTAAAATACTTAATTAATACTAATGAAAACGAGACGCAATCTTAAGCAAATTTTGCACCCAAACAAAATTACCAAGATACTGATGCGCACGCGCACATGGCTTTGAGCAAATAACATGAGAAACTAGAGAAAATAATATAGCTACTAGATTCGTTGTAAAATATTTTTAAATATTTTAACTAGTTCGTGAGAGCTTTTATAAACTTGAAAAGGAAAAAGGTAGTTCCCTGCTCATAAAATCAGAAAATGAAAAAAACTAACGGTGAAGAACACTTGCTTGATTTAGTTAAGAGTTTTTAAACGCGGGAAATAATTTATACAATAATGCCGTCTCGGAACCTGGTGATAACAATTAAAAGTTCGAAAAGATGACGAAATATCTATACTTAAAAACAGAATCGAGTTACAATCCTAAATAAGTCCTAAAGGGCTATTATTGCACTAGTCGTAAAAATTAGGTACAGAACACTAAACTTAGTCGTTGGTCTTGATACACGTAGTTCTATATTGTATGACAAAAACATACCCAAGATGAGAGAAAATGCTAACATTTTTTTTGAGTTTAACAATCTTTTCATACAAAAACTAATTCAATGAAATCAGCTACTTAATATAATCCAGAAGGCATATCAGTCACTTTATGCAGTGCGTAGCTGCTGGACGTTCCCATCGGCGATAAAGTCCGCTTCAGATCCGCGTGACTATGCGTTCCTGTCATTACTAAGCTAGTCATGCTTGCTGGAGCATCTCTAAGCATCGGCCCTGAATAAAACCCAGCATTACTATGACCACGCTTTACCAAGAAAGTGGAATTGTTAAACGCAGGCTGATCGTAGGATTTGCTATTAGAGAGAAAGAATTTGGGTTCGATCTTAGATTCTTCTTTAGCTGCTATGTCATATTTATTTGGAATACGTTTGCTGTTTGATCTTGTGACGGGGATCAATGGAGATTCGTGCCCAGCGTCGCTATCGGTTCGCGAAATTGATCTTTGCCTTTTTTCATACGGCCAGACTGGTTTCTTAGGTTCCGAAAGAACTACAATATCTACCATAGAGTTTAAGCCTTCATCGATCCTGTCCAAACTTTTCGTTAATTTTTTCGACTCAATAAGATTTACTATTTCATCAACGCGACTGCATTTAGACGTAGCTGTAGACCTAGGTGGTTCAAACATGCTGTCTATATATTCTCTTTGTCGCGATCCCTTTTCAGAATTCTGGAGTGATTCACTTCGTTTCACTGACGTTCTTCTGTTTTCGTCCCTCGACCTCGTTCTAGAACGTTTTGTTTTAGCGTCCTTTTCTGTTACGTTGTTAAATACGGCTCTACATTCGTGAAAGTCGAAACTTGATAAAGATGGTTTCTTTTCCACCTGATTATTGCATCGAGGAGTGCTAAGTAAAGAATCTGAGCCTTCGTCGCTTGAGAAGAAATTGTCGTCGTCATGGGGTTTATTGTAAAGAAGTCCCTGACCTACCGGTGGAACGAATAAATGCATTAGGCTTTTAGCTTTTCTAGGAGGATGTGGGTGTATTTTGCTTGGAATAATTTCTGCTTCTTCGTCGTCATCTGCGTCATCATCGTGGTAGTTAGTACTGCTTTTAATTTGGATGCTATGTTTAGTACTAGTTATAGAATCTTCTTTTTCCGAGTCTCTGTGTTTTTGACATTCAAGCGCATTTATCGAGACGTTAATTTCAGAAGTTTGATTACATCTAGAAGACGAGTTATACGTATCTTTAAACTGTTCAGATTCAGCGTGATTAACTATATTTCTCAGTTCTTGTATCACTTCGTCAATAGTCGTTTCTTCTTCTTCATCTGATGATTTCTTGTCATTTTTCTTTTCCATTTTCTTGTGTAAATTACGTTTGTTTCGCATTAAATCGTAAGTTTCGTTTTTAACATTGAATACTTCGTAGATCATGGATTCCCTTTGAGGGTCACCTTCAGGACTTAAAGATCTTTCCGAGGAGCTGATACCCTCGTCTTCTGGCGGTGATGATTCGTCTGAAAAATGTCATAAAAATCAGTGAAATGCTTTCATATTTAGAACCCAAAAAAATGCTTCATTTCAAGTTCTTTACCTCTATTTTTATGAACAGAATTCTTTTTCTTTATACAGAAACTTTTCTTCCTATTTGAGTTGCCGTGTTCAGATCTTAGTGTGGACACCTCTTCCTGCAGTTCACAGCATTTTTCTTTCAAACATTTTTCAAGTGATAGCAAAATACCCTTTTCTTCTTGAAGAATCTGGAACATAAAGTATAATCAATTAGATGACTAGTGAAACGTTCAGTTAGTCGGCTTAATAATATGGAAGTTTTTGTAGTGTTTTATTTAATTTCTTCAAAATTTTAATACATACCTTAACTCTCTTCTCAAGTAAATCCAATTTATGTCTCAAATCGTCTTTTTCCTTTAGTGCTTCAGTTGCCTTTTCGCTAAGAGTGTCGATGTCTATTAGTTGTTTTTCATAGCACTCTATTTCTAATGCTACTTGCTCATTCGGTGATGGCAGTTTGGCAACCATCTGAAAAGAGAATTTCTACATCAATATATATAGCTATGATAAATTGTACTAGCCTTTGTATCAGAACATGGACTAGTGCGATTAACGCTACGACTTATGCTGATAGGTAGTGACAAAGTGCGGCTGAAGCTCCTTTCGCCCACATTTGGGACCAAATGCGGGCTGAATTCCGCAGACGGGAGCAATACAACCGATCGATGATCTGTAAATCTAGCTAGTTTTACATAACCCTTCGGCCTCAAAACTATGTAAATCCAAAATCATTGCGCGTGGCACAAAGTAGAACCCAATTTCATAAATGTTTAATGAACAAAGCAGTAAAATTCGTCACCTTTTTCAACGTAATGATATCAAATCCAGCCTGCTCCAGCTCAGCTTGTATATACAATTTCCTCTGCGGCGTGGGCGCACTGATCAACAGCGCGTTTATGAACGCCAGCCCAGCAGTTTGCAGGTCTCCAGAGCCTCCAGTGCTCTGCAGCATTCCGACCAGGAACCTGAAGCGGACCGGTTCGCCGTAACGGAGGCGAAGGGTTGATAGGGCTTCGGAGACCATGCTGTGCCCATTGGCTGGTGGGTAGCACGCTTTGGTTAATAGCTGTGGAAGAATTTGGGATTATTGTAGCTTTGTAAAGAGAATGTGTTCCTGCTGTGTATAATTCGGTTTGTTAGATTTTTAGGAATTCGTGCACCTTAGTGACACTATCCACGGCAGCGTAGCGTATCCGTCATTTGCAGCCCAGCATACTGTTTTGATTGAAAATCATACGCGGACGTGCGATACGCCTCATTGATGGGGTTTAGTAGGCGTACCCGCAACCCGCCGGAGTTGCGCAGGCGTATCGGCGTATTTTGCAGCTTCTATGACGCTACGCTGCCGTGGACAGTAACGCTTATCCTATTTATCTATTCGCTATTTGATAAATCTAGAAGTGTTTTTGAGGTATCTACTTATTTTGTTGTATTAGACTATGGCACTTTAATTAACTGTTAAATTATTAATCCATTCTGTTTTGCATGCTCTGTAGACTCTAATAGACAAAAAACTACTTATTCTTACTCACGACCGGCGACCGACGCCAGAAACTTTGTACACGAACACGCAAACAGTTCTATTGTCTATTACTGATTGAATTTGTAACGTATTATCCCTCAATTAACTTGTTCATCACAATTTTATATTTTATACACTTCCTAGATAGGTAGGTTCTTCGAGTAGTTGGGTAACTTGATTGGTTTCTTTTTCGATTTGACTTCAAGATACTATTCTGATAGTAACTGTACCTGCAAAGCCAGAACCCTGGACTTATTGACGGTGGACATGATGCAGACAGTAAGTGTGTATATGCCGTTGGAACCAGCCACTAGTCTCCTCACGCAGTCAGGGTATCGGCTGCAGCAACTCCATAAGCATTGTCTGAAAAATAACACTTGTTTGAAAATCACCGAACTTTTTATATATTAACATGTTTGTGCCATTCAAGTGTTATTAGAAACATCTATTTATCTCATTTGTATAAACGAATTAAAAAAAAAACCCGGCGAAGTGCAAAATTCGCGCACGAAGGATTCCGTACCACTATCACAATTGGGTACAGAACCCTAAAATGGTTTACAACAAACAATTTTTAAATTTGATAGGAAAATGTGAAATATTTAGTTCGATTCTTACTACCTTCAAACAACCACACGCACCTCTCAAAAAAAAAACTTTGGCACAAAGAAAATCTAAAACTTATAAGAAACTCTTTGGTCAGTAAGGCAGACTGGTATGACAGATAGGGCAGCCGAAATACACCGAAATACATCTTCTGTGAAAATTTCAACCGTCTAGCTATTACCGTTCATGAGATACAGCCTGGTGACAGACGGACAGACGGACAGACAGACAGACAGCGAAGTCTCAGTAATAGGGTCCCGTTTTTACCCTTTGGGTACGGAACCCTAAAAAAAAGAAAACATTATTTCTTTTTCTTAATAAACATTATATTTTTTCTTTCATTTAATTCGGATGACTATACCCTACTTCAGAAACTTAGATCAAAAATGTAAACAAAAATCTCATACATTTAACATAAAGTGGCAGCTTTTTATTTACTTTTTCCTTTAAAATTGACTGATGTTTGTTTTTGATCTAAGTTTCTGAAATTTTAATAGGGTTTTGGATGAGGTTTGGTTAGGTTTTTGTAAGGTTGCAGAATCAAGTCCAGTCGGGTGCAAAATTCTGGAAAGCACTTAAAAAAACAAAGCTTAATCTACTTACAAACAAGCCAGTTCGTCCAAAAGAGGCCTTCGTCTGACTGCAGGCGGCCCCCTTGCCCCGTCTCCCGACTGGCTGAGCTGCACGTTGCGCAAGAGTTCCAGCAGTAGAGCGACGCCATCTAGCGGCTCGCACGAGAACTCTTGCACGAAACTTTAATAGAAAATACAACAAAATTTGTAATAGGTACGATTTCAAACTCACATGGTTGTTTACATTACAAATATTATTTCAACTCCTCAAGTATCGCCGGCACCCCGGCGTGCCGTCATTTATAGGGAAATTGTCATTTCCCGTGCGGGATATTTATTAATGTGTAATTAAATCAAGGGATATACTTTTTTTAACTTCTTTACTATGTGTTTCCGGAACTAGCCTTATAACTGGGCCTGTTTGCGTGACTTTTAGCCGTAGGTTTCCTCACGATGTGTTCCTTCACCGTAAGAGCGATGTTAAAAGCGCACTTAATTTTTTCTTAAGAGGATAGTCTCCATTCTCTTTCTCCATACAAACGTAGTTTACATTTTCCTCCCTGGATAAGACATTAGAGCAAATATGTTTATGCCATAAAACTTATATCTGTCATGACTATGCATCTACCTTTTTATTTTTTTTCATTTGACTTTTTTTTTATTTATTATTATTATTTTAATTAGAAAATAAAAAAAATTAGAAAGTTAAATGCATTGTCATGACAGATATAGGTTTTATGGCATAAACATTAAACATATTTGCTCAAATGTCTTTATCCAGGGAGGAAAATGTAAACTACGTTTGTATGGAGAAAGAGAATGGAGACCTCTTGAACCTACTCTATCCTCTATCTTGACCTCTATCCTCTTGAAGAAAAAGATATTGGTGCGCTGTCGGCCAGGATTCGAAACCACGACCTTCGGAATGAAAGTCGCGCTATCCACCACTATACCAACACCGCTCTCTAAGGGATATTAGGAAGGAGGTGGTTCGATATGAACGCCCCTAACTGTCATTCATGACCTACCCGTAAATAGAGTCTTACATGCCAGTAGCAATTACTGGCAGAATATCGAGCTCCGTAAAAAAAAAACAAATTAAAACATGTTAAAAATTTGGTTACTAAATAATATTTTGTAAAATTTGTTCTGATTCTGTCTATGACATTAAAACGGGAAAGTACCTACCTAAATGAGTGGCGTGACTTGCCTCGTGTTAGAGTTTTCGTCACCCTCAGGGTTCGCCCTTAATTTGTCCATAACAACCGAGAGTAACTGCTTAACATGCCTTCTGAAGCAAGGAGGAGCTGGAGAACATGTTTTTGCCGTACACATATCGCCGGCGTAACCACCACTGTAACGTTAACAGTTTGGGCATGTCCGCAACGCAAAATATCGGCTCGCGCGGCCGACATGTCCCGAACGGTGCGGCAAGGTACCCACATAGTCCGGTCAAATTAGACATTCAAGGTTACATAAATTCCCACCAAGCTGAAAATCGGTGAGATTGTTTAAAATATGATTAAAAATAAAATTTGAAAGTTCCCCATCTTTCCCCTGTGAGGAAAAAATGTTATTAAAGGAAATGGGTTTTTTTTGCGATTTTCAGCAAAACGGTAAGTTTTATCATAAAAATACCTCAAACAAAAGTTGTAGATCATAAAGTTATCTACAAAAATTTATGAATACTTTTTTTCTACGAGCCACCGTTTTTGAGATATAACGATTCAAAAAGTTGTAAAAGTTGTAATCGTCATAATATGCACGAGTACGCCACGTATATATACATTTCTATAGTTGTAATAAATGTTAAAATATTTACTTATTTATTTATTTATAAAACTTTTACAACTTTTTGAATCGTTATATCTCAAAAACGGTGGCTCGTAGAAAAAAAGTATTAATAAATTTTTGTAGATAATTTTAAGATCTACAACTTTTGTCTGAAATATTTTTATGATAAAACTTACCGTTTTGCTGAAAATCGCGAAAAACTCTTTGACCTTTAATAAATTTTTTTCCTTACAGGGGAAAGATGGGGAACTTTCAAATTTTATTTTTAATCATATTTTAAACAATCTCATCGATTTTCAGCTTGGTGGGAATTTATGTAACTTTACTCTTATTTGTTGGTCTAATTTGACCGGACTAACAGACGAAGCGGGCGTGCTGTGCCCAAAGTCAAATTGTTGACGTTACACTAAGTATACGTATTTACGTAGCAACTCATGGTAGAGGTACGTACAGGCGTAGATGCAAGATCGGCGGGCGGGCCCATGAGCTCTTCAGAATGTAAGGATTTCTCCAGAGTGAAAGTCATTCCTTCTTTGAAAAACAATGGATAGCGATGAAACTAAGGATGTAGACAGCTGGAATTTTGATATTAGGTACCCATTTAGCACGATATTCTCGTGGGTTCGGGACCTAAGCGTGTAAACCCGTAGGGTGATGCTAGTATATCATACCAGTAATTAACTTGCCCATAAGCAGGTGATTATTTTTTTCAAGTCACAGGATGGACACCATCCGGTGAAGTTTAGTGTTCAATTAACTCCAGTTGGTTTACATAAAACCTAGCTATAACTTATTGTAATGCACTCAATTTTATAGTTAGCAATCATCCATTAGCTGCATTTATGGTAAATAAATTATGGACCGATATCCGTTTTTGTAGACGTTATTAATGTTTGGTTTATTTTAAAAGCATATTCCTTGTCCATAATTAGGAATACTTACATATAGGTAGGTACTAAGCATGTGTATTTATTGATAAAATACTTATAACTAAAATTAAATAAATTGTTCAGGTTTTTTATTACGCGATTAAAACCGGAAAAATTAGTTGAATTACAATCCAACATCGCGAATCAGAAGTAAAATCTATAAATATAATTATTTTGTATTCTAACCTTGGAAAAGACAGCCGGAGATCAGCTCTTAACTTGGTGAGTAGTTCGCTCGGGGTGCCAAACTGTCGGAGACTCATCTCCTCACCCATGCCGAGGCAGGGATTCCTGGAAATTAATTATTAAAGTTACCTTTATTGTGGGAAGTTGGTGACACTTAAATTTAATATTACTACCATTTATCTGCGGTTTTGTCGGCACAGAAGTTGAGGTATTTCTTTGCCGAAAGGTTTTATGCATGTGGGAACTTTTTTATTTGCAAGGGATAGGCTAGGACTTGACCTCGTCTTATCAGAAGCGACAATGAGGTCAGCGGTGCAACATGCTCGTTCGAACTTTGTATGAGTATGAGTTTTTGTTCTATGTATAGCCAGTTTTCAAAATGGACGTTTGGATTCTAATGGACACTTGTGGCTAGTAGGTTACGTGAGTCTTCGTTTGGTTAAAAAATTGTGAATTCATTTTATTTACTAATTGACTTTCAAAAATGGGGAAATGTTATTTTACCTTTAGTGCCAAACTGTTAAATTCCCAAAATGTTGAATTTCCCAAAATGTTAAATTCCCAAAATGTTCCTTAAATGTTGATATTCCCAAAATGTTGAAAACACAACTGTGTTAACTTGTCGATTGGTATCTTTGACTTTGCGATAGTATAGTTTATCATGATAAACTATAAGGGGGCGTCCATAAATTACGTGAGGTGTTTTTTGACATTTTCTTCCCCTCCCCCCCTCCCTGGTGAGATGTCGTGAGATTTTATTCAACCCTCCCCCATCCTCCAATCTCACGTGAGATTTTTCAAAATGTGGGTTTCTTACGTAAACGCGTTGGATTGTTATTGTAAAAAGAAAAAAAAAATGCTTCAGAGTGTGTTCAGTTACTGGAGCAGTAAAATACAGCTCCGGTAGCAGAATTTTTTTTAGTGTGTACAATCTGGGTTAAATGGACCAAAATAGTATAATTTTTTTTTTGTTTCAATCAGAAAAAAAATTGCGTGATATTTGCCGAGACCACCCCCCCCCCCCCCTCCCCAACGTAAGATTAGATGAGATTTGACTCGACCCCCTCTCCCCCTTAAACACCTCACGTAATTTATGGACGCCCCCTAAGAACCTATGAGAGACATCACTTTTGCATATCAAATTGACCCGAGTCCTAGTCCTAACCGCGTGATTTTTACTTTTTAATTTACTTAACTCTTGCAGTCTCCTCGTCGAAACGTTGAGGTAAGGAAATGAAGAAGTAAAAATCACGCGATTAAGACCGGGATAAATATATTATGTAATTGTGTGTTCCAATCGTCTAAAATGTTAATTAAAAATCTCTTTGCATTTCACAACTATAGATAAATCTACCTATATACAGATCAACATTACCTAAAGTCCTTGCTCCCCTGATTAGGCAGCGTGTTGACCTTGCCAGGCTCCTGGCTTGTATCGAGCTCGTACAAGCTGCCAGCTCCTGTCTTCTTGCCCCATTTTCTGAGAGACGTGGCGTAGTCTTCAGGGTTGTAGATCGGAGGGCGCTGCTTGTCCTGCAACGGAAAAATGAAATAATTCGTTTAGATTTTTCTTCTGTTTTCGCGATGTTGGGTTGTTGGTCTCTTGAACCTCAAACCCTCAGACCGTGAAGAAGAAATCTGTAAAGATCTCGAAACGTTGGGCCTTAGTGAAATGATAATGAAAAGAACGAGATGAAAACCGGAAAATGAGTTTAAATAATTAATTTGCCTAATTCTTCGATTCGAAAGATGTTCGTTACCATCTCAAACTAAACTTACTTTTTAAACACGTTAGATGAGCGCTTGATCACTATCTCACCTGGTGGTAAGTGATGATATAATTTAATATGTAGCACGATCATCTAGATTCTAGAAGGAGGTGACGGCAGTGGAATAAGCCGGGGCTGAAGCCTCCCACTATGGAACACCCTTTGGTCGCCTTTTACGACGGGTGGGGGATCTACGGCATCCTCCACCAATCGTAAAAGGCGACCAAAGCGTGTCAGTGTCGTAAAAGGCGACCAAAGCGTGTCTAAAATGTGTTGATAAGCATAAGATTCCGTAGCCGTGGAAAAAAACAGAACCCTTGTGGATTCGTCATGTCTGTCTGTCCGTCCATATGTTACATCCCGAAACTATAAGAATAGTTTGTGCGAGAGACACTTCCAAAGTGGTAACTAAAATGTGTGCCCCCCCCCCCCCCCCCCGCCCTAATTGCTGTCGCTTATCATCAGCCTACGTCTGTAATTTTTGCCTGACCAAATTCTATTAATTCATAAAAGACCCTACGCGTGGACTTAGCTTTTGTCACATTTTCACTAGCGTTGATCGTCACTCATAAGAGCAAGACAAAGCATTTATGTCACGCACAGGGTCTTTTGTAAATACGGGCGACAAACACATATTTGTGATGATTTTACATGATAATCAGATCAGTTTATCACCTTTTTGCCCATACTTTTCACAGTAGAGCAGGCGCTTGTTGCGTTTTTGTATCGACAATTACAATCATAGAATGATTATGAAAACAATTAATCTTTTAATGATAGCATAAGAGTATGAGGTTTACAGTAAAAACAATAATGTTTAGAGGAAAAACAGTTGGTTAATCAACTAATGAAGGCGTTTGGTCTAAGATGTAAAAGATGAGCGAAAAAGATATATTAAAATTAACACTGTTTGTAAACTGTTTGGCAATAAATTAATATTACTTTACTTTTACTGTGTTTTTCCGCAACTAGCCATATAACTGGGCCTTTTTGCGTGACTGGTTTCCTCACGATGTTTTCCTTCACCGTAAGAGCGATGTTAATAACGCACTTAAATTTTTCTTAATGAAAAAGACATTGGTGCTCGGTCGGCCAGGATTCGAAACCACAACCTTCGGAATGCAAGTCGCGGTATCTACCACTAGACCAAAACCGCTCTTGAATAATATTATTATTATTTGTTGCCATATATTTCGAGCCCACTTGACACTACAACATAATACCAAATAATTAAATAACAGGGTATTTTATTTTGTATATAGTACCATGATTAAATTTATTTATTTTTGTTCACTGGGTAAACCAGTTGCAAATACTGGCGAAATATCAAGCTCTATAATAACCAATTTAAACGCCGTTATTTAATAAAAACAACCATGTAAGTATACAACAAACTTAGGTCTTCACAATAGATCGCTAATAACTTAACGTATGGCATGTAATTTCTCTCAATCATCCATCATGAACATGATTTAACAATAGCAAACTGTACATTTTGTACATGTAACATTTGCTAAACGGAATAGAAAGCAGGCACAATGCACAACATTTCATATTCTCACACACAATTGACATTATTGCTAAATACTCCGATAATTTGAGCTTTTCCTTAGGGATTGGAGGCATACCTTGGTACTTTTAACTCATATTATTTCTATACTTAACTTACAACTTATAATTAATTTTAATTGACATAACATTTTCCATTTTATTGACATTATATAAATTTACCTACAAACTTGGAATTCCGAGATTGTATTATTAACATCGCGCATCAATGCAGACTGCAATACAGCAGGTTGCAGGTTCGATTCCCGCCCGCCGGGTGCAATGTTTGTAAAGTTTGTATGGAGAAAGGAGCCGGTACACTTTCCCCTAAAACATGAAAGCAGATCAATCTACAATGAGCAGCCTTAACGCTAAAAGCGATCGCTTCTAGAAAACGTTTAAGTTATTTTAACCGGTTTCATGTTTAAGTATTGTTATTTCGTTGTGTTTGAAGGTACTGGGTAAATTCGAAGTTAGTTTGTTTGTGTAAAAAAAAATGCCTGTATTTCGTGGAAATTATCTTTTAATCACGAATGGATTGTCTGTATGAGGATTTAATACCTGCCTTGTTTTGATTGTTGAAATCGAAGACAAAAATAACAGGTTTTTACTTACTACTGCTTTAAAAGCTTGGAAAGAAAGGAATACCTAGGGGCTAATGACTACTAACAATGAAATGGGGGAGCCACTGGAGCGTATCTGATCTATTAAGGAAGCAGAATATTACTGGAACTTTATTTCTTTAGATTCTTATAAAATACCCAGTTAAAAATAATATTGATTCCGGCCATCTGCAAAAAAATCCAAACTAATATAGGTGACCCGGCAAACGTTGTTTTGCCTTATAAATTATAGATAGTAGCCGATTCTCAGACCTACTGAATGCGCATGTGGAGTTTGATGGAGATCGGTGAAGCCGTTCGGAGGAGTACGGTAACTAACATTGTGACATGGAAATTTTACATATAAGACAAGCCGTTTCGGAGGAGTACGGTAACTAACACTGTGACATGGAAACTTTGTTTATCTATTACTATTATAAAGCGGAAGAGTTTGTTTGTTTTTTTGTTTGTTTGTTTGAACGCGCTAATCTCAAGAACCACTGGTCCGATTTGAAAAATTCTTTCGGTGTTGGATAGTCCATTTATTGAGGAAGGCTATAGGCTACTTTTGATCTCGATATTCCCACGGGATCGGGACTTATGCGGGTGAACCCGCGGGGAGCTGCTAGTTAGATTATAAAGCTGAAGAGTTTGTTTGTTTGAACGCGCTAATCTCAGGAACAGCTGATCCAATTTAAAAAACTCTTTCACCAATAGAAGCAACATTATCGAGGAGTAACATAGGCTTCGCGATATTCCCACGGGATCGGGGCTTACGCGGATGAAACCGCGGGACGCAGCTAGTTAAATAGTAAAATCCGCACGACCGTTCAAAATCGGCAGGTAGGTACAGCTATACAAAACTTAGTTTTACCAACAAATTATTAAATTCATAATACACTATTAATAAACCAAACTTTTACTTAAATTAAATTCGTAAAATTAAATAAAATTCTTAACTAATTTTATAGTAAGTAATTATTCATCAAAAATTAATGATACCACTACAAAAATTATCTAACAAAACATTAAAAATCTCTCCTATTTTGTACTTTTTAGTTCTTAATTGTCAAAATAGAAATACTTCACATAATTATTATGTAAAACAATAAAATATCACATTGTTAGAGTCGAAATTTATGGCTGAATGGAGTATTAGAAGTTTTGGGAAACTTTTGATGTTTTTTTCACAGGGTCGCGTTAATGAGACCGCTGTAGCACACCGAGGCATTGACAAGTGAATGTTTTATGACCAGTTGAGAAGAGATCTTTGTAGGTAAGCCGACGTAAGATAAAAATAAACACAAAACTATTTTTTTTTATACTTAAGTAACTCTTTTTTCGGTTTTATTCGCGTTGTGTTTATTAGTTTTACCATTATTTAGCCTGAAGATGAGTAAGAGACCTGTAAAGGTCGCGAAAATTTAAACATTGAAACAGTGCTAAAAGTAATAAACACCACGCGATTAAAACCGAAAAATGAGTTAAATTTCAATCCAACATCGCGAAAATAGAAAAAATATATATATTTTAAAATATATTAATAAGGCAATAGATGCAGTGGATGAATGAAAACATCAAAACTTCAGCGTTATTTCAGTTGCAGTTTACGACTGTCTTCCTTCTGATGTCATAATAATATCTACTGTTAAGGTTGAGGTCAATGCCTAATTTAACCCTCATCTTAAACTTAGTTTAAGTACGCTGACTAATGTTTTTAAACCTAATAAAACCTCCTAAAAACGAAGTAACTTTGTTTTGTAGTTTGTAAGAGGTAAGGGGTTAGCATACCTTAGAGCCGGCTTGCATAACAAATTCCTAAACTTGAATAAGCTCTAAAACGTACGTAATTAAGAACTGACAAAATATCAAATACCTACTGTTTAAATAATCCTTCATAATAGTAATTATTTAGTCTTATTATGAACAGAGAAACAGTTAGGTTACGATAGGTGTTTACGCAAAAAGATTCATGTAGGTCGTGCTAAATAACATAATCTTCTTTTTCATAAAAAAAAACCTGATATATCCTACAATTATATAGATAACCCATAAGAACTGAAGCATCCCGGTCATCGACCCCACAACTGTGATGTTCGTACTTTCTTCTGGCTTTGAGGTAATTAATATAATCATTTGCTTTATGTAATGCTAATATTATGGTAATTGTTATGGTATGAGTAAAGATTCGCGTTATTACTTGGTTCAACGAAACGTGGTACGCAAAAGTAAAAAAAAATAAGCAGTTGTTTGTCGACTCTTTTTCTTCTGAGTTAGAAGAACTACTGACAACTCCGCCATGGAAGACAACTAGGACCTATTTTTAAAAGTAAACTCATTTTTCGGTTTTAATCGCGTGGTGTTTATTACTTTTAGCATTGTTTCAACGCTCAATGTTTCGAGACCTTTACAGGTCCCTTCTTCAGGATTGACTCAGTCAAGTGACTCAGTCGCACAATGTTTTTTTATCCCAAAAAAAGTGACATCTGCTTTTTATTGCATATTTCCACTCAGTAGATCATTACAAATAAAAGTCTAGAACATATCACGGGTCTATTTTGGATACTTTAGTTTTTAAAAAATCTTAAAGTTTTCATAACCTTGAAGGTCAAAATACTGAAAATAATTCATACAAAAAAAACTATACATCATAGAATTTTGTTTGTACTGCTTGTTTATGGAGTTGTTGCATATTATCCTGTTTTTATTTCTTTAAAAATGATGATAGAATCCACAAAAAAATGGTTTTACTGAAAACAGTTTTTATTTTTTTATAATTATTCTAGGTCGACGTAGAACCTGTGCCTGGTACAAATAGATACCTTATACTAAGGTCTATCACCCATAAAAATATTATTTTCAACTCGGGCCTAGGTTTCGAGAAAATGATTGAAGAAGGGACCTATAAAGGTCTCGAAACGTTGAGCGTTGAAACAATGCTAAAAGTAATAAACACCACGCAATTAAAACCGAAAACTGAGTTTAATTTCAATCCAACATCGCGAAACCAGAAGAAAATCTAAACTTACATTTATTCAGTGGTACCTGCCTATAGAGCAGAAAAAGATCCACTAAACGCAGTCTACTCGACAGCCGATAAAAATATCCTAAATGTCATATTTTTCTTTATTTGATTGTTTCGATCTACTTTTTTTGGAAATAAAATGGGAAATCATAAAGTAGTACCTACTACAATGGCAAAAAATTAACAACATTTTCAAGAGTTAACGTATCAGGGTACCTGGTTGGATCTATTTGTACCCACAGGATTTTTTTTGTGAACGACACTTAATGAGCCTTAAAAAATCTAACAAATATTTTCATATAACTAAAAAAATATGTAAAGTGACTTAAGCATTATTCCAGTGTCATTTCAGTAAAAGAATCGCCAGTCTAAAACTTTGACTTAGATAATTTGTCTAGCATCTAAATTTAATAAAAAAGTGCAAGTCGGACTCGCGCACGAAGGGTTCATACCACTATATCACAATTGGGTACGGAACCCTAAAATGAACTCTGGACCAAGGGGGCAGTCTATCACTCCGTTTCTATATAGATGGCAAAGAGTCTCAGTAATAGGGTCCCGTTTTATTTTACCATTTGGGTACAGAACAATAAAAAGTGATTTTGAAAGAGTAAAGGCACAGATAATAAAAACGCTATAAACCTTAAATCCAACTCCATAAAAACACACTTAATCATCTTTTGTCTTTTTGTTGATGTTATCTAGCAACGTAACAATAATTTTATTTTAGACGGAAACAAACTTAATAATTAGGTATATCCGTAACAGCATGTAGTTAGAACGAGAGCGTTTGTTGTGTAAAAGAGAAAGGTGATCGTTATCGGGGATATTTCTCGATTGGGTAATTAATTTTTGGTTTTTAAATTGATTGACGATTTTGTAGACTTGTCATATCACCCATTGATGGAGTAAAATTAATTAGATTAAAAAAAAACATGTCACTCTCCTTCGGTAGTCGGGTAAAAAATAAGATCTTGGTTGAGAAGAGAGGAAGGGCATAAAATGGTGAGGTGTTGATCTAGTGGTATTGGTATGTTATCCGGCTTTTATTCCTTCGAATTCCGGCCGACAGCGACCAATGTCTTTTTCTTCAAGAAAATAATAGGTGCGCTATAATCATCGCTTTTATGGTGAAGAAAAACATCGTGAGGAAAATCACGCAAAAAGGCCCAGTTTATAGGAGTTCCGGAAAAACACAGTAAACACTTTTAAAGGGCACAAACACTCTAATAACTGAATTAGAACGTAGATTCAAGTAACTGAAACTGAAAAAAAAAATGAGATTTTTAACTGACTTCAAAAAAAGGGGGAGGTTTTTAATTCGACCCGTATAAGTATAATTTTTATTAGATTATTTTTACGCAGCACAAAACAAAATAGCATGAATTAGGTTGCATAAACAGTGATCTACCTATAGGTAAGTACCTAACAAACACAATTTTCCCTACGTACGTGATAGGTCTCAGAACAAATAAGAAATCTAAAAATCGATCGTTCAGAGTGTGAATGAATGTGAGTTACTTACGATTAATAGTAAAAAGTGGAAGTAGGTATTACTTTAAAATGTATGACTGGCCATATAGGTACTTCGTATAATGTTTTTTTTTTTAATTTTGCCATTACTGTGTTTATTTATAGGAGTTACTAGCATTTCTATACGAACGAATGATTGATAATTTTTCAAAGAAGTTAATTTCAACGTTCGCAATTTTGAAGTTGTTTGAAACCGTAGTAGCACAGTTTATCTTAGTAGTTCGCAACTCGTGGCGCTCTAACATATCGCATCGCATCTTAATCTTAGTTTTTTTCTCCTGAAAGTTCATGTAATGTAGATACCTCATAGTGAGTATCTAATAAATACCAAACATTATGCAATTAGGTAGGTATAGACACCAATACCTACTCTATTGCAGCCTCGATTCAATTATACATTCATCGGTCGCACGTTCTCGATTTCTATCTCTTTTTCTACGATAGTGTATCACGGAATCATGCAACTTACGACATCGAGTTAAAGAAAAGTTGGGAAGCTTCAACCGTGGCTTGTTTTGTCTCATTAGTGTCCGATACGTAGGCCGGTGCAGTAATACTGATGTCTTCCAACCTTCAGCAATGTAGAAATATTTTAAAAGAAAAATACAAGAAATATTTTACTAGGAGAAATGCATGTAAAATATTAGTAGTAAAAATGCCTTGAGCAAAAAAAAAACAAAAGAAATAGGAAAATTACATTTACAAAAACACAACGCATGGCCGAAACAGAGCGGGATTCGAACCACGTGTCTTTTCTCAATTCGGGAGGAACGACTTGAAATTTACATAGTAAGTGTACCGGCGTCGCGTCGGTGACTCACCCTGCTTTTTCTGCATCTGTATTATCCATCTATACCTACTAAGTACAACTTAGGCATGTTTGCGGCATCCCGATGGCCTACATAAATGATCATCGATCATACTATAGTTTGTTAAATAATAAACGAGTTTTCTGCCATATACCATACCACTATCACAATTGGGTACGGAACCCAAAAATGGTTTACAACAACCAATTTTAAAATTTGTACAGGAAAATGTGAAATATTAATTTTCGATTCTTACTCCCACACGACCATACCACTAAAAAAAATGAAAAAATAAAAAAATAAAAAATTTGGCACAAAGAATATCTGAAACTTATAAAAAACTCTTTGGTAAGTGAAGGCAGACTGGTATATTTGACAGACAGGGAATTCCATGACCAACTCGATTTGACTATGACCAATCAGAAGCGACCTCACATTGTACTAAAATTTCCTTCATGTTTTTGAAGCACGTTTGTTGTATGGGACTCTTCAATATTTGTTTTATTTTGTTTTTAGTATTTGTTGTTGTAGCGGCTACCGATATACATCTTCTGTGAAAATTTCAAACTTCTAGCTATTACGGTTCATGAGATACAGCCTGGTGACAGACAGACAGACAGCGAAGTCTCAGTAATAGGGTCCCGTTTTCACCCTTTGGGTACGGAACCCTAAAAATGGTAAATACAGCAGGACACTCCATACAGCGCCATCTAATTCTAAAACATGTCTTACCTTGGAGACTGGCTCCTCGTTCCACCCCCCACAGCCAGCCATTCCGTCCAACAGCGTCAGTTCACTGTAACAAACAGACAGGCACTGTTAAAAATACATTACATTTAAAGATATACCTACTACGAAAGTGTGGTTTCTCACAGCCAAATCCTTTTCGGCTGCAATGGAAGATTAGCGCTAGTCGAAAGACGAGCTTTATGCTGAGTTGGGGTCGTTTCGCAACAAATAATAATTGTAAACTTTTATTTTGTTTGTGTTTATATTTGTGATTTTGTTTCTATTTCTATTTTGTCGACTTTACAGTGTAAATTGACTCTATATCCGTTGTCTAGTCACCATAACACAAGATGAAATGTTCATTTGTTTATTTTATTATTAGGTTAACTGGATAGTCGGATTAAGGGTTGCCTGTAAGAAATAGCTTTTAGCGATCATTTATACCTCCAACGTTTAACTTATAGCAAATATGTTTATGCCATAAAACCTATATCTGTCATGACAATGCATCTACCTTTTTTTTTTTTTTAATTTATAGGTAATTAAAATAATAATAAAAATTAAAAAAATAATAAAATGTAAAAAATTAAAAAGGTAGATGCTTAGTATTGCTTAGTCATAGTCATGACAGATATAAGTTTTATGGCATAAACATATTTGCTCTAATGTCTTTATCCAGGGAGGAAAATTTAAACTACGTTTGTATGGAGAAAGAGAATGGAGACTATCCTCTTAAGCTTTCTATGTATTTGATCTTACTGTATAAGTACTAATTTGTAATTGTTTGTTGTGCAAATATAGCTTAATTTATACATAAACTTTATCAGCTATTGAAATCTCGACTATTCTCTCAACAACGGCTTGAAATCTCAAATGGTTATAGAGAAATCCACATAATTTTATGCCTACTCACGTTTTCTAGCCAATACCTGCAACCCAAAATGCCTGGTATTAAAGTACAGTCTAGCTCAAAAATTATAAGGAATGCCAACTTTAAACAACGGAGACAAAGATAGCTGTGCTTAGTTGAACTTAACCTACTTTCAATTTACTATTATCGGTACTCTCGTGTGGAAAAGTGTAGTAAAATGTTTTATGATTTTATGAATATGACTTTCTTTCAAATTTTCTTTGATCATTTAAAGAGGTCGGTTTAGTGGTAGATACGGTGATTTTCATACCAAAGATCGTGAGTTGGAATTTCGTCGGACCGCGCGGTAATGATTTTTTGATGTGAAACATCTATAGGCGAGGGTAAACCTTAAAATTGGCATGGCGATACAGGCCTTGGCGAATGTCTCGCCACGCTATATGACGGAATATATTATTATTATGTAATAACAATTAAATTCTGTGAACAACACACAGCGCCATCTAGCCTCGTGGTAAGCTACTAAGCTTGTGTTACGGTGACTAGACAACGGATATAATACTTATATTTACTTTTGTTTTGTAAATACATACCTACCTACATGTACTACCTATAAGTAGCGAGTCGATGTTTCACATCTACCAGGCGTCCAGTGACGGTTCTCATTTCTTTTAAATATAATTTTATGATCGATAATAATAACGCTCCTACGGTGAAGGAATTCATCGTGAGAAAACCCTCTAGGGAGGAAGGTCTCAATGCAGTCCAAATGCATGGGACACTCACTATTTCAGTGAAGGCTCCCGTGGCGTCTTACTGCCTAAGGACTCCAATAAGAGTATTTTGCCTTACAGTGGAACAAATTACCGGGCTAATATTACTTTATTTATCTATTACTAGCTGCATCCCGCGGTTCCTCCCGCGTAAGTCCTGATCCCGTGGGAATATCGGGAACGGGACTTAGTAGCCTATGTTACTGTTAAAATGTAGCTTTATTTTGGTCGAAGAATTTTTGAAATCAGCACAGTAGTTTTTGAGTTTATTCATTACAAACATACAGTCACACTAACACACACACACACCAACACACAAAAATACAAATCTTTCCTCTTTTTAATATTAGCGTTGATTTTATGAAAGCTACCCACCAAGTGAACTCTAAATTTAAATCAAAATGATTTTAATAATTTTCTGTCCATCAGTACCATTAACACAACCGCCTAAGGAAAATGCAATTTTCTATTATTTCAAACAATTTGGTTTCAAAATATTTTAGTACTTTCACAAAACAATGTCATGGATCGATAGATACTGAGATTGTTTTCGTAATAAAATAAATAGGTATAGGTACCGCCAGGTTGGGTTAAAAATGAATACCAGTATCCTACTCCTACTAATAATAAAGCTGAAAGTTTGTGAGTATGTATGTGTGTGTTTGTTACTCAACCACGTAAAAACGGCTGAACCGATTACTACGAAACTCGATATGTAGATTGCTGGAAAGCTGGTATAATACATAGGTATATTTTAGAATTTTGAATTTATTTTTTTAATAACTGTAGTATCATTATTTATTTTCTTTTAATTTTGTTATCTCATGACATTTTAATATTTATGTATGGGTGCATACTTGCCTGAAATAAATAAATTTTAATTTTAATTTTAGGCTCCTTTTTTTAACCGATACTCCCGCGGGACTTACGCGGGTAAAACCGCGGGGTGCAGCTAGTTGTGTCATAAATATTATAACCTTGAACTTTACTCCTCGTTTATTCATAACTTCTTCTGATTTTCGTATAGTGGTGTGGCTCACCTAGTGTTAGAGTTCTTAGGTCGCCCTAAGGCCTCTAACTTAATAACTTTAATAAGGCTATAGGGGTTTTCATGCCAACTAACTCTGGCACAAGTTGGTATTGAAATAGCACATAATATCTACTACTAGAGGTACTTAAACTTAAATATAAAAGCACCTCTGCAGCGCTGACTATTTTGTTACGTCTAGATAGATAGATTAATTCTTTATTGTAAGACCAAAAAATAAATCTTAGAAAAGAAATGCTACGTGCGGTAAGATTAGTCTACGAATGACGATTATAACGTCACAAGCATCATTGAGTTTGCGGCAGTAGTTGTTTACAACTGTCTTCCTTCTGATTACATATCTACTGTTAAGGTTCAGATCAATGGGCATAGATAACATTATCTCTCATCCGAGCGATATTCCCGGTTGCATCCTTCTCGGGAGCCCGGGGTCCGCTAAACCACAAATATTTGGGGTTGGCCCAGTAGGTAAGTCATCAACTCACCATTGACCATACTTTCTGCTAATAGATTTGGCAATATTTTAACGGCCGACCGCCTGCCTGACACCAAACCTTCTAGGAACCAATCAGTTTATCCGCCACCGCGCGGGGAGAACTTAAGTTTTGCTAGTCTAAATCCCTTAGTCGCCTTTTACGACACCCCCAGAAGAGATGGGGTAACCCTATTCTATGCCGGGGCTACATAGCGGGGGCATAGGTAACATTATATGGACATTACTTTATGATTGACCTCATAATGACGTCTGGGTGATAGGAAATGACGTTTTACTTTGATTACCTAAAACGGAAATCGATTTGATAGTAACATGTCAAAAATCGCATAATTCGGTCAGAATCAAGTCATTCAAGTTATGCATTATGCAATATTTAGAGTTATGCGATGTTTACCGGAGTTTTACTGTATAAGTAGATTTGTTGGTCAGTTGGAAAAGGTTTAAAGTTTCAAAGTAGTTGTTAAAAAATACCGACCAAGTGCGAGTCGGATTCGCGCACGAAGGGTTCCGTACCACTATTTTTTTTAATTCTCGATAAGACGGTAATTTCACTGTAACTTTTTTATACAAATAACAAATCACATCTCAGTCAATCCTGAAGAAGGGACCTGTAAAGGTCTCGAAACGTTGAGCGTTGAAATAATGCTAAAAGTAATAAACACCACGCGATTAAAACCGAAAACTGTCTTTAATTTCAAAAAATAGGTATCTGTAACAATGGGCTAGTTAAAGTTTAGGCACAGATAATATAACTGTAACGGTTAGTTTATTAATTGAGGAGAAATTCGAGCAGTTAACCTTGTCTTGGCTATTGAAACTTTACTAAATAGACATTGGCAATGTGAAAGCTTGCGCGTATTACCTAGGTATAGAGTTTATAGAATAGGTGAAACTACTGGGCCGATTTCAAAAAATCTTCCACCAATCGTAAGCTACATTATCCAGGAGTAACAAGGTCTTTTGATCTCGATATTCCCACGGGATCGAGACTTACGCGGGTTTATCCCCGCGATTTCATCCACTCCGTTTTGCGGTTCCTATTTACCTCCGACATAGTAGGGGGCAGGCTCTTTCTACTACTCTAGGGGTAGTAGAAGTCTGTAGGAGCCAGGGTAAAATCTTTAGGTACCTACTAATATTATAAAGAGGTAACGTTGGTAACGTGTTTGTTTGTAGGTATCTATATTGGGGGTAATCTACGAAGCTACTGGACCGATTTCAAAAAATATTTTATTAATAGAAAGCTATTGAGGAGTAACATAGGCTACTTTGGTTCCCGATATTCTCACGGGATCGCGACTTACGCGGGAGAAACCGCGGGACGCAGCTAGTAATAGATATGTCGTAGTCATCGTATAATTATTAAGCTTAGAATAAGAACTGATTTGATTTTCATAGTATCTCAATTGATTTAAAAGTCGGAAGTGAGTGAACGCCGTGACGTCACACGAACTAGTCGTACGAGTGACCGAACGTGAGCGGAATCGTGTTGGTGGGGGAATCGAGGCGAGGGTGCCATTCTGTTGTTGGCGATCGACTGGGGCAGACGTCTCACATCAACACGAGACCGTTGGTTCGCTCAGTTCCTATACCTATCTGTTTTTCATTAATTCTTTGCTAATAAACCAAGTTTGTTAAATTCAACGCGTGTGATTAATTTGCCTGACACCTACGCCCGGACCTTAACATGAGCTCCGAAGACAGGCACTCTGATGCCGGCGATGACGACACAAACCCAACGCTGGCGCCGACAGATAAATAAAATAATATTAGCCCGCTGATTTGTTCCACTGTAAGGCAAAATACTCTTATTGGAGTCGTGAGGCAGGGTGAGATGAGATATAATTTACAAATATTATTACATAACGGGTACAACCATGTAAGTTTAACATCGTATAGAGATATAATTTGTCACTCATTGTAATAAAAGTTAGGTAACTAAAATTTTTAAAGCAGTATTTCCTAAGCGTGGTAAACACTAACCCCCGTACTTATAGGCAAATCGAGTAATTACTTTGGCTAAGTAATGCATATGTCTCGCTCTTGTCAGTGAGTTTCAACGACTGCGATTATGAGACAGCGATTTTACGTAGCCAGAGTAATTACTCGATTCGTCTATAAATACGGGGGTAAGAAATAATGTTTAAAAGTACTTATGTACAGACGCGAAAAATCGAAAATCATTAATTAGTTCAAGTACAATATAATTTACCTATAGATACACAAGCCATATAAATTCAAACAAGCTAAATACCAAAGCTACACACTTAAGCTGTAAAAGGCATCAGACAGAACACCCGACGAGATCCAGTTAGCTAATTATCGAAGAATCATTACTCATAAATCTCATCGCAAGCCGGCCTGCTTCTAGTTAGAGGGAACACAGACTAACTCTAGGGCTATTAATTAAAAAAAATCAAAATACGATTTTAATCTATTATCTATTAGGTACTATTATAAAGCGGAAGAGTTTGTTTGTTTGTTTGAACCCGCAAATCTCTGGAACCGCAGGTCCGATTTGAGAAATTCTTTCAGTGTTGGATAGTTTTCTTTTTTTATTTATTTTTTATTTTTTATGTTTATTCTTATTACAAAATGAAAAAAATCAAAAGGTAGATGCATAGTCATGACAGATATAGGTTTTATGTCATAAACATATTTGCTCTAATGTCTTTATCCAGGGAGGAAAACGTCCCCCCCCCAAAGGTTTCCCGCCATGTCGTGGCGGGGGGGCTTAGTAGCCGTGGCTTGGTCACCCACGGTGAACTAAGAGGCACCCACCCGAGGAGGGGCCGCTTGAGTTTCGGCTCGCGGCTGGAGGTTTCGGGGCCGCGGCAGGAGAGGAGTGTCGGAGTTTCGTTGCCGCTCTCCCTATCTGCCGCGGCCTCGGCGGGGCCGCCATCGTTGATGGCGGACGCGGTGGGGCTGCAGGGGAAGAGGAGTGTCGGTGTGTCGTTGCCGCTCGCCCTATCCCCTGCAGCCGAAAAGTGGTCGGCGACGGGGCCACAGACCTCACCCGTCGCAGGGGAACCAGGGGTGTCCAGACATCCCTGGTTCCCCTAAACGGCTCTTGGCGGCGGACTCGGGGGAGTCCGTCTCCAAACACTGAGCCCCGAGATGGTGGCGGCGTGTCCGCGCCGCCTCTCGAGAGGGTTTTCCCCGTTAGGGGTTTTTTCTGAAAAGGGGCCCGACGGGGCCGACCGCCGCTAGAGCTCGTCGATGTTCATCTGAAAGGTTTTTCCGGCGAGCTCTGGCAATGGCGGAGTGCTGGACACCGTGGAGTTTAGTGGGTATACCCTGGCCAACTAACATCTTCGGCCAGGGGGACCCCCACACACCGGGCCGCTCTCCCCCGGGAGCGGCCTGACGGTCTTAAGGCGATTCTCCACGTTAAAAAAAAAAGAGGGAGGAAAACGTCGATATGGAGAAAGAGAATGGAGACTGTCCTCTTAATTTGATCAATTTCTATTATTATAAAGCTGAAGAGTTTGTTTGTTTGTTTGTTGGAACACGCTAATCTCAGGAAAAACTGGTCCGATTTAAAAAATTCTTTCAGTGCTGGATAGTCCATTTATTGAGGAAGGCTATAGGTATATAATATATTTTCAAAAAAATTAGCCGGTGAAGTCACGGACACTTCTGGGCGAAACTGTCTGCAGTGCTGGGGACAGACAGCCATTTCAAACATATCAAACTCGTAGCACATATAGATAGGTAGGTATAGAAACAAAATTGTAATTAAAAAATCGGTTCATTAGTAGTTATTAAGAAACCCATTTAAAGTAGGTCCCCACCACACTGTGAAATGTAATATGCAAATGGAACAAGATCAAAATGATTAACTATATCCGTTTCTATTAATGGACATCTGCTAATCCAGTTTTCTGAGCTTCCACGTAATTTTTACAAGTTTAAGTATCGGTAAAAAATGATTAAAATTGGAACATATAGGTAATTACATAAAACGGCCTTCGCCTACAAAAACAGACGGACATGACGAAAGAAGTAAAGGGTTTCTTGTTGACTACGGTACCCTAAAAAAACGGACCTCTATTTTAATTCTATTTACGAACGATAAAACGAACGATAAGTTCAGAAGAAAATTTGTCATCCATTCGTCTGACAATTTTATTTTCTGATGGTTTTGAAGGACGGATGACAGATTTTCTTTCTTTTGTTCGTTCGGTCGTAGAATTTAAGTAATTCAGGTCTATGGCATTGAGATATTATTACCAGTACTAGAGGCGATATCTCAAACGTATTCCATGTTCCGTTTACGCGAAATTAATATAAAAAAGCCACAGCATTGACAATATTGTGACGTTACGTACGATTGCGATGAAACTTGGTATGCAGAGAGCTGGATATCCTATGTGTTAGCTAGTCTAACACATAGGCTACTTTTTATCCAGATATTCCAGCGGCGGGATCAGGATAGACTAACACCGCTATTATCTATTGGTTTATATCTAACTATAATGACGGTATTTAAGTCATTCATTATGGTAGGTACATACCTAAAACAATAAAATATTAAGAAAACCTATATTATTATTGACAAGCAATTTAGATGATAGATTTCCCAGCTACCTGCTAAATGACCGTGAATATATTCCATTAAGTTTCGCTTCCCTTCGCGCATGGCGTATTAAATAACGTTCTGTATTGAATCACGATTTCTGGACGTGGCCACAGAATACAGGGACGTATCTAGTATACCTACACTAAGGAACCTGTGACCTGACATAGAAAACCTATATTATTATTTACTATAGCAATTTAGAAGATAGATCTCCCAGCTACCTGGTAAATGACCGTGAATATATTCCATTAAGTTTCGCTTCCCTTCGCGCATGGCGTATTAAATAACGTTCTGTATTAAATCACGATTTCTGGACGTGGCCACAGAATACAGGGACGTATCTAGGGTTTGTCTCCACGGATATCGGGATCCGAATAAATTAGAACCTGATCCCGTCAAGCTGTCGCCAACGATGCCGGGATGTGTTTCCGACAAAATTAAAAAAAAAAGCTACTGATCACTCTGAACACTGATCAATTAGTATCATTTCAGCATCACGGCAGCATGCCGCTCCTGATCTCATTGCCACCAAAAAACCCGGTAAAGACCCAGCTATACTAATCAGCTATCGACCCATAAGTTTATTACCTAGTATCAGCAAGCTTCTTGAATCTGTTAATTTGTCCCGTCTTACAAAAACTACAAATCACCTACTCATCCCTGAGCAATTTGGATTTATAAACTCCCACTCAACCACACAACAACTAGCTAAAGTGGCTGAGCACACAACCTATAATCTGAACCTTGGACTATCATGGACACTGGCAAGGTTCTATTGGACTGCTGAGTTGCAGAAAGGTGGCAAGCGGTAAAGGCACCTATTTACGAAAGTGGGTTCCCAAACCATGCAGCGCAACCTGCCAAGGAATCAGCGTAAGACCACCATAAAATGAGTTTAATTTCTCTTAAAGATTCCTCAATCCGCACCTTACAACACGGGGACAAAAATACGTGTCTATACAATAATAAATCGTCGCGGCGCACATTGCGGTAGGTCATGTACACTCCAACGGTACTCTACACAATGTGTTCCAAGACTCCTTAGCTGTTTAATGGGGGATATATATCTGAAACGGGCTGTTTATGCCAAATACAGAGATTAATAGGTGCTGCTTATTGCTGGGACGGTTGGCTTGTTCTACCGGCAGTGCCTAATAAATTCTATTGATATTCGTGTGTATTGTTTGTTGGTTCTTGGGGAAAACTACTGAACCGATTGCAATGAAATTTTGGTATAAAGTTAGCTGGAGACCTGGATTAATACGTAGGCTCTATTTTATCTTGATATTCGTGCGGGATTGGGGCTTATGCGGGTTGCAGCTTTCCCAACTAATATTTGTGTGTGTTCATGTAAAAACTACTCGACTGATTGCGAAGAAACTCGGTTTGTAGAAAACTGAAGAACTGAAATAATCCATAGACTTTTTTATGCTGATATTACCATGGAATCGGGACTTACGCGAGTAAATCCGCGGTGCGCTAGTCTATAGACAAAATTAATAATTCCGCTAACCAACTTTCAGAGAAATTTAATAGATATTTTACCGGAAAACTTCAACATTTACCGATGGAAATAATATGTCAACCGTTAATCGATAAAAAGTTATGACTACGTACTCTAGGCAGTTGCTTTACCTCCATACATTATGAGTGTGTAGAGACATGCGGGTGCATTGTCATTGGTATATGCTTGGAATAGTAATTTAAACGCGCGGCTACAGCAGTAAGCGGTGCGATAAGCTGGTTTATAAGCGGAGCGGATAGCTGGGCTTAAACCCGTATAATATTCGACGAATTTATTAGCGGGCCCGTACGCGCCCGTAAACAATTACAACAATTCGACAACACAACCCAAAATGTTTTTTTGTCATGCATTACCGGCGAAGATTCGAACATTGTTTTCGGGCATACGCGATGTTCTTGTCTACATTAGGCGGGCAAAGATTTGTGTCATGTTGATGCGATTCACCGTTGTTCAGTCCGATACTGAATTGACGCATACGAACATTCGGCTACGGCGAATACGAATATTAGCCGTACCCGGTTAATGAAGCCCCACATCACAATAATGCCATAGGTGCGAAGTTAACGCAAGATTCGACCGAAGCGAGCTGTTGTTTTGATAGGTATCTCTAAAGTTCTTTTTTTTACTACACCTCACCCACCTCACGTATAAAAGTAAATTATGACAGAAGAAATATTCTTTCCACTTGAAAGAAACCACTATTTCTCCACTTATGGTATGTAACCGCAATCTAACTTTGTTTATGTACGATGCGTAGTTAGTTTTATTGATGAATTCATAGTAAATCATTTTCATATTGCATATGACTAGCTAGGTCCCCCGATTTCACCCGCGTAAATCCCGTGGGAATTTCGAGAAGCCTTTTCTTATTAGATGTCTTCATCATAGCTTGGATGGGTGACCAATATTTTGTGGGGCAAACAATCATTTTCTCGAGCTCCTCCGTGTTCAGATAGCAGTCGTTATGTCAAGTTAGAGGCTATAAGGCGACCTGAAAACTCTTAACACCAGGTGAGCTACACCACTATACTAAAAAAACATAGCGTATTTAAGACTATCGTTGGGCGAGGTTTTTGCCCACTAGTCCACGGGCTGAAATTGTGATGTTGTCAAATTTTAGAATTTATAAAGCATTATTTTAATATTCTAAATTTATTTTAAGTGCTTAAGCCTGCACTGGAACCAACAACGCATCTTTAAAGATAAAGCTTTAAACAACGCATCCATATCTTTATCTTTAAAATGATGCGTTGTTGGTTCGAATCCCGTTTAGCGCCGACCACGCGTTATGTTTTTGCAGAAGTATTTTTCTTTTAAAATATTTCGAATTTTACAAATTTAATAATTTCTTCCTTAAAACAGTTAAATAAGGACATAGAAGTTTTGTTTTTACTGCTACAGTAAATAAATAAATAAATAATTTCTCCGAACAACACACAGCGCCATCTAGCCCCGTGGTAAGCGACTAAGCTTGTGTTACGGTGACTAGACAACGGATATAATACTTATATTTATTTTTCTTTTGTAAATACATACATATTATACATAGAGGGACACCTAGACCAGACACAAATATTTATTTTTTAAGCATAAATACTTGCACCCGGCGGGAATCGAACCCGCAACCTCCTGCATTGCAGTCGCGCTTTCGCACGACGCGCCACCGAGGTCGTCGGTGTACTGCAGAGTGTACTGCAGTACTGTACCACAGTGTACTGCAGAGCAGGATAATCTCACTGAAATAAACAGTTTTGCCGCATTCAATTGATATTTTATTAAAGGACAAGCGGTTGTAAAACTGATAATTTTAAGACACGAACATTCTATGAACTAGTTTATAACCAGCCTAGAAGTACTTTTATACTTATACTTACTTAAACCCGCAACGAACTGTATGGACATAAAGGATGGTGCAGGATAATAAACGATTAATTTAATAATACTGTTGTACCTATATGTTTACTATTTAACGAGATATTTATTTAAACTGCCGCTATTCTTGGTACAATTATCAATATAATTTTCATAATACGAACCTAAAGGTACGAGTTGGCAACGGGCTACATGAGCCACTACTGGTTTCTATGTATTTCTATGAAATTTCCTCTCGCGCCCGCTCGTTCGACAACGCGTCGCTAGCTTCGTGTCGCTGACTGCGTAGAGAGTTTCATAGAAATACATGGAAACCAGTAGTGTCGCCGCGACACGTCGTCTGCTGCCGCTTCATGTCGCCCGTTGCTAACTCTTAACTTTACTAAAGGAGTAAACGTTTATCTTCATTCATTTTATAGTGATAGGATATTTTTCACAATTTGTTTCTCATTTACACATACAGTACATTATCACATGTTAATAAATATTTTTTTATTAAAAGTTTTGTATTACATTGTATCAAAAAGTCAACCACCGCCGCCGGCTACTTAACATATGCATGGAAAAAAAATAGTTGCAGTCGCAAGCGCCAATAAACTGAGAAATAACTGCGTGTACTTACGATGCGCCGGCGCCGCCCGCCGTCTGCCGCTACTTTTAAAGTGTAGATTCTTTGTACACATTGTTGTGTTTGACCTTATAATAGGTATTTTATTCACATCACCCTGCGACTTGGTAAACCTTGGTTGACTCCAACTAGGTTATTAAAAACCTGTCGAATTCTTTTTAATCAATGGTTGTAAGAACCAGGAACAAAATAATCATTGTCTCTGTAGCGTACAGCGTTCTAATAACAAATTTAGCTTAATCATGCTTGCAATGTCGATTTCCAGGTCATTTTACTAAGCCAGTCCTGAATAAGTTAGTAAAAAACTTGGGTAAAACTTTTTTCGTATAGTGTGACTCACCCAGTTATTTAGCCAGTTCAGTCGTTAGCCGATAACGCCATATGGAAAAATATGTTTGTGCCACACGTCTTATAGTTCACCCTTCCAAGTAATGATCGGACCAAGCTTTGCTTAACCCGCACGACCAGCAAACGGCAGGTGCATCTACGCTAATGCTAATGAAAGACAAACTGAGACTAACGCAAGAGAAACCGCAGGGCACAGCTATTAATTCCATAAAAATGCTAAGTTCCATAGCAAAAAAATAAATTCTTATTAATACCTACCTAACTCTACCCGAGCCGGGTGTTAGATTCCTCTATTTTTTCCCATAACATAATTAAACAGGCGGGCGTATGAATTGTGAATTTATCTTGAATATACATCTAACTATGGTTCTCAAGCTTGCGTAATACTTTACCGTTAGGTTAATGAATGCCCACTAAAATTTGGCTTGAATATGGAGCAGAATGGTTTTATGGTAAGGGGCCGATTAATAACATGCACCGTTAACAAGGGATTTCTTAAATAATCAATGAGTGATCTAAACTTAACTGCTAATCCAAATTTTAGATAGGTGGACACAGATGTGGAACACATTGCCGCGCGATAGCTTCGAGTTGCGACGTACGCCCGCCGCCGTAAGCGCCCAATCTATAATGAATTTATAGATAAAATCACAGTAGGTACGTCTAATTTTATCGACTAAAATCAATTTATTTTAAATAAAACCTAACACCCCCCACTCCGCCTACCATGGCAACATGGTGCCAAATAAATAAATAATTATTATAATTGCATAAGTTGATAAAAAATGCTATGCAATAGCTTTACCGCGGCAGTCCCCGAGTGCCAAACGTTTTTTTTATGCAATTCCATCTCTTTGCAATTCTGGCACAAGGGTGGCTAGAAGGGGGCTCTTTTTCCTCTTCAAGTACAAAGTTTGAGAACTCATCCCTATCCGGTTTTCATACCTCCAGCTACCTAGGCTTTAGGTATGCGATCTCAAGTCGTTACTGCAGCAGCTGCACTTTATGTTATCAAAGACCTATCCCTTTTTTAGACCTTTAAATGTTAATAGTCTACGCCCACTGTACGCAAAGATGTAATCTAAAATTATTCCCGCAAATTCACCTGTGTTGTAAGAAAAAACGGGTAGGTGGGAGTCGGACAAAAATCACGTTTCCTGTATGGGAGCCAGAGACATGGGAAATCGTCACCTTCGGCTCCTTTAATGGGAGCCCCAGATAAATATTTTTCTGATTTTAGTAATAGTGCCTACATTTGTGACAATTTCAACTGTCTATCACAGCTCATGAGATATATCCCTGGTGACTAACAGTGGTGACTAAAAGTCGTATTAAAAGGGTCCTATTTTTTACCCGACTGCCAAAGGAGGAGGTTATGTTTACCCTTTGGGTTCGAAACCATAAAAATCAAGTTAATCTTGTATTTTTGAAATGTAAACTACTTTTAGCGCGGTACGCATACATATATTTAGATGAGATAAAATCTCTGGACTCGTGACACCGTCACCGAGACGCAGTTATAGTCTGAGCATATATGCATGTACATTATCAGACCGGTCTACTAAGTTCTGATAAGTTTTCATTTCTGTCGGCACTCCCGGAGTGCAACCCGTTTTTTGTTTTTTCACTTTCTAAGTGTAGGTAAGTATAAACCAAAAAAATGAACAGACCTAACAGTGGACGCCTAACAGATTGATATGTTAGAAACTTCTCAAATAACGGGGGTTAAAACCGCAAGGCGCACTTAGTCAAAGAGACGTCTAACGACATCTGAGGTAACACCGCCATAAATCTAGAAGCTACAAAGTAAATCCATCGTAATCTGACGTAAGGAGCAACAAATGGACTCGTCACATCACAAATCAGGTGTTTTTCTCCGTCCATCGTGGGCCCTGTCGCCCCGATGCGGGCTGGCGGCAATAAGTTGTAGTAATTAGCATTTTGTAATGTTGGATCCACAGTGTGATTGTATGCGATACAGTGCTACGCGATACTACATCATTGTCTCAGGCTTTATGAGGAGAGTCTACCTACTCTTTTCTCCAGACAAATGTCACAAACGTAGCGACTGTTTTCTTCCTAAATAAGGATATTAGAGAAAATATGATTAACCCATAAAATCTATATCAAGTCAAGACCATGCCAAAGCGTTTTGATTATTTTTACTTAATTTTTTTTTTCTAAATTCTATTTCTATTAATCACCTATTTTGGGAGATATTTGAGTCATACGGTCTTCCCCCGTATCCGATCTTACCTGACTTTACTCTACGAAGGAGAAGTCTACAAAATTATAAATCGAACAAAGAGTATTTGTTCCACGGCAAGAACCAAACCCACAACAATTTGTGTCCCAGGTTGTGGTCGCCACAGAGGTTATCAAACCTAATATAATAAACTAATCTTGCAGTGGTCAACAGATCTCGCCGGAAACGAACTGTCACTTTACGACTGGTTCTTGTGGAACCTACATATTATTCCCAATGGTCCCGGCATTCCCGACCTGTCCTGTTACACGGGAATAACCTATCTACCTATACCTTTAATATATCATTTTACAATCTAGTACGTATTTGAACCTTCATATCCCCACTATTCCTACTGCCGAAGATCGTGCGAAGTGGAAACGTAAAAGTTGAAAAGCGGATCCCGGGCTCTCGCTCGGATGATGATGATGATCCCCACTATTCCGACTAGGCAAGGATATAACCTTCTTAAAAAATCTCTTATTGATTTTAATAATAAGTAAGTAGCTGTCTCCCGCGGTCCACTTCGCACGATCTGTGGCATCTCGTGTAGAGAGGCCATTTGTACGCATTTCACCCTAAACGACGTCAAGCGCTGTACATCTTGGGTCTTCCCAATCTTCTGCGGCTAGGCGGAGGCGACATAGCAAGACATGACAATTTGTTCCACACGTAACTAGCAGGTTTTCGCAAGACGTGACTGTACCAGCGTAAGCGACATTCTTGACATTTATTTGCAATGTCTCAGACATGAAGGCTGCCTCTGATGCTGACGCGATCAGTTCGCCTCAATTCACACATCCAGCACAGCATCTTCATCTTCGTGACGTAGCCCCAGTTTTTGTCGGTCAAGCACTAAGCAACCATGCCTCACTACTGTACAATAGGACAAAAGTCCCTCACTAGCCTGGTCTATAGCCAAATAAGAATGTTTTAAAATTAAGGATCATTTTTGGCCACAATGATTTTTGGTACACATCGCGATGTTAGATTGAAAATTTAATCCAACTTATCGGTTTTGTTTCAATACCAAACGTTTCGAGACTTTTACAAGGTATCTTCTTCAGGATTGTCTGGATCACGCGATTAAAACCGAAAAATGAGTTTAATTTTAAAAAGTTGAAGTTATTGTTTCTGCTGTGTTATTTCTGCAACTAGCCCTCTTTCCGTGATTTTAAGCTGTAAGTTTCCTCGCGATGTTTTCCTTCGTTTGTTTGTTAAGCTATGTTTAGCGCACTTTTTTTTCGAAAGTATATTTCATGCACTACGGCCGGGATGAAATCTACCAATAGATCAACACTACTCCAAAAACTTTTTCTAAAGAATTTTAGGTATTTGTGTTAGTAAAAGGAGGTATTTTATCTCTACACAGCCATAATTAAGGAAGTCACAACTATAAAATATAAATAATACGGTGTTATAACTCAGAATTACATTATTAATATGATAATACACAACTTCCGATAACAGGTTTATGAAATATGGTTAATATTAATACGCACCCTGTCGAATGGAGGTGTTACAGTTAAATACTTGAATTAGTTAAATGTAAGTGTGACTAACTTTGAAATAAAAGAGGCGTTTTGCGAGGCCGATGCCCGAATGAGCATGATAGCCAGAACCACACCAACATGCACATTCGGCAGCCGCTTCACAATAGAAGAACTTCTGCCGTATGTTTAAAAACTCAATGATTTCTCGTAAAATCTATTATAACTCGTAAATGTACATTCTTTCATGAAATCATAAAAAGAGTAATAGGTACATTGAATTAGTAATATAGTTCTATCTATACTAAGTATGTACATAAATATTGACTCAGTTATAGACTACACAAAGATTTGAAAATAAATTTATTTGAGTAATTGGATGTAGCTTAGTGATTTTTATTTACTAACGTCTAAAATAAAATAAAAATGTATTTACTAAGGAGAGTCCCTTTCAAATATTATGTTAATCTTTATAATAAAAATCAGGTGATTTGTGCCAAAATTCTCGTGTAAAAATTGTATCTAAGATCTTTATAAGAATTACGCTCCTTTAATGTTTTTCTCAGTCAAAACTAGTTCTGACAGATTAGGAGTTTCGACTGCAACACGTATAATATTTCATAAAGATACCTATCTAGACTTCAGGGCAAGTGATGTTGCAGGAAGATATGAAACTCGTTATATTATAGTGGTGCTAGACTAGACTACGGATGGGAAAACAACGGTTATTAATTGAATACCCTACGACAAGCGTCGCTGCTTCATTCTCGTTGTGACTAAGATTAGTGTAACACAGTTGAAACGTCGAAAGTCGTTTATCTAATATATTAGTTTATCTAATCTAAAATATATCTAATATATAATATTTATCTAATATCTAATATATAAAATTTCCATGTCACAATGTAACTAACATTGTGACATGGAAATTTTATATATTAGATACTCCTCCGAAACGGCTTGACCGATTTTTATGAAATTTTATATGCGTATTCAGTAGGTCTGAGAATCGGCTACTATATATAATTTATAAAGCAAAACAACGTTTGCCGGGTCAGCTAGTTTATCTATAAAAATATATTAAATTTAAAGTCCTACCTGATTGAATGACTGAACTTTATTATATCAACGCAAATTCTTTCGCAGTAACAAAAGATTTTTCAAAATTCATGAGGGATCGGGACTTGGTGAAATCGTAAGATGCTGATAGTAGAGATTGTCTAAGCTGAAATGACACGCCCCACCTCCGCATTTACGCACACAAATACGTTTCAAATATGGATGAAATACACTTAAACATACAATTATAATTGGTCGTTCAGTTATAAATCATAATTGCATGTTTTGTGTATTGTGTGTGTGATCTGCTAAATGAGACCTGAAATGTGACCTGCTAAATGAGACCTGAAATGTGACCTGGTAAAGCCTACAGGCATATCTGGGAACCACAAAAAAAAAGTAGCCCGTGGTTACAAGCCACGCGCTTGTATTCTTATAAGTTCTTTAGTCAATGGAAGAACCGGCCAGTTTTGCATAAGACAGCTTCATCAGCTAACAATAAAATGAGATTATGTCAGACTACAGTTAGAAAACTGTTCTTCAATATTATCATTACCACTACGTCTGATGTGTAATGCGTTCATGTTTGGCTTGTAAGGCCGTGCATGTTTTAAGTATTTTTTTATTTAAAAAAAAAATGAGAATTTGTCAGTCTGAGATTCAACATTTTGGGAAATTCAATATGTTAGGGATAATACATTTTGAGATACAATATTTTTGGAATTAAACTGTTTAAGAATTCAATATTTTAGTCTTAACGGTTCTAATTGTCAATGTTTTAGATAAACTGCAGGGAAATCTTTGTGAGATCTCTTCTGAAAATTACAATGAGATCTCGACAATTCGTCGTATTTCATGGATAGCTAGTCAAGACTAGGTAATCCGGACTAGCTAATCCGGGCAAGTTAGTCTGACGACTCGACGATATCTTAGCTTTAGTTTACGAAGTTTCAAGTGTAGATGACTTTCTGTCGTATAACAACTTACGTTTTTTAAGTCACAGAATAAATAGGTACGTCATTTAAAAGTCATTACATAAATTAAGTAAACATCGACCTACCGCGAAAGTGAATTTCAACTTACTTATAATAATTATTCTGTGGTTGTTAGAAAGATAGAAAGTAGTCAGCTATATGATAAGATGACTCTTCATTCCTATTCATTGGTGGGCTGACAAAGAGATGATTTTTAATGATGATCATGCGGTTATTATCGTGATTTTACTATTAGTTTTTGGTAGTTTTTGTTAATGAAAGTACCTAGTAGGTATCACGAGGCTATGGAGCTCCGGACCTTTGGAAGGCGTTTATGGCATCCGATAAAAGGGCATTTAAAACTTCCAACGGAATCGAAAATTACGCAGGGGAATCCGCAGGACACGGCTCCTATTAAACTTAAACTGAAAAAATCTATAAATATAAAAATCCATTGAGACCATCTGTCTTGTTTGATATCATAATTTATTTTAGTCTTGCTTGATATAGAACATTCGAATACATTGTTACAGTATAAAATTATAATGTAAAAACGCATCATGCTTAATTTATGAAGCAATGTAAATAAACCTAGCACGCCTATCGATAAAAGGAACTATTTATCGATAAAATTATGCAACTAGATACGGTCATTAATAATAATTAATTAATTATAGGAACTGCAGCACTAGCCTCTACGCAAATAGAGTTTACAAAAACCATAGTGATGTTTGTTGTTTAATTATTTAGTCGATATCGATTTAAACGTTTGCGGTTATCGTACCTAAATATTAAACACTAGCTGCCTCCCGGGTTTTACCCGCGTAAGTCCCGATCCCGTGAGAATATTGGGATCAAAAGTAGCCTACGTTAATCAGAGTGAATGTGGTGAAAAAATTTTAAAATCAACACAATAGTTTTCAAATTTATTCATTAGAAACATACCCACACCCACAAAAAAATACAAATCTATCCTCTTTATAATATTAGTGTAGATTATAAATCGCTTTAGTGCGTACTTGCCGGGCTATGGCCATAGGATAGGCCTAGGTATCTTTCAAAGTTGACAGACAGAGACAAAGGTTACATAAACTTAGTTATCGTTTAAAAGTAAGGGGGTAAAATGACAAATAACCACCGCTGTGGCTTTAATCTGTGGGATCTGTAGTTATCCATCAGTTAATCATAGAAGTTTGCAATTTTGCAACCTTGCAATTTTGCTCATAGACCGTAAAGTCAGCACTAATGAGCGAAAGTATCAGGAATCGAGAGTGAACGCTAAATGGATCCACTAAAACCGTGCCATTTTTAATGCTTATTAAACAGAATAATGAATTTAAAACAATATTTCGGTTTACTTGTCGTGACGTGATCGATTGGACGAGTTTCACAACGATACGGTAAACGATTTGGGATAGATGATCAATTTCATCAATTTGATCATAATTTCTGTTTCTGGTCATATTTTCTGGTAAAAAGTCGAGGTGATGAAATTGTAAATGAAGAAATCTCAATCATCCTTCATTACATCGTCACTGACGATCTGTTGAGATCGACAGCGGTCAAAGGGGTTTTGACGCAGATTGTCATTTTCGCAACTGGTCGTCGCGAAAAATTTGGTCACTTTCGCAGAATGTCATTTTCGCAACTGGTCACTTCCGCAAGAGGTCACAAGAACGCTTAGAAGTATATCGTGTTAAAAACATGATATCATTTTTTTTATAGATTCTTCTTCTGTTTTCGCGATGTTGTATTGAAATTAAAGACATTTTTCGGTTTGAATCGCGTGGTTTTTATTACTTTTAGCATTGTTACAACGCTTAACGTTTCGAGACCTTTCCAGGTCTCTTCAGTCTCCAGTCTATCCTGAAGAAGAGACCTGGAAAGGTCTCGAAACGTTGAGCGTTGTAACAATGCTAAAAGTAATAAAAACCACGCGATTCAAACCGAAAAATGTCTTTAATTTCATCATTTTTTTTTTTCAGAATACTATAATCTAAAAAGATATGTTCTTCAAAATTGACCTGAATCCTGAATCAATCCTGACGAAGAAACCCTAAAGGTCTCGAAACGTTGGCCATTGAAACAATGCTAAAACTAATAAACACCACGCGAATAAAACCGAAAAATGGCGAAATTCGGTGTTAGATAATCTCTATCCAACATCGCGAAAACAGAAGAAAAATCAATCTATCATCTGTGAACATTTCAACTGTCTGACAAACGGGCGGTGGAGTCTTAATAATATGGTCCCGTTTTTACCTTTTAGCTACGGAACCCTAAAACATTTTCATAAGCCATAAGTATGAACTTAAAGGAATATACATTAAAGTTTATGCAAGCTTACCACTAGTCATGATTTTAGCTTGTAACTTACCTGCGAACATAAAAATATATTATTAGTTTAAAAATAAAGTTTGAATAATAATTAACTGTCTAGAAGCAAATGAGATAGGTGTTTTTTTAAATGGAAGAATACCGCAAACATTTGGAGGCATAAATTTACTTACACAACACTTATACTATGGTGACTGACCTAACCAAATGCACCAAGTGAGCTCAAGCTACAGGTTTAATTTAATAATATAATTAATCAACTCTCTGGCTTGAGCACACTTTGCGTAGTTGGTTAGCGCGCTCCGTTATTAAAGGGAAGGTCGTTGGTCGACCGAGGACGTTAAATTTTGGAACCAAACTTTTTTTTTTCTAAATACATTTTTTTCAGAAGTAGGTAAGTATTTAACACTAAAAAACAAAAAATCGGACTCATTATTTTTTACACATTAATGTCCCCTTTGATGAAACTAAATGAACTAGGTATTAATATTATGTACTACATAAAAGATTACATAAAAATAAAGAAACCAAAGTCAAGCTACTAGAAAACCACACACTAAAGTTTATTTGTTGTAACACAGCAGGTTCCATAAAATTTTAAGTAAAATCAGAAATTACCTATCTAATTTATTTCTAATACCAAACATTCTTACACCACTATTTCTTTTTCGAATTTTATTACATATCTAGAATCACTATTTTACGACTTTTCTATTACATAAAATCATTAAAATAAATTCCTTATTTCCTATTATTGTTAATGTTTTGAAGTTATATCTTTGAGGATAATAATATAGTAGCAAAAACATAGACGCTTTGGACTCACTCGTAAAAATTATAGACATAAAAAAGCAGTTTACATTTTTATCTGTATCATCTTAATTTATATAGAAAGTTATTTATTTACTTACGTTATATATTTCAACGTAACATAAAATACACACACAAATACACTTGCATATAGCTGCTATGAATTACAGACGTAATATTTTATAATATTAATACATGTGTGAGTTTACCAACACAGTTTACCTAATCGGCGTTTTAATGTCGAAAATGTTATGTGCGCTATTAACTTCTCTTACGGTGAAGGAAAACATCGTGAGGAAACCGACATGTCCCAGGAGGGTTACTTCGGTTCGTTTCGATACGACAACGATACGATAATACGATGGTTCTACTGTCACTTTAATCAGAATGTGACAGTAGAATCATCGTATTGTCGAATCGATGTCGAAATTATGAAATTATGACCAGGACTCGCCACGGTCCGAAGGCATGGTACATTCCCCAATCCGGAGTACGCTCCCGTGGCGTCTTACTGCCTAACCCCTCTAAGAGGCTCCTCCCGTACGCTGGGACAAATTAACGGGCTAACAAAAATAAAATAAGATGTAGTAATCATACGTGCTGGCTTACAACATACTGGTTAACTTGGAAATCTCGTAATATGTAATGTAAAATGAAAATTATAACCAAGCATGGTCAATTAAAATCTTCGCTATTTAACAAGAAACAATTATCGACAAGCAATTATCGATAAGTTTTAAATTGCACGTAGGCACATCCCTATAATAAAATTTCTCATACACCGGCCGCTTGTTCACGGTAGTTGAGCAGGGAAGGGCAATGATTCTTTAATCGATATACTTTGTTTACATTACGACTTGTTAAGTAGTATCTAGTTGTTTAGTATTAGTTTTTTTTACGAAGGTGTTCCGTAGGTAATCTTGGTTTCCGCTTTAAGAGGACAGTCTACCTACTCTTCCTCCCTGGATAAAGATATTAGAAAAAAAATATGTTTATGCCATAAGACCTATATCAGCCAGGACCATGCACCTACATACATAAGGCGTTGTTTTTTTTTTCATTTTCTATTTTTTCTGAATTTTATTTCTATTCTAATAAGAAAATAACAAAAATGATGCGTTTTTGTTGTTAAAATTAATAACAAAAACACATCGTTGTACGGGAGCAATGGCGGCAAGGAGTATTTTAGTGCTGCCACTTCAAAATTAATTATTCATCTTGGTAGTTTTGCGAAGGTCTTCCATCTCTCCCACAAGTCCATCTCATCCGGAATTACCCTACAGATAACTCAAAGAATTTCATTATTTACATCATACTCTTTAAGAAGAGGCTTCACACGACTAATGCATATAGCCAGTGTATGACGCAAAATCTGTGAGGTCCATCCATATAATTAAAAAACCTCGTTGTGGGGTCTATAATTATAATTAAACATTAATTCTACGTGTCACAATTCAAGTAAATATTATGTTGGTACCGCGAATTGTCTGCCAGTCAAAATATTTGAGATAGGTAGGCGTAATAGTTATGAAAATATTCGTGGGAAATTAGCTCGATTAATATGAACAGCATTCGCTAAAGTAAATATTATGAAATGGCTTACATAAGATGTGGCTTCTATTGCAATGATAATAGAGCATCAGAATCTGTAATCTTTAATTATATCTAGAGTAAATTAATTTAGACCGGAGTGTGACCGTAGGGGAGCCTACGTCATCTAATACTAGCATGATACTGTCATTGTTAGGATGCAAAACTGATCGAATATTTTATTTTCCAAATGCTGTCAGGTACCTACTATATTTACGTATAGTAGATACCTGACAGCATTTTTTGGATGCAAATTGTGTATCTATCTACACTTAAATTATAAAGAGGAAAGGTTTGTATTTGTGTGAGTGTGTAGTACGTGTGTGTGTGTGTGTGTGTGTGTGTGAATGTTTAAAATGAATAAACTTCTAACTATCGCACCGATTTAAAAAAATCTTTCACCAAACTTTTTGAGTTTATTCATTTGAAACATTAATTCACACACATAATTTTGAAAGAACTTTCAAGAAGCTACATTCACCCTGAGTAACATAGGCAACTTTTGATTCCGATATTCTCACGGGATCGGGACTTACGCGGGTGAAACCGCGGGACATCTAGTCTAGCTAGTCATTAATAAACATATTTATATTTAGAGACAATTACAGACTCCTATTACAACAAACGTATTTTTTTTCTGAATACAAAGGACAATAAACTCCACAACATGACATGATATGACCTATTGTTAATATGATTTAATGTATACTGATTTTAACTTGACTGCATTTTATGTACGGACCTAATGAATTTAATTTATCTAATGTATTTTATTATTTTTTCTTTCTATTGCATATGTGTTTTTGCTAATTTGCACGCTGCGACTGCGGTAAACCGTACAAGGTCCTGAACTAAAAATGTAATACCATCCTATTGTACCTACAGTTTATGCAAATAAAATATTTCATTTCATTTCATTTCAACATGACACCCTTTCAGGAAGCAAGTTCGTTCGTTCAGTTACCTTAAACATTAATAAAACAAACTGTACGTGTACCCCATCATACTTCACAATAGGTTCGAGTTACGATTGTCACGGTTCCCCTGATTGAGCATTGTTCTTGGCGAGGCTTCGTAACTGGTTAATGGAAGGTAACATGATGACACCGCGTTCGGAGAAACTTGGGACAACTGATTGAGTTGCTTATTGCTAAAGAAGAGTTGGGTTAGGTAAGATTGGATACGGGGGAAGATTGTAAGACTCAAATATAAATAGGTGATATTTTTAGGGTTTCGTAGCCAAATGGCAAAAAACGGAATCCTTATGGATCTTGGCAAGGCGAGGAAGGTATCATGATGACACCGCGTTCGGAGAAACTTGGGACAACTGACTGAGTTGCTTATTGCTAAAGAAGAATAGAGTTAGGTAGGATCGGATACGAGGGAAGACTGTAAGACTAAAATATGTCCTAAAATAGGTAATATTTTTAGGGTTCCGTAGCCAAATAGCAAAAAACGGAACCCGTTATGGATTCGTCATGTCTGTCTGTCCGTTAGTTTGTCACAGCCACTTTTATCCGAAACTGTAAGACTTACATATTATACTGTTGAAACTTGTTTTTAGTGTTAGTCACGGTGTTCGCAATTCATCCTGCACCGATATGTAGCCCACGGCAGTTGCAATGTCACCTATTTTAGGAGATATTTGAGTCTTATGGTTTCCCCCGTATCCGACCATACCTGACTATACTCTACAAGTTAGAATTACTGGTTTTGTTTTTGAAAATAAGCAATTTTTGTGTCCTCTTGTACTATATTGTATTCTGTGGTTCTGGGGAACTTTATTTCAGCAGTCTCTCAACGTATACTAACATAAATAAATATATATGCACGACCCTACACACAGCGCAATCTAGCTCCAAACTAAGCACCAGGCTTGTACTATGGGGTAACTAGACAACGGATATACTACATTATTATACTTTTTTTTTGTAAATTAGAAAACACCCAAACCAAAAACAATTTTTATTAAGTACTTATAAATACTTTCACTCGGCGGGAATCGAACCCGCAACCTTCTGCATTGCAGTCGGGCCTTTGCCCGAAGCGCCAAAGAGGCCTTCTAAGGCAGAGGTCAGAGGCCTTGATAAAGTAGGTACGAGTTTGAATGACTGCTTTTTGACGGGATTCGAACCCATGACTTTCTCGGATTCAAAGTCGAGGTATCTACCACTAGACTAACAACCCCGCTCTCAATATAGTAATCAATCTACACTAATATTATAAAGAGGAAAGATTTGTATTTTTGTGTTAGTTTGTAATGAATAAATTCAAAAACTACTGGACCGATTTCGAAAAATGTTACACCAAAAGAAAGCTACATTATCAAGGAGTAACATAGGCAACTTTTAATCTCAATATTTCCACGGGATCGGGCCTTACGTGGGTGAATCCGCGGGACGCAGCTAATCAATAATAATTAAATCTAATTAATTCTCCGGAAGCATCTTTCCTGCACATAGTCAAATCCTTACTAGGAGTACTGGGAAACCTGTACCCTGGACTGGTTTCGATGTGACAGCGGGCTGTCACAAAACAGGCAGGTTTATCTATATCTAGATTGTATCTAGAATCTTTGAAGACTTCATTTTCTAGAATTTCTGGTTAGAGTGGTTCTGGAGGATCCTAGGAAAAATGTCGTTGTTGTAGAGATAATTGAGTGTTCATGAGATGCATCATGGAGGAAATATTTAATTTAATTTTTATGTAGTCTGTGGCTCGTCGGCCTAGCTAGCTATTCAGAAGGTTTCTTGTTCGTAAGCCTACATTTGTCTATCGTATAATTTTTGAAGAAAAAAGGTCCGGTTTTAACCGACTTTAAAAAAGGAGAAGGTTTTTAATTCGACGGATGGATAATATTTTTTTGCAATTACATGGTCGATGACCATGTCATTGCATGACACTGAGCCCTGTACCTTCCATGCACATACTTGCAATGTTGCTTTAAATAGAGATAAGCATTTTCTTTGTGCCTACTTACTTACTATTATGTTTTTCCCTAAGTTAGTTATTTACTTATTGTACTTATGTGTCTACGGAAAATTAATGGTTTTGATGGTTTTTTGTATGGTATATAGCAATTCCAGCGTACTTGTAGGTATATATAGAGTTCAGTGACATAGACTGAAAAACACAAAACCCTTATTTTCGTCACGCAGTCGGGTAAAAAATCTCGTCTCGTGAACTTGACATAAACCACCAAGTCCGGTGAAGTGGTATCTAGGGCATGCAATATCGGAAGGTTTTCAATCTCGGGACGATATCGATATTAAGAGCTCAATCCCGGGATCCCGGGATTGATACTGAGATTTTAGATATCGTTAAAAAAAGCAAATTTAATACAATAAAAATGTGTTAAATCTAAAATATTTAATATATTTAAGACTCTAGTGGTTTCATTACGTAAATAAGTTACCCCGAGGGCCGTCCACCCCATCATTTTGGAAACATGGCGGACAAATAGCCTAAACCCGAAAGTGTCTAAACTTTCGCGCCAAATTCTAGGCGCACCACTAAAATGTTTTTAGCAGAAAAAAATTGCATGCGAGCTTGTATAAAAAATAATTGTCTTAAAAATTGCAATGAATCACGTTACTTTTATTGTTTTAAACATTTTACCAATTCCCTACGCTTCTAAAACTCTACAGATCTCTTCCTCAGGGGTAGACTAATTTGGGTTTAATTTTAATAGTTCTATTCAATCATTCCATGAGGAAAAATATAGCTAAAAACCTTAATTTATACCCAAACAGTAAATTGCTCAAATCTCGATATCGGATCACTCAATCCCGGGATTATAATATCGAACTTTTGCGTCCGAGATCCCGGGATTACGATATCCCGGGATCCCGGGATTCATGCCCTAGTGGTATCACCACCACATCACAATGGCCCCGACCGACGCCCGAATAATGTCGCAGGCGCAGGGACAAGAACAATACTCCTTTGTCAAACATTCCCACACACGAGATGTTTTAAACCCTGTGCAACTGTTTCCTTGTAAAGTTGGGTGGAAAAGTTGAAAATTCCTTACTTCTTTATTAATGTTTGATTTTGAAAAAATCTAGTTGTAGATTTTTCTTCTGTTTTCGCGATGTTGTATTAAAATTAAAGACATTTTTCGGTTTGAATCTCGCGGTGTTTATTACTATTAGCATTGTTACAACGCTCAACGTTTCGAGACCTTTCCAGGTCCCTTCCAATCGTCAATCCTGAAGAAGGGACCTGGAAAGGCATCGAAACGTTGAGCGTTGTAACAATGCTAAAAGTAATAAACACCACGCGATTCAAACCTGTCTTTAACTTCAAATCTAGTTGTATTAACTAAAATGTTGATAATTATGTCTGATTTGGCCAAAATAAGTTTGAACCTATTTTGACCAAACGGCCGTCGTCATTATCATCTTCATCAAACATTTTTCGGTTTTAATCGCGTTGCTTTCATTATTCCTAGCAATTTTAATGCCCGTGTTGAAATACAGAAACGAATTTCGCCGAAATACATGAACTTTTGTCTGCGACAGTACAAAGCACTAATCGCAGAGTTAAGTACAAGGAATCGTACTTAGCTATTGTTCTTTAAGCCTTCGTTTGATTTTACGCAATTTTACTCTACTACCCATGTTTTTTTTTTTTCAAAAAACTACGTAGATGCTAAAGTGACGATGAGTTGACATCATAGATCGTATTTCCACGTTCAAAACAACAAAATAACCCCTAAAAAAGTTTTCATGCAACCAAATGTGGTATGACATTTTTTATGTCATACCATATAATGTGCACTGGCAAAAAGTTATTAGATGTCATGTAGAGCCAAGCTTATAATTCTACACGCCCCAACTCCACAAGCACCTTACTTCACAATCACAAACTCAACTTCTTAACCAAAATATGTGGCTGCCCGTTTCGCTACCTTGCCCCATGCAAGGTAGCGAAACTGATTTCAATAGTTTTTGCGTTATCGATACGCGCGTTAAATAAATTTCATCCCCTAATTAAATGGGTATACCTATATAGGAGGTGAATTATTAAATATCCTGAAATTCTACATTATATTTTTAACAAGGAGTTCATAATTTTAAGACTAGCCGTTTCAAAATGATCATGTAGATATTTGTATAAACGTTCTTGATGTATATTACTTCGTGTTTTAATTGTAGACTACAATTTGACAAATCTTCCTAAAGAAAATAAGTCAAATACAAAGAACCAAAACGTTAAATCATAGTCTAGAATAAAAAAAAGTAGTAGGACATACAGACAATAAATTACCAAGACAAAGCCAGTTTCTTCAATATACATCGTGCATTATATTATCTACTAACATAATAATAAGTACAAACGTGATCTACATTACAACTTTCTAATACCGTTCCAATCTGCACATACCGCTGTAAAATTACAGCAATTACTGCAAATAATGTAACAGAGAACGGATGCGATTATGACTAGCTCTCGCCTACTGTTTTACACCTCATTTAGGTGACATGTCCCGTTTAATGACAGATAACTGCATGTAAGTGTACATATTTATTATCAAAGATAGTTTTTCCATCCAAAGATAGTTCACGTAATCCAAATTATGGGATATTATACAAGGAATTTATGTTAAGTACCCGTGTTTATCGACTGAGGGTAAAATAAAATTGTCAAAACGCCACCCATAAAACGATTACAGTCAAAATTTTAGACAGATTTTTCGAAAAGTTTTGTGTTCTTTGATTTTTTTATGGCTACGATGAATGAGAGGGTAAATTGCCTTGAGTTTAAGGGCCCGTATAACCCCAATTGCGTGACAGGGATTAACGCTAGCTAATTTCAGATGTGTTACTGAAAGACGTAGGTAAGATGCTAGTACGCAAAATTTTAGAGCGTAAAATCAAACAATTCGTAATTACAAGATAACAAAACATTTATTTTGAATTTTAAATCAAAGATGCCCTGCATTAAACTAAGATCAGTTTATCAGTTAAAGAAACGTCGTTCGAAACTTCGGAATCATCGCGGCACTGCAACACCGACCACATTGAAGGATGCCGAGCCAGTGATATCCATGTATTTGTCGCGGTTCTGCAAGACCACATCTAACAAGGATGTTCAGGAATATATCAAGGCCAACAACAGTCTTGCCTCGGTCTCGGGTGTTGTTCAGCTAGAAGAACTGGAATCGCAAAGGAAAACTAACTTCAAATCCCAGCGCCGCTGAAAGATGTCTTTTTTTCCGCCGATTTCTGGCCCGCTGGCATAGTCATCCGACGTTTTAGGGAAGCTCGTCCGAAGAAAGAAAACCCTAAACCCTAATTTTTATATTATGAGTATGTACGTTAGTCCATAAGGTATATATATATATACGACATAAGGTATATATATATATATTTTGACGACCTCTGTGGCGCGTCGTGCGAGAGCGCGACTGCAATGCAGGAGGTTGCGGGTTCGATTCCCGCCGGGTGCAAGTATTTATGCTTAAAAAAATAAATATTTGTGTCTGGTCTGGGTGTCCTTCTATGTATAATATGTATGTATTTACAAAAGAAAAATAAATATAAGTATTATATCCGTTGTCTAGCACCGTAACACAAGCTTAGTCGCTTACCACGGGGCTAGATGGCGCTGTGTGTTGTTCGCAGAATTTATTTATTATTTATTTATTATTTATTTATATGAATAATTATTAAATGTCATCGTCATTAATAAATTGGTATCTCGGTTAGTGCGATACAAGCTGTGCTTAGTGTAGAACTGATTTATTATGTAATTTGAGAAATGTTTAATAAAGTTTCATAATAATAAATAAATATCATTTAATATAGTCCGCAGGGCACCTTGAGGCGAGGTGTCGGGGAGTAGCGACCCCGCGGCTTCCCGAGTGCTCCAGGGGGAAATCACCATTCCTCACCTCCGGCTTGCCTTAGTTGGCTGGTCGGAGTGAACACTGACGAGGAAGCGGTCCCCCGCCTCTGGCTTGCCTTCACCGGCTGGTCAGAGTGGAGTCGCGAGAGCAGAAATGCTCGGAGGATGGACGCCTCACGTCAGTGATGAGTTGGCCCGCTCTCTGGCATACCAGTGATGGTTTAAAATCCAGGGAGGTCTCTCCATCCTTTAGCCTCTCACGTCCCTGTTGCTCCCTTGCCCTTGATTAGGGGGCCCAGTTTGTGAGTTGGCGAGTCTCCGCCTGCCATTTTTACGTGTTTATTAAACATTGTTACGGCAGGCGCCATAATCACCATAGTTCCCCCAGTAGCCAATCCACTACCACCACATCACTAGAGCCCATGTTGTTTTCATCCGTAGATTTCTCAATAGTTCTATCCGATCCGGTGGTTGTCCTTGGCTGCATTTTATAGTGCACACAAGGATAATCGCCGGCTTGGTGTCCACTTCATTGTTTGCGAGTAAAATTGTTATTGAAAAGGGCCTCTACGTGTTGGCTTCGGCTCCACGCACGCCTTCCAAAAGTCCGGGGCTCCATAGCCCCGTGATACTGGACGTATAACAGACATAATTAATATTGTTGTTATTGTTGTTGTTGTTTGTCTAAAAAGTTTTATTAGTATAAGTATAACATTGACTGAATAATATTTGTAAAATTTAGAGGAAAGTTTGTGATTCAATTCTATCGAGATAATTTTCTGTAATCGTGTTATCACAACATACATGACCTAGTAAATATCCTATAAGCATTGTTATCAAAACTGATGTTTCAAATAAACTTTATAGTCTAAGAAAAATCAGTTTTGGGTTTTGGCCTACTGCAGAGGCTTAACGCAAAAGCGTCAACCACGTTTGATGAAGGTACATCTCATACAAACTCATGTAATTTTAAGTGAGAGAGAAAAATACATCTGTCGAAATTTAATGTCAAAGGACCTTCGATCATTAAAATCATTATAAACTATAGATGCACGGTCGCTGCGCTAGAAATGGAGCCGTCAAAACAAGGCATACTTCAGCCGATATGCCTTGTTTCGCTGTCAGTCGTGCATAAGTGTTTTACAACCTTATTGCCCAGTGATTAAGGTTTACATTAAACTGTACTATGTCCGTATAAGTAAGCGTTGAAGTAGTGCCGATTTTTGATTTCGATTTTGTATGGGACCGTGTATCTATAGTTTATATATGATCGAAGCAAAGGACACCAATTTTTAAGAACAAAGCGCTTCTTTGATTACATTTCTCTGTTTAGTACTGTCCTCACGTATTTTTCAATGTCTATGAACTAGCCGCTCTACATTGATTACTACACGCAGTCAAATTTTTTACCGTGTCAACAGAAGCATGATCTTCAACAAACATACCCAAAAACAACCTTAATTTCAATCCAATAAGATTCAAATCCAATTGTTAAGTAGTTGAAAACTTTAAGACCGCTTTTTCAAAAAGATTTCCAATGAATTTTAAACTGTAGCTCTAAGAGAATAGAGTTGTAATTTGCATGTGAAGTGCCCGTATTGTTTTTATAACGGTTGAGCTTCTATAGCATCATGATCGCCTGGTAACTGCTATTGTTGATTGAAGAAAAAAAAACTGGTGTACGGTCATCAGATGGGAATAGTACAGTTAGGTTGTTCTTGGAGTATTTGTGGCTACTGGGTTATGTAGGAAATTCCATGTAACTAGACTGTTTTGCTGAGTTTTTGGACATAGGTACTATTTAAAATACGTAGGTATACTTCGTTATTTAATTGTAGCCAATGATTTGGCACATCTTCCTGAAGAAAAAAGTAAATAATAATTTGAGGTTTTGCGGACCCTGGGTCCCCGAGAGAAATGCAACTGGGAACATCGCTTAAATGAGAAAAAAACAGTGGCAGGTAGTAGATATTTAAGTCTTTCGGAAGAAGTGAACTGATATTATGCCTACTAACCTATCGACAGTGAAGTGTAAAACATAAAACAAGCCGTTTTAGATGCACCTTCTTTGATTTTTCATGGCTGCAAAAAGTGAGGGTAAAAAGTACTTTAAGTTTAAAGTAAGAGGAGATACACAATGTCATTTTAAGAGCACGAAAAAGATAACTGTCGAATTTTAATGTCAAATTCGCGTCTCCATGGTAACATTTCAATGCCTTCTAAACAGAAACTAAAAGAAACGTAGGTATAATTTCCTAAAAATAATTTGAAATGAAATTTTACCAATTAATTTAATTTCACATATTACTAGGATTAATCAGAAAATATCTGTAAAAGCGCATCAAAATCATATATTAGCAATAAATCATTCGATATATTAACATAATAGTTGCTTCCACATTTCGGTGACTACTAAATTAGTCTATCGTTTTCATTGATCTACTTTCCTTTCTTTGATGAATATCTTGCTTGTTTTGACATCAATACCACTTGTGACGTATAATAAAGACATCTTAGCTATTTGTCCGGTGGATCCATGCGTCCGTACCAATAGGTAAAAATCCTAAGCGGAATCCCTATACTGAAACACGGCTGTCCGTCTATCTGTCTGTCTGTTCGTCCATCCGTCTGCCACCAGGCTATGTCTTATTACGGGTCTTGATGGCATTTGTAGAAAATTTTATATTAAAATTACGTCGAAGTTTCGGCAAAAATTACACCGGCCGTGATCGCGAGCAGGCACTATACCTGATGGCGTTTTATTTCCGATTACATAATATTAAATTGCTCAAAATAAATTTTAGTGATTTTCGAATTTTCTTCTGATTGAAATGTAACGTAGACCTAATACCAAATGGGTATAGTCATTTTGTTTGTGCTTTTCGGGATGGAGACTTGCGGTTGTGAGTTTAGTTTTATTTAAGCCAGTTTAATCATAGTTTTTTTTACTTTAGTTCCTAATTTTTATTATGTTTTTATAATAAGTCTCAATAAAATCCTTAACATAGACCTATCAGAATTTTCGTAAACAGGACAAGTTCACTTGACGATGTCGACAAAGGCCTGTGTTTCAAATCAAATCAGAGCTGTCAAGGCAAATGACTCGTAATCTATCATTTTTTTAATAAACCTCTGTTCCAAGAGGCATGTTCCATTCAAAACCATAGACAACACAAAAGACCATTATAAATTACTCTCAGCAAATACAGTTTTCAAATCTAGACGAAACTTCTCACGAGAAAAGTATTCTTTAGGGTTATCTGCCATAGACCACAAACTCTCGATGGACCGATTAAATAAATAATAAATAAATAAATTATTTTTTTACGGAGCTCGACATTTCGTCAGTAATGAGGAGGAACACTAACTTTTTATCCCGGCAGAGGGCGTTTGTCGACTGATCTTAGGTTTGAATTAAGAACTGTCAAACAGGTGTTTTTTACAACTCTAGGCGCCAAATTGGCCATATCGGTCTCAGACCGAAAGTAAAAAATAAACTCGGCATTTTCATTTGTCGGGGACCTTCATCAAAAAAAAAAAGATCATCCGACGCCAGCGCCATCTGCTTACAGCTTTGCGTGTAGCACCCCATTGTAACTGGCTTAGGGCAAAAGGTAAAAACGGGACCCTATTAATAAGACTCCACTGTCCGTCTGTCATCGCCATCAGGCTAGATATATCTCGTGAACCGTGATAGCTGGACAGTTGAAGTTTTCACAGATGATAAATATCTGTTGCCACTATAAACACAAAAATACTAAAATAAATATTTCAGTACCCCACTGAAATATTTATTTTAGTATTTTTGTATCATACCTAATGTACAAAAAACGTGATTTTATTGTGAACGTGAATTCGCAATCATCTGCAATACATTCTCTCGACGATTCGCCACAATAAAGCAATGAATAAGCATTCATTGCTTTATTTGCACAACAAACAATTTTATTACAATTTAGTAGGTACCTATACAATATACATATACCTATCACAAATAAGACAAACACACAGGAATGTTAAACGCAGCAGAAGTAACCGTAGAGGTGAGGTGAGATCGTGGCGCGATGTTTGTTGCAATCAAATATCATCGGTCGATAAAAAATCTCTAGTTCATACCGCTTTTATTGTTCGCCTAATCCTAACTATTAATCATCAAGATCTTTCAATTCATAAAATATAGAACGAAAGTAAGCATCGGTACATCCCACTTTTTTACTCGAACATTGACTATTTTATAGATAATAATTATACTAAATGACACCATCCATTGCGTAATTATTACCATGTCTGTTTAGAGTACATTAAACTTTTAGTAGTTAGCCGGTAATGTATTTTGCATAATGGTCAATGTCGTTTTCTAAAATATTTTTCTTCGACTTTTGCGATGCTGATATGGAATTATGTAATCTTTTTTTATCGGTTTTCGTGTTGCTTTTTATTGTTTTAAGCATTTTTCAACATTTCCACTTCAAAACGTCAGGTATTTCAAACTCTTAAGTTAAATTTAACTCTATCTGTTCTGAGGAATGTGTACTGTCATCAAAAAAATCAGTTAGTTAAATATTTTGTCACGAACCTAAACCCGTTTTGTTACTCACTCATTATTAAGTTTTTTTAAAACTAGTTACAATGACATTTAACAATCAATGGATATGGCACGACGCGCTGTTTAGTTGACGGGACAGAAACATTATTCTAAAGCTTAATTTTGACTTAATCGCAAAAAATAAGCTAAAACAATGCTTAACTAAGTGTGCTGTAAAAAAGTGCCGAAATAATTATTTATCAAAGCAATAAAACGACAATGAACCACCACCGGTAAGTTGAACTTTCGCGGTTTTCGGTTTCGCGATTTTGATATGAAATAAAAGTATTTTTTATTTTGTTTTTATCGCTTTGCTTTTATTATATTAAGCACTAGCTGTGTCCTGCGGTTTTACCCCCATAAGTTCCGATCCCGTGGGAATTTTCAAAAAAAACCTTTCTTACCAGATGCTTACATTACATAAAGAACACGCTCTCCAAATTTCAACTCTCTACTAACAGCGGTATAGGCTGTACGCTGGTCAGTCAGTCAGTGAGTCAGTACGAAGCCCTTTATAGATATAGATTTATCAACAGATGACGTTTCGAGGTCGTCCTCGAAACCACAATTTTTGGCTCTATGTTTGTATGGCGTGACTTGTCCATTGATTGTCAAATGTCATTGACTAGTTAGCGACAAAAACAAACAATAAGTAGGTACCATACATACAAGACAAACTAATAAAACTAACCTTTATTAAGTTTAAAGTTCTGCGTACGGTGACATCATACCTGCAACAAAAACATAATATGTCAGATTAAGATTAATCATTTAACTAGCATTTATTTTGAAGGTACTGGTTGCAAAAAAACATTTGATTGATTGATATATGATGTAGTGTTTCAATTAATTGTGTATTGTTATTTTATTTTAAATTAAATATTTCAATATAGTTTATTTTTGTTAGATAGAACATGGGTTCTCGGGCCTCTTATTTTGATAGTCTCACATGGGTGAGACTATCAAAATAAGAGGAGGTTAGCGGTCGCGCTGTTACTCTAAAGCGTTTATTGTATTTTGCAAAGGTATCAACATTTATTAAGATTTAGTAGAAAAAGTACCTAAAATAGTAATAGTTAGGTCGCGAGATAAGCATGTAAAATTGTTTGATTTAAATATAAATAAAATTTAATTTTCTCTTTCCAATAAAAAATAGTTTGGTATCTAGGTATACCCATGATCTAGGTAGGTAAACCTACTTTATAATAAAAAAAAGAAGAGAAGACAAAAAGTCTGTACTTGGACACAGATTTAAAAAAATGAGTCTAAGTTACTCAGGATAGACAGCAGAAGAATAATTTATAGTTTTTCACAATTACTTATACATCCAAACACTACTAAACCGAATGAAATTTGGTTTCCTCTATCGGACAACCTGAGTAATCGACGAAAGAATGACTAATATAAAAATAAAACAAAGGAAACACTTGAAAGCATTGTCATTTTTAGTTTGTTTTGCTAAGATAGATCGTGCGCTACCAATTAAGTTTCACACCTACACAGAAAACTGTGATTGGAGTTCAAAAAGATCTTGTTACGGATTATGTTTTAAAATTTTTGAGACAGAGTCGTAGTTCTGACGGCGTCTGTGGAAAAGTAAAGAATTGAATAACGTTTATAAGCTTAAAACACACGACACATTACAAGACGGAAATAAAACAATAAGAGAGGGTAATGAAATGCACAAAAAACATGAAAGCCGCAATCCGTGTGTTGCTAATAAGTATTAGCCTCAGCATATGTTGCGGGTCCGTAGTGCAACCACAACGCTGTGGCGTATCGGGCGAACCAGCGACTGTGACGCAGAAGGTTGCGTGTTGGATCCGGGACATTATTGTCAATAATACCATACATTTTTCTTTCTGGTGCTAGAGCCAGTATAGTTTAGTCTTATAGACGATAATAAAGGAAATATTGGTATAGTATAGTCCATAGGTACTAATATTATAAAGAGATAACGTATGGTAACACGTATGTTTGGGGTAATCTCCGAAACCACTGGACCGATTTTAATGAAATTGAATATGAAGATACATTGCATCTTCGGGAACACAATGGGCTATTTTATTCAGATAATTTTACGAGATTGGTATTTGCGCGAGTAAAACCGCGGAGTACAAATATGTAACATAATAATTTAAGTATTTACAAAAAAATAATAACATGTGGTATATCTATTATCTAGTACCCATAGCACAAGCCTAGTTGTTTAGTTTCTTGCGGTGGTAATAATGAGAGTACTTATTCAATAATTTAACCATAGGAATTTATGTGTGATAAAAAATAACCATAAAATTTACATATAGAGCAAGCCATAGCACAAGCCTAGTTGTTTAGTTTCATAGTTGCTTGCGGTCGTTAATAATGAGAGTACTTATTCAATAATTAATGTAAAAAATAGATATGCAACATGTACTAATCATAACAATTTATGCGTGATAAAAAATAACCATGCAATTTACATATAGAGCAATACATAGTACAAGCCTAATTGTTTGGTTTCATAGTTGCTTGCGGTAGTTAATAATGAGACTACATATTCAATAATTTATTTAAAAAAAATGCAACGTATAATAATAACAATTTATGCGTGATAAAAAATAACCACCCAATTTACATATAGAGCAATTATTTCTAACTCAACAGCAGTTTCATGTCAACACACTTTCACATTTCGTCATTATAATAATTATCAAAGTTGTGAGTCGTAATAAATTTATGCATAAATCTATTTATACTTTATGTAACGAATATCCGTGTCAAAATATTATATTAATTTTTTTGCTGATTGTACTTCGGAATGGTGTATGAAATGTAGGTATTGTGTTTGTTAAGAGTTGTAAGTTATTGATTATTATTGTATGATTTCGTTTTAATATTAAACGGTCTCTTTGGACAAAGAAGTAGGTAGGTATGTAACGAGCCGTTTACACGGTAGCGATTTCTTAACCATATTGGATTTCTGTATTGAGAAGTATAAATAAATAAATAAATATTGCACGACGTTACACAGAGCACAAAAAAAAGAAGAGTAGCGATAAGGAAGGATTTTAGAAGATTTCTACGTGATCGGGACTTACGCGTAAACTGCGGTACACAGCTGCTAGAGACATAAAATGATTTAGAGATAGGATCAAATAACCAACGTTTTGTCACACATTATAGATAGAGCTACACTAGTTAGCCAAGGTGTGACATATATCTATTGATGCGTATCTGAGCGTATCTTGTTCGCACTTGAGTGTGAACGATATTACACTTGTCTTGTATCTTAGATGTATAATACTGATATATTCAGTAGAACATTCTATTTATGATATATATCTATCTATTTTTCGAAAATTCTTGGCCCAGACTACAGACATGCCCAGACTGATAAATCGAAACATAGTCTAAGATGATAAGTAGAGAGCTGTGTTTTTTATGATATAGCCAGTTAGTTATCGGATAAGAAAGTAGTTTTCAAAATTCCTGCAGGATCTTGTCTTGCGTGGGTGAAACCGCGGGACGCAGCTAGTAGATTATAAAATAAAATTCCTCACTGACTAATAAAATAAAAAATAAAATAGTTTTTATTTCGAGTAACTAAGACTCATAAAGAAGTGATTTTACTAAACAAAATAAAAATATAAAAAGTAAACAAAAGAACCCAAAAGATCAAATAATAAATAAACTTTCAGCTTTATAATATTGGTAGGAATAGGATTATACCTAAGCGTTTTATCTCTATTACAGTTGCGGTTTCAAAGTAAACTGCGAGCGAGTATTGGATGAAAATTTCTATTTGTGATGCCGTTGGAATGTTTTGGTTACTTATACTTAAGTGTTTGGTGTTTACTTCAAACTACTTAAACTTCTCCAAGGTTCACGTTTGGCCTAGTGGTTAGAACACTCGACTAGTAAGCGAGGATCACGAGTTCGAACCCCAGAACAATACGGAAAAATGCTAAATGCAAATTGAAAAAAAAGCAACGAGATTTAAGCGCAGAAATTAAAACCGATAAGATAGGTTACGAAATGGTGCTAAACATTTTTAAATTTTTGTTGAGCCCAAAAAAAAAAATAGAAATTAAAGACATTTTTTGGTATTAATCGCGTGGTAAATTAATTCAACGCTCAACGCTTCAATACAACATCACGAAAACAGAAGAAAAGCTTTAAATAAAAAAAGAAAAAAATGTTGTAGTTTTACTTCGACATCTCAAGAAGGATCTGAACAATTATTTACAAAAACTTTCAAAAAAATGTCAATGTTACTCTTTGTCTTCTTAATTAAAATATTATTTCTAAGGATATACTAATTTAGTCTGTACAAAAAGGGTAATAGAATAGGTAATTTAATTATTATAATTATTTGTTATTGCTAAAACTGTAAAATAACCTAATTAATTATTTTTCCAGATAAATGCCGAACACCAAACTTAAACCCAACCCGTTTCTCGAGACTCCTACGAATTACAACAATGGATGACTATTTTATGAGCTAAATAAAAAAAACCATTTTTAGAATAACAAAAAAGCGATAAATTAGAGCCCACAAGATAATAAATTGATCAATTTCAAGAAAATTGTTACTCGTAAATTCGGAAATTAACATAAAAATCGTGTTAAAGTCAAACTCGTTTGACAAAATCTTGTGCGCAGAATTAGGGTTGAAATAGACTACCGACTAAAAGACGGTCGACAGTTTCTGTTAACAAATTTAGGTATATCTATAAAAAGCGTTGTCCTGTCTGACTGATGGATCAACGCACAGCCTAAACCAGTGATAGTATGTAGAGCTGAAATTTGAAGATTGTTTTCTTTTTATAATGACATCAGATGAGAAATTATTTTTCGAAATTCATACGGTATTAAAGAATACGTTAGTAATTTATAGAAATTATTTGTAGTTTTATAGAAGTTATTTGGATAGCCAAATAACCGAAAACGGCAGAATCCTTTTTTTTTTTTTAAACAGAGCTTAGGCATATCTGAGACTTTTGAGTTGTAGAATATGTGCCCTTAGGCTACTTGTTTAGGTCGGTATTTTTCATCCGAAAAAGCGTTGTGGATGTATTTTGTATTTCTTCGCGATAAGGCGTGTAGATAGCAGGTAGGTAATCGAAAATATCAATTTTCAAGATATCCATCTTTACCTAAACCAAAATGTATCAATTTGGGTACAAGCGTAGTTTTCTCTACAATCGACTGTAATGCTTGGAAATCTACGGTCGTACTTTACCTAACTGTCGCACTCAGGGACATTTAATGGTTACTTTCTTAAACTATGACTAAGTTTAGTATAGATTTTCTTTTTGAAATATTTACATAGGTAGGTTGTAGTGTAAACTGATAGTTTAAGTCTCTGAGTGAGACAGTAAGTCTCTAATCTGCTGTCACCCTTATCTCAACTGATCTATTTGATTTCTCAGTGAAAGGACCTGCCATAGTTTTATTTGCGTGTTTAAAATTATTTCTCGTTAGAAAGTTTGTACGTAATTTTATATGGCAAAGGAATAAACTGGTTAGAAAATTTAAGTACCCACTAACTCTAACTTAAGACGTGTTTTTATTTTCGTTTATGTATTATGAAATTTTGAAAACATATTTTCTTTGTTTGTGTTTTTCAATTTTTATTTATTTAGGCAATAAAAAACAGCTAATAAAACACATAGTACAGTTAGTAACTGTAGTATACCTACAGTAACTCCCACCTATGCAGCCATGCAACTAATTGTAGTTCGCATAATGCCATCATTATCATCATCTCAGCCCTTATTCGTCCACTGCTGAACATAGGCCTCCCACATAAGACGCCACAAATAGCGATCCCGAGTAGGTGGTCTTCCAACACTCCCTTTCCCATTGCATCGTGGTCGCCACTCGAGGACTTTTACTCCCCAGCTCGTTCGAGCTATATTTTGTACCTGCATATACCAGAAACTAAATCAAAATCGCCCCATCCGTTTGGGAAGTATGATGCCAAAGACAGATACACAGACACCATAGATTCACAGACACTTTAAACTTTTTTCCGCAACACCCCCCTTTTTTCCGCACAATAAGCGCGTCAATCATATCGAACTACTGGGCATTTTAAAAGAAAAAACAATAGACAATCACGTCGCATACCGACATCTATTAGGAACAACCATAAGTCACTCTCGCGCAGTAAATTACTATAATTTTAAAAGTAATTCAATAAAATTACTTCATTGTTTTCAAACGTGTGCTTTTCAAATTGATACCTTGGTAAATCGGTAGTTTGATTACCGTATTAAGGGGAAAGTCTACCTGCCTACTCGCTGTCCATACAAACGTAGCCGACTGTTTCCTCCCTGGATAAAGACGTTAGTGCAAATACGTTTATGCCATAAAACCTATATCTCCCATGACCATGCCCCTACGTTTGCTTTTTTTTTAGTTTTTAGAATAGATATGTAAAATTAAAAAATTGGAATATGAAAAAAATCTAAACGTAGGGGCATGGTCGGTCATGACATGACATTAGTATTTTATGGCTTTTAAACACATTTTCTTTAATATCTTTACCCAGAGAGGAAACAGTCGAATACGTTTGTAAAGTTTGTATGAAGAAACGAGTAGAGTAGGTAGACTTTCCCCTTAACGAACTCAAAGTGAAGTGTGAAGTGTGTAGTGTGTGAAGAGTATGTGTAGTATGTAGTGTGTCTCTCTCATCTGCCCGATGTTCCCGATTGTATATCCATCTTAGGAGCCCAGGGTTCGCTAAACCCTTAAATTACTCGGGTTCGGCACAGTGGGCAAGTCATCATTGACCATACCTACTAGAAAAAATAGACTTTAAAAAACTTTAACTCGAATAAACTTTTTTGTAACCTATTCTAAAAAAATATTAAGCAATGTTTTTACATCCGGCCACCTGCCTGACACAAACCCTTCTTGAGAGCTAGTAATTTACCCGCACTCTGTCCCCGACTTAGATGCTGACCGTACCTTAACGCGCTAACTTACCTGCGCACACGCACACAAATATACCTATCAAAAGAGCGTGAAAGTGAATCAATCATTATAAATTCCGCGCATAAAATTTTCATTTCAGTAACAATAATTTTGTTAGTAGCCAATTATAATTATTTCGTTTGGACTTTTTATTTCTAATTAATTGTCACATCTTTATTATAGCTAATATAAATGTTTCTTTGTTTATTGATGATTAAAAATAATAACAACAAGTCAAAAGGTTTCAGCTGTGCACCATTTAGTAGGCCCCCCCCCCCTACCAAATGGTGGTCAAACGGTCTGCCGTCTGTGCGCATCTTTATTATTAAAAAAAAAACCTAAATTACGAGCGGTCACGAACGGACGAAATCTGTTTCGGTAATTTCGGTCGGAATAAATAAATAAATTCTGGAAACGTGACACAGGCCGTGTAGCCCCAAGCACTAAGCTTGTGTTACGATGACTAGACAAATGATATAATACCTTTTTCATCCCATCTATTCGAAAAGAGCTAGTTTAATCCCTGTAAACAGGGCATGAAGTAGTGCTTTGCTGGCGATGTTCCTAACAGGGATTTTCATATCTCACTAGCTGACCCGGCAAACGTTGTTTTGCCTTATAAATTATAGATAATTAAATTTTTCCTGAATTTTCTTTGCTATAAACCTCACGGAGCCCGAGACCTTTCCAACGAATGCAAAACCGTGGAAATCGGTTCGTGCGTTCTGGAGTTATAGCGTCAGGAAGGAAAACCCGACTTATTTTTATATAGTAGACTAGCTGACCCGGCAAACGTTGTTTTGCCTTATAAATTATAGGTAATTAAATTTTTCCTGAATTTTCTTTGCTATAAACCTCACGGAGCCCGAGACCTTTCCAACGAATGCAAAACCGTGGAAATCGGTTCGTGCGTTCTCGAGTTATAGCGTCAGGAAGGAAAACCCGACTTATTTTTATATAGTAGATTATTGCCCTGTTATAATGAGATTTGAATTTGGAATGTGAATATTTTTAAAAAGTTTCAATTAACAAAGAGTTCCTATCACCGTACTGCGTGTCTGATAGGTAAGTGATGGGTGATAGACCGAGCAGGTTAAGCAACACATGTGTCTGATAGGTGAGCGATGGGTGTTCGACCGTACAGGTAGAATATTGGTAATATGGAGGGTTTTGGTAGAAAATGGTAGGTTTTGGTAAGAAATGGTAACGTTGGTAGAAATTGGTAGGTTTGGTGAAAAATGGTAGGTATTGGTAGAAAATGGTAGTTTTTGGTAGAAATGGTAGTTTTAGTAAAAAATAGTAGGATGTAGTAGAAAATGGTAGGTATTAATGGAAAATGGTAGGTTTGGTAGAAAATGGTAGTTTTGGTAGAAAATAGTAGGTTTGGTAGAAAATGGTAGGATATGGTAGGTATTGTTAAAAATTGGTAGTTACTGTCAGACGCGAACAATGGTCAAAGTACGTTACTCATTTTCTCACAGAGGGTGATGAAAAGTAGAATGTTCACCTCGGGAGCAAACACTATTTTTCGCTCGAGTGAGGTACTTTGAATCCCTCGATTCACTCGGGATTCTACTTAAGAATCCCTCGCTCCTCTCTGGATTCAAAAAACACTCTCGCCGTAAAAATAGTCTTTTCTCCCTTGGTTTACAATCTACTATTAATGTCTATACAACACACATCGATAAAAAAAATGTTAGGTAAGTGAGGCAAATCAACAGAATACTCAAATAAAAAGTCCAAAAAAGACACACTTAGTTACCTACTTGTACCTACATACCTATTAAAAAACTCGTTAGTAGTACCTACCTATCTAATTAAATTAATCATTCAATCATCAATCAATTCAATCACCCTATAATCATGATTAATCAATCACTCCACACTTATCAATTTTAATCGAATTAAAAATTTACGTAACAACACTACACTTGTTATAAAATGTGCAAAGGCTTATTATAATCATAGGGTAGTGTCACTTTACTACGTAGCAGTATGTAACAGTGGCGCTAGTGTCTACGCAATTGTTAACGAAATATTAGTGCCCGAAATATCCGTCAGTGTTATGAAGTTGGTATGGTTAATTTAATCTGTGGTCTGTGGTTCAATTAATTATTATAAAGTGTTGGAAGCCATAATTTTAAATCTAGTTTTGAACTTTCGATATTTAAATGTGATCTAGAAAAGTGAGTGATTTTGATTTTCGAACGCAACGAGTTGTCAATGCCAGTTACGTTTTAAAAAGTGTTGGCGGATTTTGAAAAAAAAAACATGGCGTGTTGTGTTTGTATTTTACAACGAAGCCGGCAGAGGTATTTTTTATGAAAATATTAATTGCTAACTGGGTCCCGAGGTTCCAAACGCGTTAGTCCTGATCCCGTGGTAGTATCGGGATCAAAAGTAGTTGATGTTGCTCGTCGATAATGTAATTTTCTATTGGTAGAAGGATTTTTGAAATCGGTCCAGTAGTTTCCGAGCCTATTCGTTACAAATAAACAAATAATTAAATATTTCCTCCTTAGAATATTATAGAATATACTATAGAAATAGATTTTGTGTAGATTCCGACTGGCTACAGGAAAACTACATAAAGATTTCATAATCACCATAAAAAATGAAACTCCTATAAAACTCGGCTAGGGACTTACACTTTGCACCTCACAAATGTCATATTACTTTCTCTAAAAACGAGCAAGTCATGGCCAAATCTTATTCATTCATTCAGCCGCAATAGTCCATAGAGCACAGAGACTCAGCAAAAAGTTTCAATGTTTGGTAGTTTCGATTTCTAAGGTCAAAGAAAAGTTGCAGTGAAGAAAGTGAGTTTTAACTTTTTTTTATTAACGCTGTAATGAGTTTTGTTAAGTTGAGATTAAAGAAAGTTTAAGTATAAAAGGCTGATTATTAGGTACCGAATCGAGTTTGCGCGTTCCGATACGTTGGCCAGTGCAGCCACTTAAGAAGATGGGTTGGAACTCATTTAACTGCTGTCATGTTTTATGGAACCGTGCTACATTTTACACCAAGTCGTGTGGCAACAAATCAACAAAACAAAAAAAAACGTGTGGCACTCGGGGACTACCGCGGTAAAACTATTGCATAGCAAAAAAAAAACGAACAAAAATGGTCCGACATGGTCTGATTTCGGAGCAGCTCGTCTCGATCCGTGCGAGCTTTGTACAGTCGTACCATATATTTAAATACACGTTAAGCTAAAGCTCGGCCGAGCTACATGGTAGGCGGAGTGGGGGGTGTTAGGTTTTATTTTCGTTACGGAATTAAAAAATACTTAATAATAATTTAAACAAAAAAAACACAGGGTGTGTATGGGGTCCACTGGGTGTGTATGGGGTCCACTAAGATCTTTGGGCCCAAGCCAACCTCACCTGCTAGCCGGTGCACCTGCTGATGAACGGACGAGGCTCTGGCGCAGACTTTCCCCTCGGGGTTGGGAGGTCAGACGGCAGTCGCTCCCGTAAAAGTCAAAATCAGCCAAATCTTAAATGGAAAGTTTTGAAAGAGATTGCCACAAAGATAGGGCGCCGCCGCATAACGGCGCGCAGGAGTTTCGCCTGACTCCTGTGGTAAGTGGACGAGGGCTACCGTGCCACGGGCGGGCACGGCCAAAGACGTTAGCCCCTAAACACGATGTGAAACTCCGCTTCGCAACGTGGAACATTGGCACGCTAACCGGACGCGCGAGGGAGCTAGCCGACGTGCTTTCCAGGCGGAAGGTGGCCGTGGCGTTCCTGCAGGAGACTCGATGGAAAGGCAGCAGATCCCGGCTCATTGGGAATGGCTACAAGCTGATCTACACGGGTGCACCTGGTGGAGAGAACGGGGTGGCTGTGGTGCTCGCTGAGGGGTTGCATAACGATATCTTGGAGGTGAATCGCTTTAGCGACCGACTTATGTGCGTGAAGGTGCTTATTGGGGGGGTCCCTACCCACTTAGTAAGTGCTTACGCGCCACAGGTCGGTTGTAGCGACGCTGATAAGAGGTCGTTTTGGGATAAACTCGGCGAGGTCCTTAAGGCTATCCCTTTGTCACAGGGAATCGTTTTGGGTGGTGATCTGAACGGTCATGTGGGTGAGATGGGGGCGGAATTTGAACGTGTTCATGGAGGCTACGGGTATGGCAGTCGGAATGCGGAAGGAGAAGAAATTCTGCGTACGTGTGCCACTGCCGACCTGGCACTCGTGAACACATATTTCAAAAAGAAGCCCGACCACTTGATCACCTACAAGAGCGGGGGGCGCGCTACCCAAATCGATTTCCTAATCACTAGGAGACACCATATCGGCTACGTGGCCAACTGCAAAATCATACCCGGTGAGAGTCTCACTGCCCAACACCGTATCCTTGTCATGGATCTCTGTGTAAAGACCAAAGACAAACGACCGGAACCATGTCAGCGCCGAATCAGATGGTGGATGCTTGATGAAGTCAAGTCCCAGATGCTCGCCTCAGCAATCGGCGACAAATGTGCCAATGCTGAAGGCGAATCGGTACAGGAACACTGGGACAGGATTCAAGTATCTATCACTGATTCGGCGCGGTCGGTCCTCGGTATGTCTAATGGAGGACGCAAGTGTGACAAGGAAACTTGGTGGTGGAACGACACAGTCCAGAGGGAGACTATGGTGAAGAAATCCCTCTTTAAAAGTGGCAAGCGTCCAACTCTCCTGAAGATCGCGACGCGTACAGGTCTGCCAAACGTGCCACAAAGAGAGCAGTAGCCAGAGCCAGACGGGACCACTTACAGCCATTGTACGATAAGTTGGAAACGTCTGAAGGCCAGAAGCTTATTATAAGTTGGCACGTTCTAGGATCAAAGCAGCACAGGATATATCCAAGTGCCGCTGTGTAAAAGATCCTAATGGTAACCTGCTATGCGAGGACCTCGCGGTGAAGGAGAGGTGGCGCTCTTATTTCCACGAGCTGCTCAATAAGCAGTATAAAGAGGTGCAGCCACCGGAACTCCCTCCGAATCTAGGACTTGTGCCACTGATAACGCCTGAGGAGGTGCGCAAGGCTCTTCGCTGCATGAAGAATCGAAAAGCTGTCGGCGCCGATGGAGTCCCCATCGAAGTATGGAAAGCTATGGGTTCTCGTGGTGTGGGCATCTTAACCAACCTTTTTAACCGCATACTCGAGACCGGCAGAATCCCCGCCCAATGGAGACTGAGTGTTATCACTCCAGTGTTCAAGGGCAAGGGATCTGTGCAGGAGTGTGGAAGTTATCGTGGTATAAAGGTCATGTCCCACACCATGAAGCTCTACGAGCGTATAGTTGACTCTCGGATCCGGCAGGAGTGCACTGTCTCGGAGGGGCAGTATGGTTTCCGCCCCGGTCATGGTACCATGGACCCTGTTTTCGCCCTAAGGATCGTTATGGAGAAATACAGAACGAAGAATACGCCTCTGCATTTTCTGTTCCTGGACTTGCAGAAGGCCTTCGACTGTGTTCCTCGCGTGATGATCTGGTGGGCGCTGCGGTCCAAAGGGGTGCCTGAAACTTATATTGAATCCATCAGGGACATGTACCGAAATTCCGATTCAGTGGTGCGAACTGCTGTTGGTGACACTAAATCTTTCCCCATTACAGTCGGAGTCCACCAAGGATCCGTCCTAAGTCCGTTTCTGTTTAGCGTAATACTGGACGCACTGTCCGTAATCATCCGAGACGCACACGAGCAGCCCCCGTGGATGCTCATGTATGCTGATGATATTGCGCTAGCGGACTCGGATAAGGGACGGCTTGGAAGGCGTGTAAATGCGTGGAAAGAGTCACTTGAGAACGGCGGCTTGCAACTCAACGTAGCGAAGACCGAATACTTGGCTAGCAATACCACAGATCCCACACCTGTCTGCGTAGACGGTCACATGGTCGAGCGGACAGACCAGTTTAAGTACTTGGGATCTGTACTTCACGAGTCCGGCGACATCGATTGTGACGTCAAGTCCCGCATTTCGGCAGCTTGGGCCAAGTGGCGAGAGGTAACTGGTGTCATGTGTGACCCAAAAATGCCGGTTAAACTGAAGGGATAGGTCTATAAAACGATCATTAGACCTGTCCTTTTGTATGGTAGTGAGGCGTGGCCATTGCTTGAGCGACATAAGCAGGAGCTGCGTGTCACGGAGATGAAGATGCTGCGCTGGATGTGTGGAGTGACGCGAAAAGACCGCGTCAGAAACTCCCGCATCAGGGGCAGCCTTCATGTCCGAGACATTGCAGACAAACTGCAAGAATGCCGCTTACGGTGGTACGGCCACGTTCTACGGAAACCGGCTAGTTACGTGGGAAACAAATGTCTTGCCATGGCGCCTCCGCCCGGCCGCGGCAGATTGGGAAGACCCAAGAAGTGCTGGCTTGACGTTGTGAGATCGGATATGCGTGCAAATGGCCTCACTACACGGGATGCCGAAGATCGTGCGAAGTGGAGACGTAAAAGTAGGAAAGCGGACCCCGGGCTCTCGAGAGAGATGCAACCGGGAACAACGCTCGGATGATGATGATGAAACAAAAAAAACACAACTCGCGAATACGACCCGCGAAAAAAGTAAAAATGAGTGCTTAACACTTTAAAGAACGAAAATTCTGTAGTCTCGGGTAAGACGCCAGTCGAATGGTTATCACTTAATTCAAAAAAATAGGCTAACGTGTCTAACCTTCTTTGACACTGGCTAATGGCTGTATGCGTACAAAATCAATCTTCCAATACCTTATAAGAAAAAAAAAAAGACTTGGCGGAAGAGAATGCTGATCCGTTACCTACTCTAGAATGTTAACTGCTGCTATTTATTTAAGTAATTATTAACCACCCAATTAAAAAAAAGCAGGCTCGGTATATTTTATACTAATATTCTAGAGAAAAAAATTGTTTGTAATGAATAGGCTCCGAAACTACTGGACCGATTTCAAAAAATCTTTCTACAATGGAAAGCTACATTATCAAGGAGTAATATAGGCTACTTTTGTTTCCGATATTGCCGCGGGGTCAGGACTTAAGCGCATGAAACCGCGGGTCGCTGCCAGAACATTATATATTTATACGAGTAGATGGGTATTTACTCAAACAGCCTAAGGCATGGTACTGTTATACTACGGTAATATTTATACATAACTTTATGGTTTATGATTTATTCTTACTAATTAAAGTACCTTTAATAATTTTCTATTTACAGTTTTCCTAGATATTTCCAATTTAACCAGAAAATCATAACGGATAACGTTTTTTTTACATTTAAGCTTGGGAGAAAAATACTTTACAGTTTAAATCACATATTCATTGGCGGATCTAAATAATTATATATTAAGGACTAAATAACATAATAAATAAATAAATATTGCACGACGTTCCACACAGCGCATTCTAGCCCAAAGCTTTTTGTGTGACTGTATGTTTGTAATGAATAAACTCAAAAACTAATAGACCGATTTCAAAAATTCTTTGACCATTAGAAAGCTTCATTCACCCTGAGTAACATATGCTACTTTTGATCCCGATATTCCCAAGGGATCGGGACTTACGGGGATGAAACCGCAGGACGCAGCTAGTTATTAAATAAATAAATAAAAAAATGCGAAACATTACTCCTAACATTCCAACAACGCTAAAATACAAATACACTATAATCAGTAACTCGAAAGAACACCATTACGCTCTCCAATAAAACTTGCAAAAAACGTAAAACGGAACGCAAAAACGTGCCTGCGTTCCGTTCCACGAAGAATTCTGATGCGGTTATTCTGCATTAAAACGTGGTTAAATTGTTCTGTGTAGTTTGTGAAATGGAACGGAATGATTGTGGTTTTAAAAATAGAATTTAAATGTCATTATTTGAATAAATCGCGGACAAACAGACGGACAGACGGACATGACGAAACTATAACCTTGCTATTATAAAATGAGTTTTAAGGCAAGACCTGGTTTAAACCATGATTTAGGCACAGTAAATCATGGTTTAAACCAGGTTTGGTACTTGAAACTCATTTTATAATAGCATGGTAAAGGGTTTCTTGTTGACTACGAAACCCTAAAAAGGAAAAACAACAATCAACTTTTCCGATAAATAGGTAATTAGGTACTAACGAGTTTTGGCGGGAACACGTTGATGAGTAAATGTGAATTAACTGAATTTTTATTTTTGTGAAACCAAGTTAACTGTTGACTAGACACCGTGACAACCCTAAAATTTAAGTTTAGAGGTGGATAACAGATTACCCCTGAAACTTTTTTTTCACAAAGAAATGTAGGCGACTTTCGGCTCTTTCTATCGCACTGTTGATATTTGAATATTAGTCGATAAAATTGTGCGAAAGAGAAGAGATGTATTCACAATTTCACATGCGTCAGCGTCAGTCAGTTTAGCGGTATTTCTTTTCATTTTTTTTGACTACATTAAACTGTATGTACATAACTTGATTCTTTCCGATATCAATCAACACACATTAACTCCCACGCAATTTGTGACTAAGCCTACGGTTATTAAGCATAAATTATACCTCCATAATAATTATGCAATAAAGAAAAGTCATAAATTATGCAAAATACGGCATAAGACGAAAAAAAAAAGATTTGTAGGCCTCATTTAGAATTTTATTAATAAAAGAAATTTCGATTAGAGAAGTTTGTGTGGGTGGAAACGGGTAAATATAACGCCTTAAAGACAGATTGTTATCTGTAGTTGAAAAGACAGATTGTTATCTGTAGTCTTAAAGACAGATTGTTATCTGTAATAATAAAAGTCCAATATCCTCCTCTTTTTTTTGAAGTCGGTGAAAAATAGTACTTTACTGCATTCTAGGATGCTATTCTGCTCATCATTCCGAAGATTCTCATCAGATCTTCACCAAGATTTTGTGAGACCAACTCGGGACTCTCACCTACCAAATAAATGAAGAATTATCGAAATCGATCCAACTGATCAGATTTGCCTGTTCAGTTTGGCTTGCTATAGTTAATATCCATAGTAACATTACAAATGTCACTCTGTCTGCCTGTTACCTTTTCACGCCTAAACCGCTGAACCGAATTTAATAAATTTTGGTATAGAGATAGATGGGATCTTAAAGAAGGACATAAGCCACTTTCAATCCCGATATTCCCGCGGGACCGGGACTTACAAGGGTGAAACCGCTAGCGCTGTTAATTATTATTACCGTCAATTCGTGATTGACTGCAATGAGAATAGAGGCATCACGCACGATCAAAATTGCTTCGATGTTAACGATAGGAAAATAATTTGAAAATACTGTTAGTTAAGATCTAGATCTAGGCTATCCGTTAATCCGAGCATGTAGATTTATGGATATATACCTAGATACAGGAACATTGGTCTTGTTCTGTAGGTATTTACAATTCAAAATAGTGGGTACGTAAGGTACCTTAGATGATTCATTGAGAATTGATACAGGATTATATGTAAATACTAGCAAGGTCCCCGATTTTCCAAAAAAACCTTTCTTAGTGGATTCCTACACACCACAAAGAACACACTCTCCAATTTGTACCTATAATATGTCTCTAGGACCAGCGGTTTGGGCTCTGCGTTGATATATAGATCAGTCAGGAGTCAGAACATTGACCCTCCTTACTTATAAACGATGACTATTAACTTAGTCATCGTTTATAAGTAACGTTTGTCTCTGTCTATTAACTTTAAAACTTCATGCCACAGTAAAAAACAAACGTTAGATACATAAAGTTAGTCATCGTTTTCAAATGTAAAGGTTTGGATTAATTAATGGGTTGATAACTAAAATTCAATGAATTTAATTAATTGGTTTAATTTTACATGTTACTGCTAGCTTAATTAGCCGTTCAATTAACAGCCTAGATGTTAACTGAACAGTTGAATTTTTTAAAAAGTTATTTTGAAACTTAAATTTGTTTTTCCGTTATAAACGCGTTGCTTTTATTTTTTTTCACGTTTCGAGTTCAAAACGTGGGCATAGGTGAAGTACGAATTAAAACTAAATTAATTTAAACAAATTCAACTGCAACAATAAGTATTTGAATACCACATGGTAAACGTGTTTAATTTCTTGTTAGCATCGCAAAAACCGAAGTAAAATCGAAACTTATTTAGTACATAATATACTATGTTTTTTTTCTCTCGATGAAGGCACCTTCAGTTATTCATTAGAGTGAAATGCAGCAAGTGCATCTCAGCTCAGAATGGCCTTTTCTCGAAAAGTCCTGAAAAAAGACATTCTGAGTAGGGCATTTCGATAAAAGGACATTTTGAGAAAATGACTTTATGAGAAATGGACATTATAAGAAAAGAACATTATGAGAAAAATACATTTTGAGAAAGGACATTCGGAGAAAGAACATTTCGAGAAAAGGACGTTTTGAGAAAGGACATTCTGAGAAAAGGACATTCTGAGCTGAGACGACTGAGAGTAGGTAAATTATTCTGAAGAGAAGAAATAAAATGCATTCACTCACAAACTACTACTAAATTCGTGTTTAGAATTCAACAGAACAGTTTTCATTCAAATCGTCACAATTTTATGCAAATGCATACACATAAACAGGGTCATGCATAAATGCATAAAACCTTTTTCAAAGATAATTTCCTTAAACGCCGGCAGACGGCCCTTTTTGCATTTAAACGACCGCCATTTTTGGACGCCATCTTGTGTTCTATTATATTCAAATTAGTTTGAAATTCCCGCGTCATATTTGGTGTGACCGATGAATGTGAGGTTTTGATAACATTGTTTTTCAATGGTCAAGCTAGACTCTAGACTAGAAGATAGGGTTAACATTTTACATTCCGTTCCATTTTCTATTTTATTTTTAAGCTATTGCATAGCTTTTATCGCGGGCTTTGAGCGCGGCCACCGAATCATGAAATTCCGTTACGAAAATAAAACCTGTTGCTAAAAATTGTTGCCATGGTTACCGTGTAGCTCGAGTGGTAGTGTTAATGGTATACATACATGTTATAAGTTTTGTATCATGTAAACAATATACTTTTTTTCTTTATTTTTAAAACGAAGAATCCAAAACTTGAGACTTATAATTCAATAACGATATTACGGTAATTAGAAACCGAAAATGATCCGTAAAAAGATAAAATAAAACATTAAAACAATAGTGCTTTTTGAAAAAATGCTTTCAAAAACTTTAACTTTACTTCCTAAGTGTGGATTAACACTAAGAAATAATGTTTAAAACAATAGGTTAAAATAAACAATATTAAAATAAGTATGTTATTTTCATTTTTCTCGCGTTACCGATTGCGATGATACCTACATACTTGGTATGTAGGTACTCGTAGATAGCTGAAGATGGAAAATATCACATAGGGAACTTTGAATCCCGATATTCCCACGGGATCGGGACTTACGCGGCTGAACCGCGAGGCGCTGCTGGTAAAACATAAATAGTTTTTATTAAGAAAGGTTGCACAAATAGAGATGTAGTTAGTCGCAAGCGACACATCCGGATAACCGATGATCCATCACCATTACGTAGAGGTACAATAAGTGGTGACAGATTTCAATGATCCCGTTATCCTGAGGTTACGATTCGTCCCGATGGGCTCCTACGTCCTAAGTCCCAACGACGATATTTTATTTATTTTATATAATAATTACATTAAAAAAAACTTGAGGGGTGTCAAGGGACACCCGGATGGAACGAAGTTCCAAACAAAAAAAAAGTGTATCCCTTACAACTTTTTGTCTTAATTTTATCCGTCTAGCCCCCTTTCGCAACGCGCGATAAGGAGCTTCGTTCCATAAGTACATTAATTCTCTAATGTATTTTTTTAATGTAATATTATTATTAGATTCGTTTTACTTTAGATATTTTAGGTTTTTGCAATGTGAAGGCTAAATTATTTTTAAGAACCTTGTAACCTTAGCAAGCAATAAATGATTGATTGATTGAAGTTCAGAAGTAGATTTGAGAAGTAGGTACATTGGCCTATCTGCAAATGGTCGTGCGGGTTTTAAGCAACGCTTGGCACGGTCATTACTTAGATGGGTGACCATAATGTGTGGTAAAAAAAAACCGTGCTTCGGAAAAAAATGTTTATATCGTAAAACCAATTTCAGCCGTGGCTGAAAAACGAAAACGTAGCGCAGAATTCTTCTTATTCGAAGTTTTCAAAATTTAACGGAAATAATAGAAATTCTAGTTAGAAAATAATAAAAAAAAACAAAACTTCGGGGCATGGTCATATTGGTCATGGCAGATATAAATAAATAAATAAATATTGAACGACGTTACACACAGCGCAATCTAGCCCCAAACTAAGCACTAGGCTTGTACTATGGGTACTAGACAACGGATATACTACATATTATACTTTTTTTTTTGTAAATACATACATATGATACATAGAAAACACTGAATATCCCATGTCTTCGGACCGTGGTGAGTCCTAGGACATGTTGGTTTCCGCACGATGTTTTTCCTTCACCGTAAGAGCGATGTTATTAGGGCACATACCTTTTTCTTATAGAAAAAGACATTGGTGCGCGGTCGGTCTGGATTCGAACCCACGACTCTCAGAATGAAAGCCGGGGTATCTACCACTAGACCAACACCGCACCTATATAGGTGTTATGGCATAAACATATTTGCTCTAATGTCTTTAACCAGGGAGGAAACAGGCGACTACGTTTGTATGGAGAACGAGTAGGTAGACTTTCTTCTTAAGCAGTAGGTCCACATAATTTTATATTTTCCCGGGTCTTAATCGCGTGATTTTTACTTTTTAATTCTCTTACCTCCTCCTACCACCAGTCCCCTCGCGACCAAGACCGTTGCAACATGGTCGAAACGTCGAGGTAAGAGAATTAAAAAGTAAAAATCACGCGATTAAGACCCGGGAAAATATAAAATTATGAGTTCCAATCGTGTTAGTTTAAAAAGTTTATCAGTAGGTCCCCGTATCTCCGATAGCAGTCGTCAAGTCAAGTTACAGGCCTTAGGAGAAAAGGGCGGGAACAAATATCTAAGAGCACCTAATTATTAATTTCAAATACTAACAAATCAATACGAAATCCGACGTTCTAATTAGACTCTATTAAAATTTAGCAATTAAGCTAAGATTTACTTGAGAGCTTTTGCCGCTGCGCTCGCGCAGCCGGCGCCGCTAAGAACACTAACTGTCAGTAGGTATATACTTAAGCTGCGGGTTTCTATAATAAAAGTACTATTCGTTTAAAATATTTGAAATATTTGTTTTATTTTGTTATTATTTGTTGTTGTGTCAGCTACTAAAGTACATTTTCCGTGAACATTTCAACCGTCTAGTTATTACGGTTCATTAGATACAGCTTTGTGAGAGACAGACAGACTGACGGACAGCCAGACAGCGAAGTCTCAGTAATAGGGTCCCGTTTTTACCCTTTGGGTACGATCACTAAAAACGACTTGCCATCGGGAACTAAAACGAATCGTTTTTCCAACACAGAAACCTAGCCCAACTCGTGCGCCCGCGCAGCGCCGCCGCTAAGAACAAGTAGCTGCCACTATATAATGAAATAAACACCCGTCCAGCTGTTTGTAGGTAGGTAAGTACCGTAAGCTATTCCGGTAGCCAACACAACTGCTACCAATTACTACTGGTGAGAACAGACGCGGTGGTAAAGATGTGTTCTCTGGAAACTGAAATATAGTTAGCACTTAAAATTTTATTATAGAAATTAAAGTGCTTTTAAACAAACATATATTATTTGTGATGGCTTGTTATTAAGCTATTGCATAGCTTTTATCGCGGGCTTTGAGCGCGGCCACCGAATCAAGAAATTCCGTTATGAAAATAAAACCTTACAGCCTTCACTCCGCCTACCATGTAGCTCGGCCGAGCTACATGGTAACTATAGCAACATGGTACAAAATAAATAATTAATGCAATAGCTTTACCGCGGCAGTCCCCGAGTGCCACATGTTTTTTTTTATATTTAATTCAAACTATGAAATGGCAATGGCATAACTCCATCCATCTTCTTACCAATTACCAAGTTTCAAAAGTATAGTTCTTATAGTTTAGGAAAAAAGTGGCTATGAGATATAGACGGACAGGCAGACAGATATGACGACGATATAAGGGTTCCATTTTTGTGCCATTTGGCTACGGAACCATAAAAAACTTATCTACCACAAAGAAAAAACCCAGGACTCCATGGTAGCCATGGGCATTGCAATCATAATTACACCCAAGGCGAGCACACGCACATCTCTCACAACTTCCTTCGCAAATACCATCTCATTATGACGCAATTTTCTCAATTAGGTACAGCAAAGTCAAATCAAATATAGTATCAGAGCTAGAGTGATGCGCAAAAACGGCAAAGTGTATGCGATTACGTTAATTACAGAAGCGTCTGGTACATTTGTAGCATTCTGTACTTTCTATGGAGGTCGTCGGAATGGTGGTATGGTTGGGGCCACAGACATACTGTACATAGACGTCACATGTATCTCGCCTTGCCGTAGCCTCGCCATAGAGTTACCCCATCTCTACCCGTGGGTGTCGTAAAAGGCGACTAAGGGATCTGAGGGAGATAAGCAAACCTTAAGTAACTACTAGATAAACTCCTTGTACCCTAAGAGGGTTGGTATCAGGCAGGCGGCCGGCCGTATAAAGATTGCCAAATATACTTAATTGCAGAAGATGATGGACTTACCGACTGCGTCGACCCCAAATAAGAAAAAAACATTTGAGGTTTAGCGGACCCCGGGCTCCCGAGAGGGATGCAACCGGGAACATAGCTCGGATGAGAAGTGATGTGCAAAAACGGCAAAGTGTATGCGATTACGTTAATTACAGATGCGTCTGGTACATTTGTAGCATTCTGCACTTTCTATGCAGGTCGCCGGAATGTTTGTATGGTTGGGGCTCATGGAATGTTGGTATAGACCTACCTACTTATTTATTTTTGTAAAAGCCTTTGCCCTGACTGACTGATGGATCAACGCGCAGCTTAAACAGCTGATAGTAAGTAAAATACTGTTTCGTATTGGAATATATGTATACAGGGTCCTAAGTCTGCTCTCACAATCGTGTGTCAGTGTCGATAGAATAGTAATTTGTCATATTATCATATATGCCTACCAAATGTGTCTAAGAAAATATTTCATTTTTACCATAATCAAACTACACAAGATTTTATAAGATCAACCCGGGACTCTCACCATCCAATTAAAAAAAAGAATTATCGAAATTGGACGTGATACCTATACACATACAAACAATGAGGAGGAACACTAACTTTTTATCCCGGCAGAGGGCGTTTCTCGACTGATCTTAGGTTTGAATTAAGAACTGTCAAACGGGTGTTTTTTACAACTCTCGGCGCCAAATTGGCCATATCGGTCTCAGACTAAAAGAAAAAGAAAAAAAAACTCGGCGTTTTAATTTTTGGGGGACCATCAACAAAAAAAAAAGATCATCCGAGGCCAGCGCCATCTACTCACAGCTTTGCGTGTGCCACCCCATTAAGAACCTCGTCCTTCTTTTTTAACAAAAAGGGCTATTTAAGCTTATTGGCATGTAACAGCCACAGCTGATTTTCATGAAAAAATAACACTCAACATTTAAAAAAAAAAACTTTGTTCGAATTTCCGAAAGAATTGTTCACCTAGAAGTCTAGATCACCATCTTTTCCGCTTAAATCATCATCCATCCGAAACACACAGTAAAGATCAATCCATAAGCATAACCCTCCTTCGGCAGCTGGGTAAAAAAAAGAAGTAATTGTCACATACTATTACATCTCCGTAATCCCAAATTAATTATCATCTAAATTCTAACCATGAAAATTAATCAAAACATTATGCAATTCAATGTTTTACCGTAAACCTTTAGGGCCGTGCAGACGTGTGATTGCACGACAAGTCGCCGCCATGCGGTCGCTCGACGAAAAGTCGACAAATCTGGCGCATGGATATATTCATGTTTATCGAGTTACCATAGCAGTGCCTGCGAATTCATCCGCCTGTTTAAAAAAAATACCCTATAGCCTATAGCTATAGCCTCCCTCAATAAATGGACTATGCAACACTGAAAGATTTTTCAAATCGGACCAGCGAGCGGTTCCTGAGATTAGCGGGTTCAAACAAACAAACTCTTCAGCTTTATAATACTAGAAGATAATAAAAGAAGATATGTCTGCAGAATTATAATCATCTTCTTCTTAGAATAATCCTAGATAATCCTAGAATAATCCCCGTCTTCTTCTTCTTTTCGTCTTTTTAAAGTAAAAGAAACAAATCTTTTTCTTTTCCATCGGCCTACAAAGAGTTCCTAGTCTACGCTTTACTTTCTTCGATCGGAAATGAACCTCATTGGTCATTGCATAATCAAGAAAATTTAAATTCAGAACACCGTTAAACCGTTTCGTTAATTTTAAACTCTTACATCATTTTAACTGTACAATATTTAAATTTCGAACTAGTCAAGTTAAGTTACAGTTCCTTATTTAAGTTTTTAGGTTAAGTAAGGTTAAGTTTTACTGAAAGAAGTTTAGATTCTTCTTCTGTTTTCGCGATGTTGTAATAAAATTAAAGACAAAGACAAATTAAAGTAAATAATAATCATTGCAATTTAGAGCCTGCGTACACAGGAACGTTTTTGATATCATTTTAATAATTAATTTTTGATAAGACGGTAGTTTCACTGTAACATTTTAATACATTAGAATGACAAATCACATCTTAGTCTATCCTGAAGAAGATACCTGGAAAGGTCTCGAAACGTTGAGCGTTGTAACAATGCTAAAAATAATAAACACCACGTGATTCAAACCCAAAAATGAAAGAAGTTTAGTTTATTTTATACTAGCTGCGTCCTGCGGTGTCATCCGCGTAAGTCTCGATCCCGTGGGAATATCGGTATAAAAAGAAGCAAGTAGAAGTAATATTATAAAGAGAAAAGATCTGTATTTGTGTCCGTGTGTGTGTTTGTCTGTAGGTTTGTTATCAATAAAGTCAAAAACTACCGGACCGATTTCTTTCACCATTAGAAAGCTACATTCACCCTGAGTAACATAGGCTACTTTTAATCCCGATATTCCCACGGGATCGGAACGTACGCGGGTGAAACCACGGGACGCAGATATCTAGAATATTTTCCAATTCTTTTATTCGTATTACAGATCTCTTTCCATCTCTGATAAATAAATCTTTAATTTTTTTATCAAACATAATTTTCTATTAGGTATTATAATATTGAACATTATCATCTTATCTAGACTACCGACAGACAAAGCAATCTAATTTAAATAATATAAAATTTATCTCAAACTTTTAACCCGCAACTGGTAATAAAAACCAAAAGACTAGTGCAAAAATAACTCAATTAACAAAACGTAGAAAAAATGAAAGTTGTCTAGAAATAATAAAAAGCTTATAAAATTCACGTAAAATAGTCAAATAACATAATATTAAGGACTGATTTTTCAATCTATCTATCTATACTATCTAAACCTACTTATATTATAAAGAGGAAAGATTTGTTTTTTTTTTTATGTGAGTGTGTTTGTATGTTTGTATTGAATAAACTCAAAAATACTGGACCGATTACAAAAATTATTTAACCAAAAGAAAGCTACTGTATTATCGAGGAGTAAATTATGTATACTTTTGATCTCAATATTCCCACGGGATCAGGACGTACGCGGGTGAACGGGGTATATCTATAAAATGTTTTACCCTAAGTGACTGACTGACCGACTGATGGATCGACGCACAGCCTAAGCCGCTGATAGTAGAGAGATGAAATTTGGAGAGTGTCTTTTTATGTGATGTCATTAGAGATCGTGTTCCGAAGACATACTAGATTACTGACGATTTAAAACGATCATGTGAATATCCTATTAAATAGGCCTATTTAGGGAGGACTAGCAAAAATTAAGTTCTCCCCATGCGGTGGCGGATAAACTGCTTGGTCCCTAGAAGGGTTGGTGTCAGGCCGGCCGTAAAAATATTGCCACATCTATTAGCAGAAGGTATGGTCAATGATGATCGACTTACCTACTGCGCCAACCCCAAATATTTAGCAGACCCCGGGCTCCTGAGGGGGATACAACCGGGAATATCGCTCGGATGAAAGAATATCTTATTAAATGAACATAATTTTAAGTTTGAGTTTATCTAGAGATAGAAAAGTTTGCTGTTAAGTAAAATATGTTGATAAGAAATCCGAATCAAAACAAACAGCATAGAGTAGCAACATTTCGAACAAAAAACTTGTTTTCTGTCATCTGAAGAGTTCGGAAGTACCAGTCTTTTTATACTGTATTCTTACAAGAAAATAGCAATGAGGAGGCTAGACCCAGTGGTGGAAGTATAAATACAAGCAGCGACTGACGATCGGGCTCACTTGGTTGGCGGCTTTCGGACGAGACGGACGTTTATTACTTTCTTTGTTCAGTATAGATTCAGTGTTTTAGTTTAGTTAGTGGTTTCAAAGTTGATTTAGAATTAGTTTAATCGTTTGGTTATAAATGTATCAGTGGGTAGTTAAATAAATAAATAGGTTCTGTAGTCGTACTGTTGTAATTTTTTTTTTAAAGTTAAATTCACGTGGTTTGTAAGATCAGAAGTGGGATCGCTTACGAGCGATCCGATAATTCTGCCGTCCTTAGACTTTATTATTTGGTAAATCACCTTGACTGCGTAAGTTTTTGAATTATTTTTATGGTTGTTATTTTTGTTGTTTTAATTGGATACATTTGGTGATAATGCCGAGTCCTTCGCGTAAACATAGAGAGCGTAGGAAAAATAGATCTATCGAGCGTAGTGATAACCGTAATGAGCGTGGCACGCGACAGTCCAGGTCTCGGACCCCGAGACGTCATAATCGGCACAGTAGAGGCCGCGATATTTCGAGGACTCGTGACGATAGCTCTTACAATACAGCGTTAGACCGAATCCTTGCTAGAATTGATGCCATTGAGGGTAGTTTGTCGTCAACACCTGATCGTCGTCCGTCTCGTTCGACTGCCGAAAATCAGACGCCGTCATCGCTGCCTTTGTTAGCGTCTGTACCTGCCGGCGAGCCGGGTTCAGGGGTTACTCGGGAGGCGATGACGAGTGAGATCACACCAACTATAAACACGGTCGCTTTAGATAGGCAAAGCAATGAAACTGATAAAATTGTAGGCGTTTTGTCGGCTTTAATTAAAGATAAATCCCATAGCTTTTATATATCTCCATTCGATCCTAATGTACATGATTTCGAAGTGTGGTGCGCTGAGGTTGACCGCGGTCGGAATCTTAATAACTGGGACGATCGGGAATGCCTCGGACGAATAGGAGGTTGTTTACGTGGAGAAGCAAAGTCGTGGTTAAATGATTGGGTCACCAGTGACAGAACGTGGACCAATTTCAAAAATGAATTTAAGGCATTATGTCCACGTAGTATTGATTTCGCTAACATTCTATATGAAGTGATGAATACGAATTCTAATAAGTATGCAACATATGCGGAGTACGCACGTAAGTCCCTTTTACGTCTAAACATAGTGAAAGGTATATCCGACGAATTAAAAGTTTCCATTGTCGTGCGGGGTATCACCGATCCTCAAGTAAAGGCGGCGGCAACCAATGCTAAACCACACTGTAGGGATTTAGTAGAGTTTTTATGTGCTTATGTCAAACCAAAAGCCGACAATAACAAATTTAACGCTATTAATCGTACTACAAGTGGTAATTATTTATATAACCAACGAAAACGTCATAATGCGTCAGGGCCCGATGATCGTAATATGAAATGTCTTATTTGTGGTCAGGTAGGTCACAAGAAGTGGCATTGTCCTAAAAAGCCTAAAACTGACAGTACTTCGTCAATTCAAGTTCCTGCTAACACTCAAGCCGTAATACCTGGAACTTCATCTGGTAGAAATAGTAAATTTTGCAATTTCTGTAGACGCAACGGTCATTTAGAAGATGTGTGCTTTCAAAAACAACGTTCCATTACAAATTCCTCTAAAACTGAAGTAAATTTTTGCTCAGAATCGACCCCAAACGAGAAAACGTAATATCAGCTGTAATTAAAAAAATACCGGTAGACATTCTGATTGATAGTGGCTCTGATATTTCACTTATTTCCGAGTTAGCACTAAAATATTTAAATTTACACAGAATACCGACTTTTCGTCAAATGCGAGGGATAGGAAGCCAAGAAATTGAATCAACTTCATACGTAACGGCTATAGTTGAACTTCCAGAGATATCATTAGAGGTTGATTTATTTGTGGTTCCATCCGAATGCATGAATGCCCCAGTGCTGATAGGTACTGATGTTTTAAATCGAAAAGGATTAACATACATTCGTTCTCACAATGCACAACGATTGTTTAGGTCTGAAGGTACTCCTTCTGTATACCAGGTAAATTCAACAGAGCCGCAGGTAGAAAACGTTAATACTCCTTTAGAAGGTGAAAATAAAACAAAATTAGCAAATATAATTTCAGAATTTTCTAATTTATTTATTTCTGGCACAGCGGTTTCCACTGTTAATACAGGTAGTATGGAGATAAAGTTAACTGCGACTACTCCGGTATATCACCGTCCCTACAAGCTTTCGGTGGACGAGAAGGCCAGGGTGCGCGACATTGTCGGCGATTTGCTCAGTAAGGGGATAATCCGAGAGTCACAGTCTGATTACGCTAGTCCTATCATCCTCGTCAAAAAGAAAGACGGGAGTGATAGGATGTGCGTTGATTATCGTGCGCTTAACGCTATTACGATTAAAGAGCGGTTCCCCTTGCCGCTCATCGACGACCATGTTGACAAACTTGGCAACTTCCGGTTTTTCACCAGCTTAGACATGGCGACAGGGTTCCACCAGGTTCCTATAAAAGATGATGAGTCTATCAGTAAAACCGCGTTCGTGACACCCGAGGGGCATTATGAGTATTTAAAAATGCCCTACGGGTTGGCCAATGCCCCAATTGTCTATCAAAGGATCATAACTAGAACGCTTAAGTCCTTAATAGACTCTGGCAAGGTTCTGACATACATAGATGATGTTTTAATCCTATCCAATTCCATTGAAGATGGATTACAAAATTTAAAAGCAGTTTTAATAATTCTCAGAGATGCAGGGTTTTCTATCAATCTTAAAAAATGTACGTTTTTGGCTACTGAGGTTGAATATCTAGGAAGATTAATTGGTCATGGTCAGGTACGACCGAGCCCTAGTAAAATCGAGGCGCTCATTAGGTCACCAAAACCAACCAATACGAGGGAGGTTCGTCAATTGTTGGGCCTTGCTGGTTATTTTCGGCGTTATATTTCAGGTTACGCATCAAAAACATCTTGTATTGCCAAATTGTTAAGAAAAGGCGAACCCTTTTTGTGGGGTACCGAGCAAGATACAGCTAGGGACTACATAATTCAATGCTTAACGAACGAACCTGTCCTAGCGATTTTTGATCCCAGCTTACCCACCGAACTACACACTGATGCAAGTGCGGTTGGCTTCGGCGCGATTCTACTGCAGGAGCATGTCGGTAAGAGAAAGAGAGTTGTTGGTTACTTCAGTAAATCCACCCAGGGCGCTGAATCACGATATCACAGCTATGAACTCGAAACGTTGGCTATTGTTCGTGCACTCCAGCATTACCGACACTATCTTATTGGTATTAACTTTAAGATAGTGACGGATTGCAACTCGCTAAAACTAACTGAAAAGAAGAAAGATTTAATTCCAAGGGTAGCCCGTTGGTGGGTTTACCTGCAAGATTTTCAGTTCACACTAGAGTACAGAAAAGGATGTCTAATGCAACACGCCGACTTCTTGAGCCGACATCCTCCTGTGCGTGTTTCACACATACGTAATCCCAATAACTGGGCAAAAATCGCTCAGACAGCTGACAATGAAACACAAGAGTTGATGGCTAGATTAAGAGATGGTCAATTAGATTCAACCAGGTATGAAATTAAAAATGATCTGTTGTATTATAAATCCACACCTATAGGAGAACAACCTAGGCTGTTATGTTTTATACCAAAGGGTCACAGGCTCAGCTTGTTACGAATTTTTCATGATGATCATAATCATATCGGTATAGACAGAACGACCGAGCTGATCCTGCGACACTTTTGGTTTCCTAGCTTAAGACAATTTGTACGTAAATATGTTAACCATTGTCTTGTCTGTCTGTCAAGTAAGAAGGTTCCTAGAGCCCCTTTGCAGCCAATAGAATCGTGGACAAAGTCAGACTTGCCTTTTAGTGTTGTACACACTGACGTACTGGGACCACTTCCAGAGTCTAATGGCTACAAACACATTTTATTAATTATTGATGCTTTCTCTAAGTATATTTTGATGTACCCAATTCATAGGCAAGATAGTGAAGAGTTGAAGAGGGCTTTCTCAAATGCAGTATCTTTATTTGGAACTCCGTCCACGATAGTTTGTGATCGTGGGCGGATGTATGACAGTACAGCCTTCCAACACTGGGTTAGTGAGCTGGGGTCTTCAATTCATTACATCACACCCGGCATGCATCGTGAGAATGGTCAGGTGGAGCGCTACTGCCGAACGGTCTTAAATATGTTACGTGTTGAAGTTGAAAGTAAGGGATTGCAGTGGGCTGATGCCCTGTGGAAAGTACAGCTCACTTTGAACATTACCAGGCATACCACCACACAAACCTCACCACTACAATTACTCGTTGGTGTGGAAGCGACCACACCAGTCATCAGGTCCTTGGTGCGAGACGTTGCATTTGAAGACTCCCAACCAAATCGTGAGGCTTTACTAACCATTCGACGACAGCGAGCTTCTAGTTTGCTTACAGATAATCAACGGCGCCAGGATGCCTATGTCAATGAGGGCCGACGACAACCACGCAACTTTGTCATTGGCGACTCTGTGTTTGTCATCAAAAGTTCACAAAGTACTGGAAAAATGGACTCCGGTATGCGTGGCCCATATAAAGTTACACGGGTACTTCCACATAATCGCTACGAGCTGGTATTAATTGCTGGCTCTTACGGCAAGAAGACTCAGGCTGCTGCCGAGAATATGGTGTTGTGGCGTGGCGAGTGGACACCCGAAACGTGCTCAGCTTTCTTTGAACATGGTAACTATCCATTTGGAGTACATGGCAAGCACAACGCGGGGCCTCTGTGCATGTACTCCATGAACACTATTAGTCGATACATAGCAAGCATAACGTGGGGCCTCTGTGTATGTATTCGATTAACACTATCAGTCCGGGATTCATAGCAAGCATAACGCGGGGCCTCTGTGTATGTATTTTCGGATTGAATAGTGTACTAAACTTGTGAACTTATAGTACATGATTGCTATAAATCCGCAAGTATGGCATGCAAACGCGGGGCCTCTGCCACAGAACTGAATGAAGGCGTAAGAACGATATCATTTTTACACTTCTTTTGGGTTTTCTCTTAAAGAAATAATGTATCGCGATTTATGGGAAGTCCGGATTCTCATTACTCGTTATACATTTGATCTTTACAGTATTTGTCTAGAGCTGTTTTGAATTAATATTTTTCTATGAATTACATTATTAAGCAAAAACATGACACTTATAAGATACAGCTCTAAGTGAATACTAATCGAGTTAATATTTGCGTTGAACAGTTTGAATGATTTTTTATTTTATTTTGTAGACTTAACGGGCGATGATGGTATTGATGACCGAGACTCTGATAGACCTGGTGGTGAAGGTGGTGGCACAGTCGAGGACGACTTAAATGCAGGAACGGCCGTCTTACAAGAAAATAGCAATGAGGAGGCTAGACCCAGTGGTGGAAGTATAAATACAAGCAGCGACTGACGATCGGGCTCACTTGGTTGGCGGCTTTCGGACGAGACGGACGTTTATTACTTTCTTTGTTCAGTATAGATTCAGTGTTTTAGTTTAGTTAGTGGTTTCAAAGTTGATTTAGAATTAGTTTAATCGTTTGGTTATAAATGTATCAGTGGGTAGTTAAATAAATAAATAGGTTCTGTAGTCGTACTGTTGTAATTTTTTTTTTAAAGTTAAATTCACGTGGTTTGTAAGAGTATTATATCGTTTAAAATGTATCGAGTACCGGACGGACAGCAAAAAAAGACAATCATAATTTAAAAAGAAATTGTTGAAAGTTGTTATTATTGGACAACATTTTGTGCAGGTAATCACTAATCACCCGCGCTGGTCAATATCTTCTGGTATTCTGGTCGATGGCGTTCAAACCGAGGAGTAGTCGGTAAACAAAACAGGGTGAAAGCATAATAGTTAATTCACCGTGTCACGTGGGTCCCGTGTGGCGCAAAGGTAGCGCACTTGCTCGGCAAGCGAGCAAGGGGCAGGGGGCAAAGGGCAAGGAGCAGGTTCGAATCTTGTCATGAGAGAATATTTGATGATGTTTGTTGTCTCCTTGTTTCCGCGGTTTCACCCAAACCCCGATGCCGCGCGATGTGTTATTCGAGGTCTGTAACTATCTATACGTGTTTCAAGTTTCATCGCAATCGGTTCAGTAGTTTTTGCGTGAAACATTAACAAAGTAACATACATCTTCCTATATCTATAACTTATTTCCATAAAAGGTTTTGTCCTGATTGACTGACTGATCATTGCACAGCCAAAACTGCTGAGAGCAGTTTAGTTGGGCTGGGCATAATCGGAAAGTTTGAAAATTTGAGAGTGTGTTCTTTATACAATGAAGGCAACCCACAAAAAAGGATTTTTGAAAATTCTCACGGGATCGGAACTTATGCGAGTAAAACCGCGGGACCCAGCTAGTAAATTTAGTAAGTAAACTGATTATTATTAATTACATACTTGCAAATTAAGTTTATAATATTAGTAGGATTTATTTGCTGTCCGTACACATGTAAGTAGTTAATAACTGTAAATACAAAGAGCTACTTTCTTCAACATCAAAAACAGTTGGGAACCAAAATCAAGTTCTCACTTATTAACAAAAACAGTCCTCAATTGTTTTTATAAGTATCTTTAATTTCATTTTAACTTTCCAATATTAAGAATCGATACCAAGTATTAATAGGGCTATTTTGTTTCTTTCATATTGAGCCGATTTCATAATATCCTTACTAATCATAATAAAACATGAGAAAGTTGGTAAGTATATTATGTATTTTATTACCTCTTTTGATCTCGTTCACGGAATTATGCGAATAAAACCGTGTTATCCGAGTAATTGACGAAAATATACGACAGTTCGCTTGCGTACTGGATCGAGACTAAAGCGAGTGAAACCATGTTGCGCAGCTAGTAAAAAAACTTAGATGAAAACAAAAATAGTAGATACGGTAAATTCTAACATTGTGTATTTGAAAAATGAGCTAGAATCACCTACATGAATTTTCATAAAATTATTGTATTTAAAAACATTTGTCTTTCAGGCATTTGTAAATAAGCAAAAAGGAATTCTTATGGATTTCAAAAAGATAATCGCAGTGTGACAGCACGTGCTCACGCGGCAACGGTTCAACATACGACTGAGGCTAGTGCGTCAGCTAGACGCAGTTTTATCGGCTCATTTTCCGAGACTAGGTAATGTATCTGCTGATTTTTGTTTTCATCTAAGTAAAAAAACAAGACAAGAGCCATAAATCATCTTTTATATGTTGAACAATAAAATGAAGTTTTCTATCACAAAGTTCATTAACTAAAAGCGACAGATAGCGTGAAAACTGAACACTGTCGTGATAAAATAACATAAAACTTGTTTTACGTAAGATACTGTTTCGTGTTTTTAATCAAGAAACAATAAATATCCCCTCCTAAATCTTAGTTAGATTAGATATTATTGGGTACTTCCCATTTGTCCCATCGATTATTTTATTTTCCATTTGTCCCATTTAATTTTCATAGTCAAAAAAGAAGATATTAATTAATATTTAAAAAAAAATAACCGATACAAACCTATCCTATCCTATTAATATTATAAACGCGAAAGTTTGCAAGTATGTATTTATGTATGTGACTTTACTCCTTCACGCAAAAACTACAGAACTGATGGCGATGACTTGGGATATAGATAGATACATAGGTATTTTTTTCCCGATATTCCCGAGGGAACGGGACTTACGCGGGACGTTTGTTTGATCAACATCTTTTGATTCCATTTAGATTGTCTATTGTTGCTGTTTTGATTGTTTTTTTGTCTAGTACCCATAGTACAAGCCTTGTGCTCAATTTGAGCCTAGATTATGCTGTATGCAACGTCGTGCAATATTTATTATATTCTGTTTCGAACGTCATTTGTTTCTGTTTCGATCGTCTATTATTATTTGCATTTTAACCGTTAATCGTGTTTTTTTTTAAAGAATAATATATAATCTGATTCTGCCAGTCAGAATGGAAACTTAGGATTCATGTTTCAGGGTGGAATTGGACCAACGAAAACGTAGGAAAGGAACACGATATTAAAATGTAGCACGCTTACTCACACTTACAAAATGCTTACTGCCGAACCTCCCAAGATTCAATTTCTTACAAGACTAACAAATACAATATTTTTAACGCAATATATAAATAAAAAAACAAAACATATTAACAATACATCAAATTATAAAAATAAACTTTTGCTCCCTACGCGAAAATAAACGCTATTCAAATCTCATAAAGTACAAATTAAAACTATCAACATCCAAGTTTACAAGCTTAGTAGCAGTCAGACGCGCGTTCAAGTCTTTTGTATGGAGAATGCAGCGTTGGTATTTCGATGTAGACAATAACTTTATATGAGTAGGTTCTAAGAAATGGAGGACAAATGGGGTTAATATGATGTTGTATGTGTTATGTGTTATGCACAATGCATACAAACACTCTGTATGTATGCATTGTGCATAAATATACTATGTAGTAAAAATATTTTACCTAGGCACTCCTAAAAACAAAATGGTGGGTACCAAACTTAAGTTTGACTGTCCCATTAATGGAACAAATGGGAATTATAATTTAACCTGCGTGTAGATTTTTCTTCTGGATTGAAATTAAACCCACGAGAAAGAGGTCTGTAAACATCTTGAAATGTAGAGCATGGATCAAATGCTAAAAATAATCGAATAAACGTGATTAAAACCCGAAAAATGAGTGTAATTTTAACCTAGGTAGGGACTTTCGGCGGGAAAGTGGAGACAACATGTCGTGCTCCAATTTTATTTTCGTTAAACTATGTTGTAAACTCGGTTAAATTGTATAATTTTGGTGGAATCTTATTCAATTTAGTTCCGTGAATATGCACAAGTGTAGTGAAAACAAAATTGAGTGTTAAACATGGACTTTCCGTCGTTCGCGCCGAAGGTCCTTGAAGGTTATAGTAAAGTTGCCACCGCTTTACCATAGCCCCTGACTTGAAACTATAGGCCCGATCGGGCTAATTTCATGCAAAATACTTGATACTGGCAAGATGTACAAGATGTACAACGCCAAAATTATAATAAGAAGAAACTTGAAATATTCTAAAACTTGACCCTGGCTGTTCCAAATTGGCCATATCGGTCTCAGACCGAAATAAATAAAAAAAAAACCTAGGTATCAATCAGGCAAACAGGCAGGTCCTAGAACCTCTGAGGTTATAAAAAAACGTTCTTTTGCATTTGTATTTATTTTATTTTATTGGAATATGTGGCAATACCGAAGAAATATTATGTCGGTTGTCGAAAAACTTTTTAGTAGTACAAATCTACAAATTTCTCTTAGAGACCAACATATTATAGGTTGAAGAATCAGAAACTTCGCATATTATTATTAATTTTGTAATAATACATTTTGTACTACTGAAATCAAGTTAAACCATTTTCCGATCAACGCGGCAATGTCTAGTGAATACTACTTCCTATTTTCAAATTTCCCTGTATTATATGTACCTACATACTAGAACATATATACAAGTATGTACTTCCCTAATAAATCAATGTATTTAATTAGGTAAGCGTAGAATTTCACTAATATCGCGTGATCAAATCGAAATTGAATATCATTTATAGGTACAGGGTGTTGGAGTATATTGGAGTAGAATATTTCTAAAATAGTTCGAATTACAAAAAAAAATTTCGCCTAGACGTGTAGAACAACGTATGTAAGTAGTTGCTCTTTAAACTGAATCATCCTGTATACGCAAATCTACGTTTTTTAATACCAAAAAAAAAAATTTTATTAAGGTGTTTCTAATTTTAATTGCATTTTATTTTCAAAATAGTAATTTGTAGTGCTTTATATTAGAATTTGTAATTTTTGATTATTGTTGGTAAAATAGATAATAGACCGACTAATTTTTCTTGTAATTTCTTAAAATATAAAAAAAAAACACCGTACTTGATATTCTAAATAAATATGTAGCGAATAAGCAAAAACAATGCACTTACCATAAAAAAAAAACTATTTAAAAACGGTTAACTATCAAGTATGCAATGTTAAACCACTAATACACAAACACAGCACGGTCCGTGACACAACCACTCTCTTCGAGCGTCCCCGCGCAACTGAATTCAAGTTTACTCTGTACGTTGTCCCGATGCGTACGCGCAGGCTATATTTTGATATCACTTGCATAAGGCTTGATTAAGTAGGTATTTGATCAAGGGCCCTGTGTCACAGAAAAATAAAAAAGGTTTTTTTTGATGAAGTTATAGTGATAGGTGGAAGATGTTCCTGATAATGTTCATGCTATGGAGAGAGCTATGCTCGGGGTTTCTCTACGGGATCGAATCAGAAATGAGGAGATACGTAGAAGAACGAGGTTTACCGACATAGCCAAACGGATTAGCTCTTTGAAGTGACAGTGGGCAGGACATATAGCACGGCTTTTTCTTCCGTTTTCGCGATGTTAGAATGAAATTAAACCCAACACGGTTGTAAATGAGTATAATTCTGAAAATATTTTATCAGCAAAAATGCACGAACGCCAATACCGATATGCTTTTACGAGATTTTTTATCCACCTAGGTGGAAAACAGGTAGATAACTAAATCTACGCCAAATATTCAAAGTCACGTTGGGCGAATTTATCTTCACGTTTCAGCAATAAGGTCACCCAATCAATAGCTATATGTGTGCAATATAGCTTTGAGTTCACTTTGTGTATAAATTGCTTTGTCTTAAGTGACTGACTGACTGATTGATCGATCAACGCACAGCCTAAACCGCTGATAGTAGAGAGCTAAAATTCGGAGAGTGTGTTCTTTATATGAAGGAGGCATCCGATACAAGTGTTATCCGAAATTCCAATCCGACGCGCCACAGAGGCCGCGAACTGTATGAACTGTAGGCCATGAACTGTATGGTTTATACAAACCATACAGTTCATGGCGTGAATCGAACCTGCTCCCCTCGAACAGGTGTTCAACCGCCGCGCCACAGAGGTCGTAATAAAACGACGACGGATAGAATGTGGCAGCTACATTGTACGACGACTGGAAAGCGCCTCGATATCGCTTCTCGAATGCCAATGACGCGCGACTTCTTCACTGATTACCTGCAGTTATCGTGTTTGTACTATTGGAACTCGATTCATATTCTAACTCGAATGAAAGTCACCAGAAAAATGACAACATTACATAAACTAGTGTGAGATGAGGAGAGTTGGAAGCCTTCAGTTTAGCTGCTAGAATTACTAGGTTTCACTTTTCAGTTTTAATATCTGGTGTGCTGAAATAATGATTCTATCGGGTGCAGGGACTTGGAAACACTTTCGAATAAAATTTTGTTGTTTTTAGCTTCTATTAGTTATTTTAATAACATTTAACGACCATCGTTGCAACAATTAACGACATTCCCCGGCCGTGTGGCCAAGACAAAACAAATATTAAAAAGATAATAGTGTTCATGAAACAATATAATGTCAATAAGCATCCAAGTAATAAAGATGCCATCCAATTTGTTAAATATCGTAAGGGGCTTTTAGAGTTGGTTTAAAACAAACTACATGATCACAAAAAAGAAAAAAGCCCATGAATTTCTTGTGGTTTCTTCTTATCGGAGGGCGCGTTCCGAAACCACACTAAAATCATAGTCATAATTCGTCTGAATGAATAAAATGATCCCGCGCCGCGCCGACTAAAGTCTACTACGAATTTTCGTTGGCGTGAAAACAAGGCAACTTCGAGTTCAACATAGTAGGGGTGCCGGCAGCAACAAATGCAGCAGCATCTCCAATCACGCAATACCGTTGCGTGCTTATCTCGACACCACAGAATGATCTGGTTTACAAACTGGGGATTGGGATGCCGACGTTTTGGCATCTTTCTTTATTCATGAGATTAGTTAGGTATGCTCTTTCATTTGATACCCCACTCGGGTATATTTGAAAATATTCGGTTTTTATTTCTCACCCGCGTAAGTCCCGATCCTGTCAGAATATCGGGATCAAAAGTAGCCTATGTCACTTCTCGATAATGTTTGTCTTGTAAGGAAATATTTTTTGAAATTAGTCTAGTCGTTTTTGAGTTTTTTTTTGCACGACGTTGCACATAACGCAATAGTTTATTCATTACAAACATACAGAGACACACACACACACACAAAAATACAAATCTTTCCTCTTTATAATATTAGTGTAGAAGTGTAGATATCTTTTGAACGGCTAAACCTATTTTCTATTCCTATCAACCAAAAAGAAAACCGAAATCGCTTTATACGTTTGTAAGCTACGTTACGATGCCACATACATGTACACAGACAGACAGTCACGTCAAACTTATAATATAACACCCTTATTATTTATTCGGGGGTTAAAAGTGGAAACATGCTAAAGTTTGGATCTTTTGATGTTTGCTTCTATTCTTTCTTTCTTGCTGGTATTTTACTTTTAGGAAGTTATAAGTGGGAGGGAGGCCTTTGCCCTGCAGTGGGTCAAAATAGGCTAAAAATAAAATAAACAATAATAAGTTATAACGACGGAGAATAAACAATATGCTATATCTCATTTTTTTCGATTTTCGTTTTATTGCATATTCGTGCATTAAGCGGCTAAGCGCAGGTGCCTGTGAAGATACTAGACCCCTAGGTACAAAATAACGACTTGTGGCAATATCTATTATGTAAATCTAATATTTTTTTGTTGACAATATATTCTATCTCAACTAAAACACGCCTGTTCCTTGCCAACCAGTGCAACAATATGTCACATGCGGACGATTGTAATTGTTTGTAGCTCGATCCAACAAGTTCTTCGTGAAATTAGATAATAAATTAAAAATAAAATGTATGATTTAAATAATTAATTATTTAAATCATACATTTTATTATTAATTTACTATCTTTTAAAGTAGGGTTTGTTTCCTTAGTCTCCCTCCATCTATTCTGTGTCGTCCCACCACTAAGTTTTCTTGTCACATTTCCGCCCTCCCTTTAGCCAAGCACCTTCTGCGCCAAATCAGTAATAGATACCTGAATTCTATCCCAGCGGACCTTTACTTTTTCGATTCCAGCATTAGCAGTATTAGCACATTTGTCGCCGATAGCTGCGGCGAGCATCTGGGACTTAGCTGCATCAAGCATTCACCTTCGGCTTTAGCTCTGACTTAGTTCCTGTCATTTGTCTTTGGGCTAGACACATAGATCCACGACAAAAAAACGGTGTTGAGCAGTAAGACTTTCATCGGGTACGAATTTGCAGTTAGCCACGTCACCACGTGGCTGATTTGACATCTCCTAGTAATTAGGAAATTGTATGGGTAGCGTGCTTCCCACTAACGTAGGTGATCAAGTGGTCGGACTTCTTTTTGAAATACGTAGAATATTATTATATTTCCCTTTCGCACTCAGCCGGATCCATATCCTCCATGAACATGATCAAATTCCGCCCGATCAATGCATTTCACCCTATCCTGTGTAGACCAGCTTGTAGCCTTTTCTAATGAGCCAGGATCTGCTGCCTTTTCATCGAGTCTCTGGTTAGAACGCCATGGCTACCATCCACCTGGAAAGTACGTTGGATAGCTATCCAACGTACTTTTCTTTCTTTAAAGTTGAACGCTCCAGAGAGCTCTCTCGCGCGTTCTATTACCGTGGCAATTATTGCACGATGGAAAACGAATTTTCATTTTATTAAGGAGTCGGGGCAAATTCGGGGCTCGCAACAGCGTCTGACCTTCCAACTCCCAAAGGGAAAGTCTGCGCCAGAGCCTCATCTGTACTTCAGCAGGTGCACCAGATTGCAGGCGAGGTTTAATTATGAACAAGGAGCTTAGTTTGCTCCGCACATACCTAATGTAATATCTTTCTTAGATGACCATTCGATATGTTGTTAATCTGCTCGTAGGATGGATGCCAATCGTAAGTGGTGAGTGGGCCAGGTAGGCTGAACCCTCAGGGAGCCCGTGACCTGAGTATAAAATCCAGTGAGGCCTCTTCATCCTTCAGCCACTCACGCCCCTGTTGCCCCCTGGCTGTAATTTGCTCGGCTTCATTTAGGGTGGCCCAGTTTGTGAGTTGGCGAGTCTCCGTCTGCCATTTTTACGTGTATTTTTACGCCATAGTCCCCATAGTTCCCCCCAGTATCCAATCCACTACCAACCCATTTTCTTAGCCCAAGTAGTTTTCATCCGTAATTTACACAATAGTACTATCCAAACCGGGGGTTGTCCTTGGCTGCATTTTATAGTGTAGACAGGGATAACCGCTGGTTTGGTGTTCATTTCATACTTTGCGATTAAAATTGTGACTGAAACGGGCCTCTACGTGTTGGCTTCGGCCCCACGCACGCCTTCCAAAGGTCCGGGGCTCCATAGCCCCGTGAAACGGAGACGTTACAAAAAATAATAGTTGCAAAACCTTCTATCTCATAAAACTTTTATCAAAATAAAAAATAAATTGAAACAATTCCTGCTATGTAGTCGTTTCTCCAAAACCAGCAATTTTTCACCATATCTAATAATATAGTCTTATTTCCAATTCCTTTATTATAAAATAAATGCATAACAATATTTCAAAATTTTACGTTGTATTAAATAAAACGTTTTTTTCGCCTCCTGTAAAGTAGTGTTTTTTGAGATATAGCATATTGTTTATTCTCCGTCGATAAGTAGATTAGATATAACATCAGAAGGAAGACAGTTTGTAAACAGCCACTGGTAACGCCACCGCAAACTCAATGATGTTTTTGACGTTTCAGTTGTCATTCATCGTTGTTATTTAAGCCCCCGCAGCGATGCTCATTTCATATTTACGGTAGACGTAACAATGATGTCAAAACGTTTCTGTGTACGCAGACTCTAAATTGCAACTATTTTACCTATTAAATAATTTTATTATTAACTATGCACAAATCACCTTTTCAACGGTTAATTTAATTACTATGCGACTTCGGAAACGCGCCCATACATGAAAAGAAGTCACAAGAAACTCATGGGGTACTTTTTGTGACTTCTTCTCATTGGACATGAAACGTTGAGCGTTGTAACTAAATGCTAAAAGTTATAAACACCACGCGATTCAAACCGAAAAATGTATTTAATTTTAATTCAACATTACATCGCGAAAACAGAAGAAAAATTTACCTACGTTTTCCAATAATATTGTAAATAGTTGCACCCCGCGGTTTCGATCGATCGATCGAAAGTCCGAGTCCCGATCCCGACAGAATATCGGGACCAAAAGTAGCCTATGTTACTCCTCTTTAATGTAGCTTTCTATTGGTGAAAGAATTTTTTAAATCTGACCAGAGTGGTTCTTGATATTAGCGCGTTCAAACAAACAAACTGTTCAAGAAGAAAAGAAAATGATGAGAAGAGAAGAAAAGTGATTTTAATCACTGTATGTTTTCCAAATAAAATAAATAATAAGTTTAGATTTTTGTTTGTTTTGTTTAATTTATTGATTGTCTGGATATTTGTGCAATAACAGATACCTAGGTAGTTTATAACTTGTATTTATACACACGAAGAATACTTTTTACCCGAGTGTAAGGAAAGGTATAGTTAATCCCGGTATTTTGATGGCTGCGGAAAATACCCGAGTAAACGAAAGGTACAAGTAACGCCATCTAACGTAGTACTAATGATTTATACAGTGAAAGTAAAGCGAGTAAGGAAAACTTAAACCCCTCTTTGTTCTTGCCTCTACAAACTTGGGCATCTTTACAAAGTAGTTTAAGTGGTTGTTACTAGATGGCGCTGATATAAAAAAAACGAATTGTGTTATTTTGATCACTTCTGTTAAAAACAGGCTACCAACTTAGACGATTGATGAACATGATCACAATTACAAAAAAACGGGGCAAGTGCGACACTCGCGCATAAAGGGTTCCGTACCACTATCACAATTGGATACGGAACCCTAAAATGGTTTACAACAACCAATTTTTAAATTTTATAGGAAAATATGAAATATTTATCTTCGATTCTTACTCCCATCAAACGACCGAATCACTCAAAAAAAAAACCTTGGCACAAAGAAAATCTGAAACGTAGAAGAAACTCTTTGGTAAGTAAGGCAGACTGGTATATTTGACAGATAGGGCAGCCATTTTGAATTCCATGACCAACTCGATTTGTCCTCCTGTCCCTGTTCCTGTCCTGACTCCTTGTTATTTTTGAAACACGTTTGTTGTATGGGAGCCCCTCTTAAATATTTGTTTTATTTTGTTTTTAGTATTTGTTGTTGTAGCGGCTACCGAAATACATCTTCTGTGAAAATTTCAACCGTCTAGCTATTACGGTTCATGAGATACAGCCTGGTGACAGACAGACGGACAGACGGACAGACGGACAGACGGACAGACAGACAGCGAAGTCTCAGTAATAGGGTCCCGTTTTTACCTTTAGGTACGGAACCCTAAAAACCACGCCATTAAAACCGAAAAAGTAGACCCTGTTCGTTTAGTGTGGTTTCTTCTTACTTGATGGCACTTTCCGAAAAATCACAATATTATCGTAAAACCTACTAGTTTTTGAGACGTTTCAAATTGATCATGTATTATATGTATTGTATATTATATTAGACACGCTTTATACTGTGTAGCCCCGGCATAGAATAGGGTTACCCCATCTCATCTCGTGGGTGTCGTAAAAGGCGACTAAGGGATCTGAGGGAGATTAGCAAACCTTAAGTTCTCCCCGCGCGGTGGCAGATAAACTGCTTGATCCCTAAGAGGGTTGGTGTCAGGCAGGCGGCCGGCCGTAAAAACATTGCCAAATCTAATTGCAGAAGGTATGGTCAATGATGACTTACCGACTGCGCCGACCCCAAATAAAAAAAAAACAATTTGGGGTTTAGCGGACCCCGCGCTCCCGAAAGGGATGCAACCGGGAACATCGCTCGGATGAGAAGATTAGACACGCTTTTCAAGGAATAAATATGGTAGCTGAAGATTTTGATTATTTTTTGAACTTATTAGATATTTTTCGGTTTTAATCGCGCGGTGTTTATTACTTTTAGCATAGTTTCAACGCCAAACGTATTGGGACCTTTACAGGTCCCTTCTTCAGGATTGACACATCCTCAATCCTTTTGACATCGCGAAAACAGAAAAAAATCTATGTTAACACATTTTGCCACTTTCTATCCTAATATTCCCATGGGATCGAGACATAAGTGCGTGTAGGTAAACAATAAATCACGCTCAAAATCATAACACTTCTTTTCCGTCGTCGGGTAAAAACACATTTTAAGGTAATTAATCAAAGCCAAACACAGATAAGCAAATTAATATCTGAAATAGTGTTAACGGTTGAAGCTTGAAGAGCTACTTAGACCTGCATCCAGTTATACGAGTAATTTAGGAGTGTCTGTAGAGGGCACTTCCGATTTTAAATAAATCTACGGTCCATGCTATAGACGCAAGCGTTTATAGTTTCATAGAGGCGGTGGGGGATTACACAATACAAGCAAGTAGCTGGCACACTTACACCCGTATTTATAGAGTCCCGATCCCGCAGGATTTACGGGATAAAAATAATTAAAAAGGAAATGTCTTTCTCTAAGGTTCTATTTATCTACATACCAAAATTCATGAATATCGGTTCAGCGGTTTAGGCGTGACAGCGTAACAGACAGACAGAGTTACTTTCGCATTTATAATACTAGCTGCGCCCGCGGTTTCACGCGCGTAAGTCCCGATCCCGCGGGATTTACGTGATCAAAAGTAGCTTATGTCCTTCTTCAAAGTCCTATTTTTTATATCCAAAATTCATCAATATCGGTTCAGCGGTTCATTTATAATATTAGTAAGATTAGTAAGATAAGATTCGAGAATTTACTTTAGCTAAGTAATGCATTTGTCTCGCTCTTGCCAGTGGTTTCCAACGTCAACGATAAGGCGATAGAGAATTCTCATTATAAATACGGGTGTTAAACCCACTGTCCACGTAAACAGCACGTCGTCGTACTTCGCATGACGAACGCAAGCCAGTCCATCGACAGAAGAATGATTGTTTCTACGCAAGGTCCCCACTTGAAGGTCAACATTTAGTCTTGCAGGGCGGGGTCCGCTGTAGCATCAGACCACTCCCAAGAGAACGGTCCGGGATCAGTTATAGACAGATCGTGTCCCTAAAGCAATATAGTGTTCGGTTCTCTTAAGGAGAGCTGCTTCGTGCCCAAATAGCAATATCGGTTGTCCAGACAGATACCGGAGCAATAAAGCCACACAGCAGCGCTTTGGCACAACCCCTGATACAATTTGTACTATCAATATAATATCGTCAGTGGAAAGGCTACTTTGCTAAAGCGCCACATGGGCCAAAATGAGTTTTTTATATCATTGGATTGGGTTTTTTTTTCTGCGTCGATTGATGTCGGTTTCGTGTCAATCGGAGCATATTTTTGGTGCTTAAGCTTTCCAAAAAATTGAAGAATTGATAAAAAATCAATGACTAAAACGACCTTGTTACGGTGTTTTTGCAACGAAGGTCGCTTAAGAGCTACAATATTGGTTTCGTAGCGCCTAAGTGATTTTTTCTTTACCACATTTTATTATCTTCTGTAGTATAAGCACAATTGCTTTTCTTCAATTTTGTTGACATAACTATATTAGCAATTTTAGATGACTGTAGTTTACTTTATTGTAGGCTATTAGCTGTTTTTGCTTTCTATTGTACAAAATTATTTGGCGCTTTAGCAAAAGTCCCTGCACAAAAGTCCCTACATAACAACAGAAGCGTGGAGTTGTAAGTAATTTCTATTGTCTTATGTTTGCTTACTCTCGCTACGTTAGTGAAAATAATATTTTGAACTAGAGTATTAATATTCTAGTTAGAAAAAATAAAAAAGTATATTTTAAAGATGTGAGGTAGTTAGGAAATGTTAGTAATGTGGAGTGCGAGGCATTTTTTAAGCGTTATATGCGTAGGATGGCATCTGGTAGGATCGAAACCCGACTGCCTTTTTTTGACTGCCCTCCGCTGCTGGGAGAATCGAGGGCCTTGGCAGAAAAACGGTTGTTGGCCATGGAGCGTCGAATGTCGTGCCACCCGGTACTTCGGGAGAAGTATATCGAGTTCATGCGCGAATACGAGTCCTTGGGCCACATGTCGCGGGCGACTGTCGAATGAACAACGACAGATCACTTTTTTCTGCCTCATCACGCGGTGATGAAGGCCTCAACTGGAAAATTGCAGACGGTGTTTGACGGAGTGGCACCGATATACATCCTGACGACAGGAGATTTCAATTGATACTTTGGCGGGAGCACCCTGACGATCCGGTGATCGTTTATGAGCTCAACACTAACACGTTCGGCCTGAAGTCGAGTCCCTTCGTCGCTATCCGCTCACTGCTGTCGAGATTGTTGCGCTATGTGCACAAGGAACTGTCGCCCACGGTGGACATCCGATATGTCTATGCATGGTCCGGCACTCAAGTAGGTAGTCCTAGCGTTGCTACGTGCAGCGTCTCACACGCTGGAGACATTGGTGGCCAACCGGATATGTCAGGTACAGAACGCCTGTCTGGACTTCATTTGGAAACATGTTCCTGCGAGCTGGAATCCCGCGGATTGTGCCTCTCGAGGAACTGAAATTGGTGCAGCATAAACTCTGGTGGGGACCGGAATGGTTGACGGAGCCCGAATCATCATGCCCAGTTAACGTGATCGATGGCTCTCTATCCTTGTTGCCCGGACTGAAGGTTCTTGCGTTAACGAATGAACCGAAACCAGACCCGAACTGGTTGACGGCTCGATAGAACAAATTAAACAAGCTGTTAGGCGTGACCTACTGGATCAGGAGATTTGTACATAACTGCTGGCAGCCGAGCAAGAAGCAACTGTCGCCTATTGCGAGCGTTGAAGAACGCAGAAGTTCGCTCTTGCTTTTGATCCGGTTGGTTCAGGCTGAACGGTTCGAGGACGAACTAAGGATTCTGCGCACAGGAGGCGCAAAGCTTAAGGGAGCGGTCTCCCTTAAGCTTTGGCTTAACCCATTTCTGGACGGAGGTGGACTGCTACGCATTGGAGATCGACTTAGGAATGCTGACCTGCCCTTCGGTAGTCGTCATCCACTTTTGCTAACCAAGGTGGAGCTTTTAGTCTCTGATAGACACTTGAAGAATGCACACGCGGGATGTATGGCATTACTTGGAATTTCACATCGGGAATTTAGGATTTAGTCTTCCCGACAAGTGGTTCGCAGCGTCCTATTTCGATGTTTGGCTTGGTACAAGGTAGAAGCCTCCACAATGCAACCACATATCTTCCGTCGGACCGGGTTTGTCAGACGGCTAGGCCGTTCGACGGGGTCGGTACCGGACTTTTTGGGGTCAAAACGATCACCTATCGTAACAAGAGGGACACGAAGGCGTATTTGTGTGTTTTTGTCTGCCTGGCCACTAAGGCCGTTCACCTGGAAGTGGTATCGGCTTTTACAACGGAAGCCTTTGTCGCCACGCTAGATCGTTTTGTTTCGCGTCGAGGTTTGCCGCTCTGTCCCGTCTCCTCTGATCCGATCCGAATGACTTGGAAGTCCTGACATCTGGTCATATTTTGGTCGGACATCCGCTTACGGCCCTGCCCTGGATGAGCGCAGACATCGGTTGTCTCGCTTTCAAATGTTGGAACAAATGGGTCAGGACTTGTGGCTTTGCACTTGTGTAAACTAATCACAGTAAAAACAATTAGTCAGTAAGACATTGCAATTATAGTATTTCCTAATTTAAATCAAATAAGCAATTTTATTACTTTACAAACATCTAATATTTGACTAGGTTTGTAAGTGTTAAGATAAATTGCTTAAATTACATTTGCAGTTATTCCTTTCTTAAGCAATTTTTCTTTACGAAGTTTTACTACGTGTAGCAATAATAGTTAGCATTTTTTCATTCCATAACTTCATACATTTCTAGTTTATTAGTATTTTTTCTTTATTTGGTTAAAGGTTATAGCTATTAATTAGCAAATTGCAACGACTAAATTTGAGACAATAATGGTAGATTGGCAATATTTTCCTGACCAACATTTTATTATAAGCCACGTGATTTTTGCTTAAGCGACACTTATTTTACGAACCAGGGGACCTATAGATCTAGAAACAGCTACTAATTGCGAACGCAAGTATAAATATATACATATATTAATATGAACTCGTTGTGGTTAAAGGAAAAAAAGATATGAATTTTTTTTCGTAAAAAAAAACTTTAAACCTCATTTCCCAAAAGTACCGTTTTGGCGCTTCAGCAATGTCGCCTTTCCACTGACGAATGTAATAGCATCCCCACTTGACGACCAACATTTGGACTTGCAGCCGGGGTCCGCTGGCATAGAGGCGTGACAGACACCAAAGGGGTTTTAGTGGGTATACGTCTGGCCACCTATACCATTTCAGGTTAGATCCCCTCTGGCCCCTACTCACCGAGCCACTCTACCCTGGGAGTGGGCAGATTGTCATCTCCCTTGAAAAAAACAAGTACGTGACGTACCTACTAGCCTCAGTCGTATGTGGGACTGTTGTCACGTGAGCATAATGTACTGGCACACTGCGATTCCCGATTCGGATTTCGCTTGAGTGATTGCTATCTCGATCGCGCTGCAGCCTGGAGCGTCTCTCTATCTCTGTCATTGGATTACAATGTACATGCCATTGGGAATATTTTTGTGGGGGTGTGTGTTTGCATGTAGGTGTTTTTAGCTCATTTTACGACTACGCAATCTTCTTCTTCTATCTACCTTCTTCTATCTTTTATCTATATCTATCTATCTATTACTATTATAAAGCGGAAGAGTTTGTTTGTTTTTTTGTTTGTTTGTTTGTTTGAACGCGCTAATCTCAGGAACCACTGGTCCGATTTGAAAAATTCTTTCGGGGTTGGATAGTCCATTTATTGAGAAAGGTTATAGGCTACTTTTGATCCCGATATTCCCACGGGATTGGGACTTATGCGGGTGAAACCGCGGGGAGCTGCTAGTTACTATTATAAAGCGGAAGAGTTTGTTTGTTTTTTTGTTTGTTTGTTTGTTTGTTTGTTTGTTTGTTTGTTTGAACACGCTAATCTCAGGAACCGCTGGTCCGATTTGAAAAATTCTTTCAGTGTTGGATAGTCCATTTATTGAGGAAGGCTATCGGCTACTTTTAATCCCGATATTCCCACGGGATCGGGACTTACGCGGATGAAGCCGCGGGATGTTAGAATATGGGAACCGCATCTTCCCCTATAAGAACATCATTGACGTGAACTCTCTTCATTTCACAACATGAACCAAACAGCATTGGTATCCGCAGTCTCGGTCCAATGCTCTCACTACAATACCAATACCAATACTTGTTTCTCGGTACAATGCTTCTGCTACCACACCACAAGTGCTTTATAATTGAATTGTTTATTTACGTAACTTATTGAAGAACTAATTGTTTTCTAGTAAATAAACCATTGACATTTGACTAATTGAATAAATTGAATATTTTCAGACTTCTTTTAAGTCGTTTTCTTGAGTATTCTTGTACCTTTTCAAGCACCAAATACTACTTTCCATTTGGCCTTTGGTTTGGTCTCCTTACCACTCTGTGCTGTGCCTTACCAATGCTGGCACACGGTGCACGAGCCAGCATTGGTAGCATATCGAGAAAAATCGCATATAACGTTTATGTACTAGCTTACATAGGATACTTTTAATCCCGATATTATTACGGGATACGAAACCGCGGTACGCAACTAGTGTAAAATATATCTATACTTCGTCTTTTAATTATTATAGACTACGATTTGAAACATCTTCCTAAATAAAATACGTCAAATATAAAGAACTTACGTCAGACCATAGTCTCAAATTAAAAACATACTATAGAAACAAAATTTAACCCAACAACTCCAATTCAAACACCTTCTCGATCTAAAAACTTCTCAAAAGAACTTTAAAATGGAACAACTATCTGGAAAATAGGCTTATCGCTTAATTTTCAATTCGGAAGGCTCGCCAAATCTCCTCTAAAGCCTGGCTGGGGAATAAAAGAAACATCACAGGAAGTGCGGGCCTCGTTAGCTAGCGGCTAACGGGCAGCGGCGCTAATACAGCCTTCAATTCTCGAATTTAAACTGAAATACGGTGGGGATTTTCTTTTTCGTTTTTAGTTGGAAGGATTTTAGAGCGCAATGGTTTGTTGGTGTAGGTATTTTGGTTTGTTTAATTGAAATTGAGATAATGTTGTTTTTTGTTCGGTTGTTTGGTCATTAGCCGCGGCTTACTATCTAACTATCCTGCTGCAAAGGTTGTCGGGAACGCTTAGGGATGGGTTATTTTAGTTTTGGTGATTTTGTTTTTTTTTTGTTTTCTTTAGTTAAGAGGAGTATATACGCCAACGACCTTGAAACTGAAAATCCCTATCGGGCTCATCGAAAATTGTTGATTATTTCATGACGGAATGTCGTAGAACTTTTTTTTGTGCACAGATTGTAGGTGACATTGTTTCATACATTTTGGTGTAGTTTTAAGACAAGAACCTCCTATTGGTGCAAAGCCTATCCAAATTTTAGACAAAAAATGTCTGATTTGGCTAAAATGTCGATAGGCTTCAATACGTTTAGACATATTTGTATGGAAACTGCACTAAAATATCGGAAACAATGTCGCCTACAATCTGTACACAAAGGAAAGTTCTACGACATTCCCTCATGAAATAATCAACAATTTTCGATGCGCCCGACATGGATTTTCAGTTTTTCAGAATAGGGCCCTTAAGTTGACAAAAAAGTGACCTGGACCTTAACCGCAGGTGAAGAGGAAAGGAGAGTAGTGGGTATTGAACACCACACCCAAAGGTATATGCCACCAAAGTTTATTAATTCGTTTGGTTTCCCCATGGGCACATTGATTAGTTGATTACATAATAATAATTACTGAGCTAATGGCGGCCATATTTTGTCGTATCGCAAAGTAGGCAAAAAGTGTGTATTTTGATGTTTTCTTTCGATTCGTATACGAATCGAAATGATGTTTTGTATCATTTTCAAACAATTTCTTTTCAAAATTTCACTTATCTTTATTTCCGAAACATGTCAATTTAGGACACTGGCCTCTTCCTACCTTCCCTTATGAATAAGCCACAAGTGAACTATATTCTAGGACAGCGTGCTACATATTAGACTCATCATCATCATCCGAGTGTTGTTCCCGGTTGCATCTCTCTCGAGAGCCCGGGGTCCGCTTTCCTACTTTTACGTCTCCACTTCGCACGATCTTCGGCATCCCGTGTAGTGAGGCCATTAGCACGCATATCCGATCTTACAACGTCAAGCCAGCACTTCTTGGGTCTTCCCAATCTGCCGCGGCCGGGCGGAGGCGCCATTGCAAGACATTTGTTTCCCACGTAACTAGCCGGTTTCCGTAGAACGTGGCCGTACCACCGTAAGCGGCATTCTTGCAGTTTGTCTGCAATGTCTCAGACATGAAGGCTGCCCCTGATGATGCGGGAGTTTTTGACGCGGTCTTTTCGCGTCACTCCACACATCCAGCGCAGCATCTTCATCTCCGTGACAAGCAGCTCCTGCTTATGTCGCTCAAGCAATGGCCACGCCTCACTACCATACAAAAGGACAGGTCTAATGATCGTTTTATAGACATATTAGACTAGACATTACTAAATTTACACATATTTCCTGGCAATACCAAAAGCCCCGAGGAAACGTGGAAGACACCGCTTCACATGGATGAGCACAATTTAAAATGACTTGAAAATGAACAAAATTGACCCAAGGACGACCCAGAACCGACAACTTCGGAGAGACTTGATTAGGAGAGCCGACCCCAATTGAAAATTGGAATAAGGCCAGGCGAAGAAGAGAAGATCTAGTGGCATAGTACCAAACGCTTGCCTACCAGTTAAGAGGAGTATATACGCCAACGACCTTGAAACTGAAAATCCCTGTCGGGCTCATCGAAAATTGTTGATTATTTCATGACGGAATGTGTGCACATATTGTCACCTACAATCTGTGCACAAAAAAAAGTTCTACGACGGCTCTCCTAATCAAGTCTCTCCGAAGTTGTCGGTTCTGGGTCGTCCTTGGGTCAATGTTGTTCATTTTCAAGTCATTTTAAATTGTGCTCATCCATGTGAAGCGGTGTCTTCCACGTTTCCTCGGGGCTTTTGGTATTGCCAGGAAATATGTGTAAATTTAGCAATGTCTAGTCTAATATGTCTATAAAACGATCATTAGACCTGTCCTTTTGTATGGTAGTGAGGCGTGGCCATTGCTTGAGCGACATAAGCAGGAGCTGCGTGTCACGGAGATGAAGATGCTGCGCTGGATGTGTGGAGTGACGCGAAAAGACCGCGTCAGAAACTCCCGCATCAGGGGCAGCCTTCATGTCTGAGACATTGCAGACAAACTGCAAGAATGCCGCTTACGGTGGTACGGCCACGACATGGATTTTCAGTTTTTCAGAATAGGGCCCTTAATATAATAACTATGGACGGCTACTAACCAACTTTAAACCGTTGTAGATCCCAAATGGTTACATTAAATGAAAAATGGTTAAAGAAACCTAACAACAATTTTTGAATACCTATTCAACGATACGATAAAGTAGACTGACTATATCCACTTGATATAGTCAGTCTACTTTAGTTTTTTTCTTTTTTACAATAAGGCGTTTGGTAGCCGCCATCTTGAATTTCAATAACTGTCTTGTCGTTAGTGACACTTGCGGGGCTAAGAGGAAGCGATTGACGTAAGAATCATCAAAATCGGTCTATCCGTTTGGCCTCTGGAGCGCCACATAGGAACAAATATACATACATAGACTGGTAAACACATAACCCTTCCTTGCGTCGCGCAATCGGGTAAAAAACAAACATACAATCTAAACCCATCCAAATTACACAGCAGATAAAATCAATGATCGACATTCTAGTAAAGTTTTAATCTCGAATGAAAAAGAGAATCCTTTAAGACGGAAAGTTGCCAAAAAGGCAATTTTACTTACAATCTTTAAGTTTTCAGTTTCGATCGTGGCGTGAAGTTTTCGCATTAATCACTGTGACAACGATCGGACTGGTCCGCGGACAGGAGTTTGGTTTACTCACCTGTAAAAATGGAAAGTGAATTTCATTAGATTTTTATGAACCGTTCAAAGCGCTCAAAATAAGTTTGTCATCGTTTCCTTTCTTCTAAAATTAAATCCTACTACATTTTATCATATAGTTAGTACTAATACTACCCCTCTATACCCCATACTACAACTCTTTATAATAATATTAGCTGACCAGGCGCAGTTTGATCCGCCTTAGAAGCAAAAATTACGGTTCATGATATAATAATATACAACCTGGTGACAGACAGACAGACGGACAGACAGCGAAGTCTCGGTAATGGGGTCCCGTTTTTACACTTTGGGTACGGAACCCTAAAAAAGTATACTATGCCGTTCTTGGGTTATAAATAGTGTAACTAACACGACTCTCTTTTATATAGATAGATAGATATAGAAGAAGACAATTATGAAAGGTGAAAGTTGATAATTGTTTGTTGGTCCTTATTGTTAGTTGAAACCGATGAACCGATTACGATGAAACTCGGTATGTAGATAGCTGAAGAACTGGAAACAAACATAAGTTTATTTTAATCCCGCTATTCCTGCAGGATCCTGAAAGTTTGTGTATGTCTTTGTTGGTCCTTTACACAAAAAGGCGCCCTAAAGCAAAGTTTACCATGTGAAATCAGTTTTAGTCTGGGGGTACTGAGAAAAATAAATTCAAACCTGACACAATCCTGAGCGCACTCCCGAAGCCGGCAGTAGCTGCAGCTACATGAAGAGTAACAGGAACCAGGGTCGGAGTCTGCCAAGCTCACCGAGTCGAACCTTTGGGCGGTTTCACCTGAACTCGGAGCTGTTCGGGAACTACGGAACCTGGAATTTACAAATTGTGAACATGAGCTATGGTGTTAAAAATCACTACCTACTAGCTTTATTGCTTACTAACCGTATCCCACGGTTTACCCGTAAAGGTCCCGATACCTTGGAGTTTGCAAAAATACTTTCTTATCGAAAGCCTGTTATAGATCATTGTAAAGAAGACCCCTTTAAAATTTCAGCTCTCTACTATCAACGGTTTAAGTAGTGCGTTGATATATCACTCAGTCAGTAAGGACAAAGCTCATTGGCCCAGCTGCACCTGTCGATCTTCTATAATTGTGCATGTAAAGCAACGCCTGGCGCGGTCATTACTTGGATGACCGAAAATTTGTACGGCAAAAAATCTTGGCAGGCACGTTAAGCAGTTGGCCCCTGGAGGGTTACTGCGGTTCGTTTCGATACGACATCGATACTGTCATACGATGATTCTACTGTCACATTCTGATAGTAGGCTGACAGTAGAACCATCGTTATGACAGTATCGTTGTCGTATCGAAACGAACCGAAGTAACCCTCCTATCGTTATCTCCGATAGCAGTCGCTAGGTCAAATAGAGACCTTATGGCAACCTGGAAACTCTAATATTAGATGAGCCACGAGGAGAAGAAGAAGCAGGACCAATTTTTAAATTGATATAGAACTCCCATACTAACCTAGCACTCTTAGCGTCCACATGTTCCACCACCACGTTCCAGGTTCTATGGATCAGGTACAACAGGAACAGCACTCTGGAAGACTCAGCCTGAGAAGGTGGCTCCCTCTGCCGCTTACGGCTTGTTGTACTGAGGCTGCTGCCCATTGTGGCCTAGAGGACTACTTAGTCAGCTCAGTTGGTGATCATTTCGAGAAGAGATTGGGACTTGAATCTGAAATAAGTAAAAATAAATGATTAAAATTAAACTCAGTTTATTAGTGGCGTTGCTTTTCTTATATTGACGCGACCTTGTCCGCTTAATTTTTTTAAAAATATTTAATAGCCTATAGCCCTCCTTAATAAATGGTCTATCCAACACTGAAATCAATTTTTCAAATCGGACCAGCGGTTCCTGAGATTAGCGCGTTCAAACAAACAAACTCTTCAGCTTTATAATATTAAGAAGATCAGAAGATTTAATCAATGCCTTAGGTTTCAAGATCTTTATAGATATCTTCCTCAGAAGTTTCTAATTTTTATATTTCTCTCTATGTCTAGTTTAGAATATTCCCTAAAATACTCGTATCACCCTATATGTATTTAAGTAGTAGGTATTTTTATTTTATTTATATTTTCGAATTCTATTTTATGGAAAGGAATAGATAAATTTTCTTCGATCAGAGAAAGTGCGTGACAAAACTGGTACCTAATTATGGGTTAACTTAGGAAATACACAACCTGTTTCGAAAGCATCGCTCTGAGACTTGGACTCAGACACACTAATTTATATACTTTATTACTAAACCTATAGTTTCCTAACTAGATGGATATGTATGTATGTAATGTTCGCCGACTTTGTCACACTTTCTTGTTGTTTTTGGGGTTCCGTTCGTAAATGGTAAAAACAGGATTCTTTAACTAAGACTCCACTATCCGTCTGTCTGTCTATACCAGGCTGTACCTCATGAACCGCGATAGCCTGCTAGAGGGTCCAAATTTTCACTGATGATTTTATTTATGTTGCCACTATAACAATAAATACTATACTAAATATAGAATAAAATAAATACCTATGTATTTAAGTGGCACTCCTATTCAACAAATTTGATTTATTTGTGATAATAGTACAGAACCCTGGGTGCGCGAGTCCAACTCGAATGCAAGTTGGAGTACCCAAATGCCAAGTCCACTTAGCCAGTTTTATATTTTTGTTTTTGATTCAGCTAAGGAATGTTTATTTCGTTTATCACAATCGATTATAAAATGTATAGTGTACTAAAACTAAATTAAATCTATTAAAAGTAAATACATTGAAAATAATTTCTTTTGACTAAGTCCATAATTACGGCCAAAAGTACCCATTATGCCGGCTGTATTACCCCGCTGCATAGCCAAGGAAATATGCTGCACCAAATAGACACTGGACCGAGAAAATAATAATACCTATTTTGAGACTTAATATCGGTCTCATTTTTCGGTTTTAATTACTTGGTGTTTATAACTTTTAGAGTTGTTTCAATGCTCAATGTTTTGAGACCTTTTAACAGTTCTCTTCTTTATTAAATTCTGCCCTAAATTAATCAATCCAGTCCTGAAGAAGAGACCTATAAAGGTCTCGAAACGTTGACTATTGAAACAATGGTAAAAGTAATAAACACCACGCGACTAAAACCGAAAAATGAGTTTAATTTATATCCAACACCGCGAAAATAAAAGAAAATCTATAAATAGGTATAGTATTTGTAATTAATATCAAACCGAACGTTGACAATATAATGCCTGAGCAGACACTCCCAAAAACGACACTAAATCTCCAAATTACATTTCATTTGGACCAGAATGAATATGAGCGTTCGATGCCAAACGATATAGGGCGTTCGCGAATAGACGCCTGGCCCATAAATTGTTAATTCAATAGGTTTGGGTGTCAACTTCGAAAATTGGCCGGTGGTGTTACTGCGAACGATATTTCGTACTTTGCGATCCAATTTTGGTCACGTTTGCGACGTGGTTTTACTAAATAATAGGGGATTTAGATGTGGTAACACTGGTTACATTGTATAGTGCCCTATTTGTTTTCGTAAATCGAATATTTTAGTGTTCCATATATTTTAGCCAGTAGGTATGGCAGTAACCTGTGGCTGAGCTCACTTGGCGCAGTTGGTTAGCGCGCCGCTAGAGACGGGGTGGTCGTTGTAAGGGGAAAGGATACTACTCTTTCTCCATACAAACGTAGTTTACATTTTCCTCCCTGGATAAAGACATTAGAGCAAATATGTGTGTGCTATAAAACCTATATCAGCTGCCATGACCCCTAAACAGTCGACTACATTTGTAAAGTTTGTATGAAGAAAAGAGTAGTTTAGGTATCCTATCCCTTAAGGTCACGCAGGGAGCATTGAGATTTTTTCCTCAATACAAAATGTGCAATATATTAGACTGAATGCGACAGTCACCTTAAAGTTAAGACTTTTATGGTGAGTACCACAGACATACATATAGCTAGACCACGCGAATTCATGTCCTTCGCGTGTCATAAAAACGTGAAAAATCTAGACAAAACGTCGCGGTAGTCGGCGTCCATAGTTGCCGGACGTCCTTGAAACTAATAAAATGTCTCGTTGCGTGCCTCGTTGCGCGATTAGTAAGTGCAAAATTCCAAAAAAATCGAGCACCCAAAGGCAGGAATAGATTATAATAATATTTTGAATACCTACTTTGACGCTGTGACGTCACAGTCGGTATTAAAAAGTCAGCACGCTCGGTTTCAATACAAATCGAGGTACATGTGACGTCTACTATATATTATGTCTGTGGTGAGTACATAGACCAAAATTACATATGCTTATAGATCTCGGTCAGCCGCGACTTAGCCTAGGCCCGTCTTCAGTCAGCCCGTTTTTATGGTTGCATTCCATTGTAGGGTAGACTGGGTACAGATGTGCCAATTTTCATTTGACCGACCATAATTCTGAAAATATGATACTTAGCTAAAAGAAGTAACGTTCATATATAAATATAAACATCTGGCTACATCTGAATACTAAATTTGTGTTCCTAAGTTCAACGGTAAACTCACAGGAGCCAGTTGAAAAAAAAAAAGAAAATGTCACAACCGCCCTGACCCCAAGGACATTTGTGACAGTGCCTGGGGATGATTGTGACAGGTACAAAAATACACCAAAATGATTACAAAGTGGTTTTAATGTAAGATACTCTGCCTTTAATCTCATTTCCATAATATTCGTGCCAGCTTCATTGCATTTTCGGATGTACCTCGATAAGGACATTTGATTATTTTGGTGGCAGCACTGGGCCATGAAGTGCTGCTTTTTAAATGTATGTATGTGTCCTAATGCTGGCTTATTATTAGGCTATTCGAGCACTGATAAGTTGTGGCGGAGGCGCGTCGTCGTAACGTCGCGAATTTCTTTGTGATTCACCTATTTTATTGTTATGTCGACGGAATTCGGGATGAGACGACAACATGCCTTCGCCACGACTGATAATTGCGAGTATAGCCTTAGCCTTGCCTTAATTGATTTTGCTCGTGAGCTTTCTGGTCACTAAAAAGAAAAAATAATAAGCTTACCTTTGGTCACAACCGTACCCAGCAACAATGGCACAACTATCCCCAAAATACTCTTTCGTAAAAAAACAATCGTCAAGAAAATACAAAACTATTTACATAGATAGCATAGACTGATATTTAGTCGCTAATGTTTAACTTATAAGTAGGTAAAACACTCATACTTGTACCTATTTTTATAAAGACACAATCACAAAAATAAGTCGAACAAAAAAAGTTGGTTTTGACTACCAAAAAATATATTGTCTCCTACACTCGTCAAAGTCGCACAATGGCTGACGCAATACTGTGACACGTAATCAAATGCTCTTACCGCTCCTCTATTCCCTTGCACCCCTCACGCTATCTCTTATAGTTTCGATAATATAGCGACTGTCACTTTCGTCCTGAGGCACAATCGTACCCAGTCTACCCTACTTACCACTTATGTCTTCAAGTACCAGAATAAATACTTTTAATGAGGAACTAACTACTTTCGCAGTTAAAAACTAAATGCCACTAAAAGTTTAAATTGACTACAAAACCCAAACTTTCTCTAATTGGTATTTTCTCACAGAGTAACGATTTATTTTCATTTAATTTCTTTGTCATTTCGTTATTTATTTTTTCTCACGAAATATTCGGACGTGAAAATGGTTAATTAACTTTCTATTCTACTGGCTTTTTTGATAGAATTTTGTTTATTAAGTACCTAGTATCTATCTCTCTTCTTCTATACTAATATTATAAAGAGGTCACGTTGTAACGTTTATGTTTCTACTAGCTGACCCGGCAACCGTTTGTTTTGCCTTATAAATTATAGATAGTAGCCGATTGTCAGACCTACTGAATGCGTATGTGGAGTTTGGTGGAGATCGGTGAAGCCGTTTCGGAGGAGTACGGTAACTAACACTGTGACATGGAAATTTTATATATTAGAAGATGTAAGTATGTATATTGGGGGTAATCTCTGAAACTACTGGACTACATAAAGCTACATTATCCAGGAGTAACATAGTATACTATTGATTCCAATATTCTTACGGGATCGGAACTTACGCGGGTATAACCGCGGGACATAGCTAGTCATTTTATAAAATGCTTTGTCCTGGCTGACTGATGGATCCATGCTCAGCTTAAACCGCTGATAGTATACAGCTGATTTTGAAGTGTGTTCTTTATCTAGATCTAGGCATCTAGATAAGAAAGGCTGTTTCAAAATACTCACGGGATCGGGACTTACGCGGGTGAAACCGCGGTACGCATCTAGTATTCAGTATCTGTGCGGAAATTTTATTTTCAGGAAGATGTGTCGTCATAGTCTACAATTAAAAAAAAACCGGTCAAATGCTAGTCTGACTCGCGCACGAAGAGTTCCGTGCCATTATCTATACAACAGGTTTTGTATTTTTCACAATACTTCGCAATCACGTTAGACAGACATAACGATCCCATAAGGCTTCCGTTTTTTGCCCTTTGGCTACGGAACCCTAAAAAATAAGTTATAGTTAGAATTGAGTTCCTAAAAGAAACACAATCAACTAATCTTACACTATTTAGATTTAATAGTACATAATTAATTCTAATAATTGTAAAAGAAAGTGAAATTTTCACAATAGCCACGTTATTTGCGTCGTTGTATCAAATCATTGGTCAAGCTCTACTGGTTCTGTTACCATTTACGGAGATTACACTTATAACGGGCTACCGGCTAAGTGACAATTTATTAAGGCTTTCAATTTTCTAAGCCAGCTGGGCTGTTGGGAAACCGCCTCGGTAAGTTTTATTATTTTGGTACTAGTTGTGTCTCGCGGTTTCAGTCGCGTAAGTCCTGATTTGGTGGGAGTGATCGGGCCTAGTTCATTATAAAGAACACACTCTTCAAATTTCAGCTCTCTAATATCAGCGGTTTAGGCTGTGCACTGATTCATTAGTCAGTTGGTCAGGCCTTCCAAAAAATTGTACCCGACATACAATTAAAATTCCTGACTGATCTATTAAAGGATTAATTAAGGGATGTCTTTATTGTTACTTTATTGTCGATTTAGGTAAACGCCTGTAATGATAGTATAAGTTTTTGAATAAATAAATAAAATAAATAATAAATAATATTATAACGCAGAGCCCAAATGCTGGTCCTATATAGAGACATGAAATTTAGAGAGAGTAATGAGAGTGTGTTCTTTGTGGTATGTAGGTATCCAGGGTATTTTTATAAACTCTCGCGGGATTGTAACAATCTAACAATAAGGCCGCCCATTGTGCCACCTTATTTTAAGATATTCTCTGTATAAAATGTTATTTTGTTTCTTTATGGTACAATAAAGCGTTAATCAATCAATCAATATGGTCAGCGCTGCAGCGGGTTTATATAATAAAAAAATCGCGCGAAAGAAACGTGGAATGTGAGACATGATCCCTAGTACTAGAAGGTACATAATATCTCAATGCATTTGAGGCACCTACATATAGGTATGATAACCTATATTTGTCTAAAACTTGGAGACTAAATTCTATGACATTTGCTAGCTTTGTAAATATCTAGAAATGGCTGGCATGATGCCTGGATTCTGTCTAGATAATAATGTTCAAAATATTATTTCGTTCTGACATTTTATTTTTAAACTTGCTGCACCACGCGGTTTCATCCCCCAAATGGAGCTCATTGGCCTAGCGCCTGCCGATCTTGTTTGACCGAGTTAAGCAACGCCTGGCGCGGTCATTACTTGGGTGAGTGACCGAAAATTTGAGTGGGAAAATATCTTCCTCGAGCTCCTCTGTGCTTCGGAGTTGGTCTTGGTTATTATCTCAGACAAGCTGAGTCCCGCAGTTTCATCTGCGTAAATCCCGATCCCGTGGGAATATCGGGATCAAAAGTAGCCTATGTAATTTCCTGTTAGCCTGCTTTCCTGTAGGTTTCTATAGGTAAAAGAATTTTTAAAATCGGTCTAGTGGTTTTGGAGCTTACCCCTTATATACATACACTAGCAGCTCCCTGCGGTTTCACCCGCATAAGTCCCGATCCCGTGGGAATATCGGGATCAAAAGTAGCCTATAGCCTTCCTCAATAAATGGCCTATCCAACCCCGAAAGAATTTTTCAAATCGGACCAGTGGTTCCTGAGATTAGCGCGTTCAAACAAACAAAAAAACAAACAAACAAACTCTTCCGCTTTATAATATACATACATACAAACAAACGTTACCTCTTTATAATATTCAAGTATAGAAGTATAGATAACAAGTCGTAAGGTCAAGTTAGAGGTCTTAGGGCGACTTGACTACTGGATTATAAGGTGAGCCACACCACTAGGTATATGAAAAGAAGATTCGCGCAAATCCCGTTCCCTTGAAACGAAAACTAGGCCCGCAAACTAAACACTAGGCTTGTACTATCCTGGCCCGTAGCTCCCAAAGATGCAATGCAACCTTCTTATAAATTTCAACAAAATCGGTCCAGTAGTTCCGCAATTACCTTCAACAAACATACATCGCAAACTTTAACTCTGTACAATAATAGTTTAAAATGGTGCAATTCAGTTGTAGTATCTATGCACCAGTATTGCAGAATGGACACTTTTTGCATAATATATAGGTAAACTAGCTGACCCGGCAAACGTTGTTTTGCCTTATAAATTATAGATAATTAAATTTTTCCTGAATTTTCTTTGCTATAAACCTCACGGAGCCCGAGACCTTTCCAACGAATGCAAAACCGTGGAAATCAGTTCGTGCGTTCTGGAGTTATAGCGTCAGGAAGGAAAACCCGACTTATTTTTATATAGTAGAGAAAGAATAGGAGCGCTATAAGGTTTTACTCGGGATATAACCCTACGTGTTATTACAAGTCTTCAGCTGTCTATGTGCTAAGTATTGTTGCAATCGTTTCATTAGTTTTTGCGTGACAGAGTATCAAGTTACGTACCTACATTATTTGTAAACTTTCGCGTTTATAATATTAGTAGGATTTATCATTATCATCATTTTTTTAAATACAGATATTTCCTGTTTATACTATTAGTATATTATAAACGGGAAATATTTGTATTTTTGTGTGTGTGTCGTATGTTTGTAATGATAATGAATAAATTCAAAAACATTTGGACCGATTTCAAAAATTCTTCAACCGAAAGAAAGCTACATTATCGAAGAGTAACATATACCATAGTGACATACTTTTGATCCCGATATTCCCACGGGATCGGGACTTACGCGGGTGAAACCGCGAGACTCTGCTAGTAGTTAATGAAAGACAGCATTTAGTTCATGTCTGTCAATTTTAAAACTTATTCCCTTACTTGTAAACGATGATTAGCAGACGACTAAGTTATGTAACGTTTGTCTCTGTCTGTCAACTTTGAAACTTCATGTCACAGTCAAAGTCAAATGATACATAGTTTATGCAGCTGTTAATCATCGTTAATAAGTAAGGGGGAAAATATTACGATAAAAGACAAAACTTGAACAGTTATTCTTTTCTTATTTATCGTTTATGAAGATAAAAGCCATCGTGGCGTAGCCTTGCAGCTGCAATGGAAACGTGTCTTTATCAATGTAGACATATTTCAAGAGACAAATGGGTACACATCAGAAAAAAATATGGTTTTGGGACATGGAGATGTTATGTAGGTACCTACAAGTACTAGGTATTTCAAACATATTCCATGTTCCTTTTACGCTAAATAAATATAAAAAAACCGGTAAAGTGCGGGTGGGACTCGTGCACGTCCAACTCAGGGACGTACCTACCGGATTTTTGGTACACTATCCATACCAAAAATCCTGGACAACGCGACTTACGCAACGTTACTATTTAGTTTTACGATTGCCGCCACTAGATGGCGCCAGTGATAAAAATAAATGGCGATATCGTTGTGTTCAAAATGTAAAAAAACATGTTTATTGTATGAAAACCGCTTTAAATCATTTTATTTTGGTTTTAGTGTTTGTTGTTATAGCGACAACAAAATGTGAAATTTTCAAATGTCTAGCTATCACATCATGGTTCATGAGACAGAAAGCGGAATCTCAGTAATAGGTATGGTCCCGTTTTTACTACATACCCTAAAATTTAGTTTAAAGAGTATGTCGGAAGAGAAATTATCTTTTACGTGAGCGTGCTGCATGACTTTGTTATGCACCCAGCTGTTTGCACCCGTTGCTTAGTTTGGGGTTAGATGGCGCTGTGCAACTCCCTGCAATACTTGTATTTGCTTTAATAAGGACCCACTGGTTTAAATGCTTAGTAAGATATTATAAGGCTCACTTGCACACCTAGTTAGATCGAATTAACTAACTAGTCCGGGATAGATAGTCTTGAGCATCCATGAAGTACGACATTCATTGTTAATACATAATTTAAAAAAATAATCATGAACTTTAAGTGAATACCTACGTCATAAAATAGCATGTATGGTACTTTGTTTTTTAATTGTAGGCTATATTTAACACATCTTTCCGAAGAAAAAATGTCAAATACAAAGAACTAAAATGTCAGATCGTAGTCTGAAATTAAAAAAAAAACGAAGTATAAGATAAAGATCGTAATTAATTACATAAGTAAAGAATTACTACAATGACGTAGGTACCTACTTAATGGATGGTCAATTATCCATGACGTAGGTACAACAATTTCGAATTTTTAGAAGCTATTAATAAAATTTGTGACGTATAAAGTTCGCAATTTAAAAAAAAGTAATTATTACCGATGAATAATGTATTTCATGGATGGTCCAATGTTTTGTATTGTCATTTGTTATTCCAATTTAGTTAAACTGGATTAGCTGCGCAATCCAGCCTAAATGTGTCAATGCATAACCTTACTCCATAAAATAACCAACAGCCTTATTCACAAGGGAGCAGAGATCTCGTACTCTGTTTATTAATAGAATATCCAAGCACACTGCAAGTAAAGCCGAGCTGCCTAATTAGCTTCCCCATAACATCAAATGAAACCGTGTTATACTCCACTACCGAGGAAATTAGCATACTTAATTCTAAGTGGTTGGCTACGAGAATGAGATCTTAGAAGAGAGCGGGCAATGTCGATTTAATGACATTGCACATCAAATATTGTAATGTGCCGTATTATTGTCTAAAGAAGGAAAATATCCATTAACAAAACTTTATACTCAATCTAACTTATATCATTAGTTATTGCATTATATTTAGGGAAACTTTTATTTTTTAATTAAAAACGAAACATCTAAACATGAATATGTTATTTTTAGTAGAAATGGGCCGACAAGTCGCCGACTAGCTGGGAAAGCCGACTAGTCGGCAAATTATTGCGACTAGTCGGCACTTATCTACCTGTTAACAATTATGCAATAAAACGAATATTTATTCAATTAGTAGTACAGTTAGTACAGTTAGGTGGATAGTCAGAAAACGTAAACAAAACACGTTATAGCCTACATACATCATCTAAACATCATAGGTATTTTCGCGATGCTGGATTGAAATTATAGTCATTTTTTTCTAAAAGTAATCAACATCACGCGATTAAAACCGAAATGAGTTCAATTTTAACAAAAATTATAGAAATAATTCCTGAAGTGTTTATAACACTAAAAAAATAATACAAAACGCAATACAAAATATCTCTTGTTGCAATATTTTTAATGTAGGTACCTAATGTAAACATCAAACCCTAGGATTTTTGTAAAGAAATCACGGTAGATGGCGCCATCACCAGCCTGGTAATGCAAAATTAATATTCATCTGCCGATAAAATAATTGATTAATTTCGTCATCAAAGTTCTTTGTCCGCTTTGCTCGCCGCGGGGGCCATATTAGCGGCCACACCGAGCAATGTAAGTGTTCACAAGTTTGTACTTACATGCAAATAGTCTACTTATTCAGTGTAGCTTAGTTCTTAATGACTGGTCGTGGTTGTCGTGCATTTTCTATTTCAACGCTTTTATTAGTTTTCTCGACTCTCTGTTTTCGTTAAATAAACGAACGTTAAGTTTACTGTCGGCTAAAATGAACTTTGGTGATTAATTCTTGTAAAAAAAATGTTTTTTTTTTAGTTCACACTGTTTCCTCCATTTTGTGTACAAATTGTCTTTTGGACTGTACGATATACCTATTTTATTTTGCTTTTTGTTTCTGTCTGTCAACTTTGAAAGTTCCTGTCACGGAAAAAGACAAAGCATGTCCTCACTACCTCCAACCCTACCGTTTATTAATAAGGCTATCAAAGTTTTACTGAAATAAAACACAGCAGTACATTTCGTCAACAAAACCCGCTTCATCGTGCCAAAATCAATCATACGACTTGACAACTGACATAATGACATATCCTACATTACGCGACCAATTAGCTCTGAATTGTTAACGTATGATCGGTTTTTGTGCGAGTAGGTAGCTCGCATTGTTCCTTCCGCTTGGTTCAGACGACAGTGGGTGGGTTAAGTTAGGCGAGGTAGCGATTATCTCGCTACGGTTGGAAATGATAGAGTAAGAAATAAATAATATAATATCGCAGGACGTTATACACAGCGATATCTGCATCTGCGGCCACTGTGGCAATATGGGTCACTCTACAAAGGAATGCCAGACTACAACAGAGGCGAGATGCGCTACCTGCTTGCGGTTCAAAAAGCCATGTGATCATAGCACAGGAGCTATTGATTGTCCCGCGAAAATCATTGCAGAAAGAAGGTACATCAATTCGATCGATTATGATGGCACTTCAGAAGTGTCGATAATAATGAAAAAAAAACGTTGTTTTCTTTTTTATGTAGGTATATTATATAACAGTAGGAATCAACTGAATTATAGTCTAGGTATTCTAGGTCAAAGTCAATTTTGCTGAGACTATTTTGTTGAGTTTTGCTAGTGCGAATGTATTGGTTTAGGTATTTGGAATTTAAGGTTAGTAGGTCATATTATGATCGGTTATTGTTAACTGAATAGTAATTATTAATGACTGACTTGTTTTATTTACTCTAATATTACCTACTTTAATTTATATTTTTTCCTATGTTTACCTTTACTTAGACATACCTATAGTATTTAATAAGTTTCAATTTGTTTCTAATTTTAAGTGATTATTTTAGTTTCTATTGATTGCCATTCTCGCCTGAGATACAGGATTTTCCTAGTTCAAGCATTTGTGTAATGTAGATTTAAATCAAAATTTGACTTTAAGTAATTTTTGTACCTACACATTAATTTGGAAATAAATTTATTTAATTATTTTATCAAGGCCCAAACAAAAAAAAACTATGGTAAGGTTTTTGATTTTTGTAACTATAATCTGACCTTTTAGTTCTTTGTATATGTCATTTTTTCTTAAGGAAGATGTGTCAAATCATAATCTACAAATTTAAAATAAAGTATGGGCCACTTTCACGGGATCGGCACTTACGTAAGTACCGCGGGACCCAGCTAGCAAAAAAAATAAAAAGATTACAAATCGACTTCAAAGAGTAAAATAATTAAGGCAACTTACGTAAACATTATTTCTTAGTGTTTACCACACTTAGGAAATTACTGCTTTCCCATTTCTTTTTTTTGTTGATTTTATTTGGTTTCCTAGCTTGTTGATTCTGTTATTTTGAAACCTACTACCTACGTAATCTAAAATCGTGCAGTTTTTTTAAATCTATTTTGTAATTCATCGGTCCGACTTCAGCTACTAACTTGCACCACACAGCGTTAAACGGTGGAAAGTCGTAGATATTCGTCACAAACGGTGCGCAAACGCATCCGTGTAATCAAAAAAATGGTTATGTGTATAAGGAGTTAGTGGCTCGAAAAATTACCTACTGCCATTCGATAACCTAGTTGCATAAACAATAACATAATAGACCTGCTTATTTAAAAAAAATGCATGTGTAGCAAAAACCTTCGTAATAAAAATATATTGGTTATTTGCACGAGTATACTTAGTAGATTGCGAGTAAAATTGTAATGGTTTTTTTTTGTCAATTAGAAAATTAGAAGTTTTTGCTATTTTCTCGATATTGGATTGAAATTAAAGAAATTTTTCAGTTTTTATCTGCAAAAACACAACGCACAATAGACGCAGGGCGAGATTCAAGAACCCATCTTTACTCAAACCGGGAGCACTGACTTGGCCAACTAGTCTACCGTCGTCGGTGACTCATACGCTGTATTTTTGCATCAGTATTGTTCCATCTATCACAACTTAGGCATGTCACTTAGTCATTCTATTATCTGAGGTTGAAATTTTCATTGAAATAAACTGCACAGGCACCTTGACGATTTTCATTGTCAACCTTGTTGAAACGAAAACGCAAGTAACGAGGTATGCCAATGATTAGATTGTGACCGAAAAACACATTCAAGGCAATTTAACTCGTTCGAGAAATTCGAATCGTTTCTTGGTTCGGTTTCTTGGGAGGCTTCGGTCGCGGCTTGTTGTATTGTAGCATTTGTAGCATCAAGCGGACTTGTCCGTGTTCCGATACACTGACCGGGTTTGACTGCACCGGTATCAGTGCACAGCTAAGGACATGTTTGTTGTATGGGAGCCCCACTTAGAAATTTATTTTCACAGGTTAGCAGTCCACAGACCACAATATGTGATCTATTTACGGAAATCACTATACGTCCACAAACCACATACGGTCTGTCCGTCAATACAAATTCAAAGGTTTTTAGAGTCGTGGATGTTGAAAAAACGGCGTTTATTTGACGTGGACGTGAGAGGACATATCATATTATAGAACTCAAAAAGTGCCTGGACCTAGACATCGAACGTATAATTTTTGAGATATCAAAACCTGAAAAAGATGCCTAAATAAAGAAATACAGAATATTACTATACTCAATTTTATAGCTTTTATTTACTTTTAGCTAATTTAACAATGGATAGGTAGAAAAAATATTCGAAATTTGGAAATTGAAAATATATAACTTAAAAAAAACTAACTTTCCTATATTTTATAACATTTGTTTATGCACCCCTTAACCCCTAATACACCGATTTTTCACTAAAACGCAACTGGACGTGTGGGGGGCACTTCCACTCTAAAACTTGGACAGTTAACCTGTTTGGTTTCAGTATTTGTTACAGCCTGGTGACAGACAGACAGAGTCTTAGTAAAAATGCCCCTATATTTTGATCCTTTGGGTATGTTATCCTAACAGATTATGCACTGTTAGGTTAGGTCAACCCTGCAACAACTGATCTACATATTTAAGTTATAGCGTCCTCAACTGTATCCAACGTAAATAGGCATAAATGAAGGGGTCCGCTGTACCATCAGGCCACTCCCAGGAGCAACCATCCGGGATCAGTTATAAACCGATCGTGTCTCCAAATGCCTGTGTTAGGTAAGGTCAACAGGAACTGAATGGTTGGCTTCACTGCACATTGACTATTCAATCTGTCATCGATTCTTTGTTATTATTTAATAAAAATCAATCAAGTGCGAATCCCTCCCTCAATAGAGCACAGTTTATTAAATAGTTGGTGCGGCTTGCGGCACTCTTAACTAAATATACACACCAAACAGAAATGACTGCTTCTTTGGCCAGCGAAGAAGTATTGCTATCCAAAGATGCAATGCAGCCAGCCTTTTGGGTACCATACCTAGGGACTCATTTTTGGATTTTAATTATTAATTATTTTATAGCTGAATACAGAAACGCTACTTAAAATTTAAGGGGAACTCAAAAAATTGAGCAGCATCTAAATTTAAAATTAGTATGGGAATTTTTGAGTTTAAGAGCTACAGGTAACAATTTAAAATACCTATAGGTACTCTATTTTAGAAACTTAGATCAAAAATGTAAATAAAAAACTGTCAAGTTTAAAGAGAAAAATAAATAGTTTCAAGAAAAATAAATAAAGAGCTGCCAATTTCAAATAAATGTACGGAATTATTGTTTTCATTTTTGATCTAAGCTATTAACACATCCGGCTAATGCCTGATTTACATTAGACCGTTTACCCGGTATAACTGTAATGTTATTGTTTTTAGCATTTGATATAATTATTGAGCATAGACTTCCAACAAGCATCATCAAATATCTAAATATTTAATGCTATTAACACATCCGACTAATGCCTGATTTACATTAGACCGTTTACCCGGTATAACTGACGGTTTCAGACCGCAAGCGATCCGGTCTGTGAATGTACCGAGTGGTAAGTGGTATGAATATTGGAACGGATGATACAGTATTTAGTAGCAAAACATAGGCGATTAGTGTAATCCGTAGTATTGAGCGCTATTTACTAATTCTACTAATATTATAAATGTGAAAATTTGTGTGTAAGTAAGTAAACATCTATACCTAGTATATAATAAGTTTTAATATGTTTCTAATAATAATAGATAATTTTAGTTTCTACTAGCTGTTCCCTGTGGTACCTATCACCCGCATAAATTACCTAATTCTACTAATCACACTAATTTGAAAGTTTGTTTGTTTATATATTTGTTTGTTTGTAGACGACCTCTGTGGCGCGTCCGGCGATATGCTGCTGCTGACTGCAATACAGAAGGTTGCGAGTTCGATTCCCGCCAGGTGCAGGCATTTATGCTTAAAATAGTTATTTGTTATGCAAGGCTGTAAAGTTGGTTTTTGCAGCGAGTACTTGTATTGAAACCTGAGCTAGCGAAGCATTCTAGGATTGAACCACGAGCGCAAGCGAGTGGTTCAAATATAGAATGCTGAGCGTCGCAAAGGTTTCAAAGGTACAAGATGCAAAAAACTTTGCTGCCGAGTGAAACACACAATTTTTGACCTCGCTACAGCGTGGAAAACGCTAGGTGCATTTTTCCGGTAGAAAACTCAATTCGGCATTACATACCGCTTATTGTACCTACCGTAAATAATAAAAATAAGCAAACAATCTCTAAATTAAATAATTCATGAAAAAACCTGCTTGATACTAATGATAATAAACAATAAATACTACATTGGCAATGTGCAACAATACTTCGTGGTTCGATCGATGCCATGAACAAAAAAAAAGAAATGAGGTTCCGGTTAGCGCATTTTCAAAGGACTTGGCTCTATACAAAAGTATCGGAGGTTGTGAGGTGAAAAATATATTTGTTCCTGATCTGTGTGTTTTCTATGTATCGTATGTATGTAAAGAAAATATCCGTTGTCGAGTAAGTGCCCATAATACAAGCCTAGTGCTTAAATTGGGGCTATATTGCGCAGTGTGTAACGTTGTGTAATATTTATCCCCCACAAAAACATTTTCATGTAAAATGTAGCCAAGACGAGTGCGAGACCTTATGATGTGCACTATCAAAAAGTTATCAGATGTCCTAAAGAGCCAAACTTATAATTCCACACGCCCCGAGTCCACAAGCACCTTACTTCACTATCACAAACTCAACATCTTAGCCAAATATGTTGCTTGGCTTTATAATTAAATAATCTGAAATTATGTATTTTAGTATTTATAACAAGGCGTGCCTATACAAAGCATTCCTATGCTTAGCATCAAACGAAACGTTTCGAGAAAAGTTGGTAGTGCCCGTACGCTTCGCTGGCTTGTCTTGGCGGGGGCACTACCGTGCCCCCAGATTATTTGTTTAATATTATAGCTAGTTCGATTAAAACCTTTAATTAAACCGATTGCAATGAAACTTGATATGCAGATAGCTGGAGATCTGAATTAATACATAAATAGGTTACTTTTTATCCCGTTACTAGCTGTGTCCCGCGGTTTCACCCGCGTAAGCCCCGATCCCGTTGGATTATCGGGATCAAAAGTAGCCTATAGCCTTCTTCAATAAATGGGCTATCCAACACCGAGAATTTTTCAAATCGGACCAGAGCGGTTCCTGAGATTAGCGCTTTCAAACAAACAAACGAACTCTTCAGCATTATTAGTAAAGATTTCTCCGGGATCGGAACCTCCACGGGTGAAACCTCGAGGCGCAGCTAGTGTGTTACTTATTAGCCTGGAGCAATACATGGTTTAGATGCCTAATTGTAGTAAATTGGATTGCTCCGTATAATATTGGTATAATATCACATACACCGAAATGATATTTCCTATTCGTAATAGATATTATTTTACACTCGAAGCGCCCAGCGGATTCACCCGCGTAAGTATGATCCCGTGGGAATATCATTGGAGGAGCTCATTGGCTTAGCTGCACCGCCCGATCATGAACGGTCGTGCCGGTTAAGCAACGCTTGGCGCGGTCATTGCCTGGATGGGTGACTGATAATTTGTGTGGCAAAAATTTATTTTCCCGATTTCCTCCGTGCTTCGGAAAACACGTTAAGCAGTTGGTTCTGATTGTTTTGTCGTTAGGTCAAGTTAAAGGCCTTAGGGATAAGATATTTGTACCTTCTTTTTCTGTGTTACAATAAAGATTTTTATTATTTTTTTTTATTATTAAGCCGACCCGAAACTCTAACACCAGACCACTATCCACTATATAGCGAGGTACGTTAGCCTCGAAAAAGACCGGAATAGTTCACTTTGTGATACGAGCACCAAATTTTAGTATGTTGTTAAACATGTCATTTTATTTTAAAAACCGTCGGGATCCCATCTGTAAAGTGTCTGGATCTGGATATATTACGTCATCAAAATGGCGGCCGCCGTATTTTGAAAATTGTGAATTATTCTAAGTCTATGAATCCTACATACATGTGTATGGTATGACATGAAAGGGAATTAACTGGACTACATTGCTCTAGTACACAACATCAACTAAATTGTAACAGTTACAAAAATATTTTAAGTTATATTGAAAACACTTCCATAAAAAATCTATATTTTCAACTACAGCATCGGAAGTATAAGGTACAGACAAAAAATATGTACCACAGACATAATGAACAATTCATCACCTATCCAATAAACAAAAAACTAGAACTCGATCGGATGAAAAATTTCTTAGTTAGGCCGTTGTTAGTATTCGTATTTGGGACAAAATGGGAGTGATATTTCTTTTTTTGTGTGTACTTTACCGGATATCTCAGCCGTTGGAGATCTTTTCGCGGTGGTTTTTTGTCGTATAAGAAAAGTATTAGCTTCTCGTTGGTTTCATAAAAAAATGGTGATGACCTGATGAGAACCTTCGAAATGATGAGCAGAATAACATTCCAGAGTGCAGTAAATCACTGTTTACACTTCATTCAATAGAATCAGCTTCTAAAGAACTAGCTACAGATTGATTGCAGCACCTGGAATTACCTTCTCCTCACGAAACTGCTCAATAATTAAAGTTACGGTTAGAATTTTGATAATTTTTAGTGGCAGTCGAAAATGTACTATTGTTTTCAACACACGATAGCCCAACTACGATCCCAACAACTGCAAAACCCGCAGCTTCCAAATGAAATGTGGAACTTTATGCCAAGTTTCGGGTTTTAGGGTTGCCTGGAAGAAGCCGCTCTTAACGGTAAGGCCGCCTATTATGCCACTCAAAATTTTCGTTTCTTTTGTTTTATTAATAGTAATTGTTATTTTTGGTGAGCATAATTAAGCATTCTATCTGTCGAATCTAATCTATCTATCTATCTTCTATACCCAAAGGGTAAAAACGAAACCCTATTGATGAGACTCCGCTGTCTGTCTGTCTCTCCTCCCGTTCGTCTTTCACCAGGCTGTATCTTATGAGCTGTGTGGTACGGAACCCTTCGTGCGAACTATTTAATTTCCTTTGAACGATTTTAAATCATCTGCACCGATTGTAGTATGTGCTTGTGAGGGGTTATGCTCAACATAAAATTAATTTTACGGAGTTGATTCAGATTGTAGTTTGGCTGCCGTACACACTTTTCAGTCTTTTCCAAGTTAATCAGTATGTTCTGCTCCGTGAGAGTAAGCTTCAAATGCTTCGTCTACTAAGTCTCTTATCTTTCAACCATGTTTTCTATGTACTTTTCTAAGGCCAATCTTACAAAGCGATGATACCATATAACAACTTTAATAGCGTAAAACTGAATGCACCGTCCGTAATCATCCGAAACGTACACGAGTAGCCCCCTTGGATGATCATGTATGGTGATGATATTCCGTTAGCAGATTTGGATAAGGGACGTGTAATACGTGGAAAGCAACTCAACGTGGTTTGCAACTCAAAGTAGCGACGACCGAGTACTTGGCTAGCTATACCACAGATCCCACACCTGTCTGCGTAGACGGTCACATGGTCGAGCGGGTAAACCAGGTTAAGTACTTGGAATCTGTGCTCTATGTGTCCGGCTACATCGATTGCGACGTTAAGTCTCGCATTTCGGCAGCTTGGGCTAAGCGGCAAGAGGTAACTGGTATCATCTGTGACCCCTAAATGCCGGTTAAACTGAAGGGACGATTCTATAAAACGATCATTAGACCTGTCCTTTTGTATGGTAGTGGGGCGTAGCCAGAGCTTGAGCAACATAAGCAGGAACTACGTGTCACGGAGATGAAGGTGCTGCGCTGGATGTGTAGAGTGACGCGAAAAGACCACGTCAGAAACTCGTGGGCAGCCTTCATATCCATGGGCAGCCTTCATATCCGAGACATAGCACATAAATTTTAAGAACGTCGCTTACGGTGGTACGGTCACGTTTTACAAATACCGGCTAGTTACGGTGGGAAACAAATTACTATCTTACTATGGCGCCTCCGCCCGACCGCGGCTGATTGGGAAGACCTAAGAAATGCTGGTTTGATGCAACCGGGAATATCGCTCGGATGAGGATGATGAACAATCGCTAAGTGCAGTAAAAATGGCATCAAGTTCGACATTATTTGGAAGAATGGAGTGTCGAACTTGATGCTTCTGGTTTTCAGTTGTTGGGATCGTGGTTAGGATATCATGTGTTGAACAACAGCCTTGAATGCATGGAGTCGTGTTGTTTTATTTCGTCCTTTTTAGTGCATTTTCGACTGTTACTAAAAATCATCAAAATTCTAACCGTAACTTTAATTATTGAGGAGTTTCGTGAGGAGAAGGTGATTCCAGGTGCTCCAATCAATCTGTAGCTAGTTCTTTAGAAGCTGATTCTATTGAATGAAGTGCAAACAGTGATTTACTGCACTCTGGGATGTTATTCTACTCATCATTCCGAAGGTTCTCATCAGATCATCACCATTTTTTTATGAAACCAACGAGAAGCTAATACTTTTCTTATACGACAAAAAACCACCGCGAAAAGATCTCCAACGGCTGAGATATCCGGTAAAGTACACACAAAAAAAGAAATATGCACTCCCATTTTGTCCCAAATACGAATGAATACTAACAACGGCGTAACTAAGAAATTTTTCATCCGATCGAGTTTTAGTTTTTTGTTTATTGGATAGGTGATGAATTGTTCATTATGTCTGTGGTACATATTTTTTGTCTGTACCTTATACTTCCGATGCTGTATTTGAAAATATAGATTTTTTATGGAAGTGTTTTCAATATAACTTAAAATATTTTTGTAACTGTTACTATTTAGTTGATGTTGTGTACTAGAGCAATGTAGTCCAGTTAATTCCCTTTCATGTCATACCTTTCACATGTATGTAGGGTTCATAGAATTAGAATAATTCACAATTTTCAAAATACGGCGGCCGCCATTTTGATGACGTAATATATCCAGATCCAGACACTTTACAGATGGGGTCTCGACGGTTTTTAAGATAAAATGACATGTTTAACAACATACTAAAATTTGGTGCTGGTATCACAAAGTGAACTATTTTCATGCTAAGAGCCCTCACTCGGGATCATCGGGACATCGGGATAAAAACTTGTCAGCTATCTATTATAATTAGATCCATCGCAATGAGGAGGAACACTAACTTTTTATCCCGGCAGAGGGCGTTAGTCGAACGATCTTAGGTTTGAATTAAGAACTGTCAAACAGATGTTTTTTACAACTCTCGGCGCCAAATTGGCCATATCAGTCTCAGACCGAAAGAAAAAAAACAACTCGGCGTTTTCATTCGTGGGGGACCATCAACAAAAAAAAATCATCCGATGCCAGCGACATCTGCTCACAGCTTTGCGTGTGCCACCCCATTGGGTTAGTAGTTTTTGCATGTAACAAATTTACAACATTATACATACCTACTTGCAAACTTTCGAGTTACTACAGTAACGCTATACCTCAAATTTTCTTTTGACTTTTTACGTTTAACCCTCTTACTTATATACGATGATTAACAGATGACTAACTTTATGTCACGTTTGTTTCTTTCTGTCAACTTTGAAACTTCATGTCGCAGTAAGGGACAAACTATATATAGTTTATGCAGCTGTTAATCATTGTTTATTATAAGTAAGAGGGTAAAACGTCAAAAGCAACATTGTATTTGAGGTTGAATAACGTTTAATTCATTGACTTTAGTCTGTAGAAAAATCTGAATTTATTTTTCTTCTCATTTTGTAATATTCGAGAGAGAGAGAAGTCCCATTACTTTGTATCATAGAATGCGAACTTTTAAATTTGAATTTCAAATTGTGTTCCAAATACAAAAACAGTTGTTGACGTTTGACAGTTCGAGGTCGTTGAACTTTTAACTTTATTATCATGATGGTAGAGATTCAAAATGTTTTTTAGTATTTTTATGACATTTATTGGTAGAACTATATAGGTACAGTTAATTCCAACGAAGAGACCTGTAAAGGTCTCGAAACGTTGAGCATTGAGACAAAGCTATAATTACTAAAAACCACGCGATTGAAACCGAAAAATGAGGTTAATTTCTTTATGACTCTTCTTTACGTTCTAGACTAGTTAGGTTATTACGCCTAAATAGCATAAGGGTATACATAAAATTCGTAATTCGTGGGTCCTATTTAAATCACGAAAATTTAAATATCTAAGGCTTGGTTTAACCTTTTCGAGGTTCTTATTTTTAAACCATCCAGAAAGATTATTAGGATGTTCGATACTGTGTTTCGATACCTATTACAGTTTTGTTTTGGTAGGTCGTCGATTTAATGGCAGTTCGATGTTTGAACATTGATATTTTAAAGATAGGTATTTCAATTTTCGAGATTTTAATAGGTACCCCTTCATTTTACAAATTAAGGATTGCACTTCGTGGATAATAAAATTGAGTGTTAATCATTAACAAAATAGCCACTCGCGTCAACTGCACAAACCAGTTTCCACGATAATCCATCCACATTAAAGTAGGTTTCTTATTAGAATGTTGGTAATACTTTAGCCATTCCGTGTCAGAGAGATGAGCAAAAACTGTTAGCCTGAACTCGATAGAATGTCATATGAATTGTGTAGCCGGGTGGCCTGGCCAGAGTGACCAGTTGCGGACATAGCGTGGCCTATAATACATATAAGAAACATATATACTTCGCTTTTACATTTAAACCTACTTTGTTTTTTAATTGTAGACTATGATTTGACACATCTTCCGATCTGAGGTCTATACATTATACCTCCTTACTTATAAGCGATGACTAATTATGTAACGTTTGTCTTTTACTGTGACATGAAGTGTTTATCGTTCGTAGAATTAAAGTAGAGGCCCTGGAGGGTTACTGCGGTTCGTTTTGATACGACATCGATACGATAATACGATGTTTCTACTGTCACATTCTGATAGTAGGGTGACAGTAGAACCATCGTATTATCGTATCGTTGTCGTATCGAAACGAACCGAAGTACCTAACCCTCCTGTTCCTAGACATTTTAGTCGAGCAATGACCGCCGTGGAGAACCACTCCAGTGGTCGTCTTATGATTGACTTGTCTTCCAGGTACATGAGATAATAAATTGAGATTATATAACCTTAGAAATCAATCAATCATTTATTTCCTATAACGATGTATGGCGAAGATAGTCATAGGATAGGTTTTATGGCCTAAACATATTTGCTCTAATGTCTTTATCCAGGGAGAAAATAGTCGACTACGTTTGTATGGAGAAAGAGTAGGTAGACTTTCCTCTTAATTTCAACACAACGCTGCGACGGATAACAAAGTGATCCTACAGGGGTTCCTTTTGAGGTACGGAACCCTACAAAAGAACATATTAATTTACCGTAATAAGTAACATTAATGAACACCTTTTCAACAAACCAAATTACATCACGTAATTAATTTATTGATCAATATCAAATTACTTTCTAATAGTTAATGAACAGCCTGTCTTTGTTATTGCAAATTGGCATCGGAAGTGTATGCAATTACTAATGGGGAAGTTAGGTATGGTTTTATAACTTTTAATTTTTGGGGTTCCGTACCCAAAGGGTAAACTGGGACTCTATTACTGAGACTCCGCTGTCTGTCTGTCAGGTCTCATGAATCGTGATAGCTAGACAGTTGACATTGTCACAGACGATATATTTCTGTAGCAAAATGTCAAATAACTAAAAACAAAATACCCCCCCCCCCATTATTTCTACATTTTATTGTCAAATCTTAAGCCCCTCCTCATTTGAACTATATTCCCGGTTACATCCCTCTTCCTAAAACCCCAAACTATTTTGCCTCGGCATAGTAGGTTCACTTCTTCTCTCCCCCGATTATACAGGAAAAAATCCACCAGAATGCAGATAATGTGTTCTGTGAAATCACGGGAGCCGCTAGTCATAATAAATAATAAGCATCAACACGCTTCAATGATTGTAATGTAAACAATATCTGTGCAATCTTTACCTGTACACTATAATTTTACATTCCATTGCCTTTCATTTCCACTCAGAAAAAAAAACAACTAGCACAGTTTAAAAAAAGAACTAAACACTTTTCTTACAGAAAAATTTCGCTTGTCAGTATTTTAAATACCGAACAAATTTAAAAAAGAACCCAAAATATCACTCAGAAAACAGTCACAATTTTTTTTAATTGATTGTTTTTTTTTTCCACGAATCGAACACTATGGTTTCGTCAAACTATCTATTTCCGATAGGTAAACATTTTTTGTCGGTTTTCGTATATATTTTCGCGTGCGTTTTTCTTTGTAAAACCGTAAAGAATCGACCGTTTGTACGGATATGACCTGTACGACTGACTGATACGAGAGCCGGCGCGTGCGCTGGGTAACCATTCGAAAACAGCAATTTATTTGGCGATGGCAGTGTTTTGATACTTTTTGTCGTTAAAATGACATGTATTGCTCATCCTGCTAATTTCATAGAGGTGGTTTGTTTTTGAGTGTATTTTCACTATCATTTATATTTTAATAATAATTTTATTATGAAAAATGGTATCGAAAATTTAAAAAATAAAATTACCTATACGACTAGCTGCGCCCCGCTGTTTCACCCGCGTAAGTCCTATGTGTTATTCCAGGTCTCCAGCTATCTACATACCGAGTTTGATTTTCATGAAGTGGTAATCTTCTTCTCTAATCTTTTCTAATCTTATCCTATTAATCCTAAATACTAATTTTATAAATGTCAAAGACTAAACCGATTGCGGTGATACTTGGTATGCAGATAGCAGAAATATGCATCTCAATCTCAGACTTGTTGTGTAGGACGTTTTCACATTCGAGTAACAATTTAAAAAAGTTCATGACCTGTGTCCTTCAATAAATAAACATATAAAACACAAAAAAATTACAAAAATGCCTAACATAGACACTAGACAGTTATTCCTGACTGATAATTAAAATTCTAAGCACCAAACAATGACATCAATTTTTATCTACCTAACTCTTTTCTCAAATCTGCGGCTTTTCACGACTTAAACACAAATATTTCAAAGTATCAAGACGTCATGACCGTAGTACACGAATGTGCAGTGTGGTATGAGCTTGCGCACGCTTGAGTTAACACTCGGGCACTGCAATATTTTGTACTAAGAACATAAATGCTGTTGTAAATGAAATTCGCAACTGTCTAGCTATCACGGTTCATGAGATACAGCCTGGTGACCGACAGACAGACTGACGGTGGAATCTTAGTATAAGGGTCCTGTTTTTACCCTTGCGGATTGTTAAAAACGAATTGATTTAAAAGTATTATGTAAGTGTATTAAATTTAAAAAATATTAGGCATAAAAATCCTTCGAAAAAAATATCAATGTTTGAACATCACACAGCGCCATCGAGCCTCATGGTAAGCTACTAAGCTGGTGTTATGGTGACTTGACAATGGATATAATACATACTTAAATTGGTTTTTCTGCTGATTTTACATTGCATTATAATGATGTATGTAAAAATGAAATGAAAATCCCTTTCATACATCCGAATTTAAACTTCTTCTGTTTTGGAAGGCAGTAAAAAAAACACGCAAAAACTACTGAATCGATTGCTATGAAACTTGGAAATGCAAATATCTGGAGATTTGGATGTTCACGTAGGCTACTTTATATTCCGATATTCCTGCGGGATCAGGACTTACCCAGGTAAAACCACGGGACACAGCTAGGTCTTACTAAATAACAAAAACAGTAACTTAAATTAGCTAAATACCGAACATTGTCACAGTAGCAACTCTAATAACACAGTAGGCTAAGATTCTGAAACATGCAAACAATCTCACGGGAATACGTCCTAGATGCCGCTCTTACGTGGCTAACTTCTGGTACAAATTCTCAACTGTGGTGCTTAGTTAGTTTACCATCTTCGACGTGGAGTTTAAGTCATAGGTGAGATTAGTTGGTTATTATACTTCTTGTTTATTATAAACTAACTAACTAAGTGAGATTAGTTGGTTATTATACTTCTTGTTTATTATTAACTTGCTTCGTCCCGCGGTTTCACCCGCGTAAGTCCCGAGGGAATATCGGGATCAAAAGCCTATGTTACTCAGGGTGAATGTAGCTTTCTATTGGTGAAAGCATTTTTGAAATCGGTGCAGTTATTTTTGAGTTTATGCATTACAAACATTCACACACACAAAAATACAAATCTTTCCCTGTTTATAATTTTATTATTAGTGTAGAAAAACATCATTTTTAGGGTTCCATACCCAAAGGGTAAAACTAGAACCTATTACTTAGACTCCGCTGTGTGTCTGTCCGTCAAATATCTCATGTCCACATGCATTGTCGTCGCAGAGATAGGTTTAAATACCTTGGTTTAGACAAAAATGTGGGTAGTTGACCTACCCGCGGACAGTAAAAATGTGGGTAGTTTCACCAACGGTCCACAAGCAGTAGTATATAAGAAGACGTCACCCGCCGCTGCTCCAGTCCCCTCGCGACCAAGACCATTGTAACATGGTTGAAACGTCGAGGTAAGAAAATTAAAAAAAAAATACGCGATAAAGACCCGGGAAAATGTAACTATGATAACAAATCGTGTGAATTTAAAAAGTTTATTGGTTTAGACAAATCTTGTAACTCGTCCCATAACCCTCTCCACGCTAATTACAGTACAAGTTAACAAGGAGCGGGCGCAGAGCGTCCCACTGCCCCGGACTTGTAAGTTGACAGCTCTAACTGGATTTATTATGTGCTACTAGCTACTACCGATGATTTACTTATTTTAACTCGGGTAACTTTAGAGTTAAGCTGCGTTCCCACTACAATCGGTGGCGGAGTTAATAATGAGTCAGTTTACCGAAAATACCGAAATAAAATTTAGGAAACAATGTCGCCTACAATCCATACACAAAAAAAGTTCTACGACATTCCGTCACGAAATAATCAACAATTTTCGATGCACCCGACATGGATTTTGAGTTTAGCAGGTATTGTTTCATTGTTTCAATTCAACAGAATTACATTACAGCTAGGAGATCGCCCCATTGAGATTCAACATTTTGGGAATACCTTCAACATTTTAGGAATTCAATAATTTAGCACTAAAGAGCCCTAAGGCCTCTAACTTCACCTAATGACTAATTAAAGATAACCGGAACCTACTGCTCAATATGATAAATAAAGCATATCTAAATTAAATTTCCTTTCGTGTTTTCCTTTCTACATAACTTATAGATATGGTCACCTATCAATTAAAAACCCGGCCATGTGCGAGACTCGCGCACGAAGGGTTCCGTACCACTATCACCGTTGGGTCCGGAACCCTAAAATTTTTAAATTTGATAGGAAAATGTGAAATTTTTAGCTTCGATTCTTACTCCCATCAAACGACCGCATCTCAAAAAAAAAACAAAAAACATTTGACATAAAGAAAATCTGAAACTTTTATGAAACTCTTTGGTAAGTGAAGGCAGACTGGTATATTTGACAGACAGGGCAGCCATTTTGAATTCCATGACCGATTTGACTCTGACCAATCAGAAACGTTTGTCTATTAAATATTTGTTTTATTTTGTTTTTAGTATTTGTTTGTTGTAGCGGCTACCAAAATACATCTTCTGTGAAAATTTTAACCGTCAAGCTATTACGGTTCATGAGATACAGCCTGGTGACAGACGGACAGGCAGCGAAGTCTCAGTAATAGGGTCCCGTTTTTACCCTTTGGGTACGGAACCCTAAAAAACTAGGTAGACTACTTCACAACTTTCCTACATAAATATCGCATAAAACTATATCCCAACCTACTTTCAGAAACTAGAATAGTCAATTAACCGTGTAGATGTATCCATAAGTATGCTAAGTAATTCATACCTTCGGAGGTTGTAAAGATCTAACGAATGCCATTTGAGATAATTCACAATTTCCCCTCTTAATTCGAACATTATGCTAAATTGATACTTAGAGACTGATTTGTTGAAATTGGTATGTACTTGCTTTAAAAAATAAATAAAAGAATCCATACCTACTTCGTTTTTTAATTGAAAAATAAAATAAAATAAAATCTATTTTTTTTTATTTTTTAACCTAAAGACTGACGTTTTGGTTCTTTGTTTTTGACGTGTTTTCTTCAGGAAGATGTGTCAAATCATAGTCTACAATAAATAAATAAGTACCTAATCCATGTTTTGCCATTTAGCTACGGAACCCTAAAAACAAAGTGTACCTACTATACTTTTTAGGGTTCCGTACCTAAAGGTAAAAACGGGACCCTATTACTGAGACTGCGCTGTCTGTCTGTCTGTCTGTCTGTCTGTCTGTCCTGTCCGTCTGTCCGTCTGTCCGTCTGTCACCAGGCTGTATCTCATGAACCGTAATAGCTAGAAGGTTGAAATTTTCACAGAAGATGTATTTCGGTTGCCGCTACAACAACAAATACTAAAAATAAAATAAAACAATTATTTAAAAGGGGCTCCCATACAACAAACGTGTTTCAGAAATAACAAGGAGTCGCGAGACAGGAACAAGGACAGGAGTTGGTCATGGAATTCAAAATGGCTGCCCTATCTGTCAAATATACCAGTCTGCCTTCACTCACCAAAGAGTTTCTTTTATGTTTCAGATTTTCTTTGTGCCAAGGTTTTTTTTTTTGAGTGATTCGGTCGTTTGATGGGAGTAGGTAAGAATCGAAGATAAATATTTCATATTTTCTATAAAATTTACAAATTGGTTGTTGTAAACCATTTTAGGGTTCCGTATCCAATTGTGATAGTGGTACGGAACCCTTTATGCGCGAGTGTCGCACTTGTTTCTTCACCTACTACTGAAATTGAAAATTCAAAGTACAAAGTTGGAATTTCTTCTCAAAAGCGAATCTCTCCTTGAATCGTGAATTAGGTTCGAAGTTGCATCGAGCGAGGCGAGCGAGCGAGGCGTGCGAGCGAGTACCTATCTACGTGAGGACGTGAGAATACAAACAAAATATACGTGAATCGACTACAGAATCAAACAAATAAATATTGCACGACGTTACAGCGCAATCTAATCCCAACATTAAGCAAAGAGTATTCTAGGTCTGTAAATCCCAAACTAAGCACTTTGCATTTGACGTTTTTTTCTTCAGGGAGATGTGTCCATCATAGTCTACAATTAATATACGAAGTATATTTTATTTATAGATCTTTTTATAGTAGAAATTGCATCAGAAGGAAGACAGTTGAACTTACCTCAAATTCAATGATACTTTGACGTTTTAAGCGTCAACTATCGACTGCATCTTAGCACCCGCAGCGATTTTCATCTTATTTTTACAATATACAAATCCTACTAATATTATAAACGCGAAAGTTTGTATGTATGTGACTTTGTTACTCTTTCACGCAAAAACTACTGAATCGATTGCGATGAAACTTGGAATATACATAGCTGGAGATCTAGAATAACACATAGGATACTTTTTATCCCGATATTCCCGCGGGATCGGGACTTACGCGGGTAAAACCGCAGGGCGCAGCTAGTTACCTATATACCTTAACCGTTATTTAATGAAGTTATTAGTTATTTATTACTTATTGCTCGCAAAAACGATTAATTACATAATTAATCGGAACAAAATTGAATCTCCGATAGCTCAGGAAAACGATGCTGCGTTGTATGCAGTCAGTAACTTGGCACTGCTACTGACTTCGTGTAGATACATTTGGTCGAATCGACATAAAGTTTCCCTCTCTTTTTCTCGTCGTTAGAGAGAAAGAGACGGAACCTTTACGTCGAGTCGAATACTTCAGATTAATAAGTATAAAATGTAGTGTATTCGTCGTCTAGTACCCATAGTACAAGCCTAGTGCTTAGTTTGGGGCTAGATTGCGCTGTATACATATGTCGGTTCAGGAGTAATCGAGCCGTCGTTTTCTGTCGACATAGTGTGGGCGGGTGTGGGTAACGTGCAAAATGACAAAAGTCACTCTTAGAAAAACACTTTATTTAAACCACAACGTTATTTAAAATCAAAGTAACCGTTAAAGTTAGGTAACGACCGCGTAGGTATTTCACAAGGAAACGGAGAGACAGTTCTGTGTTGTCACACCGAATGCCGGGAAAAAGTGTTGCCGAATGCACTCTTCTCCCACCCAGCAAAGCTCGGTTGACTTCACGGCTCCGCCCAGACGCATCGAAGTGAAGTTAGCAGCGGTCGAAGCGTCTTCCGTTTCGATTTGAATTAACCGGATGCGACACATATATAACGTCGTGCAATATAAAAAAATATTTCTTCATATTTACAAGTCACTGGGTCATATTACTGACCCCGTTTAAACCAACCAATTAGTCCTGTATTTTAATAGCCGACCTGTATTTTACAATATTTCGTTTACGGTAATCGAATGTAAATTGAAATATTAATTTTTGATTGTTCCAACCGTATTATCTTAATTCAGTGAACTTTCATTAATTACTACCGGTTTGGATTTTAATATTTTATTTTGATTGCGTCCTGTGGTTTTGCCTGTATTTTTTTAACTCGATATTTATATGAGCGTTGAACCGCTATAACGCCTGATGTTATAGACAAGGTAATAATTTGGTCTATTCCCTTCTAATACCACGAATCATATTTTTTTGAACCACCCAGAAAGTGTATTATGATTTTCGATCCTGTGCTTCAATATTTAGGACTTTCGATGTCACAAATTATGTCATATATTTTTCCTCTGACTGTAATAAACGTTATGTTTTGGTATTCGTTGGGCTTCATGGAGTTTCATTTGATTATGACAATTAACTAACACCATTGGTATTTTGAAGGTGAAACCGCGGGGCGCGGCTAGTCAGAAATATACCGTGCAGACAGACTCACCGATGAGCGTGTGCCTATATTATTTATTAGTTTATTTTAACTGACATTTTCAAGGATTCAACAACTAGGTACATACCTACACAATAGAATATAATCAGGTAAGATCGGATACGGAGGAAGACCGTATGACTCAAATATCTCCCAAAATATGTGACATTGCAACTGCTGAGTGCCACAGATCGGTGCGGAGTAAAATGATCATGTGAACACCGTGGCTAATATTAAAAATATCATCTATTTTCAGATTTTGGGAGATATTTGAGTCATGCGGTCTTCCCCCGTATCCGATCTTACCTGACTAAACTCTACATAGTACCGTTTGAAATGTGTTAATGAGTTACATTTTATCGAATTAATTTGTATAAAAATGGATGCAGCCGTGACATTTTTGTCTTGAAACTCGTTTGTATTGCGATTTCGATAAATATGAGTCATTCATTCTAATTTACGGATGCGAAAGTCTGCAGCTATCAATTAAATTGCAAATTAAATTTACAATTATTTTCTGTCCATACCTACTAATATTATAAAGAGTAAAACTAATAGGTATATGTTCCGATCGTCACATTTTATTGCGATCGTATTTTGTTTAATTTTTATTGCAATTACCGTTCATTATTGTTTCGATCGTCTTTTGGTTTTTGTTTTGATCGTCTTTTAGTTATTGTTTTGTTCGTCTTTTTGTTATTGTTTCGTTCGACTTTTGTTTTTAATTCGATTGCCTTTGATTTATTTTTAAGGTAGACTGGTCCACACGTATTATAATATTCTTCGTGGTATACCTACACCCAAAGGTAATTTTTAGGGTTCCGTAGCCAAATGGCAAAAAACGGAACCCTTATAGATTCGTCATGTCTGTCTGTCCGTCTGTCAGTCCGTATGTCACAGCCACTTTTCGCGGAAACTATAAGAGCTATACTGTTGAAACTTGGTGAAACCGCATTAAGATTTTCATACAAAAATAGAAAAAACAATTAACTTTTGGGGTTCCCCATACTTAGAACTGAAACCCAAGAAAATTTTTTTCATCAAACCTATAGGTACATGTGGGGTATCTATGTATAGGTCTTCAAAAATTATATTAAGGTTTCTAATATCATTTTTTTCAATACTCAATAGTTTGCGCGAAAGACACTTCCAAAGTAGTAAAATGTGTGTGTAACTTGTAACTTCTAAAATAATGGAATGATATAACCAAAAAAAGTATTTGATGTACATTACTATGCAAACTTCCAACTAAAATCGAACTCTTCAACCTTCCAATGTGACAAAATCAGCGAAAACGGAAAGTTAGGAAGTAGGTTCCTTCCTACCTACTCGATATTTTTAGGTTAGAAAATTTGTAAAAGCAGTGGACACTTAGATGAAAGTCCCTTTTAAGGGGCAAAAAAGACCTAAACCGAAAACCCCCGATTCATAGAAAATTGTTGATTTATTTTCTGATGCAATATAAAAAAAATCGTTTAAAGCGATAACTACAAAAGTTATCTATCATTATTTTCTAAATTTTGGTGTATTTTCAAGACAAAAACTTCTTATCGTTTCGCACCTTTTAAAGAAAAATTGTCTTAACGGACTTTGCAGCAGGTAGATAATAATCTAATGGAGAGCGTGAACTGTATCAAAATGATAAACTGAGCACAAGCCCGTTATGATGTGTCTAATCGTCTTCATAACGGGCGAATCAATCAATAAAATTGGAATGTGATCTAAAAATGTTAAAATAACTAAGTTGGTGGGGTCTTTCTACTATTTTTACTAGCAGGCCCCCGTAGTTTTACTCGTGTACTTGTAAATAAGTACTTCTAAATAGTAGATTGTATACCAAGGGAGAAAAGACTATTTTTCCAGAGAGAGTGTTTTTTGAATCCAGAGAGGAGCGAGGGATTCTTAAGTAGAATCCTGAGAACTACCGCTTTGCTGCCGATGTTCCTAGCAGGCATTTTCATAGCGTTTTTTCTCCCTGCTAGCAGGGCAATAGTGAGATTTGAATTTGGAATGTGAATATTTTTTAAAAGTTTCAATTAACAAAGAGTTCCTATCACCGTACTGCGTGTCTGATAGGTAAGTGATGGGTGATAGACCGAGCAGGTTAAACAACACATGTGTCTGATAGGTGAGCGATGGGTGTTCGACCGTACAGGTAGAGTATTGGTAAAATGGAGGGTTTTGGTAGAAAATTGGTTTTGGTAAGAAATGGTAACGTTGGTAGAAATTGGTAGTTTTGGTGAAAAATGGGAGGTATTGGTAAAAAATGGTAGTTTTTGGTAGAATCGGCAGTTTTTGGTAGAAAATAGTAGGATGTAGTTATTGATGGAAAATGGTAGGTTTGGTAGAAAATGGTAGGTTTGGTAGAAAATGGTAGTTTGGTAGAAGATGGCAGGTTTTGATAGAAATTGGTAGTTACTGTCAGACGCGAACAATGGTCAAAGTACGTTACTCATTTTCTCATAGAGGGTGATGAAAAGTAGAATGTTCACCTCGGGAGCAAACACTATTTTTCGCTCGAGTGAGGTACTTTGAATCCCTCGATTCGCTCAGGATTCTACTTAAGAATCCTTTACTACGCTCGGGATTCTACTCTAGAATCCCTCGATCCTCTCTGGATTCAAAAAACACTCTCGCCGGAAAAATAGTCTTTTCTCCCTTGGTATACAATCTACTAAAAAATCATTAATGCTTGAGCAGTAAAATGGTTTAGAAAATAACAAAAACTTTTTTTTAATTTTTTAGAAACTTTAATAATACTCTTACATTTTTGTATCTAAATACAATATTTACAATCTTAATTACTTACCTAACTATAATAATGATAGTTCACATTTTAATTATTATTTTTTGTTGCCGTTAAACAAAACTAAATAACCATTATTGGCAGTTATTAGGGCAGTGATGTTTAGCTGATTTAAGTATTCAAGAAATATACTAAAAAGATAAGGAATGGGTAATTATTAGTAAATTATTTACCTGTCCCAAAAATGCCTAATGATAGTGACATAAAAGACAAAATCCAAAAAAGCTTAAGTTAACATCAGAATTAAAAAAACAGAGGATAAATTTAAACTTTAGAAATCACTACGCATCTTTGGGAGAGTCAAAAAGGCACTTTCAAGAAGAAGCTAGTAAAATTACTTTAAAACAATGATAAAGTAATTATTTCTCATGTTCTAAGAAAACTTTCTCAATAAAAGAAAATATAATTTAATAGGTAATAGAAGTCTAGATTTATAAATCTTTTAAGCATTTACATTTATATCACACGAATTCATTCATCTTCAATACCACACCAAAGAGCAGATTAGCCAATAAATATTATTGTTTTAACCAATATAAATCTGTTGTTCGATTCCGTAGTATATCAAGGTGGTGATTTTTATTGTCAATTTCGAACCTTGTTAATTTCAACTAACTATTCATTAACGTTTGAACTATCACAACGTCATCGATATAAACAAAAAAACTGAGACGGTTCAAGGTTTTTCATTAAAATTGACAATCTAAAACCAGTTGGTACGATATACAATATGGTAAACCGAAACTTCTAAAATTATTAAATAACCGATTGGAAAAGTATGGTTATAACGTAAATTGAAGAGAGAAGAGAAGAATTTCTATTTGATGATAACTATTTGTTAGATCTAGTCTAATTTTCTATCGTTTCGCGGCTGGTGCTTGAGTGTGGTGGGTGCAGCCTTCGACGTTTTCAGGCCAGTCACAGACGTTTTCGTTAGGGTTGAAGACGAGGTTCTGAGGGCAGGGCATGTGGTGCTTCCTCTCACCTTCACACATGTAGTACATGGTGCAGTCAGCTTTGTCAGGGTGGTAAGAGATGTGACCATCTTCCTCTTCGCAGGTTACTTCGTTGGCTGTAATAGTTTTAAATGTGTTAGATTGGTTCGTATTTATGCAATAGTAGCAGTGTTAAAAAGGACTAGCGTCTAAGAATCGTGTAAAAACGGGTCGAATTGACTCTACTGAGAGACTATAGAGAATTCTATAGTCTCTAAGTATAGCATAATTTCCCCATATTCAATTTTATTGTTGTTTGTCAAATTATTTTTAAATATTTTGCTGTATGTATAGTATACCTATTCGAATACAGAATAATTTTTGGTTTCAGAATAATGGTTTTGATTGTGTTCAAGAATTTTGGGAATACGTAACATAAAATACTTTTTACGCAATAAAGATTCGGTAAATGTAACTGTTATAAACGTTACGTACGTACTTTTAAAATTGTTTAAATTTTTGATCAATTATAATACAGAGTTTAAAATTAGAACTTACGATTTTTAGTAGTGTATTGTCCATTAGGATTGGATGATTCATAAGGACCATCAAACTCCAAACGGACTTTGTAGTCTCCGAGTTCTTGCTTCATAGCTGTGATGAGAGGATACTTCCCAGTTCCACATGATCCGCGGAAGTCATCCATATCAATAGACCAAACCATGATGCCACCGAAACCTTCTTCTTTTAACCACGCCATCTGTTGAGTAGGTAAATCAGGTGTTTAATACACTGATGCTATATTGGCGAATAAGAGTGGAATCAATCTGGAATAGCTAAGCAACAACAAAAAGTGGTTTAAAAATATTTTTATATAACAAGCAGCGTCCCGTGGTTTCACCCCAGTAAGTTCCGATCCCGTGGGAACTTCGAGAAATTTTAGTGGACCTACACTTGACAAATATCAAACCCTCCAAATCAGTCAGAACTTGGTATGTATAGATTTGGCAGGCAAACGCACTTTAAGTAATACCACTATGATAACTTCGCTATAGCGAATTCGGTGGCATTATTGTAGTTCCATTTTTACAATATTTTCCAGAATGGTAAAGTGCAAGGTTACGCAATTAAAATTTATACAATTAGAGTAATTTATACTGACCTTTGTTTTCAAAGACCTTTCATCATCAAAGCCGACCCATTGATCTTCTCTGTAAGCAAATGGCACCATCTGTTCATTGTCCCAGACCAGAGTGGTGTTGTCCTCACGAAGGAACTCGCAGATTTCGTAGTAAGACATGAAACCGGCTTCGTTTGTGAACCGGCCAGCAGCTCCTAGAACAATAATTTAATTACAATGATTATTGAACTAAATTAGATAAACGCTATAAGGGGCAAACAAAACCCAGACCGAAATTCCTTGTCGGATTCATCGAAAATTGTTGATTATTTTCTGACGCCATGCAAATCCGCTAAAATCAGTAGGTAAGTCTCAATGACTATACTAATGCAGATTTGGCAATGTTTTACGACCGGCCGCCTGCCTGACACCAACACTTTCTGACACCAAACAATCACAGATCAATGATTAAAAATTATTTTTTAATGAATTTATTATTGGACTTACCACCGCCAGAAGCAGGCGCTCCAATATCGAATTGTGTTTCGTTGATGAGTGTGAACGAACGTCCATACGTAGGCATACCGATCATCAGCTTTTCTTTCGGAGCTCCTTGACGCACCCATTCACGCGCTGAATAATCCTAGAAATTTAAATTTGCTTATAAAATACCAGCTGCACTAGAATGAAGAGCTGTCGCTTTCATTTAAATGTAATATGAGTTTTTTGTTTACATTTTTGATCTAAGATTCTGAGGCAGAGTAGGTCAGCCACCACTACACGAAAAAATAATATAAGAATCATCATTTCAGCTGTAAGAAGTCCACTGCTGGACATAAGCCTCCCTCATAGATTTCCAGATGCTTCGGTCATAAGTGGCCTGCATCCATCGTGAACCCGCGGCCTTAACCAAGTCGTCCGTCCATCTCGTTGGTGGACGGACGACTTGGTTATATAATATAAGAATAATAATTGTTGAATACTTACAACTGTAAGTTTCTTCTGGTAGCTGGTTGCACTTTCCAGAGGGAAGAGAGGCGAGTTATGTCCAACTTGACGTTCCCATTGCCCGTGGAAGTCGTACGTCATCACGTTGATGAAGTCCTGGAAACAAATGCGTAAAAGTAATAAAAAAATCTGTGAACAACACACAGCGCCATCTAGCCTAAGCCTACATAAATCACTTTTCTTAGGTATGTAACTACTTATATTATTTTTCTTTTGAAAATACATTCATTTTATACCTACATAGGGAGACTCCCAGACCAGAAACAAATACCGGCCGTAGTTGGGAGAAAACAGTCCGTCAGTCTTCTCGAGACCACGGCCGGTGTAACCCGTTTGCCGAAACGTCGAGTAATTAAAAACAATGAATATCTACAACACAATCTAGACCCGTAGTTCTATCTAATATTAATAATGAACGGACATAGGAAAGTTGTAAAAGTGTAAAACTTATTGCTGGCAGTAATTGAACCTTCTGCATTGCAGTCGGGCATTCCCCCAACGTACAACATTCAGACACAAAGGTTTGCAATCGAACCCGCAACCTTCGGCATTGCAGTCTATTGCAGTCGGATATTCGCCCAACGCGTCACAGATAGAGGTTGTCAAAAGGGTTTAGTCTAGGAATGACCGATTCTCGAAATGACTAGGTATGTAGTACATCGTTTTCTATTTCAATCGTCTTTTATTTTCGTTTCGATCGTCTTTTGTTTCGTTTCGATCGTCATTTGTTTTCATTTAGATCGTCTTTTGTTTCTTCTTTGATCGTATTTAGGTTTCGTTTTGATTGTCTATTAAGTATTTTTTAACAAAAAATCAATCATTTTATAGAATCGGTCCGTTATAGAATCGGTCATTAGTAGAATCAGTCATTTATAAAATTGTACATTTCAAGAATTGGTCAACTTAAGACTTGTAGTCATTTCGAGAATCGGTAATTCCTATACTAAACCGTCAAAAAGTTGCAGCTTACTACTTCCAACTTACCAAATACTTAGATATTTCCGGCACGTCATATCCAGCAGCGATAGCTTCAAAGGAAGCTGGTACGGCAGCCGTGAGGAGAAGGCGGGGCTGTCCTGATGTCTTGGCTTCACCTTCGAATGCGAGCCGCAGTTCTTTCAGCAAGGAAACGAATGCGGCACGGTCATCTGCTCCTCTGTTTTGAAAATATACAAATTTATAAAGTAACTTTCTGTACCTACCCTGAAATTTTCACCCGCTTTAAACTCGATTCCACACGGGAATATCGAGATCTGAATAGCCCATGTAGTAGTTAAGGCGCCGTGTAGCCCTGGCATAAAATAGGGTTACCCTATTTCTTCCCGTGGGTGTCGTGAAAGGCTGTGCCAGTTGCAGACATGTCTATATGATTGGTGTAATTTCAACCCCTCAAAAACATTTTCATGTAAAATGTAGCCCAGACGAGAGCGAGCTACCTTGCATGGGGTTTCTGTTGTTTGTACAATTTTATTGTTCTTGCGGTAATGAAACGGCCAAGCCCATATATTTTGGCTAAGATGTTGAGTTTGTGAAGTAAGGTGCTTGTGGAGTTGGGGCGTGTAGAGTTATAAGCTTGGCTTTAGGTACAGGACATCTGATAACTTTTTGACAGTGCCCATCATATGATCTCGCTCTCGTCTTGGCTACATTTTACATGAAAATGTTTTTGAGGGGATTTCATCTCTTTTTGTAGTTTGCCTAATTATTACATATTTTTTACCAATCAAACAAACTTTCAGCTTCATAATATTAGTAGGTAAAGTAGGATGTAGTTATTTATCAGTAAATATATAATATTTTTTCTTTTTTTCATTTCCAATAGGTTGTGAATTAACGACTTACGCGTCACGCTGTAGGTACGGCGTTTAGGCTGATGTTTCCAATGTTCACCACTTGTTTGGCCACCACTGGCAGATAGCGAAACAACTTTTAAAAATATTCTTGTTGTCCATCACTGTACGACAGCGGTAAACCTTTCTAATTATTAATAAATTTTCATACCTTTAGCACCTCTAATACACATTAAGTGCTGTGCGCGCGCTTAACTCCATCCCCTAATTTAAAGGGTAGAGGGTGAATTACTAAAAATCCTGATTTTCTGTATTTTATTATTTATAATAAGAAGTTATAGTACCTATAGCATCAAAATTTGCGAAAGTTCATGCAAATAGCCATCCCTTAATTTTAGGGGTTGGGGGGTGAAAGTTGGAACTTTTAGAATTTTCTAGTTGTTTGTGTACTAATACCAACCTACATACCAAATTTTAGCTTTCTAGGACTTCCGGATGTATTATTTGAATTTTGATGATCATCAGTGAGTGAGTGAGTGAGTCAGTGACGAAATTGGAAGTTTTTAGATATCAATTAAATCTAAACTATAAGAGCTATGTAATTGAAAATGTGTATTTTTATTAAGTCCCCTATTGACATTACACCCCGTGAATAACATTCATCCGGTATATATCCAAACCCAAGTTATGAGGGTTCAAAATACCGACGAAACCTTTCGAGAAAAGGTAGGTAGTGCCCGTACGCTTCGCTGGCTCGTCTTGGCGGGGGCACTACCGTGCCCCCAGATACGCTCTAAAGATTTTTGAGATTTTATTTCTCACTATAAGTTATTTTGATTTTAATAATATAAAACCCCCTACAATGACTTCCGACACATCTTTATTACTAAAATTAAAGACAGTTTTCGGTTTGAATCGCGTGGTTTTTATTACTTTTAGCATTGTTACAACGCTCAACGTTTCGAGACCTTTCCATAGAAGAGACCTGGAAAGGTCTCGAAACGTTGAGCGTTGTAACAATGCTAAAAGTAATAAAAACCACGCGATTCAAACCGAAAAATGTCTTTAATTTCAATACAACATCGCGAAAACAGAAGAAGAATCTATCTTTATTACTATTATAAAGCTGGAGAGTACGTTTCTTTGTTTGAACGCGCTAATCTCATGAACCCCTGGTCCGTATTGAGAAATTCTTTCAGTGTTGGATAGACCATTTATTGAGAAAGGCCAAATCATATTTTCAAAAAAATTAGGCGGACGAAGTCGCGGGCATGGCTAGTTTTCTTATATTATACTTCTAATACATCGTTCACGTACTAGCCAAAATCTGTCACCAACTTACCTAGGATACTCCCAATCAACGTCAAGCCCGTTGAACTGGTAATCTCTGAGGAACTCGATGGCTTCGTACACGAATTGGTTCATTCGGAACACATTGGAAGTTAGTTCTTTGAAGGGAGTGGAACCGAAGGCCCAGCCTCCGATAGCTAGAAGGATCTAGAAAAGGATGGAAACAGTCTTTACTAGATGACAATTATCATTTTGTAATGATAAGGACTTGTCACAGCAGTCAGAACGATAATCAAGAGTCAGCCATTCTTCTTCTTTTCTTGTCAATACCATATTTTGTTAGGTCGCACATTTGTCCGACTATTTTGTAGGTAAGCCTCCTCTTAGAGGGGCTACGAAGTAAGACGCCACGGGAGCCTACTCTGAATTGGCGAATGTGCAATGTTTCAGACCGTAGTGAGTTCTACGACCTTTTTGTTTCGATGTTTTCCTCCGGCATAAGTGCGATGATAATAAAGAAAAAGACATCGGTGCGTGGTCGATCGGAATTCGGAAAGAAAGTCCGGGTATCTACCACTAGACCAATATCGATGTTAGTAGCCCACATCGAGTCTGATGGAGAAGAAGGTGCGCCATATTCTGCTTAGGAGCACAACAGTCCTATGTGAACCGTCTTCACGAACGAGGATATTGATGTCAATATCTGTTAATGTTGACATCAATATCGTCGTTAAATCATGTGCTCATCATAATGCTGTAAAACGTTCGACAATTCGACTTACGAAAAGTCTGTTAACAATCATTAACAAGCTGGTAGTTGCTAATGAAGAAAAGAAGTAGTAGACTAGAAAAACTACAAATGGTGATTGCAACAATGCCAAACAGTCAGATTCATAAAACTGGTACACCTAACAAAGAATGTTTTCTGCAATGAAATTCTGTAACTAAAATACAATAAATACCTTTAAATTAGGATTCTTCTCTCTCAATGCGACAACCTTGTCATACATATCTGCATCCTTCTCGTCACCTTCTGTAAGCTTGTGGTCTTTCAGAGTAGCGAAGGCGTAGATGATGTGGGTGCAGAGCGTGGGGTCAACGTTCTCCGGCATGAAGCGACCACCGCTGGGACGTTTGGACGACCAAGATGTGAGGTAGCAGAGGACTTGGGGTTCGCGTTCTGTGGAGTAGGGGAGAAGTTGTTTGTTTAATGGCTTATGGTTAATAGCTTTTATAGAATTTTCTTTTGTTTTCGCGATGTTGTATTGAAATTAAAGACAATTTTTAATCCTGAAGAAGGGACCTGTAAACGTTGAGCGTTGAAACAATGCTAAAAGTAATAAACAACACGCAAAAAAAAACGAAACATATCTAAAAATATAATAGATTTGATTCACTACGAAAAAACTGACTCTATCATTCACTAACTATTTATCTAATTGTACGAGATCTTAAATTACCTACTTTAGATTCAGTAATATATTGAATACATAGGTATATTGGGTAAGTAACTGTATCCAAAATATTTTAATTTAAGACCCCTATATACAAGTACATGTACATCATATTAAACAATAAATATTCTTAATTAAAGATTGGCAAGTATTTGTTTAAGTTATGCTAACGAAAGAAAGAATGGTGTTTACTAATATTATAAATGTGAAAATTGGTGTGTAAGTAAATAACGAGTATGTTTCTTTCTCCTTCAGTATAAAACTTGGTACCTATGCAGATAGCTGGAGATCTGTATTAACTGGTAACTGGCCTACGTATTTAAATAAAAACGACTTAGGGACATGTATATAAACTTTACCTATATCTCCTTTTCGATACAGTAAATGCTTTGATCAACGACTTTTATATTTTTGGAATAAACTTCATCATCAAAGTAATAAGAATTTAATCTAAATTTCCAATCAAATCCTCACTTTGATTTATGAAAATGTCAATCAATCACAATATTTTTGCAGTTCCTCCAATCATCAATCACTTTCTCGACTCATAACCAAATCGTCTGATCAAAAGATCAAATTCCAAATCGCAATTTAACTTGGAAATAACTTATTCTTAAGACTCACTTAAAACTCGGAAAGAAAATATAACTTTTACTACCTATTGTATACTTACTAAAATTTTGTAAAAATATGATACTGTCGTAAAATAACTGCGGGTCTGGTAAATTTTATTTCGAACATATACTTTTACAGCCTAAAACAAGGAAAAATGAAACAGGCAAAATAAACGTACAGGCAACAAAACATCGTATGGTTCATTTCAGTTTCGTGACTCGAATAAAACACTTCGAGCGCAAGAAAATTCTCTAAAGAGTCACCTTGCATGATGCTTAACATCAAAAATATGTTATTTATTACCCATTCCTAACTTATGAGCACGTAAAGGCACCTACTTCGGAAGATTGTCGAGAGGCCACGTCATAAACTTGAAAGCATTAAATCAAAAAACCCATTTGGAACACCAAACCGATATAAATTGGTCCATCGCCCCGTTCTTAACGCGGTCACTTAAAAACAATTCCAGTATCGCTTATTTCATAAAAGGGATCTTCTTCTGCTGGTCTTTGGGACACTTGAACGTAAAAGCGTTCGATGTTTCAAAGTTTTAGCAACTATGTTGTGAATTGTCGACTTTCCTAAGCTGTTTGTTGGCAGTTAGGAATGGTGGTAGAAGTGACCCTTGTGGTACTCCGGTGTTTGTAGCTTTTAGTCGCAGACGGAGAGTTTCTTAAACTCCAACTTGAGAGGTGTTGAGTGCTCAGTGTTTAGTAATGTTTCGCTGACAGGAGCCTCATTCAGTATAATATGGGAAAACTTGCCTGTTTTCTAAAAACGGGCAAGTCAAACGGACAAATCTTGTGTAAAATTTCATACACTTTCCTACAACTTATGTGACCTCTCCTACAACTTTATGACCTTTCCTACAACTTATTTGACTGGAATTGGGAAACTTTGTATGAAAGATGGTCAACTGTAAAGAACGCCGCAATTCGCCAACTACTAGTTAAACTGTGGTATAAGTTTTTCTAAGAAAATATTCTAAAATAAAAATATTCACTACTTGAAGTGTAAATTAGTGGGAAATTCCAGTAATATTTTTAAGGAAAAGTTTAGATGTTTTCTTGCTTGTGTTTCAAACACGCAAAAACTACTGTATCGATTTTAATGAAACTTAGTATGCAGATAGCTGGTGATTTGAATACACACATAGGCTAGTTTTATCCCGATGTACCTGCGGGAACGGTATTTAGTGTGAAATAACAATCAGAATCAGTGCCTCTAAGAATGTATCTGATGCTTATTACTCGGTTCATATAATGAACGCCTTGTTATTCTTATAGAAACATTTTGTTTGACAGTTTCGCAGATTCTGACAAGTATTCAAAAGGGATTTTGAAATACAATTTTATTCATGTCACTAACATCCCACTAATCTTTTGTAAGATTAAAATTGGTTACTCAATTCAACTCTAAATTCATTTTATTTAATGAAAGCCATGTATACAAACAAATACATGACCATTTTGAAACATCGACTTAATACTATGATTTTACTGTGATTTCGAAACGCGCCCACCGATGTGAAGAATGAATGAATGAACAAAAGAAGAGGTTTCTTCTCCAATGAGAAGAAACCACAAGAAACTCATGGAGTTTTACAAAGAGACTATTATATCCCAGACGCACGTTGTACAAGTACTAAGTAAGCCGTAATATTACTTACGTCATTGTAACCTTAAAAATAGTGTAGATACGCAGACTTAAATAATTTAACAACTTGTTAAAAGTTAAAGAATTAATTTCAAGCAACTTGTTAAAGAATTAATTGACGAGTCATATGACATACACATAAGAAAAGCGGAATCAGAGATTAAAGATAATCCGAAATCATTTTGGAAGTTTATTAAAGAGCAGCAGTCGTCGAGAAAATCGTGCGATGAATTTGAGTTTAAGGGTAACAAAGTTACAGGTAGGGATGCAGCCAATTCTTTCGCACAGTTCTTCCAATCTGTTTTTCTTGAGAATGATCCAGTTTTATCCCCTGGAAGGGTAGACCGCGAAACAACTTATTCTGTATGTTCACCCCGTATACATGTAAATGACATTGATTATAGTGATATGTTGCATGCTGTTCGACGATTGAAATCACATTCGGCGGTAGGACCGGATGGCGTCCCGGCTTTCATTTTGAAGGATTGTTGTGCGGTGTTGAAAAGTCCACTGTTATATATTTTCAATCTTGCCCTAAAATACACAACGTACCCTTCGAAATGGAAGTTATCGAAGGTTATACCAATACCTAAAGAGGGTCCAAGGCATCAGATCGCTAATTATAGGCCGATAGCGGTTCTATCTACTTTTGGAAAAATATTTGAATCCATAATTAATCGACACATTACATGACAAGTCACCCCGTACCTTAGTGAAGCTCAACATGGATTTAGAGCAGGTAGATCTACGGCTACTAATCACATAAACTTTGTTGATTATACTGTTTCAGTAATGGATAAGAAAAAGCAAGTTGATGTAGCTTACTTTGATTTTAAAAAAGCGTTTGACCGCGTTCATAATGATGTAATGCTAAAAAAGTTTTCAGAAATAGGATTCATGCCGAAGCTACTGCAATTGTTTGCCAGCTATTTTGCAAACAGACTGCAGTATGTACAGTTGAAGGGGCATAGATCTGAAACTTACATTACAAGGTCTGGCGTGAGCCAGGGCAGTACCCTTGGTCCTACTCAGTTTTTGATAATGATAAATGATCTGCCTAAAGTATTAAAGTCAACTACATGTTTAATGTTCGCGGATGATTTGAAGTTGATGATGAGTGTTGGGGATCTAGACGACTGTGGGGCGTTGCAAGGGGATATTGATAGGGTGTGTGCATGGAGTGCGGCGAATAAGCTAGAATTTAATGTGGCTAAGTGTAAGGTAATGACTTTTACTCGGCTGCATTCTCCATGTGTGTATCCCTACAGCATGCACGGAACCCCTCTGGAACGTGTTAACCAGATTCGTGATCTTGGACTCATCCTTGACCCTGAATTGACTTTTAACACGCATATTTCAGGTGCATGTGCTAGAGCGTACAAATCACTAGGTTTTGTAATGAGACAATCCGGTCGGTTCACCGACAAAAGCACGGTTTTGACTCTATACTGTAGGAGTATTTTAGAGTATAATTCGGTGGTGTGGGATCCACATGAGCGTAAGTATAGGGATATGATTGAGAAACTACAGAAAAAATTCGCCAGGTACCTTTATAAAAAGTTATACGGTTATTATCCATATATGTATCCATCGCCGTTCGTGTTAGGTATGACTGGTATGGATTTTTTAGATTTAAGACGGAAGTGGGATTTAATGAATCACTACTACCGATTGATACATAATAAAGTTGATAATCCCACCTGTCTAGCCAGATGTTCCCTATTTGCGCCAGATAATCTGGTAAGGCTGCGTACGCGACGGTTGTTCAGTGCTTCTAATGTTAGAACTTTGACAGCGCAATATGCACCCACCACGCAAGCTCTGACACTCCTTAATGAGCTTATTAGTCAGCAAGTAGATGCTGACATCTTTTATAATAATGAAAAAGAATTTTATAATTATTGCTATAAGTTTTTAAATGTATTTGTTAGATATGTAAGTTCAATACAATGACTTTTATACACGTTTTGGTGTGATACTGTTAGTGTAAAAAGTAACTGTGTTAATAAATAAATAAATAAATTTACCATTATTTTACCAATTTTAACGAAGCGCCTGCTGGGATGAAAGTAAATAAAAAAGAGAACCAGCCAAAAACGACAATATTTATTGATATTGGAACACGATATTTAAAAGTATTGCTCGATATTAAATTGATATTCTTTTTGGATCAAAATAACCTATTTATTTGTAAAATGGGTAATGAATTTTAACTTTATTTATGTACGTATGGGTCCTACATACCTAATTAGGTATCTAGTATAAAATGAAATTTCACAGTTTTTCGCACGTACATAGCACATAGTACCTCTACACAGTGCCTGCGTCCCTAGGGGGTGTACCTATTTCAGTAATCTTTGGAAATCCAATATGGCCGCCCGCCACAATATGGCGGATTACTCTTTTCATATCCGATCGGTTTCATTCACTTAATAAAATTCTAAAAAACCAAGTGCGAGTCAGACACGCGCACTAAGGGTTCTGTACCATTATCACAAAAAATTTTTAGCTGTATAAGATTCCCAGTTAAAATCAAAATAAATCAAAATCAAAGTACGTTTATTCATTCGGATATTAGCAAGATATCTCTTTGACATGTCATTTTTTTATTTATTTAATCTACTCTACTATGTCTTCGGATCGCGACCTCCATGACATGAGAAGAAGACACAAGAAACTCATGGGGTTTTTTTTTGTATATTTTTTTTTGCAGTAGTCATGTGATTTACATTGTCGCATATTTATTATTGAAGAAAAGTGGAACTGGAGCAATAATCTATACTATAATAATCCTTACTAGCATTACAAGAGCGAAAGTAACTCTGTCTGTCTGTCTATCTGTTCAAATAAGTTATAATATACAAAATAATAAACATAAAAAAAATAATTTACTTAAAACACTATCTCATCCACAAACACACAACCCGCCCAACACCGCCCAAACCGCCCCGGGACCCACCACCAGAGTTCTGTGGTGCCAGCCTTGCATTCCTTTCCTACACTTTAGAATCTTATTATAAAATTCGTAGGTAGAACCATCTATTTACTCCTTTCCATAACTTATCCTGCTACTTTACCACAGAACTCCATGAATACGCCCCAGGACGAACCGAACGGAGCCGAACGAACCAAGCATTCGCGAACGCGACCGTGCCCCTGTCTGTCCCCTTCTTTCAATAAAGTATTCATTTCCATGGATTTTTATCGTTAATATAATCCGATGTATTATAGTATGCCATCCTGTACAGTTTGCTTTTAATAAATGTTTTAAATTTATTATTTATTAATTATTGTAAATATTTACAACAGAAATATTATGTCCATCATCTGAAAATTTCAACTGCTTAGCTGCCACAGTTCATGAGATGGAACCGTGGTAAGCTACTAAGCTTGTGCCATGGTCACTTGACAAAGAATATAAAACTTAAATTTATTTTTCTTTAAATAAATACATACATATTATAACATCGAGAGACACCCAGACCAGACACAAATATTAATTATTAAGTATAAATACTTGCACCCGGCGGGAATCCAGCCCGCAACCTTCTGCATTGCAGTCGGGTCCCCGACGCGCCACAGAGGTCGTCAATAAAATCGTTTAAATACCTGCTTACAACAGACTACAGAACGAAAATTCCTACATTCCTCCATTGCAATAGAAAACAATTCCCTGAAACATTTGCTTTAACTTTGTACACAGAAATAGTGAAATACTTCTCGATCAACTGTAAAGCGGAATTTTACTGAGTTTTTTATAGATTTTTGTAAATACTTCTTGATTGGAATACGTGTTAAGAGGACAGTCTACCTACTCTTTCTCCATACAAACGTAGTTGACTGTTTCCTCCCTGGATAAAGACATTAGAGCAGATATATTTATGCCATAAGTCCTATATCTGCCATGACCATGTTTATTTAATTTTCTTATTAGAATATAAATAAAATTCAGAAAAATTAGAAAGTAAAAAAAACAAAACGTAGGGACATGGTCATGGCTGATATAGGATTTATAGCATAAACATATTTTTTCTATTATCTTTATCCAGGGAGGAAACAGTCGACTACGTTTGTACAGGTTGTATGGAGCAAAAAAGTAAGTAGCCTGTCCCCTTAATTACTTAAAAAACTTACTATTTTTATCCAAAACAGCTGCATTCTTATTCTTCACAATGAGCGACTTGGTGGGTTTCTTCACTCGGCTGAGGACGTCAGAGAGGCTGATCTTGATTGGAGCTGGTTTCTCAGTCTCCTCCTCGATGACGACCGAACCCGCCACCTCGGACCAGTCTACGTCTTTAGCACCTTTACCGCGAGATATGCCCCGGAGTTCTTCCCTGGAGAAATATTAGAACAAATGAGTTTTTATCAATATAGGTAACTAGGTTCTTTATAATTTATTGCATAAGCTAGTCCTCTAAATTATATGGGGGACCATACAACTTAGACTACTAGCTTTATTGGTGCCAACTATGTATCTTTGGAGATTGGAGACACAATTTGAATTATTATTGATAACTACTTTTTTTATTTTTTGTATTCTTTCCTTCATTAGTGGCATAAGACCCTGCTTTGTGCTAAACGTGATTCTTGATCAACGTTAAAAAGTTGAAAATTAAGGGAACGTTTTAATAAAAATAGCTAGCAAACAACAAATATATTTTCCGTGGCTTATTAAAATTTTATGTATGGTAGACTTGATGCGAATGGCGTGGTGTGGTATCAAAGCCCACCAGAGGCCTTGAACCTTGGTAATTCACTTTATAGAGTATCAATAGGTACCTTTAAAAACATAAATGATCTTACCTCATAGCCCCAATCAATGGGTATTTGACATCACCACCGCAAATTCCGCCGCTGAAGTCATCCATGTCTACTGTCCACACCATGGCGCCTCCGAATCCGTTGTCTTTGATCCATCTAAGTACGACAACAGTTTGTTAATATGTGAGCATTTCAGAACATAGGTGTAGGTACTCGCATTTCTAAGGCTAAGTGGCGAGAGGTAACTGGTGTCATCTGTGACCCCAAAATGCCGGTTAAACCGAAGGGACAGGTCTATAAAACGATCATTAGACCTGTCCTTTTATGTATGACATGGAGACGAGTGACATAAACAGGAGCTGCATGTCATAGAGATGAAGATGCTGCGCTGAATGTGTGGAGTGACAAGAAAAGACCGCGTCAGAAACTCCCGCATCAGGGCATTCATGTTGCATTGCAGATAAATTGCAAGAATGCCGCTTACGGTGGTACGGTCACGTTCTACGAAAACCGGCTAGTTACGTGGGGAACAAATGTCTTGCTATGACACCACCCGGCCGCGGCAGATTGGGAAGACTCAAGAAGTGCTGGCTTGACGTCGTAAGGCCTGATATGCGTGCAAATTGCCTCAATATCGTGCGAGGTGGACGCGTAAAGGTAGGAAAGCGGACCCCGGGCTCTCGAGAGGGATACAATCGGGAACATCGCTCGGATGATGATGATGTTAATAGCTGAACAACTAGGTAGGTGTTGTTAGATACAAACTTTTACATTAATAAGAAACCTATGCACCTATAGTAGGTATCTGTTATTTATTGAAGTTTCTTTTGTGTTTGTAAATAAAGTATTACTATCGCCAATAATAAAAATATAAAGTTGAAATTGATGGTGGTTATTATAAAATTCATTTTACGATAGGTACTTATGTACGGAAATACGGTCTCTTTGAACCACAGAAAGACAATAAAAATATAAACTTCTTTCATTTCAGTGTTCCTCGGGTCCATCTTAGTTTACGACGGAGCAGTAAAATGCACCACAGTTTTGAGTTTTCAAATTGAAAATGATATTTTATTGGTCGGTGTACGCAACTCTATAATAATAAAGAAAGATTTAAGATATTAGTTCTGGGTATTGTCCTTGGCTGCATTTTGTCCAGACAACGAGGGATATTAATTAAGGTCACATATTCAGGCTCGATTTTCCCCCTTTACGTCAACTTTGGAGTCTTCCAAGTCTAGAGTGAATAGGTTTTTTTAATGAAACTCATTTTTCGGAATTAATAGCATGGTCAATCAGTCAATCCTGAAAAAAAGACCTGTAGGTAAAGGTCTCGAAACGTTGAGCACCTTTAGTCTCACAAAGTCCACTATATCACAATTAGGCATGGTATAAATAGCTGATCACACTATAAATAACAGTGTTATTTAAAAATCACCAATCACAGATGCTATAAATAATCGTAATAACTGTTAGTGTTATTTTTTAAAGAGCTATTTTTAGTAACATTTCCCAAAATAATCACAATCACATAACAGAATAACAGAGAGCGCCATTATTTTGTTTCGCCATACGCCAATGTAGGTAGTGTAATATTAATTAATATTTCATTTCAAGATCAAATACATTGACAATCCCAAGCCTGTTAAACTATGAGGGAAAGTTCATTGAAATCATCGAATAATCACAATGTGAAAAATAATTACCAATAGCACAAATAACAGACCGTGATTGAATACTAGTATAATTGTTAAAAATAATTGACAGCTATTTTTAATCACAGTGTTATTTTTTGTTATAGATAATTTTTAAGTGAAAAATAACACAATAGCACAATAGCAGTCGCACTAACACTGTGATTCAAAAATAGCTTGGTAACAATCACATCTATTTAAAAATAGCAATAATTTCCATGCCTATATCACAATGTCCACTGTATCAAAATGTTCATATCGCGACCACAGAAGAAAAATCTAGGATTCTTCTAGGCAAGCATATTTAACCGTTGACCTCATCGTCACTTCCCATTAGGTGAGGTGAAGTTAAATGCAAGCCTATATCATCTAAAAATAAAAAAAAACAATAAATATAATCATATGGGTGGTATTCAATTTTACCTCATTTTGTTCCTGATAGATTTTTCATCATCGAAGCCGACCCATTGGTCCCCTAAAATGGCGTAAGGCACTTTCATCTCGTCGTCCCAAACGTAGGCACCTCCATTTCTTAGCATTTCACACACCTAGAAATAAAAAACATAAATTATACGACGACCTCTGTGGCGCGTCGGGGGAAGGCCCGACTGCAATGCAGAAAGTTAGATTTTCGCCGGGTGCAAGTGTTTATGCTTAAAAATAAATATTTATTTCTGGTTTGGGTGTTAGAATTTTCAGGTCGCCTCTTACTTGACCTAACCACTGCTATCGGAGATAACAACCGCAATCAACTACTTAACGTAACTTAACTCCAAAGCACGGAGGAGCTTGTGGAAATGATTTTTACCACATACATTTTCGATCACCCACCGAAGTAATGACCGCGTTAAGCGGTGCTTAACTCGCACGATCATTCAAGATCGGCAGGTACAGTTAGTAGTTTCAGAGAGACCACTGCACTGTCTATCTTTGGAAACTCGAAATGGAGTAGGTATTTTTATTTGACATTTTTATTGGCGAGTTTTTTTTTCATTAGCTCGCTTATTTGTTTAACCACATAAGTCCTGATGGGGAATCCCGTAAGTATTTTCAAAAATCATTTCCTTTCGCATGCCTACATCACCTATAGAATATGGTAGGTACACTCACCAAACGTGGTGCTTCACTATAGGCCTTATGAATAAGCTTAGAGTTGCTCAAAGAGCTATGGAAAGAGCTATGCTCGGGGTTTCTCTACGGGATCGAATCAGAAATGAGGAGATACGTAGAAGAACGAGGGTCACCGACAAAGCCAAACGGATTAGCTCTTTGAAGTGGCAGTGGGCAGGACATATAGCACGGAGAGCAGATTGTCGTTGGGGCCGATAAGTTCTCGAATGGAGACCGCGGATCGGAAAGCGCAGCGTTGGACGTCCACCAACGAGATGGACGGACGACTTAGTTAAGGCCGCGGGTTCACGATGGATGCAGGCCACTTATGACCGAAGCATCTGGAAATCTATGAGGGAGGCTTATGTCCAGCAGTGGACTTCTTACAGCTGAAATGATGATGATGATGACTCTCCAAATTCCAGCTCTCTACTACCAACGGTCAACTAGGGACCATACATTTTGTTAGTAACAGTTTCTTTAAACGTTAAAAAAGTGTTAGTAAAATGCACAATCTAATATCGTTAAAAACTTTAGGTTGGGCGTTGACAGCATGACCGAGCGAGCGTAGCGTCTATGCTTCAAGTCTGACAAAATTTTCTTTCGTTTGTCAGTATGTTGGTTCTCCTCTACAAGTCGTATTGGTCAATAGGTAAATTGAGGTTATATATATCTACAGAACTTCTATAGTAGATACAGATTGGTGAAAGGTCGAATCTGGTTGCTATGTCTAACTAAACCCTTTATTTGCCTTTAAACTATTTAATTGTATACCCATATCCATTATCCTACAGAAACATTTAACCCGAGAGAGAAGGCAAACTCTTCAGTCTATTGTTTACTCTCTTATATAACTAAATATTTAATCTGCCAACAAAACATCGTCCTGAAAACAATAAAACTAAATTAGCGACTCGTATACATGCAAATCTGTAGTTTCTGTTACACCGCGTAGCACTAAATTTGGATCGGTTGCTTGAGGTTATATATTCTCCCAAAGGTACTTTAGGGGAAAGTCTGCCTACTCATTTCTATATAAAAACTTTAGAAACATAAACGACTGTTTTCTCCATGGATAAAGACATAAGAGAAAATATTTGTATTTGTAAATAACCATTAGGAGCCTACTTCTAAAGTAACATAAAAAAAAGTCGCAACGTAGCGTCTATGTTGCATTTGCCGAGGCTAAAACAGCCTTTTTTTTAAACGCTTTTTTTACATTTGTTTAACAAATAAATGAATTCAAAAATAATAGTTTTTATACCCAAAATATTGCAAAAGCTGTGTCAATGACAAAATAAAGTTGTTTTGAGTCACTTTTTCATAAATGTACATCCACTGTTATGCCACTAAGCTCAGTTTGAAAAACTGGCAAGCCAAGCTAAACTAACTTTACTTATACCACACTAGCTGCGCTCCGCGGTTTCATCCACGTAAACTGTCCCGATCCCGCAGAAATATCGGGATAAAAAGTAGCCTATGTGTTATTCTAGGTCATTTCATCGCAATCGGTTCAGTAGTTTTTGCGTGAAGGAGTAACAAAGTCACATACAGACATCAAAACTTTCGCGTTTATAATATTAGTAGGTAGTGACAGCTCTTTATTTACTCTTTCCTTTGATATTGACAGTTATTTGTTTACTATATTTATCTAAGATTCTTAAATAGACCATAGTTTAGTTCGCAGTGGATGTTCAGCTTCACTCAAACAAAAATTAGCTACTACAATTCCATGGAAAATATTTTAAAAGTAAGATGTGGAATTTTATTAACAGAAACTAACTTTTTTTTAAATATATTATTTTATTACAACCTAAATTGAGTGCTCGTATTGTAGTAGATTGTTCTCGAAACTTATAGTCCGACTAGAGCTAGGCAAACAGATTTTAATTGGACTGGGGATGAACCACCCCTATAGGTTTCGGTTACCCGAAAATTAGAAATAGATCAACCCTTATCTTCTTACTGTTTGTAGCTTTAATGGGTTTAGGTTTTAGGCTAAACTTAACTACTTACCTATATAATATGTCAGTAGGTCCCTTTTAGGTTAGGTAAAATAAATTATTTATCGAAAACAATGGGGTGGCACACGCAAAGCTGTGAGCAGATGGCGCTGGCATCGGATGATCTTTTTTTTTGTTGATGGTCCCCCACGAATGATAACGCTGAGTTTTTTTTTTCTTTCGGTCTGAGACTGATATGGCCAATTTGGCGCCGAGGGTTGTAAAAACCACCTGTTTGACAGTTCTTAATTCAAACCTAAGATCATTCGACTAACGCCCTCTGCCGGGATAAAAAGATAGTGTTCCTCCTCATTAAGCATATTTTTTTTAAATAGCTGTCTAATAATTCCCGAAAAGTTATGGGAGCCGATAAATAAAATCATCCCCATTTTACGTGTGGGGGGTAACATATTTTGGTTGTACTAATTTTTTGCGGTTTTCAATGTGTACAAATGCAAAGTTACGGCTTTTTGGTAGGTACTAAACGTCTCGGAGCCGGGCTACGGACAGACAGACTAGACCTACGGCCCTATTTTATTTTGTCATTTAGGAATTAGGTCGATCCGACCGATAAATTTCTTTAGCAGTTTCAATCAAATTTGAATTTCGAACGTCAGAAATTATCGGCAGTAACCCTGCTGATTTTTATGACTTTATTTTTATAATTGACTACTGAACTGAGTCTAATTTCAAATGAAGGCAGTTTTATATATTACTAGCTGACCCGACAGACGTTGTCCTGTCGTTTAGTATAAAAAAATAAAATTCATCAAAATCGGTTTAGCATTTTTTCTTTCATAAGAACCTTCTCCTGACAATAGCAAACACAACAAAAAAAGAATTATCGAAATCGGTCCAGCCGTTCACGCGTGATGTCGTGACAACGGAAAACGTTTCATTTTTATATATAAGAAGATAAGAGAAGAAGATTACTAGCTGACCCGGCAAACGTGGTTTTGCCTTATAAATTATAGATAGTAGCCGATTCTCAGACCTACTGAATACGCATATAAAGTTTGGTGGAGATCGGTGAAGCCGTTTCGGAGGAGTACGGTAACTAACACTGTGACATGGAAATTTTATATATAAGATTATTAGATTAGATTAGATTATATTAGATTATAATTATTTCATTTACCAATAATTTTAGTTTACTTTAGCAATATTATACAAGTAGGTACGACTAAAAGTGATATTCACTGTGGGAAATACTCGATGGCTCACCGTAATCATAAGCAGAAGACGACCTATTGTCGTTAGTTCCCAAGCTTTCTCTTAATGATGAGCATTATAACTTATAACGTCTAATTTTAGCATAATATAACGACAAAAAAGTATAATGCATAAATTTTATGAAGAAAAGCACCTTTAAAAACAACTACAATCGGGCTTTACCCAGTAAAACTGTCCGACTTCAGATTACATCCTACTATACTAATATTATAAACGCGACAGTTTGTATGTCTGTATGTGACTTTGTTACTCCTTTACGCAAAAACTACTGAACCGAGAGCGATGAAACTTGGTAAATAGATAACTGAAGACCTAGAATAACTAACATAGGCTACTCTTCATCCCGTTATTCTCGCGGAATCGGGACTTACTCGGGGGGCGCAGCTAGTAATAAATAAGTCAGTGGCACTGTTTAAAGGTAAGGTTCCTTTGTCCTTAAATGATGATTTTTTATTAATGATTCCTTAATAAAAAATCATCATTTTTAGTGCACTTTCATCATTGGAAAATCATTTTCTCGAACGCACGTTAAATGTTTAGCAGTTAGTCCCGGTTGTTATCTTAGATAGCAGTTCAGGGGAATTAGGGGCCTTAGTTTAGTTAGTTTCCCTGGGCCCTTTTCCCCCTCCATCATTATCATCCGAGCCTACTCCGAATTGGCGAATATCACCATAGTGAGTCCTAGGACATGTCGGTTTCCTCACAATGTTTTCCTTCACCGTAAGAACGATGTTATTCGCGCACATAACTTTTTCTTAAATAAAAAGACATTGGTGCTCGGTCGGCTTGGATTCGAAACCACGACCCTCGGAATGAAATTCGGGGTATCTACCACTAGACCAACACCGCTCACAATTAGAGGCCTGACAGTGATTTGAAAACTCTAACACTAGATGATACTTTTGGATAACTTTTTGATACCCTTTAATAGTTATCTATAGGTACCTACCTACCTATACAGAAAAAACTTGATGTTTCTAATTTAACTTAGAGTACCTAGTGTAAAACCATACAATGGTATCATACCAAAACTAAACACACGTGTACCTGCTATCTATATTTTTGTCTCAAGAAACCCTTACCTCATAATACGCCAAGAATCCGCTCTCCTTAGTATACTCGCCGGCTTTCCCGCCTCCGCTCGCTGGGGAATTCACTTTGAACTTGCTTGGATTCGAAAGGGTGAACGTGCGTCCGTATGTTGGCATACCTGGAAAAGAAGAGTATTTTGACATGGTTGAATTATCATATAATAACTGATATGACATTTTAATGTCTGTGGCTTTGGCGCTGAATTGTTAATGTAAGACAAAAACTGGCCAAGTGCGAGTCGGACGAAGAGTTCCGTACCATTATCACAAAAAATAAGTCGTACGTTTGTTGTATGGGAGCCCCATTATTCTGTTTTTAGTACTTACTTGATGTTATAGCGGCAACAGAAATATGTCATCTGTATAAAATTTCAACCGTCTAGAATATAACTAGACAGTTAAAATTGTAGTTACCGCCCGCCGACATTTTTTTACAGATGACGGATACACGGTTCATGAGATACAGCCTGGTGACAGACAGACGGACACTGGAGTCTTCGTAAAAGCGTCCCGTTTTTACATTTCACGTACGGAACCCTAAAAACTGTGCGGGCATGGTCTTCTATAAGCCTTCCACATTTGTAGAAGAGCTGGAAGGAAAGCGGGTCAATACGTGGGTTTCTTCAAGACGTTTTCCTTCACCGTAAGAGCGACGAGGAAACATACAAGATCACATAATAACAACAATAAACAGTTATACGATTTTAAACTTACTTGGTAGTTTTCACTACAAATATTATTACTTAAATAACGGGGTATTTACCATGTTTTATTCTTTTTGACAAAGCTCGATATATCGCCAGTAATCAGGTAAAGGATCGAGAAAATAGTGATCTTAGTGACAATAGTAAGAGACCGCTAAGGCGCGGCACGCGAATTAGGAAGGATGTAGTTCGATATGGACGCCCCTAACTGTCCCATTACCTACCTACAATCTCCAGTCTCGTGAACACTGAACAAGCCAGGTGAAATTACTGGCGAAATATCGAGCTCCATCAAAAACAAATTAAAACATGGTAAATATCCCGTTGTTTGTAACAAACAGATAAAAATAAAAAAACTTACCAATAACAAGTTTTTCCTTGGGCGCTCCAAGTTTGACCCACAGATGAGCAGCGTGGTCTACCGACAGCTGCTTCCTCCACTCGGAGTCTGATGATGGAGAGTATAGAGGCGCGTTGTGGCCGGTCTCTCGCTCCCATTTGCCGTGGAAATCGTACGCCATGAGGTTTATGAAGTCTAAGTAGCTGTAGCAAAATTTACCAGGTTATTTGACGACCTCTGTGGCGCGTCGTGCGAAAGCACGACTGCAATGCAGAAGGTTGCATTTATGCTTAAAAATAAATATTTGTGTCTGCTCTGGGTGTCCCTCTATGTATATGTATTCCTTAATTTTCAAAAACAGCAGTATTTTCAGTGATGTTTCACTAAAGTTATTACTTCACAATTCTCTAAAAAAAAGTTCGAATTTACAAAAGTCGTAGAACAAAAGTTGTTTACCTAGACGTCTAGAACAACCCCTTTATGGCTTTAATACTCCCTCTTCGGAACATGCTGTATAAGTCAGTCTGGACTGAATAATAATAGGTAGTAACCTACAAAAATAATAAACGAGGTCCAAAATACACACCCATTGCTACTGCTATTAAAACCATTTACTTTTATAATTATTGTTTTACAAAATACAATCAACATTTCTTTAAAATATTCAGTAACGATATTAAAAGTCAAAAGTTCGAATAAATATTTACAACGGTAATAAAAACAGGTTTAAAATTTCAACCAGCGACCCTTTAAATATTAAATGTTTCGGTACTCTTCAAACATTTGTAGGTATTTTCCGAAGACTTTGAAGTACCTCTAACTACTGATAGACAAAACTCTGACAAATTCTATGATTCTAACAGCGGTATACAGAAACGCCACATAAAATTTGAGGCGAAGGACCCGAAATAATTGAGCAGCTTCTATATTTAAAAATAGTACGGGACTTTTTAAATTTGAGAGGTGCTTACTTGTTTAAGTAGAACTCAAATTTTGAGTTGCGTTTCTGTATGAGTTGTAAAAGGTGAAAATTTGTCCGTGTGTATCTTTGTTGCTCCTTCACGCGAAAACTGCTTAGCCGATTACTATGAAACTCGATAAGTACGTAGATAGCTGGAGCCCTGGACTATCCCGAAGTTTCCAAGGGATCGGGACTTAAGCTGTTAAAACCGCTGGGCCCTGCTACTTATCTATACTAATATTATAAAGAGGTAACGTTGGTAAAATTGGTATCCGAAACGTGGTGCTTCACTATAGGCCTTATGAATAAGCTTAGAGTTGCTCAAAGAGCTATGGAGAGAGCTATGCTCGGGGTTTCTCTACGGGATCGAATCAGAAATGAGGAGATACGTAGAAGAACGAGGGTCACCGACATAGCCAAACGGATTAGCTCTTTGAAGTGGCAGTGGGCAGGACATATAGCACGGAGAACAGATGGTCGTTGGGGCCGAAAAGTTCTCGAATGGAGACCGCGGATCGGAAAGCGCAGCGTTGGACGTCCACCAACGAGATGGACGGACGACTTAGTTAAGGCCGCGGGTTCACGATGGATGCAGGCCACTTATGACCGAAGCATTTGGAAATCTATGAGGGAGGCTTATGTCCAGCAGTGGACTTCTTACAGCTGAAATGATGAATGATGAACGTTGGTAACGTGTATGTATATTGGGGATACTCTCCGAAATTACTGGACCGAACTACATTATCAGGGAGTTTACATAGGCTTCTTTTGCCCGATATTGCCACGGGATCGGGACTTATGCAAGTGAAACCGCGGGATGCAGATAGTGATAATATAAAGCCATATCGCAAGATCCAACCAATCTCGTTTGTTATACAAATCACACCGATCTTGTACAGTCGTGCAAGTTAAGCAACGTTTGACGCAGTCATTTTTTCGATGGGTGATCGATAATACGTGCTTTAGAAGCACGTTACGCAGTTGGCACCGGTTATTTTCACTGATAGCAATCGTTTGCTCAAGTTGAAGGTCTTAAGGCGACCTGAAAACTCTAACACTATGTCAAGCCACACCCCTATACGAAATGGAAGAAAGATCGGTTTTTTTTTTTTTTTTTCTTCAGATTATGGTCCCCACGACACGGCAAAAGATCGGTTAGTAACAACTTTTTTTTTCCTGAGTTAGTACGAATTAGTAAAGTTTGACAAAAGTTAGATATATCGACAAGGCTAATTACTCCCTCTATCAGATTCTTATAAATCTATGTTGTTTCTGAATTAGGTTGTCATAAATCTATGTAATTTTCCACGTAAATCAAAACCATTTACGAACATTTCGTTTAAGAACCAAATCGTCATGACACTGTAAGGGGCGAACTTGATATGAACTGTCAACTTGATAAGCGCCACGTTTCAAATGAAAGGAAATTTCGACAATGTTAAATTAGACTCTGTTCTTAAAGACAAGAAAAGTGTAAGGACTCTATTTACCCGTGTTAGAGTTGGTTTTCCTCTAACAATTGTTTGAATAGCTACTGTTATTAACATTGTTTCTAATACAATATGTTTGAATGTGGGAAATATGTATGGAGTGGGACGAACAATCAAGTAGGAATATTAAGGCCCTGTTCGCACTGCGATGTATTTCCGTGCGGTTTTTTCCTGCAACAGGATTTATTTCCGTGCGGTTTTAATTGCAACAGTGTAGTTAGTTAGTTTCACTGAGCCTTTTCCGCACTTAGCCTCACAATTGGGCCATTGTACGTGATTTCTTACAGGGCTTAAGACGCCACGGGAGCCTACCCCGCATTGGCGAATATCCCATGCCTTCGGACCGTGGTTTATCCTAGGACATGTCGGTTTCCTCACGATGTTTTCCTTCACCGTAAGAGCGATGTTAATAGCGCACTTAAATTTTTCTTAAAGAAAAAGACATTGGTGCGCGGTCGGCCTGGATTCGAAACCACGACCTTCGGAATGAAAGTCGCGGTATCTACCACTAGACCAACACCGCTCTCACAGTGCTTGCAACAGTGTAATAGAGGGAGTTGTATCGAGGTACTTGCTTGCACTGCAGTTTAAAACTGCGCTTAGTTCAAAGAAAAAATCTATACCCAAGGTTCGTTTTTTAATTGTAGACTACGACAATTTGACACATCTTTCTAAAGAATAATTGACAAATACAAGTACCAAAACGTAAGAATGTACTCTGAAATAAAAAAAAAACTGCCGCGGTAAAGCTATAATTGCATAGCATTTTTTATCAACTTATGCAATTATAGTTATTTATTGATTTGTACCATTTTTATTTATTTGTAACAGCGGAGTGTTAGGTTTTATTTTCGTTACGGAATTTCTTAATTCAATGGCCGCCCTCAAAGCCCGCGATAAAAGCTATGCAATAGCTTAAAAACAACGTATTATAGTTGAAACTTTAAATCAATGTACTAAGGTTTAATTTTGACATTTTGTACATGGTTTTCCAAAGCACACGACGGCGGTATGGAATCCGCAAAAAAACTGCTACAACTTAAACGCGTTGCGAAGTTTTCCTCGTGGTTTTTTTTAACGTAGAGATTAGCTTGTATGGAGTAACCCACATTGCGGTAAGAAATAGCGGTTTTTTACCGCCACGATAGCAAAAACAGCCGCAGTGCGACTACGCCTTTAATAAAGAGAATTTTGCAAGCGTCATACAACAGTATTTTTTGTCTCCATAAGCGGTAAGTTATTTATTTAGGTCAAATGAATGACTGTGAAGAATTGGTTGGCATATTTCGCAGAGTATTTTTAGTCTGTTTTTTGGCGTTTTTAGTGACAGTTGGGACAGGAAATTTGCTTTTGGACTAGACAGCTTAGATGAAAACAAAATAGTAGATACGGTATATTCTAACATTGCGTATTCGAAAAATGAGCTAGAAACACCTACATGCATTTTCATTAAATTATTGTAATTTTAAAACATTTGACTCAGACATTTGTAAATAAGCAAAAAGGCATTCTTATGGATGTCAAAAAAATTATCGCAGTGTGACAGCACGTGCTCACGCGGCAACGGTTCGACATACGACTGAGGCTAGTGCGTCAGCTAGACGCAGTTTTAATGTCTCATTTTCCGAGACTATGTACCGTATCTTTAGTTTTTTGATTTAATCTAAGCTAGACAGAGTTCATTTGGAAAATGTAGATTCAATTTTATTAAAGATTTTGTAGCACCTTTGGAAGTTGGAAATGCAATTTTGGTTAGATTTTCTGTGAATTATTTTGACAAGAGAATAATAAAGCAAATACATACTTTTACATTTACCTACAAAATTGTAATGAATTCTTTATCATCAGACATCATACTTTTCCTATTTCCACAAGATCAAGAGAACCCAGAGTGCAAAACGCGTAATAAATACACGTAGCCTTATCGGTGAAAGCGGTCTCTTCCAAACAACTTTAAAATATTCCGTAGTATGAATAACATAACTGGGTTTCACCTAACTAAGTCACTATCCCGTGGGGTTTTCAAAGAAACCTTACTAAGCGGATTCTATTATCCTACCCATCACAAAGAAACTCTCCAAAGTCCATGTCTCTAGGACCAGCGGTTTGGGTTCTGCGTTGTAACATAGTTCAGTCAAGCATTCAGTCAGCTTTACAATCAGTCAGGAGTTTCAATTGTTACCCTATTTACTTATAAAAGATGACTAAGTTTATGTAACGTTTGTCTCTGTCTGTTAACTTTGAAATTTCATATCACAGTAAAAGACAAAGGTAACATAAACTTAGTAATCGTTTACAAGTAAGGGGGCATATGGTATAGATATAAAAATACCTAGCAACAGCAGGCACGTCATATCCACTTTTGATGTTATCTGGACCGACTGGAACAGCAGCAGTCAGCAGGAGTCGGGGCTTTTTCACTTCTTGCGCTTCCGCCTCGAAAGCTTCGCGAAGTTCTGGAACAAGAGAAGGAAAAATATTAAACACTGAAGATTTTTACTAAGTAATTTTGTTTTTTTTTTCTTCTAATTTTAAAACTGATTTCATTACAAATAATATTTGAAAACTATTTATCTTTGTTTTTGTTTATATTTGTGGTTTTGTTGCGAATAAAATGATTTCTATTTCTATTACAATTTAGATAAGTTTTCTTTCTTCTACTCATTTGAGTAATATTACCAAATATTATAAAATAAAATATTAAAAAAAAAAAATCCCTAAAGTCGGCACAGTACTACGTAAGTCATCCATCATTGACCATACCCTCTGCAAATAGAATTTGCAATATTTTTACGGTCGGGTCGCCTGCCTGACACCAAGTTTATCCCTATATTGCGACAGTGGTAAAAATAAATTGGGATTACGTTTGACTTTCAAAAATCACTTTTGTTGAATAGGAGTCATCATCGGTGAAAAATCGACTGTCTACCTATCACGGTTCCTGCGAACAGCCTGGTGACAGACGGACAGACCGACAGCGGAGTCTCAATAATAGTGTCCCGTTTTACCTATGCCTACTTACAGTTATAATGAACATCAATGAAATGTGTAAATGTTTATTTTGATTTTTCTTCTGTTTTCGCGATGTTCTATTGAAATTAAAGACATTTTTCGGTTTTAATCGCGTGGTGTTAGTCAATTCTGAAGAAGGTAAAAGTCCCGAAACGTTAATCGTTGAAACAATGCTAAAAGTAATAAACACCACGCGATTAAAACCGATTTCAATATTTATTTATTTCACCATTACAACCAGCTGGCTACTCTATGCCCTTGATAATAGAGAGGTTCCTGGCCTTTCAAATTCCAATCTACATCACCGATTGTCTAGACTTCACTGTCATTTAGGGCAAACATAGTCTGTTAGTGGCAGATTCTGATTATACAGATATCCCAAACTGTTATGTGACGGCCTATGTAACACGTCGGGTGAAGACCCGACTGCAATGCAGTAGGTTGCGGGATCGATTCGCCGGGTGCGACAGCGACATACGTTTCCGAACTTAAGTATCGGACCGATGGACTCTAAATACCCCTTCAGTTTGCTAGTCTTCCCACGGTAAGAGATGGTGTAGCCCTATTCTATGCCGGGGCTTCACAGCTTTTTACATGTATCTAACTAATTTACATAGGTAGGTATACTATTTGTTTTGTGAGGAAAAGTTATAAGTAAAAAGTATCAAACTGTGTTATAGGCGTTTAGGATCCCTAAGATCAAAGTTTGAAATAAAACGTAAAGTTATTGACCGAGCGGGCGATGAGGATCTTCGAAGTGATGAACAGAATAGCTCTTCTTAATACAGTAAATTGCTAACTTTTCAACTTCTAGCTATAAAATAGGCCCTTTATCTACAAAATACTAACTACTTTGGTACTACTATTGGTGTTTCTGAAACTACCTTTACATCAAAAACTTCTCATTTTAAATTACTGCTTTCTTGAAGGTGGTTAATATCTATCTAAGTCCTTCCAACAGTAATGTACTACCGCGGTCTCATAACTACGACAGTGTCAAACTGTAGTTTTAAAATCAAAGTTTTAAATCGAGTCACGGACGATCTCTGTGACTTGTTGGGTAAAGGTCCAACTGCAATGTAGGATGCGGGTGCTAGTATTTATGCTTAAAAATGAATATTTTTTTCTGGTCTGGGTGTTTTCTATGTAATTTTTTTAGTATGTATTTGCAAAAAAGAGTATAATATGTAGTATTTTCGTTGTCTGGTACATACACATAGAACAAACTCAGCCCTAGGCTGGGCTAGATTGTCCTATGCATAACGTCGTGCAATATTTATATTAGTTTAAGTTATTTTTTTCATCTACGACACTGGAACGTAATTTTCCAACTTCATACCTACTTCTTAGCTAACAATTTACCACGAAGCATTGCATAGTAGGTAGGTAAGTAAACAGGTACCTACTAACTTACCTCAACTAATTTCATTTTGTTTTATTAAGTAAAGTTACTTAAACAAATAGATTGCATAATAAAACTTCATTCCGTTACCAATCGTGCGTCAAATAAACGTTAGGAATGCGTTTTTAGCTTGTGTAAGACTATAGATTTAAATGAAGGACATTACTGGGCCTCTACTTTAATTCTACGAACGAAAATTCACGAAGAAAATCTGTCATCCGTCCGTACGAAGTTTTATGCATAGCTTTTATGGCGGGCTTTGAGTGCGGCGACCAAATTAAGAAATTCCGTAACGAAAATAAAACCTAACACCTGAATTAAAAAAAAATGCTATTCAATAGATTTACCGCGGCAGTCCCCGAGTGCCACACGTTTTTTCTGACGGTTTTGACGGACGGATGACAGATTTTCTTTCTATCGTCCTTTCGTTCGTAGAATTAAAGTACCCCTCCGGTCTTATCGTGTTGCTAACAAAGCGGTTTAAGGTATATTTCTGTTTTTTACATTTACCGAAGCTATATTCTGTTAGATCCGGGCTACAGGGCCCATCATTGAAATAAATAAAGGAATAGGTATAAAATAAAATGAACTACAGGGCAGGCGCTAGTGACAATTTATATACCTAATATTCTATTTTAGTTTAGATTTATTTTAATTACCTCGACGTTTCGGCAAACGGGTTAACGGTTAACGGGTCTTCTCGGGACCACGGCCGGTATAACCCGTTTGCCGAAACGTCGAGGTAATTAAAAACAATGATTATTTTTAACGCGATCTAGACCCGTGTCTAATAATAATGATGGACGGAAATCGTGTAATAAACTTACACGATTTCCGTCCATCAAAAGTGTGTAGATTTATTTTGTTCATTTAAATTCGTGTCACGTTGTCGCGATGCATCGTCGTTAAGTTTGTTTTGGCTACAAACAACTGAATTGACGCAGGTGCAGCCACCAACGCGAAACATCGTCATGGCCCGAATACTTCACGATGCAACGATCTGCCCGGCCACATACATCGCGTAAACACGAACATTCGCCGTAGCCCGCTAATGAAGCCACAGCATATTAAACATGCAGTAGGCAGTTACATTTATCGATCGTTCCAAAGGTCCCAATCGTCATTATCCAAAGTTCAAACACCATTTTCGTCCAAAGAACGTCCGTTACCATTCAAGTAATACTCTCTCTCTAAACTTTAAGGGTAGCTTCCCATTATACCTACGTACTCTAAGGGTAACTTTCTATTGTACCTACTTTAAGGGTAACTTCCTATTAATCCCGGCTAATTTCGAACTTTGGGAATAAATAAGAAGTTTTTTTTCGTAGAAAGAAGGTTGGATTCGGGTGCTGGTATTTATTTACTGTCTGGACTTTGCTAGGAACTCCGGCGAAGTTTATTTCAATGGATTTTTTTATGGGCAAAAGCAGACTTACGGCCGAACACCATTTTTTGTTTAACCTAACTCCTTTACGTAGGTCGTAATTTTCATTTGAACGTATTATGGAGGGCAAAAATATGGTGTTTAAAACACCAACAACTTTAAGATTTTAAACTTACACTATTACTAGCTGCGCTCAGCTGTTTCATCCCCGTAAGTCCCGATTCCGCAGGAACATTGGGATCAAAATGAGCCTAGGTTATATCTTTTTCCAAGGTCCCATTTATCTCCATACCAAAATTTAGTAAAATCTGTAAGCTGTACCTAAGTTTCTTAAAAATAAAAAATAATATAATCGGTTCAGAGGGTTTGGCGTGAAAACGTACCAAACAGACAAATACTTTCGCATTCATAATTTTAAGTAAGGATTATTGATAAATGTAGTTAGGTATATTATGTTATGTATTGAACATTGAGTTATTATGTGGATTGAAGGATTTTAAGATCATGATTTAGAAAGGATTCCGTTCTCAACGGAATCCTTTTGTTAAAATAATTTGATCTATTTGTGCAGAGTCACATCTTTGCCCTTTAAACTATGATCCAATAATAGTCTCAGTTATGAAAAGACTAGCAGAGCCCTGTGGTTTTATCTGCGTTATTCCCGATGGGAATAATCCAGATCCCGTGAGAATATCTAGTATAAAAAGCCTTTGATTAGTTTTTCTTTTTTTTACATAGATAGAGGAACACCCAGACCAGAAAAAAATATTTATTTTTAAGCATAAATACTTGCGCCCCGCGGCAATCAAAGTCGCATCTTTCTGCATTGCAGTCAGGCATTGACCCGACGCGCCACAAAGGTCGTCAAAATATATGGAAGAATATTTGCTTTTATATACTTCCCCCCTTACTTATAAACGATGACTAAGTTTATGTAACGTTTGTCTCTGTTTGTCAACTTTGAAACTTCATGTCACAGTAAGACAAACGTTTCATAAAGTTAGTCATCCATATTTATAAAATTCAAAGTCCTGACTGATCTATATATTAACGCAGTGCCCAAACCGCTAGAGACATAGAGACATGAAATTTCGAGAGTGTGTTCTTCTTTGTGATGTGAAAGCATCAACTAAGAAAGGGTTTTTGGAAAATCCCGCTGGGTCGGGACTTACGCCGGTGAAACCGCGGGACACAGCTAGTCGTTTATAAGTAACAGGGTTAATTATTACATTTTGTTTATTCAACGATGACAACCGAACATACACCAACGTTTATGTAACCTGTTAAGCTAATATTATTTGGAGGTTTTATACTGCAATGGTTGTTTAAGTTGTTTGTAAATACGTTGTCGGTTTAGGTCATGGGTTACATAATACGTAGGTAGGTACGTAGGTACTTTTATATACTTTTTAGTAAGGTAGGTATTAATACTTACTGTTATGATCTGTTACCACGGATCTCATGGCGTCTTACTGATTAACCCCTCTAAGAAATCACGTACAATGGCCCAATTCTGAGGCTAAGTGCGAAAAAGGCCCAGCGAAACTAACTAACTAATACCTACTGTTAAGAACGTGGCGACTGTTACCATTTCCATACAATCTTAATACAAAAATAAATTATGAAAAATTTAGTTTCCTACCTTAATATCGATATTATTCGGATTAAGATTTTACTTTTCTAGGGACCCCACCACAAGGTTTTCCAAAATATTCATTTGAAATGAAATAAAACGGAGAAACATTTTTTTTCATTTTTACAGCGTAAATTACTTTTTATTGGGAATAATATAAAACAAATGAGATGTAAATGAGATGTAAACTAGTAATTTACGCTGGAAAAGGAAAAAAATGTTTCTCCGTTTTATTTCATTTCGAATGAATATTTTAGAAAACCTTGTGGTGGGGACCCTAAAAAAGTAAAATCTTAATCCGAATAATATCGATATTAAGGTAGAAAACTAAATTTTTCATAATTTATTTTGGTATTAAGTTTGTATGGAAATGGTAACAGTCGCCGCGTTCTTAAGTGACATGATAATTAGTAATTAAGAGGAGTATATACGCCAACGACCTTGAAACTAAAAATCCCTGTCGTGCTCATCGAAAATTGTTGATTATTTCATGACGGAATGTCGTAGAACCTTTTTTTTGTGCACAGACTGTAGGTGACATTGTTTCCTACATTTTGGTATAGTTTTAAGACAAGAACCTCCTACTGGTGCAAAGCCTATCCAAATTTTAGACAAAAAATGTCTGATTTGGCTAAAATGTCGATAGGCTTCAATACGTTTCGACATATTTGTAAGGAAACTGCACTAAAATATCGGAAACAATGTCGCCTACAATCTGTACACAAAAAAAAGTTCTACGATATTCCGTCATGAAATAATCAACAATTTTCGATGCGCCCGATATGGATTTTCAGTTTTCCAGAATAGGGCCCTTAAGTCGCAGTAGAAGCGCGTCGCCGCAGCATTGCGAATACCAATTTTTTACATGGGATAGGCTAGCATATGACCTCATATCACCTGATAGGAAGCGACGATGAGGTTGATGGTGTAACAGACTTGCCTAGAAGATACCTATTTACTGTAGACTTGAAGACTCCAAGGTTGTAGTAAGGGGGGATTATCTACGCAGTAAGTTATTTCTACTACGTACGTGTGTTCGAGAAAAGTGGAAGCTTGGCGCGCGCTCACGCGAAAAAAAACGCGCACCCTGACTGGGTCACGTTTGTTTGTATCCCTCTTTGTCTTGTAGTAAAATGGGCAGGAGGGAACGAGATCGTGGAGTCCGTGGGGGCATTTGTATGCGATAGAAGACCGATGGCCTAGCGACCTCACAACGACAGTGTGCCAGGCTTTCCTTTGTGACTATCGCCTGTATTTCTTCTTTTATATAATAGATTTACGCGGGTAGAGACAGAAGACTTATACCTCGTCTTGCTCCTTCTTAGTCATTTAGCAATCAACCCATCCTATTCTAATAATTACTATTTATTAAGAGCCCATGCATGTAAAAGCGAGTTTAATACCAACTTTGACCTATGTTTTAAGCCTATGGTATCTCGGTACTGTCCCTTGTGGCTAATAATTAAAACAATGAACGTGATTACAATGACCTCAAATTCTTTTGTATCCGGAAATATTCATACAAATCGTGATTTATTTGACCCTTTAATTTCTTCAAGATACCGTTAATTTTAATAATCTCTTATGTGTTTATGTTTAATACATATTATACTAAATACCTACTTGAAAGTTAGTTTCTTATGTTTTGATTACTCAAGGCATTTTTACTAGAAAATAATTATAACTAGTTATTGTTCGAATCCTGTCATGGGAGAATTTTTGATGATGTATTTCTCCTTGTAACATATTTCTACTAGAATGTTGTTCAAGAGGAGAGTCTACCTACTCTTTCTCCATACAAACATAGTCGACTGTTTCCTTCCTGGATAAAGGTATTTGAGCAAATATGATTATGCCATAAAACCTATAACTGCCCTGACCATGCCCCTACGTTTTGTTTTCTTTTTCATTATTTAATTAGAATAGAAATAAAATTCACAAAAATTAGAAAATGAAAAAAAAAAACAACAAAACGTAGGGGCATGCTCATGGCTGAAATAGGACTTATGGCATAAACATATTTTATCTAATGTATTTTTTTCAGGGAGGAAACAGTAGACTAAGTTTGTATGGAGAAAGGAGTAGGAAGACTCTCTCCTTAAGTACACAAATTTAAAATAAATATTTAAAACTCCTAAATAAAGGATAGGTATTGGTTGCCTGGAAAAGGTTGCCCCTAGGATTTCACCTAGAAATAAAGTAAACCGCAATACAGCTGCAATACCAACATTCAAGCGCAACATTGAGAGGAATTCGTATAGAAATTCTGAAATTAGCTTTGGCAGAGTCAATTCGAATTTGTAATCAGGAGAGAGCTGAATGTGGGGAAGACGTGGGGTAGGACATGTAGCGAGGAGGTCAGCAAAGATTTGTCTATTAAAATAGTTAGTGAACATTACACTATGGCCATCTCTACCATATACTCTGGGAGAGATGGCAAAACCTGTATTTTTATAAATATTGAAATTATTATAATTAAAGTTTCGTTTATGAATAAAATGGTTGTTTTAATCATCATGGTTACTTCACATTATGTCGTCAAAGTTATTAGAGCCATCTGACATAGACATAAACAGACATTTATTTGCTATTAAAACACACATACACAGAAAAATAACAAAATAAGGTTATTGAAAGATAGTTATAATATAATAATTAGGTTGTGTTAATGACGCCATCTCCTCCTGATTTACGCTATACCTCTATTTTACCCACTCAAAACGCTATCAGTATGGCCTCGCCCCATCAGATCCATGTCAATGTTTGGACACAGTATTGAAGTGTTCATCTTGATGAAATTCTACGGTATTGTTCCTTACTGTTTGACTGAGCATTTTATTAGATAGCTTTAAAGCGCCTTTAAAGCTTTATTGTAGAGTTAGTAAGCGAGAAAATCGAAATAACGCTTTGCTTGTTGAGCAGTTGTCAAATCAGACCAATGGGAATGGAAAAAATAGTGGTCGCATAACTTGTAGCCACCTGTCTAAACAGTGGAAAACGACGAAGTCATTTTTTAAATAAAATTCCTCCGCTGAGTTTAGAACCCAAGTCCACGAACCGGATCACGGAGCCCAACAGATCACCATTATGTTTTACCATTCGTTTTTGTTTTTTGAATTTTGGTCCTGTATGAACATGTCGTTTATGGCGATGCGGCTAGATGTGCCCATCGACCTTTCTTAAACTAAGAGCAAAGTTCACTAATGACAATATTATAGTATAAATTATTGCTCCAGTTCCACTATTGTTCAATAATAAATATGCGACAATGTAAATCACACGATTACTGCAAAAAAATATATTACAAAAAAAAACCCCATAAGTTTATTGTGTCTTCTTCTCGTTGGAGGTCGCGTTCCGAAGACACAGTAGATTACATTATATAATTGGCGATTCAAATATCCGAATGAATAAAAGTACTTTGAATTTTGAATATTTGAATTTTTAACAATGACTACAACTTAATTCCAATCAAAGAACAGTGCATTTCAGAAAACCTTTTAAAGAAACATTTCTTGGTTTTAAGTAAAAGTAATAAAATATCAAGGACACTGTAAAATAAAGGTTATTGAGAGATAATTTTAACAACATAATTTATAACAGTTTGACACTAATGACCGGTAACTTAAGTAATTATGGCATCCTCATCCGTATTTTAACTGTTTTTATACCTACTTCTTTAATTTCTTATTCATTCATCATATCCTATAGGTACCTATTCTATTTATTTTAAGTTTATGACGGGCAAGTCGATGCGATTTCTCCATACAACTGGGGTAAAAAGAAAAAGCTCTTTTCCATTTCTTAACATTATGAGATTCCGGTGTTTTTTTATGGAATTGCCTCATTGAGAGCTAGTTAAGCCTTATCCGTTTATTTTCTATGACGTGTCACATGAGCTACAGTCCTTTCAAGGACTTGTTTAGGACATTAAGGGAGCATCCACATAGTCCCCAAGTCCAACCCATTCTAGTAAGTTAGTATAAAGAGCATGATGTAAGTGGACGATCATAATATCTTACTGGGTTACTTGCCTGTCCGATTTGCAGCCACTTTACATTGGCCAGCTGAGCTGACCAAGGCCTCTTCTTTAATTCTACGAACGATAATTCCAGAAGAAAATCTGTCATCCATCTGATGGTTTTGGAAGGACGGATGACAGATTTTCTTTCTTTCGTTCGTTCGTTCGTAGAATTAAAGTACCCCTCCTGGCCTTGGGAATAGATTCCGATTGAATAGTCCATAATGATAAATACCTTCCCACTCATTTCTTAAAATAATTATGGCAACAACCAAAGAGAATGCAAGTTTTCCTAGTTAAAATGGAAACGCGACCAACCACCTACTACCTACATGATATCATGCATCGTAGACGCATATTTTTAAAACTTGGTTAAATATTTCTTGACCTTAAAGAACTACCTATAAAATGTCAAGGTTCTTGGCATGAATCACTTCCTTTTATTGGAAAATTATTTGCTATTTTATTAATATTGGTTTTTGTAACAACCAGTCCGGACCCTAGACGGAAATTAGAAAAAACATAACAAGATATTGATGTAACACAGAAAACAATCTATATTTAGTTACTTAAATGTATAAATGTCATACTAGGACGATAGGCAGTCACAGAAAAAGGCTTGTAAAAGCTCATAATTTAATACCACCACGTGCTTTTAACTTAGCCACACCTTAGTATTAATGTAATTAATACACCCTAAGAGTTATAAGTATTAACTGAAATTACACGTACCTTGATTACTGAAGTTGTGCCCTACGTGTACCCGCGTAAGTCCCTTTTCGTGAGCAAATTCCTATTCAGTATATAGTATACTGTATAGTCCTGGTTATAGTCTAAGTGTCCTAATAGACCTAACTCATCCCGTGGGTGTCGTAAAATGCGACTAAGGGATCTAGAGATAGATGGTGGATAAACTGCTGGGTCCCAAGGACGGTGACGTCAATAATGCGCTCGCAGGCACATAGTTCAATGAAGACTTACCTACTGCGTCACCCTAAATAATTCGGGGTTGAAGCAGATGGTCTCCCGAGAGGGATGCAGATTTTCCGGTTTCCCTTCATCAAGTAGATGACAGATAATTTGGCCTAGGACATAGCTTGCAGCGTAGCATAATTGGAGTAGGTATTTACTTTTTAAATTTTAGAATATTAAAGAGGCATCGATCGTCGACTTGGTAAAACGCTCAGCGCTATTAAAAAAAAACACCTTATGGCTTGAAATTCAATTCATTGTTCGGTTTTAATCGCAGTGTGTTTTTAACATTTTCAATGCCCGACGTTCTGAGACCTTTACATATCTCTTCTTCCCGGTAGAATGTAATGTAATCTGTCATTTGTTTTTCTTATGACGTCTTATAGTTATTCTAAAACGACACTTTTTAAGATGTAAAATATCGTTAAAATTCATTAAAAAAAATAAGCCATTAACGTCATTATCCGTACATGTAAATCCGGCCATGGCACCCCCACTAGGTAAAATAATTGATTGTTATTCTATGGGAGTCCCTTCCCGACCGCATTGCTGTCTTTAATTACAGTTTCAAGAGTGAGAGGGGGGGGGGAATTATCTTGTGATTGTCGTGACTGATGTTGTCGCTTCGAGTTGGGTTAGGTCTTTATGAAAAGAAGAATAGAAGGTTTGTATGGAACTTTTGAGTTTTGGAACTACTTGACTACTACTGGAATACTTTTTAATCTATTAACTTTTGAAAATTCATGTCACAGTAAATGACACACGTAACATAAACTTAGTCTTTGTTTATAAGTAAGGGGGTTAGTTTGAAAGCAAAATCTGTAAGCTCAAGGAGTAGCGGTCAAATTACTTATTCCATCAAAATGTAAGCAACCACAAACTGCGTTATTATTATACCCTTTCGGTACTAAATCCAACCGAGTCGAAGAAACATTAAGCCGACAACGGCACAACCAAAATAATTATACTTGTCACTTGATTACCCTTGAAATTAATTACTTAAAGGGTTGGGTTGCGACTGCACGTCGCGACTGCAGGTAAAGATATAGCAAGTCTGCGGATTTGATTCCCGCCGGGTGCAAGTATTTATACTTGAAAATAAAATTTCGTTTTCGGTCTGGATGTTTTTTCTGTATCATAATATGTATGTATTTATAAAAAAAAGTAAAATAATATAGTACATCCGTTGTCTAGTACCCATGGTAAAAACCTAGTGCTTGGTTAAGGATACTACACATGCCCAACGTGTAAATAAGCTTTCGCTAATCGATACGTTTACCTGTATCATGCGATTAATGATTATGTTATTATTGTACATCATGTCCTGTCAGTATTTATAAAAATACATTCAACGGTACGTAATGGAGTTAAAAGCTGATTTTGCCTGCAGTTGCCACTTGTAATCGCGAACCAACTTGTACCTTAATACCTTCCCTAAAGCCTCGTTAGTGGGGGTTTCGTTACAAATAATTACACTACGGAATGATAAATAGTTGCTCCAAGACCACGGCACGGTTCTTGCAAAAGAGAGTAATAGACTAATCTCACGGTGCCAAATTCCAAGTCATTTACTTAGCTGAAAAATATTGTGAGAACAGACGACTGTTTTAACTGGTTTGAGGAACTTATTTTCCTAGCTGGGCCCGCCGATCTTGTATAGTAGCGCGGGTTAAGCAACGTCTGGTACGGTCATTATTTGGATGGGGGACCGACAATTTATATGTATGTGCGGCAAAAGTCAATATGCTCGAGCTCCTCCGTGCTTCGGAACGTGCCTTCCATTCCGAAGCACGGAGGCAATTGGTCCCGGCTGTTATTTCTTGTAGCAGTCGTTAGGGCAAGTTAGAGGCCTTAGGGCGATCTAAACAACTCTAGCACTACATAAGCGACACCGCTATGTCAAAAGAAGAAGGCAGATAGGAGATAATATTCAGCATCTTCGATCAAAAAGGCTCTGCATATAAATTCCGTATTAGGTATTTTGAAAACGGGAGCTTATTTCTTCTTTTCGTACAGTGACGAGGCTTGACCTAACGACTGCTATCAGAGATAACAACAGGCACTAACTTCCTAAGGGGAAAGTCAACCTACCTACTGTTTTCTCCATACAAACTTTACAATCATAGTCGACTGATCCGCCTTGGATTAGAAAAAATATGTTTCTGCCATAAATTCCATATCAACAATGACCAACCCCTACGCTTTGATTTTTTTCATGTTCAAATTTTCTAATAAGAAAATGAAAAAAAAAACATGGCATAGGCAGATATTGGTTATGGCATCAACATGTTATCTAATGTCTTTATCCATGGAGAAAACAGTCGACTACGTTTGCATGAAGAACAGAGTAGGTAGACTTTTCTCTTACGTGACTTTTGAAACACGGCAGTAAATATCTAAAATTCAATTATCGATAAACACCAAATTACGAACTATACATTGTAAGCCTCCCTAAGGGCCCACGCTACTGTAGTTTACCCCATCAAATCGAGTCCCGAAGCACGTTTCGACACTGTTTTCTCGTCACGAAGTTACGATCCTTCGTGTTTTTAGTTCACTAAATGACGGCCCATTGTAAAATAACTAGAATTTGCGAAATAAACCGTGAGGTTCGTAGTAATGTTGTTAAAGTAGATAACGGTTTAAGGTAAACAAAGGTAGAATTAGAATTTTACTATAGGTAAATATTTTTAAAGAAAATGTAAGGATTTTTCTTCTTTTTTCGCAAAGTTGGATTGAAATTAAACTCATTTTTCGGTTTTAATCGCGTGGTGTTTATTACTTTTAGCATTATTTCAATGCTCGTTTCGAGACCATTTCTTCCTTTTCCTTTTTGGGGTTTAGGGTAAATTAGGTACTGTTTTAAAATATGTGCATTACTTTGAAATTATCCTACTATTATTATAAAACTGAAAGTTTGTGTAAGTAAGAAGTCAGCCCCCTCGCGACCAAGACCATTGTAACATGGTTGCAACGTCCAGGTAAGAAAATAAATAATAATACGCGATTAAGACCCGGGAAAATTTAACTATGTTAACAAATCGTGTAAATTTGAATGGAATGTTGTATTCCGATAGCTAGGCTAGATATCTTCCCAATAATATTGGGTGAAACCGCGGGGCGCAGTTAGTTGAAATGGAATCCAATTAAAACCAAACAGCACATATTCGTGTATAGACTGTAAAAAGTGTAAGACATACCGACACATCAAACTACTTTTGTGTAAATTTGTAATTAATTAGCTTTAGGTACAATAAATAGGAAAAAAACTATTAAAATTGTGTCTACGACTTTTACTTTGGTTTAATAAGTAATTTCGAAATTATCTAGTATAGCTGTGTCCCGCAGTTTTACCAGCGTTAGTCCTGATCCCGTTAGAATATCAAGATCAAAAGTAGCCTATGTTACTCAAGATGAATGTAGCTTTCTTATGGTGAAAGAGTTTTTGAAATCGGTCCAGAAGTTTTTTATTCATAACAAACATACAGACAAACACACACACACACACACACACAAATACAAATCTTTCCTCTTTATAATATTAGTATAGATAAGCCTTTGACTAAAACTTTGAAGTAGGTCAGTAGTAAGTATTGATAGACAGAACTCTGAGTACAAACTTTACAAATGTAGTCGACTGTTTTGTCCCTGGATAAAGACATTAGAGAAAATAATAGGTATGTTCATGTTATAAATTCTGTATCAGCCATGACCAGCCTCGTTTAGATTTTTTTCGTAACCTAATTTTTCTAAATTTTATTTCTATTCTGATGGACGTGGTTGTGGCAGATATAGGTTGCTCTAATGTCTATATCTAGGGAGGAAACACTTGACTATGTTTATATGGAGAAAGAGTAGGTAGACTTTCCTCTTAAAACGTCGAGGTAATAAAATAAATATAGGCTATTAAGACCCGGTAAAATGTAATTTAGTAGAAATAATCAACATTGATAATTTGTCATTGTATCCCCTAAAAAAATAAATGAGGATAATAAAAATAAAATGCAATATGTCGATAAAATATATCATTCAGCACTAGTCGGCGACAGGTGCAGTGGAGCACGGCGGGCAGCCGCCACGGTCTATCGATATACCTATCGATATTTTGTTTTGATAGAACGCATAGCACTACTCAACTTTTAGACATGACATTTTAAAAGTGCTGAAATGAAACTGCATATAGTGTGTTTCAGCGAGGCGGGGGTTATGTTATTCGAAAGGGGGGAATCTGCTACTGAATTTCGAAGTACGAAATTCCGAAGTTTGTGAGACCAAATGTGTATCAGTGCGATGTTCGTTAGTTCGAAAGTACAATGTCGCGCTGTTTGTGAGATCTAAAGTATGTAAGTTTGATATACATCAGTTCGAAAGTGCACTGTAGAGTCCTTACGCTAACTATACCACAATCTATAAGCTGTAACAGACGTAAGCTTCATAAGTAGTAGGTACCTACCTACTAACTATGAATTTTGAAAATTATGGACTTTTTTCTTTAGTAACACCAGTAAGGCAAAGCGGTGTGACGGTGAGCCGATATCTACCCTACTAGTTTAAGACCAACATTAAAAAGACATCAAGAAGGAGTTATGGCTTTAGTTATCGTTATCTTTATCTGAGGGAGTTGGTTAGAGCTACTCGACGCTAATGCTGGCTTAAACTAAGATCTTTGGATTTGAAAATGGAAACATGAAAGTCCCACGTGACCTATGGGTGGAACTAATTAACTAATGATTTGGTAGGAAGTTTCAGTTGCAATCGCGGCTGCCACAAAGTAATACTGGTTGGAACTTTCTCGACATTTCAAGACGTTACATCGTTCTTAATGAATAAATAGATTTGAATCTTTGAATCTTAGGGTGGGAACAGACGAGCGTAAATTTTTGGTTGGTCGCGTAGTTACTTTTCGTAGTGAAGTCCTGTCGACAAATAACTCATCTTGGGTCGTGTAACGTGTGGCAAAACATGGTTTTTGTATGAAACTGAATGCAGCACAAATTACGCGATCGAAAACACCCTTACTCCATTGCCGTCTTCGTATCCTCTTAATTGTTGTGCATTATTGAAAGATGTACGATATAGGCCTTTGTTTGGCCTGAAAACTCTAACACTATGTGAGCCACACCACTACGGTTAGGTAGATTATGTCGCAAAGATTTTTGTTGCCTTGTCGCAATAAAAACTTCGTGTTCGATCTACGACGAAATGTTTGAATTTAACACATCGCGATAGGATGAATTCCTTGTACACACGTGTCGCACATTTTTATTTTCAACCGACTTCCAAAACAAGGAGGATTCTTTTTTTTGTTTGGAAGGAAATACATCACAGGTGGTCCCATAAAAATGATCTTCCCAGATAAGTCGATGGCACTGTTATGTAGGCAAAGTTGTTTTATGCCTTTTTAAAGTAATTTTTTAGAATTTTCTTTTATTTTCGCGATGTTGTTCAGTCAATCCTGAAGAAGGGATCTGTAAAGGTCTCGAAACGTTGAGCGTTGAATTGAAACAATGCTAAAAGAAATAAACACCACTCGATTAAAACCAAAACATGTTGCAGCGCGACTGCAATGCAGGAGGTTGCGGGTTCGATTCCCGCCGGGTGCAAGTATTTATGCTTATAGAATAAATATTTGTGTCTGGTATGGGTGTCCCTCTATGTATAATATGTACCTATGTATTTACAAAAGAAAAATAAATATAAGTATTATATCCGTTGTCTAGTCACCGTAACACAAGCTTAGTCGCTTACCACGGGGCTAGATGGCGCTGTGTGTTGTTCACAGAATGTATTTATTATTATTTATTATGTCTTTAATTTCGTTTTTTTTTAATGCCACTTCTAAAGATTTAAGTGCTACATAACACGGCACCTGTCCCATCCCGCTGCCAATATTTAGAAGAGCGCGGCTTTCAGATATTGCAATATCGGACGATAGATTACATCCGAAACGTGTCCGATGCACTGCGACCGATACCTGAACCGTTTCAACTGATTCCACTGCGCCATTTCTACTAGTGGGTATTTGCTTTCGACTTTCTAGATACCTATCTATATCTACTTCGTTTTTTTAAATTTCAGACTATGATCTGACGTTTTAGTTTATTGTATTTTACATTTTTTCCACAGAAAATAGTCCACAATAAAAAACCAGTGCGAGTTGGACTCTCGCATGAAGGGTTCTGTATCATTATATTCTGTATCATTGTATCTATATCCTAATATTTTAAAGAGGAAAGATTTGTATTTTTGTGCGCGTGTGTGTGTGTTTGTGCATCTTTGTGTGTGTGTGTGTGTGTGTGCGTTTGTGCGTTTGTATGTTTGTTATGAATAAACTCAAAAACTACTGGACTGATTTCAAAAAATCTTTCACCATTAGAAAGCTACATTCACCTTGAGTAACATAGGCTACTTTTGCTGCATGGGAGCCCTCTTCAAATATTATTAATCTTAGTATCTTAGTAAAAGAGTCCCGTTTTTACCCTATGGGTACGGAACCCTAAAAATCTTGGTTAAGGTAATTTAACTTACATACTCTAGAAAATTAGAGCGGGTTATTATACATTAGTATCATATTTCCTATCTACCGGAACCTTTTCATTTCCTCAAACTAAAAGGGCCTGAGTGTCTAGTGTCTTAAAAGTGTCGTAGTGTCTTAAGTGTCGAGTGTCGAAAGTGTCGTGTGTCTTAAGTGTCGTCGTGTAAATATTTGTTATGTTTGCCTTCGTGTAAAGTTAAAAGTTTTAATGTAAGTATTGAAATTGCTGCTAATAAAAGTTGACATTTTTGATTGTAAAAACAAACATTGCAATTTTATTGAATAAACTGAAGAAATTATTTATTTTTTAATAAATAAATTCACGTGTCAAGCTTTTTTAAAAGATAAGAACCTTATTTTTTACAATTCAACCAGCCCACTTCAAAAGTACTCAGTCTCAGTCTTAAATCAAACCATAACGTAGGTACGTAAGAAAACCGGCGATAAAAAATGTAGTCTTTACCCTTCGATCAAATATAAACTATAGATACACGGTCCCATACAAAATCGAAATCAAAAATCGGCACTACTTCAACGCTTACTTATACGGACATAGTACAGTTTAATGTAAACCTTAATCACTGGGAAATAAGGTTGTAAAACACTTATGCACGACTGACAGCGATATGCCTTGTTTCGCTGTAACCGGCTGAAATATGCCTTGTTTTGACGACTCCATTTCTAGAGCGGCGACCGTGCATCTATGTAGGTTATATATGATCGAAGTCTTTACCAGCCCTTATCCGTTCACAGCCTCACATAGGCCTCCCCCATACGACGCCAAAAACAGCAATCCCGAACCACTTCCATCGATCGACTCCTAGCGATCGCTACAATGTCGTATCGGTCCACCGAGTAGGTGGTCTTCTAACACTCCGTTTTGCATTGCATCTAGGAATTTACCCCCCAACGGTTATCAGTTCTTAGAGCTATATGGCCTGCCCATTGGCATTTCAGGCTGCTAATTTTGCCGGTAAAAATGTCGGTGACTTTGGTTCTCCTACGGACTTCCGTATTTAAAAATCCATAGGAATTCCGTTAAAATTTACCAAGAAATTATTTGTGGTATCCACTTATGACCCTAGAATGTATCTTAGGACATACCTTTCAAAAGCAGCACGTAGTTCTTCTTATCATCACCGCCTTTGGGGTATTCCCAGTCCACGTCCAGCCCATCGAAGTTCCTGTCCCTCAAGTATGGGATTGCAGAGTAGATGAAGGTCTGCCGAGCGTACCTTGACGCTGACAAATCTTTGAACTTCTGAGTACCGAAGGACCAGCCACCTGGGGGGACATAAAATGGTTAGAAATTGAATTGGTAAGCAGAATATGACCAATATATGCCAATCTATAGGAACTTCTATATCTTACTATTCTTACTATACATACTATTATAAATGCGAAAGTAAATCTGTCTATTTGTCTGTCGGTCTGTCTGTTACGCTTTCACGTCAAAACCGCTAAATGAATATTAATGAATTATGGTATAGAGATAGATAGGTCCTTGGAAAAGGACATAGGCTACTTTTGATTCGTAATTCCCGCGAGATCGGGACATACGCGGGTAAAACCGCGGGTGCAGCTAGAAAGATCTAATTGTTTGTAACAAATAGGCTCCGAAACTACTGGACCGATTTCAAAAAAATCTTTCACGAATAAAAAGCTACATTACCGAATAGTCACAAAGGCTACTTTTGAACCCGATATTCCCACGGGATCGGGACTTACGCGGGGAACTACGGGGCGTATAATTTAACACTTAATTCCTATGAAATTGCCGCATTAAACTCTTATCAAACTCCAGTTGAACACGAAACTTTTACGATACGAATCGAACATTGTAAAACCGTAATAAATGTAAACTCCTGACTTAAATCACCAACAATACGTCGAATTTCAAGCCTTAAAACAATACGACAAATTATCGACAGTTATTTAAGAGGAAAGCATACCTACTCGTTCTCGAATGTTTCTTCCCTGGATAAAGATATTAAAGCAAATTTATTTATGCCATAGTACTTTTAGCTGCCATGACTATGCCCCTCACCCTTTTAATTATTCATAGGGTGCCTATCACCCCTGTGAATAATTATAAGAAAATTGCTTTATAGAAAAATAAGAATTTGAATAGATTATAAAAAAAATAAGAACAGGTTATGAAAAAAAAAAACAAAATAGATGCAGGTTTAGGTTAAAAACATTTTTGGTATTTTAATAAATTAACTAAAATATTAGGGCACATGGTCATGCATGACAGATATAGGTTTCATGATACAAACATAAATTAAAATTTGATCTAATATCTTTATCCAGAGCGGAAAGTGTCGACTACGTTTGTATGGAGAAAAAGTAGCTACCCTTTCCTCTTAATCCGTTTTCACAACAGCAATACGTACTAGTGATGTGAAAACGCGTTGTCGATTCCATTATTTAATGGTACCATAATGCGTTGATATTCTCACGTTTTTCCCCACTTATGAAAATGGTTCGCTTCTTGTCGCCGTGAAAATAGGTGAAAATGCCGGCAACCGCGGTTTGTCGTGGGAAATATTGAGTTCGCATGCGTAGTGATGTGATTTGTCGATAATATTATTAATGTGAAGATAAATCGTTTTGATTATTTTTAATTGGTTATTGTTAATTAAAGTGTATCGAGATAAGGGACGAGATTGAGGTTTGATAATAATTTTGTTAGTCTTTTTGTTAGTTACCTACTTTACTGAAACTACCTTTTTCTAGGAAATTACCAAACAATCAAATTTACAAAGACTTATAGAGCTATAATAATATGATAATACTACAATTATTTTAATAATTATTAATTAACGCTGTAAATGTTTAATTAATTATACAATAACAGCGTACATTCTTCTTAAAATTGCTAAGAATTGACCGCATTCAACCATAAGGCCCTCTTTTGTACAAATATTTAGTTTCGAAGATTAAAATTTATTTTTTACGCGTTTAGACTTTTCCTTTCATAACATTTAACAATATGTGTTGTACAAATATTAAACATTGATTTATACACCTTTCTATTTACAATTACTCTTATATCACTATCAAATCAAATTACACAATAATAGGGCTCCAAAATAGTACACAGGTAAATGATCAAATAAAAATAATATATCATTTACACTTCCTCTAAAAATAATTATAGTTACGTGTACGTACGTAAAGTTTATGGTTAGAAAGTTGTCAAGCCTACATGACGTGTTATGTGATGAATATCACTAGGCACTTGTTAAAATACTTGTGTATCGATAATTATATTTTACCTCCTCTATGTTTATTGCAATAATTTTACTAGACAACTTAATTTGTAAAGGAATTTTGAATTGAGAAGATGCTAGATCAAAATTCAATCCTTCATTGAGTTTTCGGTAGAGCACAAAGTAGAGTTAACCAAAATTTCATTTCACCATCGTTCATCACAATTTTCACAGAATACGCTCAAAATCGCAAACGAAATTACTTTTTAGCTAACATGTAACGGAACTGCGTAGAAACTTCATTGACTCTAAAATGTATGGAAAACTGTATTCTTAAAAAACAAAATGTTCTCAAAATTGTTTGAACTTTTTCGTATTCTCTTCGCTTATGAAAAATCAAATTTGAAATTGAATGAATGAAATCGAAACCAACTACGAATGAGAAGAAGAATATCAAATGAGGGTTTGTAATTGAAGTGATGATGAGATGAGATTTTGGTTGGTATGTGAATAGCCCTTTAGATGTCATAATCTACTGTTACGGTTGAGCTCAATCATATCGATATTAATTTACAATATTATCGACACACCCAATCCTTAGCTCGAAACTTTATCTGCGCTGTGGTCAATTGCCAAGTTTAGCCAAACAGAGTGTCTGCGCTTTAGATGAATAATGCAAGGGAACTGATATTTGTAGTTCAATATACAGCAAAGCAAAACATTGTTTGCTATTCTCGTTTAAATTATCTAAAATATCATTTCTACCATAATTTTCCATATCATACATAACATTCAGTTATTAGCCCCCTTACTTATAAACAGCTGCATAAAATATGTATCGTTTGTCTTTTACTGTGACATGAAGTTTCAAAATTAACAGACATAAGTTCAATAAAAATAGTCATTGTTTATAAGTAAGCGGGGAAAATTATCCAAAATAATATCATTTCTACCTTTATTTCAATATCATTACAGTAAAAATTTTATTTGAAATTTGTGACATGAAGTTTCAAAATTAACAGACATAAGTTACATAAAAATAGTCATTGTTTATAAGTAAGCGGGGAAAATTATCCAAAATATCTTTTCTACCTTTATTTCAATATCATTACAATAAAAAATTTATTTCAAATTTGTCGTTGCCAAATACTTACCCTACCTAACATTTTTTGTCATTTTTCGATAAATTTTTTTTTAAAGAATACCGGTTTTAAATACATTTTTGAGACAATAAAGTTTCAATTAATAAAGCTTGATAGATTTTACGTGGAGTAGTAAGAAATAAACATACTTACATACAAACTTAACCTTTATAATATTAGTATGAAAACTTCCCTACTGAACCTACAAGATAAGTTTTCCTTCAGATTGTTTCTCTGCCGTTCACAAGCTGTTTAATGTACTAAACTTGTAATAGGTATTGACTTGAAGGAGTTTGTGAAATTGTCAGATTCTTACCGTTTTATTACAGAACAAATTCTAAGCCGAAACCATAGTTTAGTCGGGTTATAACCTTCTAACGAAATATTCTAAAAGTGTTTTCCAGACAGAGGAAATAATGCTATTGAAAAAAAAATGCTTCCAAAAATTCGTGCTCAATTTTTTCGAATGCAAAGCGCTCACTGAAAACAAAAGGCAGAAATATTTAACGACTGTTAACTGAATTGATGGTTTAACCACGGGTAAACTGTTCAAATAGTTACAAGATTTATCGATAGATGACACAAATAAAGTTCTGGGGATTTTAACGATCCTTAACTTTATCGATAAATTTAATTGTACCGACTAAATAATAATAAATAAATAAATAAATTCTCTGAACAACACACAGCGCCATCTAGTCCCGTGGTAAGCTACTAAGCTTGTGGTACGGTGACTAGACAACGGATATAATACTTATATTTATTTTTCTTTTGTAAATACATACATATTATACATAGAGGGACACCCAGACCAGACACAAATATTTATTTTTTTAAGCATAAATACATGCACCCGGCGGGAATCAAACCAGCAACCTTCCGCATTGCAGTCGCGCTTTTGCACGACGCGCCACTTAGGTCGTCAAACGAAATTAATTTATTAGTGTATCTATAAACTTTACGATCGTAAAAATCTCTAGAAACCCAGTATTACTAAAAAAAATATATTTAATCCGGGGACAACTAGTTTTTATAATATTTATAAAGGTTTTTCACAATTTTATTTTTAAACTGTTTACTAGGTCCCTACACTTAAAATGATGAAATAGGCACTTGTTATAGCGCAAGCGGAAAGCATTACATGTAAGGATTGCAGCTTTTTAAATCCTGTCAGATGCATAATTTTGGAAACCATTTCATCTACGACTATACATTTTCACATCGTAATATTTCTCGTTAACCTGAAGCTTTCTGTATTCTGACCTTAAACCAGGTTTTCCCATACATTTCATTTTATAATAAGGTGGTAAGAGTCTTAATACTTTTGTGGTTTGAGGCGTTGCCTGTTGAAATCACTCGGGTATTAAATTGCTTTGTTTGGTTACTTTAAGTACTGCCTACATTAATCTTCTGTAGAAAAAAAAACAGGGAAAATATATTTTCTAAAACTGTAGCCGGAGCGAGACTCAAACTCATGTCTCTAGTTTTCCGAGCGGATTTTGTTCATATCCACTACACCAAGATTAACCTCAACCTTATCAGTAGATAATGATATCCGAAAGAAGACAGCGATGCAGCGGGTTTTATATGCATTTCGCGTAAAAGCATCATGAAATATTTTACCTCTAGTATTAAAAATATCTTAAAGGTATGTGCGAGCGCATAAACGGATAGATTTCAAGTCTAAAAAGGTTCTAAGCTAGTCTACCTACTATTTATAATAATCTATCCATAGATTTAAGGCGTCCTATGCTCGCAATTAATAAATCCCGGTTTTACACGCTACCTTTCATCTTTATTAATTTCTTATCTATACAAAGGTTGGCTGGAAGAGGTCGCTTTAAGCGATAACGCCCCCTTTTGTGAAACCTATACATAAAAGTTATTTATTTCTTTCTTTTTATCGTATATTTTATACATTTTGGTGTTACAATAATGAAATTAATCTATCAATCTATCTATCTTTATAATCTCAAGCAACCGAAACGACGGGGTGAAGGTAGTATATCAAAGCAATAATCTGATGGCGCCGCCCCAAGTGTATTTTACCGAAGCTTCCCTTTCACATGTACCAACCCTGACTATCTCGGATTAGCCCCTCTGTGATAGATTAAGGTTCATGATTCAATTCCACTGAGTGAAATATTTGCAATTGCGATATGGATCAAGTTATATCTGTTGATATATTATGTAAGTATTAACTGCAGTGCAGTATTCTATATCTCTAGACTACTTTTGAAAAAATGCTTTCAAAAATGTTAGTAGGTACCCGGTGGGACTCGAACCCGCGAATACTGGTATTCCGTTCCAGCGCGATAGCCGTTACGCCACGGGTAAGCCTCCTACCAAGCCGAAATTAAGAAAGCACCTCCTCGTGTTCTTGCGAGTAAGTCCTCGTAGTGACATCCAAAGGCAAACTTTGCAGTTCAACTCGGCTTATTACGAAGAAATTATTAAAATATAAGATGAAACATCCCATCATCTGAACAATATTTTAAAATCAGTATTTCCTAAAGTGTGGTAAATACTAAGAAATAGTGTTTTGATCTCTAGACTAGTCGCTGTCGTCCGATCTTCCTGATATTCTGGGAAGATCGGACGAAAGCGAAGTCAGGTGGGATTCACCCGACTCCGCGGGAATATCGACATCAAAGTCTTTGTCCTTCTCCAAGGTCCCATCTATATCTCCTTAAACCAAAATTCAACTAAAATTTCGGTTTAGGCCTAAAGACAGAAACATACAGAGTTACCTTCGCATTTATAATATTAGGTAAGAATAAAGATTACATACCGATAGCCAAAAGCGTTTTCAATTTAGGATTAGCCTTCTTTAAAGCGTCGATTCTGTCATACAGCCCAGTCTTCCCATCCTTGGTCTCATCATTGGACTCGAAGGAGCTCAGCTTTCCTTTCTTCAGCCACCCGAAAGCGAAGATGATGTGGGTGCAGAGGTCGGGCTGGATATCTTCCGGGACAAATCTGCCGATCTTGGTCCTGTATTGGGACCAGTTTGTGTAGTAACAGACGATCTGGGGAGAAAAGAAGATACGTGAATAGAAATATTTTACAAGAAGAATGGATCATCAAAAATTCTCACGTGACAGGATTCGAACCTGTGCCCTCGCTTGTCGGGCGGGTGCGTTAATTACTGCGCCACTGCTGTAAAAATTTTTTTAGGAAAGACACCCAAAACAAAAACAAATATTTATTTTTAAGCATAAATTTCTGCGCCCGGCGAGAATCGAACCCGCAACCTTCTGCTTCGCAGTGCGGGCTGTCGCCCGAAGCGCCACAGAGGTCGTTTATGAAACCGACAGTTATTGCAACTGGGTTTATGTCTTATTTAACATAATTAGGTATTTATTTATTTAAAGAGGACAGTCTACCTACTCTTTTCTCCATACAAACGTAGTCGACTGTTTCCTCCCTGGATAAAGATATTAGAATAAATATTTTTGTGCCATAAGACAAGTTCTATATTAGCCATGACCATGCGTATAGATGTTTTTAATTTTTTTAATTTTTCTGAATTTTATTTCTATTCCAATTGGTAAAAGAGTGGCAGATATAGGTTTTATGGCATAAACATATTTGCTCTAGTGTCTTTTTCTAGGGAAGGAACAGTCGACTACGTTTGTATGGAATAAGAGTAGGTAGACTGTCCTCTTAATGAATAAACATTGAAGCGCTGCGCAAAATAAACAGAAACATTAAATTTCGCAAAAAGTTCCCGTATTTTTGTTAACTCAGTTGAAAACGTAGTTACCGTATAATTAATTCGCTTCATTCCTTCCTACTCTCTCGACTATTTAGCTTTTCCTTTAAGCTTGCCTTTAAATGGTACTCCATTTAAGATGAAAAGCTTCTTAATGATTTTAAAAGGTTGTTGGCGCAGTCAGAGCTTAGGATCTAATAACTTTCAATCGAAATAGGAGGTCAATTTTAATGAGGAACTAAAATTGTCTGATGGATAGATGGACAGGCTAATTCCCGGCTGACCAAGTTTTCTACCACTAATGTATATCTATACTCTATACTAATATTATGAAGAGGAAATATTTGTGTGTATGTGTGTTTGTAATGAATAAACTCAAAAACTACTGTGCCGAATTCAATAATTCTTCACCATTAGAAAGCTACATTCACCCTGAGTAACATGTGCTACTTTTAATCCCAATATTCTCTAGGGGTCGGGATGTACGCGGGTGAAACCGCGAGACGCAGCTAGTTTATAATAACTTTTGGTCTATTTCCTCACCATAATAGCACGGTAGAAAGAAGTAACAGTATGCAAACTTGCCTGATTTCATAAAACGGGCTTTAAAAAGTCGTATGTAAATCCTACATACAACTTCCTACAAGTTATGTGACCTTATGTGAACCAAAACGTAAAATTGAAATCCCCATATCTTTTTGCCACCGAGTTTTTTAATTAATATTTTTCCTGTAATGTGTTTAAAAGTTCGTATACCTATAACAATTTTACATTTAGTTTTTATTTTTTAGTAGGTAACAACCTTTTTTGAGTTAAATAAAATGACGTATGGGGATTGGCCCAATATTCTTTCAGCTCTCGAATATCAGCGGTTTAGGCTGTGCATTGATCCAGTCAGCTTAGCACTTAGCCAGGACAGGACATAGCATCAAATATAGTTATTTTTTAAATTGGAATATTTTTTTAGACGATATTAATGAACAAAAATCTAATTCAGTTATATTATTGGCTCTTTTGTCAGACCGAATTCAAACATCATCATGAAACACAGTTTTTATACAAAATCCCAAAAAAAAATTTTTGATAGAAATACAATACTCAGTCCCAACTTTTCCTTATACGTACAGACAGACGTGTTCAAAAGAATAAGTAGGTACACATTTCCCATTATAAAAAGAAGTCGAAGTTTTCAAAGAAATATCAGGAAAGACAGTGGCCTCAACATCGAACCTTGGGGTACGCTGTGAAACTTTTCTTACCGGAGATGATTTAAACAATTTTAAAACATATTCCTTTGAAGTACAGCTCATACTTGAATGAATAAATTTACATGAAGGAGTAAATTGCGTTTATATATGAGTAACGCATGCTAAAGTACAGGAATAAGAATATAAGTTTGTTCAACGCAAAATAGAAGTTAACCTTCAAATATACAACCTTAGTACATGGCTTGTATTAAATTGTTGACATTTTTGTTCATGTTTTATTATGTACTAGTTGCGACAAGCGTTTTCACCCGCGTAAGTCTCGATTACGCGAGAATATTGGGAAAAAAGTAGCTTGTCCAACTAACCAACCACTAACCTACCGTTTCAAGCTAAACAGCTCATCGCCATTCTAAGGTTGCGTGGAAGACATCGCTTTTAGCGATAAGGTCGCCCATTTGTGCAATGTTCTATTTTTGAGCTTTTTATGTTTCTGTTTTTAATGTATTGTTGAGTTGAGTTTTGCAAATACAGTGTTCACTTTTGTATGCAGGGTGCTGCGATGGGGTATTAAGCCGAAAGGGGGTTGTTATAGCGGTTCAGGCAAACAACTTTTGTTCTACAACTACATCTATCCATTCACGGCACCTAAAATAACCACCCACCAAAAGCGTATCAAATCTCAGTAAGCGTGGTAAATCTTAGACCCTCACTTATCAATTATTAAGAAATCATATTGTTATTTATTACACTAACCTTATACCCATCTTTATCCTTATGATGTTCAGTTGTAACTGAATTATCTATAGCTGCTGACGACTTCCGACTGGCTATATTCGGTCGACCACGTATCTTTGGCCTGTTCACGCTTGCTGATATGACCTGATCTGTGGATCTGGATACGCTGGTCGACACAGATGTTGATATTTTTGACGTTGGCTTTCGTAGTCTTCTTCGGACAGCTGTGGACGAGATAATTTAGGTAAATTCACTTTAAATGGTGTATTAAAAACAGTTCGAAATACTGTCTTGCAGTTGGCGTCGCTCAGTAGTTTATATCAAAACTTCGTTACGCTCAGGATTAAATATAATAATTACTCCCAAGACGTATTTAAGACAGTCCTTTATAGAATACTACAGTTTCAAGCCATACAACTTATATCTCGCATGGCCATACCCCTACATTTTGTTTTTTTTTATTTATTGTCTAATTCGAATAAAAAATAAAATTAGGAAACATTAAAATATGAAAAAAAAAACAAAGGCATGGCATGCATGCAAATCATGCATGGCTGAAATAGATATAATAAGACATAAACATAATATTTGCTATAATGTCTTTATCCAGGGAGTAAACAGTCGACTACGTTTGTAAAATTCATAAGGCACAAGAGCAGGTAGACTTTCCTTTTAAGCACATTTATAAACTTTCTCTCTGGTTTTAAAATAAACTATAATAGCTGTCGTAAAAACTTAACAGTGATATTGTACACCATTATAACTCCTCCATGTGCCCTTAAATGTAAAATGAGATCCTGTTTTATTACTCGGAACAGATTGGTGCCAGTAAAGGACTGCAAAGATATTTAACTACAGGAATAAAAATAATGAACACGGAGAAAACATTTTTAAAAAGGTTTCACCAATGTTATTATAGGTATTAATTCAAAATTCCTTTATTTTTTATTTTAAACTTGATTGGATTCGATATGAGCTTTTATAGTGTAAGCTCTAATTTTAAACAGAATATCTAGCACTGCACCACATATTATTTGAACTTAAAGTTCATGATGTAATTATTCCATAAAGGCAATTAAATACAAACAGACTTACATATTAAAATTGATAATCTAAATATAAAAAAAATCCTAACAAACATTAATTTTAAAAAACAAAACCAATCAATACAAAAAATAAAAATAATAACAAAAACAACAAATAGATCATCCCCGACCGTTCCAGATGCAAAACTGTCCAAAATGCTAGCAGCATACCCGCATTGGCCGCAATGGACAACCTTTGCAGCAGGAACGCCCCGGAACGAACATAACACATCATAATTTTACATTCCTTATGATTCGGAACGGAACATATCATAGGAACATTTACGTCGAATATTTTTTACCCTCGTTATGTAGAGTATTATGACTTCGCACTATCCACCAGTATTGTCATGTTATTCGTCACTCTTTGATAATACTTTCTATTGCAGCAAAAATATGGTTCTGTAAAGGGCCCTATTCTGAAATACTGAAAATCCATGTCGGGCGCATCGAAAATTGTTGATTATTTCATGACGGAATGTCGTAGAACTTTTTTTTGTGTACAGATTGTAGGCGACATTGTTTCCGATATTTTAGTGCAGTTTCCATACAAATATGTCGAAACGTATTGAAGCCTATCGACATTTTAGCCAAATCAGATATTTTTTGTCTAAAATTTGGATAGGCTTTGTACCAATAGGAGGTTCTTGTCCTAAAACTACATCAAAATGTAGGAAATAATGTCACCTACAATCTGTGCACAAAAAAAAGTTCTACGACATTCCGTTATGAAATAATCAACAATTTTCGATGAGCCCGACAGGGATTTTCAGTTTCAAGGTCGTTGACGTTGTTACTCCTCTACTTTTAGCGTTGTTTCAACGCTCAACGTTTCGAGACCTTTACAGGTCTCTTCTTCAGAATTGATTCCTGATTCAGGAGGATTCAGTCAATCCTGAAGGAGAGACCTGAGTTTGATTCAGTTTAATCTTCATCTTATTGATTGCACTTACTTGTTGAATTTGATGTAGGAGCTATGATGGCTACTAAAAGGAGCACGGTAAACGTCCACCGAAACAATCTGGGCGGCAACTGAAACAATGGAAAATACAAGGTAAGCGGACATGAAAGAAAAATTAAATTAAAATACCTACCCATTTAATTTATGGAACGTATTAAACGTGTTAAAATAGCGGTGGTGATAGACACAGACACCCCGACCTTAATTCCGAGGGTCGTAGGTTAGAACCCCGGTCGCGTGCACCAATGTTTTTCTCTATGAAAAAAGTGATGTGTGCTATTAACAATCCGAAATAGGCTTTCGTGGCATCTTACTGCCTTACTATCCTATAAGAGGAGGGCTTGCCGTATGATGGGACAAATTCGCTGGCTAACAAAAAAAAACAAATTTCATTTCATTGGGTTTTGGAATTCAAAATGGTAAAATAAGTACAAACTTTCGAAATCCACAAGATTCGCTTTAGGCGATAAGGCCGCCCATTTGTATCTTTGTTTTATATTTGTGTTTTTGGTACAAAGCACCTAGACCAGAAACAAATATTCATTTCTAAGCATAAATACTTGTCCCTAGCGAGAATCGAACCCCAACCTTCTGCCTTACAGTCGGGTAAGCACCCAACACACCACTACAGTCGTTAGATGACGAACCAACACCAATACTACTTGTAATTCTAATACCAACGAGATTAATAACAAACCAGGCACCAAATCCATATCCATTATTCATGGAGTACGGTGTGGTTGGCTGATCAGGATCACTGAAACAACGTGATGTGGGTTCAGCCGCTCCAATGGACGGACAAGATGGATTTTTTGACTTCCAAAAGTAGATATTTGATCGAGAAGGGTCCTTCGGTAAGGTAAAGAGACTGATGTAAAATGCATGTACCTATATCAATGATAAAAATATGATGTGCGTGCGTGGGTTATTGATATGAATAGCGCACTCGCCCGGCAGCGAAGGGAACGGGTTCCAACCCAGTCACGGAAAGATTTTTTGATGATGCATTTAATATAAATTAAAGATTTTTTTTTCAGTTTTAATCGCGTGGTGTTTATAACTTTTAGCATCGAAAAAAAAAACCGATGCATTTCTTCTTGTACTTTTTTTTAAATACCTACGCATATGCCAGCGTTTGACCACTATCACACCTGATGGTAAGTTTAGATGTAGTCTAAGATGAAGCACGCTAACCTAGAAGGTACCTATACACGCGACTTAAAAACCCTTAAATTGTACTCGCCAGGGAACAAAAGAAAAAGAAATGGAAGAAAGATTTTTAGAGAAAATCAAACATAACAACTGTTATTTACGGCGGAAAACAGACATGCAAATTTAAGGGCTACTGAAAAGCTTCTAAGTTTAAACTTAGTACCTATGGTTAGAGTTTAGGACCTACTTGCCTACTTGATTAAAGATGCCGTCAACTTTTGAGTAGCGTTTATCCACTATTCGGCCGTATATAACCCACCCCATATTAGGGAAAATTACTACTTAGATAAAATAAGCCTGTAATTTGTTGCATTACCTACCTCAAAAAATTCAAAATCTGTAATAGTAAACAGAGTTACTCTGTAGCTCTCAAACCTGGTCGAATATTCCACGGAATGCATAGACATGTTTGCAGGACAACCTAACTTGCTTAGTTGAAAGAAACCTGTAATTTGTTGCATTATCTTAAACATTTCAAAATCTGTAGAAGGTAAACATAGTTAGGTACTCTGTAACCCTCAAACCTAGTTCAATAATCCAAAGAATGCATAGACTTCTTTGCATGACAATCTAACTTGCTTAAATGAAAGAAACCTGTAATTTGATGCATTACCTCAAAAATTTCAAAATCTGTAATAGTAAACAGAGTTACTCTGTAACTCTCAAACCTAGTCGAATATTCCACGGAATGCATAGCCTTGTTTGCATGACAACCTAATTTTAGATCAATCTGAAGCTCAGTCAGGATTTGCATTATTCATGGCCTGCTGACTGGAGTTGTAAGCCCAGTGTTACCGTCGAAATTATCACGATGGTTTACAAATTGAAAATGGCCTGGCGTTAGTCGCGTTGACAGCAATAATTTAGTTTAGGGCTTAAAGTTATGCGGTTTGTAATGGTGTTTCGAAGTAGGTTGTGGTGAGGAGGTCACAATATCGAGGAACCCGCGGTTTTACTCGCATAAGTCCCGATCCCGTTAGAATTTTTCAAAAATCCTTTTTTATCGGTTGCCTAGATCACATAAAGAACACACTCTCCAAATTTCAGCCCTCTACTATCAGCGATTTAGGCTGTGCGATGATCAGTCAGTCAGCCTTTTATAGATATTTCATGACTGGTTGTCGTAAAAGGCGGCTAAGGGATCTGAGGGAGACTTGCAAAACTTAAGTTCTCTTCGCGCGGTGGCGGATAAACTGCTTGGTTCCTAGGATGGTTAGTGCCAGGCAGGCAGGCTGTCGATATTGCCAAATCTGTTTGCAGAAGGTATGGTCAATATGAACTACTACTGCGCCAACCACAAATAATAAAAAAACCAATTTGGGGTTCAGCGGACCCCGGACCCCCAGCGCAATCTACCCTCAAACTAAGCAACTAGGTTCCACTATGGGCACTAGATAACGGATAGCTATACTTACTAGAAATATTTTTATAAAGAGTACTTCTACTAATGTTGTTTAAAAGGTGTAAGTCTGTGAACTGTGTGTTTTTTTTGTGCTTTTACTCAAAAACGGCTTAACCCGATAAAATAACGTTAAAAAGTACCCATCGGCCACCGTGGGAAAGCAGCCGGTGGCCGTTGGGAATATAAGAAATAATGTTGCCATAGTACCTACTAAGTAAAGTGTTGATTCGTTGGGGTTCCCAGTAGAAAACAAGGACAATGCTCGAGGCGATTTTAATTTAAAATCACTATTATCCCAACCAAGTTGCGGTACTCTTAGCAAAAAAAGTGTTTTATTTTATTTGATTTTATTTTTCAAACTTTTTTATTTTTCTAGAAGCGAATGATGAGATTTTGACCACTTTCTCTCCTGATGGTAAGGGATTCTGTGATCTAAGATGTAGCAAGTTCATCTAGAAGATCGGTAGACGGCCCGTCATCCTTAACAGCCACGCCGGAACCAGGGACTGCTTTGGTTACCCGTGAAAGGGTTTTTAACTGGGTTTTCTATCGGCTTAGTATACAAAACTCTTTGCTATAGGTTACGTTTTTTAAGGGTTTTTTTCAATTCAACGGATAACACCTTGGTTACCCGTTCGTTAGGGTTAGATCTTGTTTAGGTTATTGGGTTGCCCATTCGTAAAGGTAAGCTAAGCGGGTTAGGTCGTGTTCCGAAGCAGTTACTAAGGAAGACGAGTCGGAACTTACATGCCAAGTTAAATAAAATAAGTATTAAGTTTTCTAAGTAAATCTATCTAGATTGTCAAATTACTATAGAAGTAGAACAAGGCTAAACATTTTATATACAAATTATTAGCCAAATTTATTTAATATCATAATGACAGGAAAACCAAATTATTATTCTGACCTTACATCAAAAATGTTAGAATAATTATTTGGACAAGTTGTAAATTATTCACAGATTAACACTAAGATAACTTAAGTGTTGTGGATTTATAATAATTATACTAACACCATCCCGCGGTTTCACCCACGTAAGTCCCGAACCCATTGGAATTTTGAAATATTATTTCTAGGACAAAGAACACACTTTCCAAATTGTATGTCTCTAGGACCAGCTGTTTGGGGTCTGCATTTATACAATGTATTATAGTTAAGTCATTCAGTCAGTCAAGCAATCAGTAGGACTTAAAATTTTATATGTAAAGATTTTTAAAGATAAGAGTTAATAAAATACTTAGCTACCTCATGTTAACATATAAATCTCAATGACATTAAAACCTTTGTAAATAAACTAGCTGTGTCTCGCGGTTTCACCCACATAGATCCCGATTTCGAAGGAATATCAGAATAAACAATAGCCTATGAGTTAATCCAGATATTTAGATATATGAATTCTAAGTTTTATCGGAATCGGTTCAGTGTTTTTTGCGTCAAAGAGCACCAAACATACTCGTTTTCTTACTTGCTCATAATTTTTTATTTTTGTAATAGGTATAAATCAAATAATAATTGATTGAATCATGTTTTACGGACTTCCCTACCTATATGTAATCATTTAATTTATAAGGTAAATATTTTTTGTTTGCACAGTCCATCAAAATTAAATGCCCAAAAAATGTAAGCTTTTTCTGCGAACGCTACACGACATAAGGTAAATATTAGTACAAATTTTCAGTCCGGAGGCTGCAGCTGTTGTAATTTATTATAGAGTTCGCCCTTTACATAACCTATGTGTACATTTTGGAGATAAGCCATTATTTTTCGATAAAATCTGAAATTGTTTTTAAATTGGTATAAAAATAAATTTATTTTAAAACAATTTCCTTCCGAAACCCCCAAAAATGTATAATATAGATAGGTCTACCCTGAGAATAAACTTACTAGAAAATCGTAAAAACTGCGTAAGTACCTACTTAGATTACCTAGATGATGGGTACTCGTACGACGTTCAAATTTTGATCCATCTTTTTTGAATGAGTACTTAATTTTCAAGTAATTTCCCGAACAGTTTGACTTTGGTTTGGAACTACTTATCTCTATGGAACTAGCTGTGGAACTGGTAAAGCTCGTCCGTCAGAGACGAATTTGAAATGGATCACTATCGGCCGACCTTTCTCCTTCAAGTCTCTGATAGAGATAAGTCCAGTTCTATGGCGTATTTAGTTTTTTGCTTCCAACATTTTTAAAGTACGCTACAAAGGGCAACCAAAACGATATTATGCCATGCAGCCTCGTTCAACTAATTATTAATTTTATTTTCTATCGTTATTCGAGATGTTAAATGAGGTTGAACACGCAAAGCTGTGAGCAGATGGCGTTCTAGTCGACTGAGATTTTTTTTAAAAATTTTGTGGGCTTGCCTGTACCTACTGTGAAGTCAAGTTGGAGTCTTTGTGTTTTAGTGGTCTCATAGAAAAACATCGTAAGAAAAATGCTCCTACTACACATTTGAGGCATTTTATTTAAATATAAACGTAAACATAAATGAAAACGCCAAGAGTTGTGAAAATACCTACTATTTGACAGTTCTTAATTCAAACTTAGATCAGTCGAACATCGCCCTCTGCCGGGATAAAAAGTTAGTGCTCCTCCCCATTGTCGTCATGTTCCACTGCCGCCTTCCTTCTTCTAGATAAGCATGCACTTTCGCGTTCTACATTTTAGACCATAATATCATCACTAATTACCATATCGGGTGAGATAGTAGTCAAACGCTCATCTACCGAGTTTTAAAAAACCGAAAAAAACTTGCTCGTAATTATACGAAAACAGTAATTTTCATTTATACTACTAAGAGATTTCTAGGAAATAAGCCATTAACAGCTAAACTGGTAAACTGGCCACTTTTGTGGAAGTAAGTACTTGACATTATAGCACAACGCATGGTGCCAAGGTCGTATGAAAGGAAACAGAGAAAAAAAAAACTTTACATTAACCAACAAATAGTATAGAACTGTACATAAAGTGTAGGTAAATGTTATTAATAAAATTAAACCCATTTTTCCGGTTTTAATCGCGTTGTTATTATTAATTTTATAATATTATCAATAACAGACGAGGTTTCGAGATCTTTACAGACCTCTTTGTTTTGGAAAAAATGTTTAAGTAATTTCAATTCCACAACGCGAAAACAAAAGAAAATTGTTATTTTAATTAATTAAAAATAAAACGAATTATGTATTTAGATTTGGTCAAATAAAAAAACTACAACCAAACTAAGAACCTCCTCCTTTATTCAAAGTCGGTTAAAAACTATAACCTGATGCAACAGAACAGATATCAAATTAACTAGATATCGTCTACCGAAATCCATACAAAGTTTATTACGGACTAAAAGCTATCAAAAATAACGATAATAGGCGTGTCAAAGGTGAACAAAGGTCGCGACAGTGAACGAAAGGGTCACCTACCTACTTTACTAATGTGTCGACCCGAAATCTTCGAATTTGACCTTTGTATATTGGTCGTAGAGAAAGTTATGTTTATTAATCGCGTCGAGGTTTTGCCTGCTTTTTGTTCTTGTAGACAACGAGTAAGTAGGTATTATATTGCTAGGACATAAGGAAGTCCTGCTTTCTTATCTAGGTGATGTCCCCAATGCATGTGTGATGTGCATCCCTCTCGGGAGCCCAGGATACAGCCGAAACTTAAAAGTCCTTTTTATGGTTTCATACCTCAAAATGAGTGATCTTATAAGGGTCCAGAAGACAAGACGTCAGAAGCAAGACAGTTACAAACAGTCACTGCGGTAACGCAACCGCAAACTCAAGGATGATGATGAGATATCACCTCTAATACTAGTAGGGGCAATCCGCAATGAACCGGACAGGTTTTGAAACGTACACTATCGAAAATATTTTGTTTTTTTGGGTGTTGGCACCGTTGATGACCATAGACCTGTGGGCTTGTGACCATAGACCCTGGTCATCAATGGTGCCAACTGCCAACACACAAAAAACCTAAAATATTTTCGATCAAAAACTTGAAATATCGATAGTGTCCTTTTCAAAACACGGCCTTTTCATTGCGGATTCCCCCTACCTACTTACATAATATTATATTAATGTGGATGGAAGATTAAGGGAATTATGGCGCCTGCCGTAACAATGTTCATCAAAGACGTAAAATTATCAGACGGAGACTCGCCAACTCACTGAGTTATAATATTTGTACGAGCTGTAAATCTTAATTAATGAGAAAGTAACTCTGTCTGTCTGTTACGATTTTAACCCCCGACGGAAAAAAGAGGGGTGTTATAAGTTTGACGTGTCTGTCTGTGGCATCGTAGCTCACGAACGGATGAACCGATTTCAATGTAGTTTTTACAACTAAACCGCTCAACCGATTTTATAACATTTCTGTATAGAGATAGTTGGAACTTTGGACAAGCTCATAGACCACTTATAATCTCGATATTCTTGCGGGATCGGGACTTACGCAGGTGCAGCTAGTGAAAAATATTTATCATTTCTTATTCAATTATTACGTAATATCAAACGATGACAAATTACGATTTATTATGCTATGATTATGTATTATTGTTATTTATTTTATTGATAGCAATAAAATCTTTCTTTATATTAATTGAATACAATAACAATTTCTCATTTATATTATTATTGGATTAGTGTTAAAATAAAGAAAGTGATGACTTGTGAGTTTTAAAGAAAGTTTTTATTTTTTTATACCTTAATTCACTTTTACAATTTCGTTTGATATATAATATCTCGTTATATTTATACATAATATACTATAATATATATAATATACACAGTTTACGGGATAGCTGTTTATATGTATTATGTCCAAATGAATAACTTTTTACTACTTATTCTAACTTTTTGTTTTTATTGTTGAGGTTATCTTATCACGCATTACCCTCCCCTCCCTCTATGTGTCCCTCTATGTATAATATGTATGTATTTACAAAAAAGAAAAATAAATATATGTAGTATATCCGTTATCTAGTCACCGTAACACAAGCTTAGTCGCTTACCACGGGGCTAGATGGCGCTGTGTGTTGTTCACAGAATGTATTTTTTGTATTTGTATTTGTATTACATCAGAATTGAAAGGGTTGCAGGTACATTGTACAGGGTGGCGCAAAACTACCGTTATGTATGGTTTGAATGTTAAATAACTTTTTAAATTAGTTTACATTTTTTAATTTTATTTTAGAATTTAGAATGGCTGTCGAGTCCAGAATATTGGAAAGCATTTATTCAAAAATTTAATTTTCCATTTATAGGAATCATTTTAAAAATAAAATTAAGTCTAAATGATTCAACAAACTATTTTGAACATATCTGCACTTATGGAGCATATCTGTATACTACCCGAACGACGCCAGTTTGGGTCGCTAGTATGTTATGTATAACATAATATATTATGTTACATAACGTTCTCAGGTAGATTTTTCTCAAAGAATAATGCATTTAAACAACCTCTTTAGTAAATAGTGAGGTCAGACCAAGGTTTGCTGTGTTAATTGTGCGTTGAAACAGAGATTTTTGAGATCAAAATAAGAGTTAAATTATTTAAAAGTGGGTAGTTTTAAAAGTTACCTGTATTTTTAGAAATTAAGGTTTTTTTTTTCAAAATTCAATGCTCCAAGCGAAAAACCCATAGGTTAGAGAGCGCGAGACTGTTTTTTTAAAGCCCCACTGGTAACAATTAATTTTCGAAAAAATAGTGTTTTTTTGATGAATATTATTTAATTGATTAAATTAAATAGGTAACTACTAAAAATAATCTAGGTAATTTAGTAACCGATTGATAAATTTTCGTATTTCGTATCCAATATTATAACTTTACTAGCTAACCCAGCAAACGTTGTTTTGCCTTATAAATTATGGATAGTAGCCGATTCTCAGACCTACTGAATACGCATATAAAATTTGGTAAAAATCGGTCGCGCCGTTTCGGAGGAGTACGGTAACTAACATTGTGACATGGAAATTTTATATATATTAGAGAAGATAATAATTGAGGTGAAAGTTTGTAAACGATTGTTGCTCCTTCACGTAATAATCGCTAAACCGATTGTGATGAAACTCGATATGTAGATAGCTAAAGACTAGGAATAACACACATGTTACTCTTCATTCCGATATTCTTCCGGGATCGGGACTAAGACGCTGCTAGTTTTATCAAAGACGAACTCACTAATAGGAAGAGAAGTATGCTACTTATAAGGTCGCATTTCTCAGTCTCAAATCTTTTTTTTTTTTTAATTTAAGTCACTACCTACAAATATTTACAAATTGAACCTTTTAAGAGGACAGTCTACCTACTCTTTCTCCATACAAAAGATCCCTGGATAAAGACATTAGAGCAAATATGTTTATACCATAAAACATTGCATAAAACCTATATCTGCCATGATTATTCCCCTACGTTTTGTTCTTCTACATTTTTTTTATTTCATTTTCTAACTAGAATAGAAATAAAATTCAGAATATTTGAAAAATTAAAAATATCAAATCGTAGGGGCATGGTCATGGCTGATAAAGGACTTTTGGCATAAACATATTTTTTCTAATGTCTTTATCCAGGGAGTAAACAGTCGACTACGTTCGTAAAGTTGGTATGAAGAGAAGAGTAGGTAGACTGTCCTCTTAACCATTCGAAATAAAGAACAGTCATAAATAAAATTCTTAATCTAGCACCTCGTTCAAATTTCATTAGTGAAACTCTGGTTCTGAATGCGAACTGCAAAAACAACATTAGGTCGACTCCTACCATGCTCCTACCAGATAAATTTCCAATGAGTTCGTACTTTTTTGTACGATGCAACCCGACAAAATTGTCGTCGCTCTAGTGCAGGGTCAATGAATGCAGAAAATATCGATATAATTTCAACACACGCTTAAATTATCGATAAGTATGTTGATTTAGAATGTAGGTAGGTACCTACTCTTATTTCGACACTTTACGTTGTAGATTCCGAATAACATAAACAAAATAACAGAATCAAATTAAAATTGAAACTTAGAAAAAAATTATAACTAAATTAAATATAAATTAAACTATTTCAGTTTTAATCGCGCTATCCTGAAGAAGAGATTTGTAATAAGGTTCGTTTCGAGACCTTATTACAAGCATTGATACAATGCGCGCACAAACACCGCGCGCTTAAATCCGAAAATTAAGTTTTAATTTTTATACACATCGCGAAATTAGAAGAAAAATCGACTAAATTAAATAACAAAACATAATTACAATATGAAACACAACTATTACCTCATCATACCTACTTACCTAAAATTAACAACCAAAAATTAAATAAATTACAATTATACTTTTTAAAAAACTTAATACGTCAAACAGACCTAAACAGTATAATTACTTAGTTTAACATGTCATTGTTTCGTCTAAACCATAACATTATGCTTTTCGAACCAAACAATGTTTCGAAATAATTAACTTTGAAACTTATTATCGATAAAGTTATATACTTTAGGCACCCCTTCAATGAAATTCTTGACAAAACAATAACGTTTCGTAAGCTTAAAATGTAATCAAATGCAAGAAAGGTAAGTTAATTTTAACAAAGTTTAGCTATTTTGAAATCTAAAAGTAACTGCAATATCTCTAAAATTTAAGTATTATAAATTAGCAGTTAATGCTCTAAGATAAATCATAACAATTAAAAAAAATAACTACCTGGGTAGGTAGTTGTAAACTATTGCTATGAAAAGATATGAAATGAGATCGCCTGATATAAAACTATTAATTCTGAAGGTTAACTGCATCAACGCGAATGAGCGAATGAACTCCGATTGTGTAACAAACATTTTTGTAATTGTAATTACATACCCATATAAATAAAATTTAATCTCAGACTCAAAAATGCAATAGGGAAATATTTAACAATTACACATTAAAATGTAGAACAAAATGGAATCATACAATTTAGTTTAGCATCTTGTTACAAAATTTAATTGCTATTAAGTAATTTATTATGCGCTAATATTATGTAGATTTTAAACAAAATGATGATGTTTGTTTATGATTTTTGAAATAGTGCATTTTAAATTAGTGAAATAGATATTAAAAACTAATTGGTCTTTAGTAATTTATTATGCGCTAATATGATGTAAATTTAAAATAAATGTACCTACAATAATTTATGTTTAAGATTCTTGAAATAGTAAATATTTATTTTAAAGACTCTAAGAAAGCAATTTCGAGAATTGCATGTAATGAAATATTTTAAATATTATTAATTTTTTTCCATAACAACAAAAGCGTGTTTGCAATTACTTAATAATAATTAGGTATTTCAAAGATGGCATGCTAAATGGAGTAATTATATATTGCTCTACATTTTTATAAGTATTACTGAGATGTCAAAGTAATATTATTTATATGGTCACGCAATAAAAAACGTAGCAAAAAAGTGCTTCAAGTCAGGCAAAATTTTCTTTCGTCTCTCAGTAGATGCTTCTTCTCTACAGGTCGTATTTAACGACCGATCTTTAAGAAACTTGGTTTAAAAGTATAGATTTGTATATTTTGACCCATGAGTTTATTGTGTATTCTACCGTGTTCCGTGTTCCGAAGTCACAGTAGATTAGATATAATAACTGACATTTCTAAGAGATATCTTGCTAATATCCGAATGAATAAACGTATTTTCATTTCATTTTAAAATCGTGGGGGATTTTCGATTGGATGGGTATTTCGCCCACTAAAGGGCTACGGGCTACTATTATTTATTCTGTGCTACGGGCTGGTAGGCCTAACTGTTCTCAGAGTTACTAGTAGGTATACGAAAATTTGCAGGTTTCGAAAATGTTATCGATATATTTTTATCGACATTTGACAATCACTACACTGCATCACGTCCCGAATAAGCATTGCAGTAGGCAATTAGTTGGGTGGCTAGTTACGGGTATAAAATATTTATGTAGTGCACTAATAGTTCCCTGTAAATTAGGTCCCGTGGTTTAGCAGTAGGAACATTACATTTTAGGTAAATGTTCATAGAAATCCTGTTCCGTTTTGTTTCAAATTTTGTTTCAAGTGAATTTTCGATGCAACAGAAAACTATTTAATTAAAACTATAGGTAGCTGTACCCTGCGGTTTTAGTCTCGTAACTCCCTATCTCGCGGGATCCAAACTAATATTATAAATCTGAAAGTTTGTTTGTATATTTGTTTATTTTTTCCCTCTTCACGGTTGAATGGTTCGACCGGTTTTGATAAAAAATTGCGTAGGGATAGTTTAAGCGATGGAGAGTAATACAGGATTTTAGATCCCGATGATCCATGGTTTGGGAATTCATGAGGGTATAACCGCGGGGCGCAGCTAGTGTCGAGATAAAAAGTCTAAAAAGTCGTTGGAGTCTCAAGTCATATTTGACATATTTTGACATATTGACAAGATTTGTGAACCAAATACCAATATATCAAATACAAAAGACACGTCAAATATGACAATTACCACTCCATCGACATTTTATTGAAACACCATTGTGAGAGCAGACTTAGGACCCAGGCCTCAAACTACCCGCAAACTAAGTTTCATCGCCATCGGTTCAGTAGTTTTATCCGCGCCACATGATAAGTCTAAAACGATTAGGTCTAAAATCTAAAATAACAAAGCCTAGATATAATCCTACAAATCGAAAATGTAGATAATAGAAATATTTATTTAGAAATTGTTATTTTTACAATTGCTAGGTGAGGTAAGTAGAGCGTACAGAATGCCGGCACGCAACACAAATAGACAAACTAAACGACTGGGCTTAGATTAGATACCTAGGTTACAACTCAACTGGACACTGCAATACCTCAATAATTAAATATTCACCACCAGCACCCTGCGGTTTAACCCGCGTAAGTTCTGTTCCCGAGGGAATATACTCGGCTGTTGTTGATTCGGCTAGGCTAGCATGACAGCACGAGAAACCTGTTCTCGAATCGACATAAAGCAGAACTTTTCCTCTCTTTTCGAAAATAGACTAAAAGTTCTGCTTAAAAAACTCGGTCAGAATCGAGTCAGACTGGACTTGTCTTTTGTCAGCCCGTTTTTAGAATCGTATTCGAGGGGTCACCGTATGTCATCGAGTACCTACCAAGTTGAGACTAATGTGGTGGAAAAAAGACTAAACGTTCTGCTTAATAAACGAGGTCAGCCTCGAGTCAGCCTGGGCCTGTCTTGCGTCAGTCCGTTTTAAGAATCGTATTCGAAGGGTCAACCCTATATCATCGAGTACCTACTAAGTTGAGACTAATGTGGTGGAAAATAGACTAAAAGTTCTGCTTAATAAACTCGGTCAGCTTCGAGTCAGTCTGAGCCCGTCTTTAGTCAGCACGTTTTTAGAATCGTATTCGACGGGTCAACCCTACCTCATCGAGTACCAAGTTGAGACTAATGTGGTGGAAAATAGACTAAAAGTTCTGCTTAATAAACTCGGTCAGAATCGAGTCAGCCTGAGCCCGTATTGGGTCAGTCCGTTTTTATAATCGTATTCGAGGGGTCAACCCTATGTCATTTGGCTATGACTATGAAAGCCCTCTACGATATTCTTCGTTCTAAATTTTTTCTCTGAACTACAGTAAACCTTTGCAAAATTTCCTGTTTCGAAACTGGGTTTCGTTTAAGGAAAAAAAACCTCTAGCATAGAAACTGGTTTCGTACGAAGAGGATTTCCTCTTCTTCAGTAACTGGTTACGAACGAACCTCCGGTTTCCCGACGCCGTTGAGACTAATAATGTGGAAAATGAAATAGTTATAAGTTAACTTAAGTTAGACTTATTTTTCTAATAACCATGAAGATGATCGAAATAAGTTTGGCGAACTTACCTAATCATAGCAACTTTGCGTCTTCAACGAACACACGATAGTAGCCGTTATTTACTGAAGTAAAAGTTAGTTGTATACTTGCGAACTTGCCAATTATGTAACTACCCTGTCTATGTTGACTGTTCGACTGGAATAATGATACCTACCTAGTGTATAATTATAGGTTCATGTAATATTCGGATTAAAATAAATATTACCTAGATGGAACTTTTTATTTTAAAACATGGAAAGGTTGCCTGGAAGAGATCGCTTTTAGCGATAAGACCGCCCATTGTACAAATTCTAAAATTAGCTGTAAGTTTTTGTTTTTGTAAATTTTTGGTGCAATAAAGTTTTTATCTACTCCCCCGAGATATAAGCAAGCATATTATATTAAGTTTGACAGCTGTCATCCGAAATGAAGATCTCGAAGAACCTAATCACTTCTGCGAAAAAGCTAGTATTCTAGAATCAATCCCAACTGAGATATAAGCATTTTAAATTTGACAGCTGTTAATTTGACAGATGTCAGATTATTTAATTGCTATCGTCTTTTGTTTTTTTTTTCATTTTTCGGTCGTCTCTTGTTTCTTTTTCGATCGTCTTTTGTTACACTTTCGATCTGCTTTTGTTTTTATTTGGATCGTGTGCCAATTTGACCACCATCAAATTGGAAAAGGTCATTTCGGTCTCCATACCTAAACTAACGTTAGGCCCACATAAGTTAAGATACCAAATGAGGTATAATAGGGATTCCCGAGAGGCATGCAGCCGGGAATATCGCTCGGCTGAAGATGAGAAGGCGGGCTTCTGCCAGGGTGGGTTTAAAATCCAACTCCCTAACACTTTGTTTGCATAGGTATTAACTGTGGCTGGTACAATTGTGGGACTTATCTACATCATCCGAGCGATGTTCCCGGTTGCATCCCTCTTGGGAAACCGAGGTCCACTTTCCTGCTCTTACGTCTCCACTTCGTACGATCGTCAGTATCCCATGTTAGGTAGTGAGACCATTTGCACGCATGTCAACCCTTACGACGTCAAGCCAGCACTTCTTGGGTCTATCCAATCTGCCGCGGCCGAACGGAGGCGCCTTCCATCAATTGTGGGACTTATGAGGTTCCCAATTAGTTGTGATCATAAAACAAATCACATAAATTGTCGTAGCATTTCGTACATAGTGACTACGTTGTGTCAACATTGTAACGAAACAAGATTTGGCCTAAAACCAGTCGGTCAACTTTTCGTTCGACTGGTCTCTGACATTTAAGTTATCGAGAGAACTACCGGCATACGTAGGTGACACCAGAGATATGTAGCTAACTATAGAGACGCCTTGTTTTAACCAAATGGTAGACAAATTTGACATTAGATTCAAATACACTTATTGCAAAGGTTGAAGGACTTTCTATCTTTAGTCTATAGATACTAATATTGTAAATGCGAAATTAACTTGCTCTGTCTGTCGGAGTTATGCTTTCACGCCTAAACCGCTGAACCGATTTTGATCAATTTTGGTATACCAAAGATCTTGATTTTGATCAATTTTGGTATACTGGTATACCAATTTTGGTAAAGATAGATAGGGCCTTGGAAAAGAACTTTTAAGCTACTTTAGACCCAGTAAATACTGTGAAATCGGGACTTACCCAGGTGAAACTGCAAATTATCCATTGTAATAAATGATTATGGCTAAAATACTTATTAACCTTTTAATCAATTCGGCTAATCAAAACTTAATAATAGCTATCAATCATTAATCTTATATTCATTTCCGTAATTCAAAACGATCGTTGATAATCATACGTTAAGATCTGATTAAGTTAGCTGCGCCACGCGGTTTCCCCCGCGTATGTCCTGATTCCGCTAGAATATCGTAATCAAAGCCTATGTTACTCAGGGTGAATGTAGCTTTCTAATGGTGAAAGAATTTTTAAAATCAGTCCAGTAGTTTTTGAGTTTATTCATAACAAACATACGACACACACACACAAAAATACAAATCTTTCCTCTTTATAATATTAGTGTAGAAAACTTAAAGGTAAGATATTTATTGGTTAAAATCTAGTTTTAAGCTTAAATTTATTAAAATATTAGTTTGTATATTCGATGTTGATTTTTATTTTCTTGACCCAGAGGTCGAAACGTTGTATTTTATAAGAGTTTGTGCAATTTTAATATAATTCATGGCGCCACTGTGCAATATTTTTATTGTTATTTCAAATATTATCTAAATTATGTAGAGCAGAGGTGTCAATTTGTGTAGGAGTGTCTTTATAATAGTGTATAACTCATTGGCCTAGCTGCACCTGACCATCTTGAATGGTTATGCGGGTTAAGCAACGCTTAGCGTGGTCATTACTTGAATAAAAAAAACGAGTTCATGACTAACTAGTAACTAACTAATAACTATCTAGTAAATAACTAGCAAATAACGCATACAATCACTTACCATCAGGTGAGACAGTGGTATGACCATTATCTCAGCTGATGCTAATCTTTAGGTTTAAAAGTATAACAAAAGTTTATTCAATTCATTTTCTGCTAATCTATAGGGTTCAAAATATAACATAAGTTTATTCAATTCATTATCTACATTATACTATTAGGTTGTAGGTATTGAATAAAACAAAACCGACCAAGTGCGAGTCGAACTCGCGCACGAAGAGTTGCTTTCCATTATCACAAAAAAAACATGTTTGTTGTATGGGAGTCCCAATTAGATATTTACCAATTTTATACTGTTTTTAGTATTTGTTGTGAAGTAAGTATGTGTTGTAGCGTGAAATACCTACATCATCTGTAAAAATTTCAACTGCCTAGCTGTCAGGGTTTGTCTCTCCTATTGTCAAACGGACAGTGAAATCCCGTCCCGTTCAGTAAAAGGGTTCCGTTATAACCCTCAGGGTACGGAACCCTAAAACGATTTAACCAATTATTACACATTTTTTATCAGATTTTGATTCACATAACCTTGATCATGACATATATCTAATGATATTGTCAATTAAATTTACTATTTCGGAACGCGTAGGCGATTTCAAAATGGCATAACAAGTATCCAATTTTGACTGCAAATACCTACTGAATTAGTTTACTAAGTTTTATGCAATAACATTGCTCTTTAAAGTTTTGTATTTAGAAAAAAACCGGCCGAGTACGAGTCGGACTCAAGGGTTTCGTGGCATTATTACAATTAGGGTTCCATACCCAATTTTGATAATGCTATCTGACACATGACTTGTCAAAGCCCGTTTTCAAAAAAACAGACACGTTAGTATTGTATACTATAATATGTATGTATTTACAAAAGAAAAATAAATATAAGTATTATATCCGTTGTCTAGTCACCGTAACACAAGCTTAGTCGCTTACCACGGGGCTAGATGGCGCTGTGTGTTGTTCGCAGAATTTATTTATTATTTATTTATTTATTATTATTATTATTTATACTAGCGGAGTCCCGCGGTTTCACCCGCGTAACTCCCGATCCCGCGGGATTTTCCAAAAACCCATTCTTAGTGGACGGTTACTCATCACAAAGAACACACTCTCCAAATTTCAAGTCCCTAGGCCCAGCGGTTTGGGCTCTGCATTCATATAGAGATCAGTCAGTACTTTGAATTTTATATACCTACTAGCTGTGTCCCGCGGCTTTACCTGCATAAGTCCCGATCCCGTTGGATTTTTCCAAAATCCTTTCTTATCATATAAAGAACAGACTCTCCAAATTACAGATCTCTACCATCAGCGGTTTAGGCTGTGCGTTGATAGAAAATCAGTCACTCAGGACAAAGCATTTTAAAGATATAGATTTCTACTATGTTTTACCTACCTAGTTCCCATTTGTAATAACCGTCTGGCACACCTTCTTTAAGAGATGAGTTAGCTTTATTTTATTCCGTAGGTAAGTTTAACTCGTCCGTCAAAGTTTAAAGGAAATCTCGGCCTTCATAAATCTTATGAAAACTGCACGTAGACAATGAATTCTCCTGCGAACTTCTACTCAAGCCCTCAATGGGAAGAACTTGGTTTCATTAAGGCAACTTTAAGACTTATCGTTCAATTTTCCTTCACAATGATTAATTTAATTAAAAAATCAATTAGCGGATTTTATTCAATGGTCGGTCACAAAAGATATTTGTTTAAGGGTAGTTTGATTCCGCGGTTTTACCCGCGTAAGTCCCGATTTAGCGCGAATATCGAGATCAAAAGTAGCCTGTGTTAATCCATATCTTTAGTTTCATTGCAATCGGGAACACACCAAATAGTTAAAAGAAAAACATAGACAACTTAGATCTAGGTGGTACAATGGGCGGCCTTATTGCTTAAAGAGATCTTTTCTAGGCAACCTTTGGATAGAAAGAAGTGGAGAAAGATGAAGGGTGTCTATAAAAATTATAAATTATAATAATAGTGTCACCAAAGATTTGTAAAACTAAAAATTAAACATGGTAATTTTATGCAATCAAAGTGTAAATTTAAGTTTAGGTAGGTATACCTACTAATATTATAAATGCGAAATAACTCTGTCTGGGTATTTGTTACGCTTTCCGATTGACTTTTCCGAAACAGCTTAACCGATTTTGTTGAATTTCGGTATAGAGATAGATAGGAGTTTTTTTATATAAGTTTGTATACTAGGTAGAATTTTGTTTGTAAGTTTTGAAGGACAAGAACTTTAATTTAAGAATGGAAATAAATTAGTGAATTTCTTTGACCTAACAAATAGTAATTTGATACAAAAACAAAAACTAATACACAACCAAAATATACCAAAAGCCCTACACTAAGAGTTTGGTCAAAGGAGCTCTTAAGAGGTCGGGGTCACTGCCCTGTCCGAAGGTCCTCATACAGAGGCGGTATGACAAGCCCTTAATTCTTTGACACTTTTATGACTTACGATTTATTTTTATGTTGACACCACCTGCGTAACTATAACTACCTACCTACATAATTCACCCAGGTCTTAATCGCGTGAATTTTATTTTTCTTTTTCTTAACTTGACGTTTGGTCCAGTCTTCTCGTTACCAAGACTGTAGTAACATAGTGGAAACGAGGAGGTAAGAAAAATAAAAAGTAAAAATTTAGCGATTAAGACCCGAGTAAACATTTGTTCCAATAGTGTTCCCCTTGTAAAAACGCTGATTAACAGCTGCGTAAACTATGTATCGTTTGTCTTTCACTGTGACTCGAAGTTTCAAAGTTGACAAACGTTACAAAACTTAGTCATCTGTTAAGCATCGTTCATAAGTAACTATAAGTAGTCTATAAATTGTACCCGCCTAAGTTCCGATCCCGTGGGCATTTCGGGATAAAATGTACCCTATGTATTATTCCAGATCTCCAGCTATCTTCACACCGATTTTCATCGAAATTAGTTTTGCTGGGTGCAGGATTTTGTAAAGTATTTACTCAAAAAACAAACTAATAATATAATCCAGCTTTGTTTAAAAAAAACATCGAAACTATTTCACCTCCGCGTTTTAAAAAGGTAATAAATCTTTATAAATACAGCAAACATACATAAATTCACGGCCTCTGTCACGTGCTTCCGTAAAATGGTTTTGAAAATGAAAATTCGTAATTTCATTTCAACTCTTGTATTGCGGGAATATTTTTGAGAGAATTGTGTCTGTGTCGGTTTGAATAGCCAGGTAATTTATTTGGTCTACAGCGGGAATCTACGAACACACAATTAAACAGCAGTGTTGGTCTTGTGGTAGACATTTCGACTAGGTATCATTTCGAGGCTTGTGTCGGCCGACCGACCAATGTAGGTATATTACTTAAAGAAAAATTATGTGGGCTCTGAACGAACATTGCCCTTACGATTCTTCTTCTTTTCAGGTTTTCAGAGATTTCAGGTCGTTCTAAGGCCTCTAACTTGAGCTAACGACTGCTATCAGAGATAACAACCGGGACTAACTGCTTAACGTGCCTTCCGAAGCTCATGAGGTAATTTACGGCTTATAGTCATGCAAAAAAGCCCAGTTGTAGAGCTAGGCAGTATGCAGACTTTACCACATTCTCAAGTATAAAGAATTCGTCAGGATAAACAACGGGGGGCTGCTAGATCTGAGGGATGTTCCCGGTTGCATTCCTCTCGGAATCTCGGGGTCCGCTGAAACCACAAATCATTTGGGGTCGGTGGCACATTAGGTAAGTCATCATTGACCATACCTACTGCAAATAGATTAGGCTATATTACGATTCTATGTTACGGCGGGCCGCCTGCCCCAACCCTCCTAGGGACCAAGCAGTTCACCCGCCACCACGCGGGGAGAACTCAAGATTTGCTAGTAACCCCCAGCTCCCTTAGTCTCCTTTTACGACATCCACGGGAAGAGATGGGGTAACCCTATTCTATGCCGGGGCTACGCGGTGCAATGCTTGTATTGATAAAAATCGTATCGTACGATATAACGTGTTATTCTTACAGAGCAAGGCATATTTTTTCTGGCGCACTCCGTATAAACGAATGTAAAGGAAATTGAATGAGGTTTTGTTTGGGATTTAAAATTTTACGACTCAAATTCTCTGAGTGAATTGAATTCGGTCGGTGCCTACGGAGAAGTTTTACTGAATTTTAAAAACATTTGCTCATTTTAGTCGAATACTGTAAATAAGGAACTTTGTAAATAACTCACACACTTTTTAAACTTACACGATTTCCGTCTATCATTCTTATTAGAAACTCGGGTTAAGATGGCGTTGTAATCATTGTTATTAATTACCTCGACGTTTCGGCAAACGGGTCACACCGGCCGTGGTCGTGAGGAGACTACAGATTTTTAATTCCAATCCCGCGGAAAAACGCGATAAAATAGGAAATTAAAGGTAAACTTTTAAACTGTTTTTTTTTAGGAAGAATAATAATATCTCCTTTTTTGGTAAAGGAAAACATCGTGAGGAAACCAACATAATATCATGTTACTCGCCAATCCGGAGGCTCCCGTGGCGTCTTACTGCCTAACCCCTCTAAGAGAAAGCTCTTGCCCTACAGTAGGAGAAATTAGCGAGGTCACATTATAAATCTTTTTGGCCCGTAGGTGTACCTACATCAAATACAAAATTTAGATACGTAAGCATTTCATGTGACCAAAATCACAGTTCGGCGCTCCTTTGAGAATACCTTCCAGATTCCCTTAGAGTCCGCCAGACTTGAAACTTCAAAAACCTTATAAAATCAGAGTTAATCAAGGTGAATGTATATGTAACTAGCTGTGTCCCGCGGTTTCATCCGCTTAAGTCCCAATTCCGATGGGAATATCGAGATCAAAAGTAGCCTATGTTACTCGGGGTGAATGTAGCTTTCTAATCAAATGGTGAAAAATTTTTGAAATCGGTCTAATAGTTTTTGAGTTTATTCATTCATACAGACAAACATACAGACACAGACACACACACACACACACACACAAACAAATACAAATTTTTCCTCTTTATAATATTAGTATAGTTAAAGATATTATCACTACATAGTATAAAATATAGTCGCTTTCCGACGCTGTCTGTCCCTACGTATGCTTTGATTTTTAAAACTACGTTTTTAGGGGTTTTTTTAATAGGTAGAGCGAAATTGAACTCATTTTTTCGGTTTTAAACATGTGTTATCTATTCTGATCATTACTTTTTAGCATTGTTTCAATGCTCAAAATATTGGGACCTTTACGGGTAAAAGGTTATAAATTATAAAAGGTGCGGAAAAAAAGGGAGCAAACAGTCGACTACGTTTGTAAAGTTTGTATGGAGAAAAGAGTAGGTAAACTGTCCTCTTAAGTAATCGGCCAACAAAAAGACAGTGGTCTGCCAACGCTCTGGAGCCTCCATGTCATGAATAAATTGCTTACGTTGTCCAGTACAGAGTAAATTTCAAACGCGCCGACTACTACGCTGACGGAAATATTTTTTACGTCTAAAATTCGATTTCCATGTAATTTGATAACTTAATAAAGGAATATATTTAATCGATTTCCCATAGGATTGAACCTATGCATGTAATTTATATTTATTTTATTAAATGACCTTAAAAAATACCTGCCAAATACGAGTAGGACTTGCCCACGATGGGTTCTGTACACAAAATCCTTGACAACGTCAGCTTTTATTTTTACGATTGGCGCCACTAGATGCCGCCTGTGGTTAAAATAAATCGCGAAATCGTTGTGTTTAAAATTAAAAATTACATGTATTGTATGGGAGCCCCATTTACAGATTTGTTTTTAGTATTAGCTGTTATAGCGACAACAGAAATACATCATCTCTGAAAATATCTACTATATAGCTACCATTGTTCATGAGATACAGCCTGGTGACCGACGGATTGACGGGCAGACAGACAGCACAGTCTCAGCAATAGGGTCCCGTTTTTACCCTTTGGGTACGGAACCCTAAAAAGATCAAAGGTTTTGCTGGGCGTTTTCCGTACGTAGCCTCATGGCTGATATATGTTGGTTTTATGGCATAAACATATTTGCTCTAATGTCTTTTTCCAGGGAGAAAACAGTCGACTACCAACTGACTACTAATGGAGAACAAGTAAGTTAAGACGCGGGTTTCCTCGTGATGTTTTCCTTTACAGTGAGAGCGATGTGCGCTTTAAGCGCACATAGTTTTTTCTTAAAGAAAAGACATTGGTGGCTTTTTGTAAGGAAATGTAATCCTAATCATCAGCTCAAAATTCAAAAACATCGCACCACGCCGCCGGCCGCTCCGATTAGAAACACAAGTTCTTACTAATTACAAAAATTAACTACGAGTTTGTAAACTCTAATTATGCTGTCCAAATCGTCAGGTTTCCAAACCAGGTCTTAATTTAAGGGCGGATGCAGACGTTAAACATTTATTCGGTCGATAACTACCAACTTTTTTTTGACTTTAAAAAAAAGAAGTTTATTAGCCGAGGAGGGTTATTTTTTTTCCTCAATATAAAAATTTGTTTCTACGCATTAACAAAAAGCGAGATTTACCTTATAAAACAAGTGGAATGCATTATAGAGTACAAAAGTAGTCTCGCCGCAGTTACTGGTAGCAAATTTATGAAATAAACTAGCAGTGCCCGCGACTTCGTCCGCCTAACTTTTTTGAAAATATAATATAGCATATAGCTTTCCTCAATAAATGGACTATCCAAATCTGAAATAATTTTTCAAATCGGACCAGAGCGGTTCCCTGAGATTAGCGCGTTTAATTAAGCAAACAAACTCTTTAGCTTTATAATATTAGTATAGATAGATAGTACCGCTACTGTGTCTACGCAACTTTATGTGATAATTAATCTAAAGTGCATGCTACAGTTTTGTCATGCAAACCCTGTTTAAAAGGGTAAGTCTTCCTACTCTTTCTCCATACAAACGTAGTCTACTGTTTCCTACGTGAACAAAGATATGAGAACAAATATGTTTATGCCATAAAACCTATAATAATATCTCATATGACTTTGACCAAGCCCCTACTTTTTTTTCTAAATAAAATATGAGACGTCGTCGGTCAATTCGGCATGGTCAATTGGGCATGGCTGGAGGGTTACTGCGGTTCATTTCGATACGACATCGATACTGTCATACGACGATTCTACTGTCACATTCTGATAGTAGGGTGACAGTAGAACCATCGTTATGACAGTATCGTTGTCGTATCGAAACGAACCGAAGTAACCCTCCTGATATAGATTTTATGGCATAAACATCGTTTCTGTAATGTCTTTGTTCAGGGAGGAAACAATCGAATACGTTTGTAGAAATGAGTAGGTAGGCCTTAAGAGACCACTGTCAGTGATGCATCGGGCGATGATTTAGTAATTTATCTGCAGCTTCCCTAAGGGTCAGATGAAACTTTATGATGATTTTCTTAATTACCGCTAGTTAATCAAGTTCGAGTTCTTAATACAAGGGTTTGGGGCAAACTGAGATAATTTCAGGGAGATATTCAGTTACAAAGATTCAGAGTTTGCGTTTGAGATTAGAGAAAACTTGAAAGTTGTAATTAAGTAATCTTTATTAGTAGAGATTTAAGTAGAGTTCTCGTCTGTTTTCGCGATGTAAGATTGAATTTAAAATATTTTTTCCGGTTTTAGCATTTTTGTTTAGCCTGTAGATAGATTCCACTGCGAGCGGAGCGCAGTTAAAAATGTGTCAGTTTAACATACAACGATTGTTTCCATAGCGCGACAGAATTGTATGACTATGAAAACAACCGTTGTATGTTGAACTGACACATTAATGACTCCGCTCCTTTCGCAGTGGAAAGCCGGCATAACGCTTTATTGTACCTAAAACACAAATTACAAGAAATTATACAAAGAATTACTTAAAACTAAACTGCAGTGCCTTATCGCCCATGGGCGATCTCTTCCAGGCAACCAATGAATGGAAAAGACTGTAAGACTCTAAAGACTGTGAGATCTGTAGGTTCTTTTAACCCTTAAATTGTCACCCATCGATTCCTTAGGTTCAGTTACTATTGAGGTTTGGTTTTGGGTACTAATAGGGGTAGAAAAGAAAAATATTTTGAAATTTATAAAAAAATATTTATTTTCATACGAGTTTTCAGATGTCACATAAAACGGACGTTGCCAATAAGTACTAGCTATAACACGTACTTATGGATGTCACATGTAAAGGACATTGCCAAATACCATATTAAATATTTATAACAAACAATATGCAACTTTCTTTGGTTCTTGCAGAAAAATGGCCTGGAGATCAAAGAACATCCTTGCGTTACTACCGCCCGGTGATTCGGAAGAGTCTGATGTTGAGTCGGATGATGACATTGAAGGAAAAATTGCAGCACGTGAGTTTTTGGACAGTAACACCTCATCTCCGATTAGAGAAATGTCTCCTGGATTGTACCACTTATTACAAGACCTTAGTGATCATGAAGATTCTTTGGATGATGAACGCACTACAGTCGTATCAGAGCGACCACCACCAGTAGTGTTAGTTGAATCTTCACCATCCACATCTAAATCAATTAATCAGACACATTTTTATATACCGGAAACACCATCTCAAAAATTTAAATCCCCACTTATGAGGTTTTTTCGGGTTATATTGTTTCCTGCTTCCAGCCTTTTTTCCTTTATAAGCAATCAAATTATCATCTCATCTACAGCAAATGATCTTTCTTCTTCTATTTCAAGACTACTACTACTTACACTTACTACTTACACTTTTGTGATAATACTAATTATAATAAAAATGATAGTTATTACAAAATAAGTTCAATAATGGAGCATTTACGCAAGAAATGTCTTGAATTAGAAGAAGAAAGATCATTTGCTGTAGATGAGATGATAATTTTATTCCTTATAAAGGAAAAAAGGCTGGAAGCAGGAAGCAATATAACCCGAAAAAAACTCATAAGTGGGGATTTAAATTTTTGAGATGGTGTTTCCGGTATATAACAATGTGTCTGATTAATTGATTTAGATGTGGATGGTGAAGATTTAACTAACACTACTGGTGGTGGTCGCTCTGATACGACTGTAGTGCGTTCATCATCCAAAGAATCTTCATGATCACTAAGGTCTTGTAATAAGTGGTACAATCCAGGAGACATTTCTCTAATCGGAGATGAGGTGTTACTGTCCAAAAACTCACGTGCTGCAATTTTTCCTTCAATGTCATCATCCGACTCAACATCAGACTCTTCCGAATCACCGGGCGGTAGTAACGCAAGGATTTTCTTTGATCTCCAGGCCATTTTTCTGCAAGAACAAAAGAAAGTTGCATATTGTTTGTTATAAATATTTAATATGGTATTTGGCAATGTCCTTTACATGTGACATCTATAAGTACGTGTTATAGCTAGTACTTATTGGCAACGTCCGTTATATGGGACAAACAAATCTTACACTACACTTCATTCTAATTGGCAAAGTCCGTTTTATAGGACATTATGAATTTTATTCAATTTCAGTACATAAAACAATGAAATTTTCGAAATAAATTACGTTTGTTTATTCATGCAATCATATTTTAACTAATTATAAATGTAGAATAATAAAAAATACGCGAAATACTCACATTTTCAATATTCCAAATCTGGAGAGTCAAAAACCGCCCGTTGCACTTTTTGAATTTGTAATACTGATTGACCAAGGTCACTTAATGCGAACCAAATGCGCGAGCGAGACAGAGATAATATCTTACTCAACACATTAACGCACACGCACGCTATCTTACAGCTCTATTCCTTTACCTGTGTGCGGTTTTTTACTTTGTCACATAAAACGGACAGAAACAATTTAAGGGTTAAAGAACTCGAAACGTTGGACATTGGTTAAATGTTAAAAATAATAAAAACATTGCGATTTTGAAACCGGAAAAATGAGTTTTGACATCGCGAAAAATGATACTCCGTTGCAGAAATGCTTAGCGAGGTCATTACTTCGATGTGTGACCGATAATAAAATTTAAATATATTTTTTCTCAAGCTTCTTTATTGAGGTTGCTATCTCTGATATCAGTCGGTAGGTCTAGTTACAGGAGGGTTACTGTCATAACGATGGTTCTACTGTCACCCTACTATCAGAATGTGACAGTAGAATCATCGTATGACAGTATCGATGTCGTATCGAAACGAACCGCAGTACCGCACCCTCCAGGGCTTAGAGGGCACTCTGAAAACTCTGATACCAGGTGACCCACACCACTACACGAAAAGAAACAGATCGGACTAAATTCATCGGCCATAATATCGCACTAAAATTTACTAATAAAGTTCAGATCAATTTAAAAGGGCGGCCTTATCGCCTATGGGCGATCTCTTTCAAGAACCAATGAATAGACAAGACTTATAGGTGAAGGTTACCTTTATCGGTCATGAAGGTCTAAAAAGGACAACTCAATCGTCAATGAAACTTTAAGTGTACCGAATACATTGCGTCAGATGAAGTGAGGGCACACGGACATTGCGTATGCCCGCCCCGTAATCGACAGCGGTGTTAGGCAATACGTCACGTCGCAATAGTTGTCAGTATCAGCTAGTGTTTACACGGTCCGGTGGCTTTCAGGATGTGTTGTTAGGGTTCTCTACCTCAAACGGTACAAAAAGGAACCATTATAAAATCACTAGTTCGTCCATCTGTCCATCTGAAAACAAACGGACAGACAGACGAACAAGCGTTAATATTTTTTTTTATTATGTTGCTTTCTAATGGTGAAAGAATTGTTGAAATCGGTCCAGGAGGGTTACTGCGGTTTGTTTCGACACGACAACGATACGATAATTCCAGCCGATACGATAATTCTACTTTCACATTGTGATAGTAGGGTGACAGTAGAATCATCGTATCGGCTGAAATTATCGTATCATTGTCGTGCCAACCAATGAGCCCGAGATGGCGGCGGCGTGTCAACGCCGCCTCTCGCGAGGGTTGGCCCTTTTAAGGGCCAGAGAGGAGGCCTGAAAAGGCCGCCCGCAGTGGGGCGGTACGGAATAATGCGAGAGCGGTTACCGTCCGCCCCCACATTAGCGGAGCGAAGGACACCGTGGAGTTTAGTGGGTATACCCTGGCCACCCACCATCTTCGGCCAGGGGGACCCCCACACACCGGGCCGCTCTCCCCCGGGAGCGGCCTGACGGTCTTAAGGCGATTCTCCACGTTAAAAAAAAAAAAAAAAAAAAAAGGTGATAATCTCCTAAACGTTGTTTTTTTATAATCATTGTTGTTTTAGTCTATAGACGAATCAACAACGTTTCCGGATGATCATAAGTAATACTGGGACGTCATCAACCCCCAAAGAGATCGTATTAGGGGTGCCACTGGACTTACCAACATTAGCCTTGTGTTGTGTATAGCTAAACTACTGATTTAACTGAACATACCTGTGAACAGAAAAAAAATGTTTTAATTACAACAAATTTATATTACCTTAAGGTAGTTTATATCCTATAAAATATATGCTCGATAAATATATAAATATTGCACGATGTTACACACAGCGCAATCTCACCTGAAGGGTTACTGCGGTTCGTTTCGACACGACAACGATACGATAATTCCAGCCGATACGATGATTCTACTGTCACACTGTGATAGTAGGGTGACAGTAGAATCATCGTATCGGCTCCTGGCTACAGCTACACTGGGCTACATTTGATACTTTTTATCCCGGTATTTGCGTACCTACGGGAACTACGCGGGTAAAACCGCAGCAAACATGTAGTATTTTCATACATACATACCTACATAAATAGGTACGAGTACAATAGACTAGCAAAAACATAACCCTTCCTGTTGGCTTCGCCGTAGTCGGGTAGAAAGTGAAAAGTAGATATTTCCATATAATTTTATAATTCATATCAATCAGCCCAAACCGCAAATGAAAGTAAAAAAAAAAAACGAAAGTAACAGTCAGACAGGTACATACATGACTCAAAAATGATAAAAATAATTCGATGAATGAAGTGATTCATTTTTTATTTGGGGTTTTTGAACTCTGTTTTTATTATTATATTTTATTACAAGCCTAAATTTCAATGTCTTTTTCTCGAATTTTGTTTTAGCTTTGATCGTTTGTATGTGACCTACCGACTTGAAACAAGGAGGAGGTGGAAATTTAAGACATTTTTCGGTTTTAATCGCGTGGTGTTTATTACTTTTAGCATTGTTTCAACGCTTAACGTTTCGAATGATTGACTGGCCAATACAACGTCGCGAAAACAGAAAAAAAATCTAAGGAGCCTCCTCCTCAATTCTCAATTCAGCCCGTATATTGTTTGTATGTTTGCATGTTTAAGTATAATACACTGCTTTTTGAAAAAATGCTCTCTTTTCCACCTGGTGTGGTAAACACTAAGAAATAACGTTTATAATACACTGGTAAGAATGTGACGATAATAATTGTTGGGATTGTGGAAAAAATATTTTTTTCATACATTTTGTAACAAACAACTCCATTTTCAAACATAATCAAATCAAATCAAATCATTTATTCTCGAAACAGTACAATTTCATTTGTTAGTCGTTTTATCTTAGGTCTAGTTTTAGTATGAAGTATTATAGGATAGGTAATGTCATTAAATAATAGAATGTCAGTCATACACCATATTATTTTTCGTGATGAGCACATCACGAAAGTGCCTCCGAGTCGGTGAATCAAGCCTGTCAGCCACAGTTCTCAGAATACTATTCGGACTGTCCCGCAATCTGCTACACAAGGATGCTGTTTTTTTTCTAATGATTGCGTGAAAGCTATCAGTGCGTGCCTCCGCAAACATTGCTGAGGCATTGCAGAAACGAGGCAGTCCCAACAACATTCTAAATGCGTTATTGTATTGGACACGAAGGACGCTGAGAGCCTGCTTAGAGCAGCCGACCCATAAACTTGCCGTGTAGAAGCTCTGACAGTACGCTTTAAAGAAAGTAATTTTAGTCTGTTCAGAGCATCGTGCAAATCTACGAGTCAGCATGTTACTCCTCGCAGCCAGCGCCCTTCGCTCCCTTTCAACATCGTCATTGTCTTTTAGGTCCTCAGCAACAATATGCCCAAGGTATTTAAAAACACTGGTTCTTTTGATTGGAAGCCCGTTTAAAGTGATAGATGACGCGTTTACCTCAGGACATCTGCCGGAGGCCCTGAAGACCATGAACTCGCATTTCTTAACATTATATATGAGACCGTGTTGTATAGCGTATAACTCGCAGACCTTCAATGATCAATGATAATAATGATAAGCCAGAAGTTTTGTTTTTTCTCTGCAATACGTAACATTGCAATAAGTGTCAAGTTTTTTTCTATGTCGATACGAAGTATCGCCGGGTCAGTTAGTACATAATATTACGTCTGCTAGGTATATAGGTACCTATATTCTACCATTCAAGTCCACCGCTCGCATGTCCTTACAAACCAACCGGCCTTGTTACTCGCTTTCAACACAGTTACCTAACGGTCTACCACTCTAACCAGACCCCACTGCCACCCCACACCAAAAACAAAATCAAAGATCATTTACACTTTCGGAGCTCAAGTTCCATTGGTGGTTTGGTAACCAGTATGAATTGAGCTGTACGCTTGGAACAAATTAATGAATGGATGTGGATTGGGATAGGTCGTTTTGAACTGGTCGGTCAGTGTTAAGCTTTGTTGGCCGTGAATGGTTGGAGTATTGATTGAGATCAGTTATGGGTTTCTGTTTTCTGTTGTTACATACGTACACATATTTAAGTGTTTTAAGTGCTTGAAACACTTATACTCTAAATTCAGAGTAGGTATTAGATCTAAAATGTAAACTAAGATATGTCAATATCAAAGGAAAAACTGAATAAAGAGCTGTTACTTTCAAATAAATGTATGATTTTTTTTGTTTACATTTTTTATTTAAGATTCTGAAATAGAGTAGGTATTAATGTGTTTGCATGTGGCGTAGGTAGACTAGTGAAATATAATAAAAAGCCTCAAAAAATAATAGATGAAAATGCCAATAGTATACCTACCTATGTAAGGCGCTCGTTATTTACCATTTGAAGGTCATTTTCAAAACATTATCCTACTTCCTACTAATATTATAAACGCGAAAGTTTGTATGTATGTTTGTATGTATCTGAGTTTGTTACTCTTTCAGGCAAAAACTACTGAACCGATTGCGATGAAACTTACATAACAAGCTGACCCAGCAAACGTTGTTTTGCCTTATAAATTATAGATAGTAGCCGATTCTCAGACCTACTGAATACGCATATAAAATTTGGTAAAAATCGGTCGCGCCGTTTCGGAGGAGTACGGTAACTAACATTGTGATTTTATATATTAGAAGATAGAAGATTAATCTATAGTAGTTTTAGAAACTAGATAGGTACCTCCATTATTATTAGACACGGGTCTATAACGCGATCTAGACTCGTGTCTTATAATAATGATGGACGGAAATCTGGTAAGTTTAAAAAGTGTGTTAGATAGGTACCTAATTAATTTGTTATCAGATTAATTAGGTACATATCTAACGAAATTTTAATTAAAAAAAAATTAAAGAAATTTTTCGGTTTTAATCGCGTAGTGCTTATTAAATTTAACACAAGCTGCATCCCGCGGTTTTACACGCGTAAGTCCCGATCGCATAGGAATATCGGGATCAAAAGTAGCCTAAGTTACTCAGGGTGAATGTAGCTTTCTAATGGTGAAAGAATTTTCAGTCAAGTAGGGTTTTAGTTTATTCTCATAATAATCTCATAATTACTGAGATAATTAAACATAGTTATAACGTTACTACGAAGTAACAAAACATCGAACGTTGAAAACTAAGCAGGAAAGTAGGTATCTAGTGACGAAATCAAACATAATATTTCACTTAAGTTATTGCTAAATGTCGTCATATTAGTTTATAATGATGGATCACAAGTTTATAACAACTTAAACCGCTGGCCGTGACTTTTCTTTGTGTCCATAAAAGCACACTTAATTTGTTTAAGCTTTCGAAATATTTATACTGCTAGCTGCGTCTCGCGGTTTCAACCGTGTAAGTTCCGATCTCGCAGGAATATCGGGATATAAAGTAGCTTATGTTACTCCTTGATAATGTAGCTTTCTATTAATAAAAGGATTATTAAAATCAGTCAAGTAGTTCCAGAGCTAAACCAGTCATTGCAAACCATCAAATAAATCTTCTTTCTGTTCAATCACTACACTACTCAATCACTATACTACAGTATAAAACAAAGTCGCTTCTCGCTGTCTGTTCCTATGTGTGCTTAAAATTTTGGTGCAGGTTTTTAGGGTTCCGTAATAAAATGGCAAAAAACGGAACCCTTATTTAATAGATAGAGTGATTCAAGAGGTTTGACCCGCGTAAGTCCCGATCCCGTGGGAATATCGAAATCAAAAGTAGCCTATGTAACTTCTCGATAATGTAGCTTTAAAAAAAAAAATGAAATTGGTCCAGTAGTTTTTAAGTTAATTCATAACAAACATACAGACAACCACACAGACACAAAAATACAAATAAATAAATAAAAATAAATAAATAAATTCTGTGAACAACACACAGCGCCATCTAGCCCCGTGGTAAGCGACTAAGCTTGTGTTACGGTGACTAGACAACGGATATAATACTTATATTTATTTTTCTTTTGTAAATACATACATATTATACATAGAAGGACACCCAGACAGGACACAAATATTTATTTTTTAAGCATAAATACTTGCACCCAAATCTTTCGTCTTTTTAAAATGAGTATAGATTAGTATAGATAGATAGATAGACAGTATAGATGCATGAGTTTCTTGTGTCTTCTTCTCATAGGAGTTGGCATTTTGAAGTCGCACTAGATTACTGACGATTAAAAGCGATCATATAAATATTGTAAGGTATTGACGTGTATTTAATATCCTTATTTTTCAGTTTTTGACGGGTCGCTAGTATTAGTATAATATAGAAGTATATACATATTCGGATTTTTCGATGTTAGTTGTTAGTTTTTTTAACGAATAAACAATTTGCGTGTGCAACGTAGTTAAGATAAGTTTATTTTGATTATTTGAATTTAATTAGATAATTAGGTATAATGTTTCTTTGAAAAGAAAAAAAGGATGATTTCTCTGGTATTTTGATCACTTTCCTTCCAAGTGGTACTAAACAATTCCACTCTGCATAGATACCCCGACGCAGTAACCACTCATCTATTAAATACACCGTCTCGAAGTAATTACCATCAGAGAAACGTCAATCGATGTATCAAACGCTTTCTAACTCATTGAAGACATGATATGACATCAGAAGGAAGACAGTTGTAAACAGCCACTGTGGTAACATTACCTCAATATTAATGATGTTTTTGACGTTTTAAGGGCCCTATACTGAAAAACTGAAAATCCATGTCGGGCGCATCGAAAATTGTTGATTATTTCATGACGGAATGTCGTAGAACTTTTTTTTGTGTACAGATTGTAGGCGACATTGTTTCCGATATTTAGGTAAGTGCAATTTCCATACAAATATGTCGAAACGTATTGAAGCCTATTTTAATTATTTTAGCCAAATCAGACATTTTTTGTCTAAAATTTGGATAGGCTTTGCACCAATAGGAGGTTCTTGTCTTAAAACTACACCAAAATGTAGGAAACAATGTCACCTACAATCTGTGCACAAAAAAAAGTTCTACGACATTCCGTCATGAAATAATCAACAATTTTCGATGAGCCCGACAGGGATTTTCAGTTTCAAGGTCGTTGGCGTTGATACTCCTCTTAATCGACTTCATTTTAGCGCCCGCAGCAATATACAATTTATTAACGATAGACGTAACTATGTTGTCAGCGCTGCAGCGGCTTTTTATAGCCATCGCGTGTAAAAGAAACATGGAATATGTTTAACACATCACCGATAGTTAATCATCATCATCATTTCAGTCTTCATCCGTCCGCTGCCTCACATAAGCCTCCCCTATACGACGCCACAAATAGCGATCCCGGGCCACATCCATCCTACGACTCCCCGCAACGCGGACGGCTACAATGTCATCGGTCGACCGAGTAGGTGGTCTTCCAACACTCCGTTTCGCATTGCATTGTGATCGCCACTCGAGGACTTTTACTTCCCAACGGTTATCAGTCCTTCCAGCTATACCTATGGCCTCTTATTCTTCTTTTCGTGTAATGGTGTGAATGTGACTCACCTAGTTAGAGTTTTCAGGTCGCCTAAGGTCTCTAACTCGACCTAACGACTACTATCAGAGATAGAGATAGTAGTCGTTAGGTCGAGACCAGAACCAACTGCTTACCATGCCTTCCGAAGCACGAAAAAGTCCATCAAAGTAACGACCGTGCCTAGCGTTGCTTAACCTACACGACCATTCAAGATCGGCAGGCTAATGAGCTCCTCCAGTACTAGTATATATTTTGGGGGTACGAGATGATGTGTACCTCCAAAGGGAAGATCTTCCACCGGGCAGTTGGTTTTGCCCGGTAGGCCGCGGCCCGACGTTCTCTCATCGGGAGTTGTATATGAGCTTATCTCGGAAAGAATGTTGATAGCGCGATTCAGGATTTCATACTAGTAACGCCATCTAGTTGATTCTGTGGGCGTCCGCCACACTACTCCCCCTCGAGACCGGAGGTCGATGCAGATTGTTTTTGCCAGTGTGCCAGTTGTGTTGCGTGCGTCTCAGTGAGTCGAGACGGAATATCCCAGTGAGTCGGGATGCTGCTCCAGTGAGTCGGAGTCTTTGAATTCCACGGTGAGTCGGGAAGATGCTGTTCCAGTGAGTCGGAACAGTGATGTCCACGGTGAGTCGGGACGTGTGAAGGGGGCATAGCACGTGATGATCCAGCGTGTCGATGGCCAATCGATGAGGTGCCGGATCTCGGAAGCGTGCTGCAGGTGCCCAGTTGCGATGCGGTGTAGCCGTTGGAGGGTGAACCAGTGCTTGTAACTACACAGGCGTCGTGGTCCAACCAATGTGGCTAGAAGTGGTTGTCGGCTGCTGCTGGCAGAATGCAAGGGGTAGGTGAGGGTGGTGCGGGGTTGAAGCTCACGTCGGCGATGGTTGCGCTCTTGTCCATGTGCGGGGTCACCAGTTTGGGGGTAACCAATTTGGAGGTACGAGATGGTGTGTACCTCCAAAGGGAAGATCTTCCACCGGGCAGTTGGTTTTGCCCGGTAGGCCGCGGCCCGACGTTCTCTCATCGGGAGTTGTATATGAGCTTATCTCGGAAAGAATGTTGATAGCGCGATTCAGGATTTCATACTAGTAACGCCATCTAGTTGATTCTGTGGGCGTCCGCCACAATATAATATCTGCATTGTAACTAGGTCTTCTACAAGCATTCTGCAACAACTCCTCTTGACAGCAAAAACCAACAGTTCAACCGAACTGTCGCAATCAGTTTAATTTTTGTCTCGCAATTGCGTGAGTTGTTACGTGTAATATTACGTGACAATACTGCGCAGGCGCGGGGCGTTGCGGTCGCATGCGCTCTTTACCTAGTCTTCCTTGTACGCCCAATAATCAGAAGGTAGGTAGAAAAACCGGCGTTGCTTTTGTCATTGTAGTTTTGTATTTAATTAAGATTTTTATCGAACAAAATTAAATAGAGTTTTAACTTATTTTCCGGTTGTAATCGCGTTGTTGTTATTATTTTTAGTATTTTATTAATGGCCTGACGTTTCGCATTGACAAAATGCTAAAAATATTAAAAACAACGCGATTAAAACCGGAAAAATGAGTTTAATTTCAATGCAACATCGCTAAAACAGAAGAAGTGTCTAAAATTTATGTTATTTACTAGAGTTTAATAATCTTGAGCGTTTCATTAGGTACAATCTTATTCACGTCAATGACGATGTGGTCTAAAATGTAGCATGTTTACCAAAACTTACTTCTTCAATGTTTACTTCTCACTGATTATGATTACGAATCGATACAAGAAGCTATCAAGTTGAAATTGTAAATTCGATTGTCTTTTGTTTCTACCACCGGGGACCATTAGTAGTGTTGCCGTTCGAAAGCTCATTATCGATAGCCTATCAATTGGCTATCGATAGTTGTAGCAAATCAATAGTATCGATACTATATCTATACTATACTATATCCTATCGATTGTTGTTACAGTAGTCAAATCTGAATTACGCTATCGATAGGGCAAGTCTATCGATAGTATCGATTGTTGTTACAATAGTCAAATCCGATACTATCGATAGTAACTTCAATATTGAGCGTCTATACTATCGATAGTAGTACCTACATTATTGCAGTTTTCGATACTCTATTGTACTAAACTTTTAGCTATCGATACTATCGATAGGTCTATCGATATTGTAGATGATTTTTGACATTAGCTATTGATTGTAAAACTATCGATGGTTCGGCAACGCTAACCGTTAGAAACTCTGACTGTCTCTCTGTCTGTCTGTCTGTCTGTTACGCTTTCACGCCTAAACCACTGAACCTATATTGACGAAATTTGGTATAGAGATAGATTGAAAGAACATAGGCTATTTTCGATCCCGTAAATCCTGCGGAATCGGGACTTACGCGAGTAAAACCACCGACACAGCTGGTAATAAACACTAATACCTACAATCATTAGGAAGTATCGTACCAAGTCGTAACCCTGCGTTCACCTTATCCACTTCGCGTGAAAGTGCGGCTGCGCGCGCGCCGCGAAAGTTGTGTCAACATTACAGCCGAGCTATGCAATTGAATATGACATTTTAGATTGTTACTGCCCAGTCGGGTGTGTAGGAAATCCTTGTTAGGTTTTATTTAATAACTGGCTGACCCGTCGGCACTTCGTATTGCCGTCGGGTTAATCGAAATAAAAAGTTACTTGACACTGCAATGTCCTAGTTATAATATACTAGCTGCGCCCCGCGGTTTTACCCGCGTAAATCCTGATTTCGCGGAATTATCGGGATCAAAAGTAGCCTATGTGACTCAGGGTGAATGTAGCTTGTGGTGAAAAAATTTTCGAAATCGATCCAGTAGTTTTTGAGTATATTTGTTACAAACATACAGACACACATACACACAAAAATACAAATCTTTCCTCTTTATATTATTAGTGTAGAAGCATTGATTAAAGAAAAAAGAAAATTGCCCAATTTTAATAACCTTATTTTCCGACACAATGTAAATATTGTTTGAGAATAAATAAATGAAATGAAATGAAAAACTTAATTTTGGTTTCGTATGTTTGAAAATGGAACGCGGTTCCGCCGAGACTTATCAATGAGCGTAGCACCTAAGAATAAGGATATTTCAAAGTTTAGGTTTAGAAACGTTTAATTTATGTATTCCATTTATTTAGGTAAGTACTAAGTACTTTGATGTAAATTCAGAAATATCAGGTTTTCACCAATTAACTGATTGCATCCTATTAAAATTAGCAGTGAATTGTAATGATACTTGATAGACCGCATGCTAACTAGACGCGATTACGTTAGCAAGTATCAAAACCAGTTTTGTTACATTGTTTGCTCTATACTAGGTACATATAATAATTGGTACCCTAAATAGGGTTAATATAACCCTAATACGACAGAATATTATATTCAAAACCGGCCAAGTGCGAATACAACTCGCGCACGAAGGGTTCTCTATCACAAAAAAATCACGTTCGTTATACATAAATATTAATTTTAATTTAATTTTTGTACTTACATGTTGTTATAGCGGCAGTCCGCCTTTGCAACTAAATTATCTACAGCACATTCAATTTTAAATCTTAATTACTAACAACCTAGAGTCTATTCTAGGGATTCAGCGTAAAGTTGTTGTATCGTTTGTTGACCGCCATTGACCATACGATCGAAATGTCATGGAGGACAAGTTACGAAACATCTTGTTAGGATGGCCACTGATCGTTACTGGAATATGAAGTAGATTTGGTTAGGTTTAGTAGATAGGTACTAGCTGCACCCCGCGTTTCACCCGCGTAAGTCCCGATCGATCCCGTGACAGTATCGGGATGAAACCTTCGCCCAAAGATACAATGTATCTTCATATTCAATTTCATCAAAATCAGTTTAGCTAACATACATAACAAGTTATTATTATAACTAGCAGATTCCCGCGGTTTCACTCGCATATGTCCCGATCCCGTGGGAATATCGGGATCAAAAGTAGCCTATATTACTCAGGATGAATGTAGCTTTCTAATGGTGAAATCGGTCCAGTAGTTTCGGAGATTACCCCCAATATATATACATACACACATACATGTTACTAACGTTACCTCTTTATAATCTACTATATAAAAATAAGTCGGGTTTTCCTTCCTGACGCTATAACTCCAGAACGCACGAACCGATTTCCACGGTTTTGCATTCGTTGGAAAGGTCTCGGGCTCCGTGAGGTTTATAGCAAAGAAAATTCAGGAAAAATTTAATCTACTATATAAAAATAAGTCGGGTTTTCCTTCCTGACGCTATAACTCCAGAACGCACGAACCGATTTCCACGGTTTTGCATTCGTTGGAAAGGTCTCGGGCTCCGTGAGGTTTATAGCAAAGAAAATTCAGGAAAAATTTAATTATCTATAATTTATAAGGCAAAACAACGTTTGCCGGGTCAGCTAGTATTAGTATAGATTATTCTACTTATAGGACACTTTTGGCCGTGCTGTGTGTCTCACCTCATGTTAGAGTTTCCAGGGCGCACTAAGGTCTTTTACTTGACCTAACGACTGCTATCTATTTATATGTCGTAGGATATTTAGATAAATAGGTTATTTGCAAAAAACCGAATAATTAGACTTAAACATTGGGTATGAAATTTCTCAATCTTACTGAAATAAGTTAGGTTTTTTGCAAAATAAAAACTTAGCAATTTCAGTAGGGGTTCATTGTTTATTTACACGAGAAAACATTTTTATGAAAAATGTTGAAAAATAATGAAGCAATATACCGTTGCTAAGTCAGAAAGTTCATTCGTCAGATTTCGGTCAAGGTTCCAACTTGTAAACAATCTACGATCCACACATCCGAGTGTTATGATCGATAGTAATCGATTTTTACTGTTTGAATAAGGGATTGTTTTTGTAATTACTCAATAGATGGCGTGGAACTACTGTTTTTTGCTTACAAAGTAAAATTCCTTTTTTGAACAAATGCTTTTAAATTGTATTTAGTACAAGGCGGGAAAAAAAGGAAAATTATTAGGTTTTTGGTATGGGAGCCCTAATTAAATATTTATTTAAATATTTGTTGTTGTAGCGGTCCCAGAAATACATCTTCTGTGAAAATTGAATTTGTCTAGCTAAGTATCTCGGTTCACGAGATAGGTACAGCCTGATGACAAACAGTCAGTCGGATTGGACTCTTAGTAAAGGACTGTTACCTACTCTTAGTAAATGTAAGTAAAGTTAGGGTCCCGATTTTACCCTTTTGAAAACGGGAAATAGACTGACCGATCAACGCACAGTCTAAACTGCTTATAGTAGAGGCTTGAAATTTAGAGAGTCTGTTCTCTGTGTGAAAAAGGCATCCAATAAATCCGACAATCCGATTCTTTTTGAGAATTGAGAATTGAAATTGTTTGAAAGTTGAGAATTCTTACGGATCGGGACTTACACGAGTACACCGCGGGACACAGCTAGTATAAAATATGATTGTTTACTATTTTATCTTTCGTATGAATATGAATTCACTTATAACGACCTTGTTTAGATGACAATGACGGTCATTGTTTGCTTTTATCTGCTGTTCTTAAGAAAAGACTTCAACGCGTTCCGGTCGCTTATAATGTTGCGTATTTAGCAGTTAGTTATTTAGGTATGTGACTTTGTTACTGTTTTACGCAAAAACTACTTAACCGATTACGATGAAACTTGGTATGCTGATAGCTGAAGATATCAGTTAACACATAGGTTACTTTTTATTCCGGTTTTCTTACGGGATCGGGACTTATGTGGGTGAAACCGCGGGTCGCAGCCAGTTTTATTTCCTCCTTCTACTAATATGTATTATAAACGCGAAAGTTTGGAAGTACCCTACGTTGTATGTAGGTATGTGAGTTTGTTACTCCTTCTAAAACTACTGAACCGATTGCGATGAATCTTGAAATATTAGGTAACTGGAATAACTTTTTATCTCTAAATTCCCGGTGAAACTGAATTTTATCCATAAAGGCATGAGAGAATGCGACAAAATGTCAGCCTTCATTAGCTAATAAGATAACATTTTTCGCTACAACAGTCTCAATCAATCAATTTGTATTGCAAATAATATAATGTAGAAGTCGGCGCTCCCGACAATTCTGTGGTAGGTAGGTACTATTCGCAACAAAATAACATGTCAAAAATAAAAAAAAAAATAGCTGAACAGAAATTTAAAACAAAACACTTCAGAAACTCATTAGGTTTTCGTTTTCTATACAAACGCGTAATCGACTCTTTCCTCCCTGGATTTTTTAGAGCAATTATTATTTATTTATTTGGTCATAGCTTATATTATAGGTTTTATGGTTTAAACACATTTTCTCTAATCTATTTATCCCGGGTGGAAATGTATTTAGAAAAAGAGTAGGTAGATATCCTTTCGCCTTATTTCATTTTTGCGAAAAAAAATAGCGCCCAAATACTATGCCTTTTAAATTAAAATATGGCGACGGATTTCTAAGTACAAATTCTATAACGGCAAATTCTCAAAAAGCCCAATTCGAATATGGAATGCTTAAAACTGCCAGTTACTTATATAAACACCTAATTCTCTAAATGGCGAATTCTAAACCGTGTTTTTTTTCTACCACTACCATAACCTACTTACTATAATACATGTCGCAAGCGACAACGTTTGTTAGACCGTGAATAGCCACAGTACAAACATACGTAGTAGGCTGACTCGCTTGTATTCTTAGATGAAAAACAAAGAGGTGAGAAGGACCAATTTGCAACTTATAACAGCGAGAAGAATCAACATGGTTTTGCTAACACTATTAGATGTACTCTTTGCACATAGAGAAAGAGTGTGAAATAGATAGATAAAATGCTTTGTTTGCTCAGCAAACAAATTTCAGTCAACCTTATCGCGACTTTTTTCAGGCAACCTTTGGATGGGGATGTGTGGTAGGCAAAACTGGTTTCTTTAGTTCGCTTTTGGGGTTACGTTGTGGATTCTCGTAATTTAAATTTAAACAACTTCCTTTAAACTTACAATTTTGTAATTTTATTGTCGAGTCAGCCTACTGGGCGCTCCCCCATCGGATGTTTACGCTGCAAGTACCTACACTGTAATAAGTGAAAACTGTATGAGTGAGTGATGATCAACCAATCGTTAAGCGGTTAATTCGAAATGTAATCAATCATTAATCCGCTTAACTGTCGTTAATTAATGTATACTTAGGTTACCTTAATTGGAGTGAACAAAACTTTTCCTTTAAAAGCAGTTGGTCCCGGTTGTTATCTCTGATAGCAGTCGTTAGGTCAAGTTAGAGGCGTTAGGGCGACCTGAAAACTCTAACACTAGGTGACCCACACCACAGTATATAGTGGTGAAAAGGGGAAAATTCGGCGATTTTGATTCGCTTTTGCGTTTTGCGATTTTAACGTCAGCAGTTAAAAAGGGTTTGGAATTGGGCAACCTCACGCAATGTGAATTTTAATAGTTGGATACCCTATCTCTTCCCATGGGTATCGTATTTCTCTAAGGTTCTCTCCGTGCGGTGGCGGGTAAACAACTTGGTCGTCCGGAAGGTTGGACCCTCCAATATAATAAATTTATTTATTTTTAAATTATGTATTTCAGTTATTTGTTTTTTTTCTTCTTGTTTTTGTACTTAATTTAATTTGGGTGTGTTACAATATCTATATTTAAAAGTCTATGTATTTACGTAAAAGTAGATACCATTGCTAGGAAAGTAATGCAGGTATGTAGGTACTTAAGTTATGTTTCCTTCCGCTTGTTTCTTATATCATTAATTCCTTTTAATTAGTTACAGTTGATTACAATAATTGGTTTTACGTAGGTACTGTTAGTCAATCGATACCTTACTACACCCGGTTTCACCCGCGTAAGCCCCGACCCGCGGGGTTTTTAAAAACCCTTTCTTTGTGGATATCTACAAATGACAAAGAACATAGTCTCCGAATCTCATGACTCAAGGACCAGCGTTTCGATTCGGAGACCTCTCTTCGGTTTGGCCTCTACGTTGATATATTATAGGTAGTTGTCTCACTAAAAATCTTCACCAAATTCTTATGGGACCAACTGATATATATCCTTTCAAACGAAAAAAGAATTATCCAAATCGGTCCAGGCATCTTTGAGTAATCGAGGAACATACCTACATAAAAAAAAAACAAATTAAAAATAAAAATATTTCGACGAATTAAGAACCTCCTCCTTTTTTGGAAGTCGGTTAAAAAATATATTATCATTTTCAACACAAATCTGCCGATACTGAAGCGATTTTTAGACGAATTATTATTAGAATTATTGTAGTTAAAGAATACGTGTCCTGGAAACAATGCCGAAGGTTTTTCACCTGCGAGGATGTTGCGTACCAGGGGTAGGCTGCGTTTCCAACACATTTATAGCCCAGAGGTCAATTTTGTTAGAAACGCAGCACAGTGTATGCAATAACCTAGTGTATAAAGTCTTATAGCTAAGAAATCGTGGTCCAAAAGTTTAAGCAACTGGCTGTTAAAGCTTTTACGTAACTATGTTGAAACAAATCGACTGGTTTGTCTGTATGTCGTGAGGTATTGTAGGTAATAGAAATAAAGGTAAAAAAATAAATATTAGTAATCTTTACAAAACTAAATCTAGATTGATAACCGATGGAAAATTATTGGAGTGAAGAATTATGAAAATCTATTTTTCTATTATATAAAATTCAATGTTCTGACTGAATTCTACCTGGTCCTATACTAGTAAAGTCCCACGGTTTCACCCACGTAAGTCCCGATCCCGCGGGGTTTTCCAAAAAAACTTTCTTAGGGCACTCATACACACCACAAAGATTGTATGGATTTCTCATTTCTCGGTTCGGTTCGGTTCGGGCTTAAAATTGTTTTCATGAAAAATAACATAAATATTTGGTGTTTTATAGGACTTTTGATTTCCCCCTAATATGCCAGTTAAAAAAAGTTTTTAATAAATTGAATACGTACAAAAGTGTTGTCATGTTCATATTATAATTAAATATTCGGCGTCGAAACAAAATCGCGAAATACTTTCTCTTTATCAATTCAAATTATAATTTTAGCATCTGCAACTAATTTTAGTTAATTAAAAACGGAAGAAAGTTTCTGGCTTAGTTTCTTAACAATTATCTTGATGAAAGATATTAAAACGGAAGTTGAAATTATTATTGTCTTTTTTTTACAATCAAACTTTTTTTTTTCGGTTTCTTACATCGTCATATTCATACATAATAGTGCATCACAGCTATTAATAAGATCGTCATTATCGTCACAATTAATTTACCTATCTAACCAAATAATTCGCTAATAAAAAAATAAAATATACGTCGTTTTTTAATTTTGTGGACTATGATTTGAGTCATCCTCCCGAAGAAAAGACGTCAAATACAAAGAACCAAAGCGTCAGATCTATGTCTGACATTAAAAAAAATAAAGCTCTATAGATGGCTATAGATCAACTTTTTTAAATAAATTTAAAGAACTCTGGCCTGAAAGCTCAAGCCACGAACTCAACCAAAAAAAAAGAAACAAAACTTTTTAAATTTAGAACATCGTTCCCAAACGTGTTACTGGCCAGTATTAAAGGTACATCTGGCATGCACGATCACAGATTATATCCCAGTATATACCGTTAGATAGCGGGAAGCTACCACTCATCGAGACTCTGTTATTAATGTTGACAGTTGTAGGTCATTCTGGAATACGGGATTCGAAAACTCGTTTGAGGTACTAGCAATAGTGGATGCCGGTTAGAGGTGCACTTTTCCATACTTGCTTACTATAATAAATTCTGTGAGCTCGTGTGGTCTAATTGGAATAGACGTTGTCCCAAAGACGCTAAGTCTCTCCACGAGTGAATTTTTAATGACATATTTTTCCGTACAAATATATTTATTACAATGCTAAGATTCATCTTACTTAAGTCTTCGAAGTCATTGTATTGAGCAATAACTGTGCAGTGCGCACCACCTGTCATATAATTGCTAACAATATGCGTTTTAAGCAATTGCTTACGACGCATTTAGGTTATTGAATGGTTTTGAAAATTAAAAAAAAGAACAAAAAAATGTTTTTATTTTTCTTTACAGACAAAGAACTATTGTTATGAGAAAAAAAATAGTACCTACTTAATTTATATAGTATAATTATTTTCTACAAACCTTTATTAGTGGTTTTTAATGCTATGTTTAATAAAATCATTGTTATATTAGTTTTAATTTGATGATAAAGGAAAAAAAATAGTAGCTAATTAATATTGTATTTCTGAGACAGACGGAAAGATTGATTTGAAACATTTTGATTACAATTTAGGTTAAACTTGATATTAATAAATAATGACTTGACATTGGCTGCATGCACAAGTCTTGCGAGGCCGTTACCTACTAAAAAAGGTCGCTAGAGTATATTTATTATGATAAATAGTAATTTATGGTCGAATTCAAATGACAAAATATACTCCATATAAATTAATAAGTGTTTTAATTAAAATTTGTTAATATTATTAAAGTATAATGATATTACGTGTTGGTTGACTTTTAAAACATTTGACAATCTCAAATAAACTAGATCAAAATAGAATCATCATAAAAACCCAAATAAAATAATTAATTGCAAAATTAACAGGTTTTAGTAGGAAATCAGTAGGTTAAGAAGTTGCAGATTTCAAAATGGCGTTACATTTTGTACGTAAAAACCAAAAGGTCGTGACAGCCGGTGGCATGTTTTGTTTTCTATGTATTTCTATGTCGATGTATTAATAATATGACAAAAGTAATAAATAAAATAATAATTCTCGAACGAAGTTTTGGCGGGAAAGCGTTAACGAAATTTAGTGCTGATGTTTCATTGTCGTAAAATTTAATTATAGGTGCCTACTGTTGGTGCGTAAAAATGTACGAGGTAAGTTAAAATCAAAATCAGTGCCAAACATGGACTTTTCTAGTTGCTTCCAAAGCTCCTAACTCTTCTCCTCTCTGTAGAGTCGTGGTAAACTATTCCTCATCGGGTCATTTAAATAGACAAAAGGCTATTTTTAACCTCAAACTATAGCTTGATAATGGCTAGCGCAAAGCGGTAATTCAGAGAAAAAAATCAAAAAGGGCAGGCTAATTGATATTAGCCCATAACTTTTTACTAGCTATAAATTTTTTTTTTGACTAGCTATAACGATAATTAAACCATATTTTAAAGACAAAACCTGAAATAAAATCTATAGCACTCACACACTCACGTAGTAACGTAGCCTAGTATATGCGCGATACGATTTCTACCAACGATTGTCGCCACTTTCACTCAGAGAAACTGAGTTTTTGTTCTACAGCGCTTGTGGTAGCGGTTGCGTTGCGGATTTCGAATATAGAACGCGCTTGAATTTCGAATTGTTTCGAGGAATATATTATTTTTTTATCGTATTTGTTTGAAATTGGAATGTGAATTCTTTATTTTGAATGTCTTGTTTCAAGTTAGAAGGAAACGAAGTTTTTTATTTGTTTTTAAATTATTTGGTACAGCACGTAGAGCGCATTTGGTCGGAACTTTGCTTCTTTTTTTCTAAGTTATTAAAGGTGCGTATACACAGAAGTACAAAGTTTTTAAACTTAGAACTTTTTCGAAAATTCATAGTTTGCGAGTAACTTAACGTACAAAATTATTATTACCTATAATTAACCTAGAATTAAGTAGAAAAAACCTGCAAAATCCTCGACTTTCCATTATCTACTCACAAATCGTCACGCTCTACTTACATTTAACTACTTGTAATAATAATTAAGTTTCCTAAATAAAAAGGTTAAACGAAATGTTTACGAATTTGAAATCGGAATTCAGACCGGTCTAAGTCGTAGCGCCAAGCTGACTCGTTCCGATACGTTGGCCGGTGCAGCCATAAGGAAGACGGAAGGTTATATTGCAATGCCGTCTTCTGTTTTTCTAGATGAGCGTGTTACATCTTAGACCATATCGTCACTTACCATCAAGTGAGATAGTGGCTAAACGCTGTCCCCTCGCGACCAAGACCATTGTAACATGGTTGAAACGTCGAGGTAAGAAAATAAATAATACGCGATAAAGACCCGGGAAAATCTAACTATGTAAACGCTCATCTATCGTGTGTAAATTTGATCTAAACCTTAGATATGCATTGATCCCAACCCAACAACAACAGTAGATATGGCATCAGAAGGAAGACAGTTACTGAACAAACTACTGAAGTAACACTACCACAAATTCAATGATACTTTTGACGTTTTAATCGTCATTCATAGCCTCCATGTAAGCACTCGCAGCGATTGTCATTTTATTTTTACGATAGACGTATACATATTGTCACTAGCAGGCTGGGATAGCTGGAGATCTGAATTAACACATAGGTTATTTTTAATCCCGATATTCCCGCGGGACTAACGCGGGTGAAACCTTAAATTCTTAATATAAAATGTTCTTAATATAAACATTTTATATTTAGAACTCTTCAAGATTAAGTACCAGCCAGCATTCAAACTTTTTAGAGTAGGTATTAAAACTCTTTCTAAAAAATTCGTTGAAAAACAAAAGTAAATAGGTAGCCATGAAAGCGAAACGAATAAAACACGATGAAGTCCTTAAGACAAGGTTTTATGCAAATTAAACAACTTTTTTATATTAAACTGTCTGCATATAAAGCTCGGAGGTTTATTTTATTTTTAGAATGCATGTTTCTCTTTTTAAACTTTACCTTAATTAAAAAAAACTTTCAAGATAAAAAGAGGAAAATTGCACGTAGAAGTTCAACTAAGTTAATTCTTTAAGCCTTACACATTCGAAGTTTACTCGCGTAAAAAGCGCGCTATTATTTCGCGCGCGTTCTTGGAAAATGTTGAAAGCTTAATTACTTAAAACAAATTTTATATTTCATATAAAAAACTTACCATTTTATCTAATTATCCTTGAAAAATCACTTTCAAATATTTAAAAAAATCCCACAGAACACAGTCACAAAAATACCACGAATTCACCAAAAAATTGTCACTTTTTCGAAAAAAAATTGTCAAAAAATCATGGCCGTCCTGTCGCCTGTCCGGTTTGAGAGACAGTCGTGGACTGACAATCACCGTGGTAAGTATTGGCTGCGTTTGCGCAGGTGTACGACGAACTAACTGTCTTGATAGTTGCTGTTGAATTTTGATTTTGCGTGTTTATAATTTAAAAATCGAGAGTGTTGACGTGATATGATTTTGTGATTAAAATTTGGTTGTTATTTTTATGTAGGGAACGAATGAGAGAATAAGAATCATACTTAGGTACGCTGATTATGATTCGATCTTTGACTTTGTAATGTAGACAGCCAGAGTTCTGAATTATTTTTTCGGGAATATATTTTATCCCGATATTCCCGCGGAATCAGGACTTTTACAGGGAGAACACACCAAACTGAATACGAAAATAATTACTTACATACTAACTAAAGTAGGTACCTACTTACAAAATTTTACAAAAAAAAACTTAAAAATAAAATGTTATCTTAGTACTTACTAATTACTCAAAGAACATCCCTAAAAAATAAACATTAATAAACGAATAATTTTAATTTGATGGATGCAGTTAACTAAGACCTTATTAACTCTTGGCTCTTGGCTAAAAAAACTGAAAGAGAACGGAGTTGGATAGAGAAGGAGGAAGGAAAGCAATGAAAAAGGCTGTACAGCCATGAATGATGATGAATTATAATTTAATTTAATACTATTATTTTCATAGAAACACGTAGGTCATTAAAATCTTATTAGAAAGCACATACACAAACGAGCCCACTAACAACTATTTCAAGTATCAAAACAACACACTTCACAAACAAAGCACACCTTTCCTTTTATCGTGAATGCAGAAATCAAGTACCTACTTTAGTATTTAGTAAACACTCAAATCTGAATAATATGAGCTTACTAGCTATACCTACCACATAGCTAAGTGAGAAAGCTAAGCTACTGTCTTTGACTTGTTAACTTTGCCCTAATTACTTGGGGTAGAGTAGGAAACCTCAGAATAGGAGACTTTTTCTATATTTTAAGTAAACAACGCGCAAACCTCAGAAAAAAAACGATTTTTGGGTTAAAACTGACTGGGACTGCATTCTTTCTCCCAGTAATAGTTTATTAAGAGAAAGAAAAGACTACAGGGTTAGAAAAAAGAAAATAAAATAGGATTAGGAAAAAGAAAATACTAAGTACAGGGTTAGGAGAAAGAAACTAATACAGAATGGGGTGCCACACGCAAAGCTGTAAGTAGATGGCGCTGGCATCAGATGATCTTTTTTTTTTCGATGATGATCCTCCACCAATGGAAACGCCGAGTTTTTTTTTCTTTTCGCGCAAGTAAGAGCAAAGTGTTAAATAATGAGTGACGTCACTAATTAGCAATTACGTCACCATTCATTGATTCATTGCATACATTATTACATTCGAGTGAAAGTCGTTTCCGATTGCTCCTAGGGTTTTTTTGCTTGTATGTAAGTGTCAATTATTGTTTTTAATCATAGTAAAACTTATACAACTAGACTGGAAGGAGAAAGGTCGCCTGATAGTAATCCATTTCAAACTCGTCTCTGACGGGCGAGCTTCACCAGTTCCAAAGTCAAACTGTTCGGGAAATTACTCACACCCCTTCAAAAACATGACGAATTTATACGGGTTCCGTTTTTTTCCGGAACCCTAAAAAAGGATCAAATTCGAACGTCGTTTTTAAAATAGGTACCTTCCATTTGAGTAATCTCAGGTAAAACTAGGTAACTTTATACTCTATTTCAAAAATGTAGATCTAATATGTAAACAATTTCAATTTTAAAGGAAAAATAAATAAAAAGCTGTCACTTTCAAATAAATGTATGGGATTTTTGTTTACATTTATTATTTTAGTTTCTGAAATAGGGTATAGTAACTTTGTCCTTGGAAGACTATAGATATGGCTAAGTATGTTTGCTAGCCACATTTCAGTTGAAATTTTTAAATAATAAACACATTCCTGTTAAATTTTCTATTTCGATCTACACGCGGCTGTCAATCTTCTATCTTCTATCTATTATTATAAATCTATCTATTATTATAAAGCTGAGGAGTTTGTTTGTTTGTTTGTTTGAACGCGCTAATCTCAGGAACAGCTGGTCCGATTTGAAAAAATATTTTAGTGTTGGACTATTTTTGATCTCGAAAGCGGGTGAAACCGCTGGACGCAGCTAGTTCTACTATATTCTTCCTTACGAGCGACGTTAACCAAGCAGTTTGTATGAGATATGACCGAATATCGAATGTTTTACCGACGAGCTGCCAGAATAGGGTCATGTTTACGGAAGTATCGTAGCATACCTACACATTGGCGGTAGAAAGTTAAAAATACAATGGAAAGCAATTACTATAAAGAATATATTAGGCGGTAGTTTGTAAGGCGACCTAATTATTTCTTAATTTGACTTTAAACGCTGTTATGGTGTTCTTTAAATAATAAATAACTTTAATAGTAATCTATCAATTTAGGTTTTTCTTCTGTTTTCGCGATGTTGTATTGAAATTAAAGACATTTTTTCGGTATGAATCGCGTGGTGTTGATTACTTTTAGTTTTAGCATTGTTACAACGCCAACTCTGAAGAAATCAGTCAATCCTGAAGAAGGGACCTGGTAAGGTCTCGAAACAATGCTAAAATGATGTCTTTAATTTCTATCTATTTAGCATAAAAATCAAAACCGGCTAAGTATGAAACGGACTCGCGCACGAAGGGTTCCGCACCATTATCACAATTGGGTACGGAGCCCTAAAAAATACGTGAACGCAACAACTCCAGTATATCACTAGATGGCGTTAATGGTAAAAAAGGAACGCCACGATGTTGCGTTTAAAATTTAAAAATCATGTTTGTTAAGTAAGTATATGGGGCCCACACTTAAATATTTATTTTGAACTGTTTTTAGTATTTGTTGTTATAGCGGTAACAGAAATACATGATCTGTGATATTCTTCTCAACTGTCAACTATCGCGGTTCATGAGATTCAGTTTCATCAAAATCGATTCAATTTGTTCAAGTGAAACATGATAGCGTAAAAAAATCCCAAAACAAACGGCTATTAAAAATATAATTTGCTTTAAAACCATATCGAGTTGTATGACAAACCTTTTTAAGTAGTAGCCGACTGCAAAAACCACCAACACATTTAGACCTCACAAACCCAAACAAATGACTCGAACCGATCAAAAGAACAGAGCTCAAACTGTCTGGTCACTTATCCTTCGAAGACCAGAATACACAGAGCTGCCGCAAAGTATACAAAACCACCGTTCTGTACCGTTTTTATTTGAAGTCGGGGAGCGAGGAAGGTCTTACAACGCTGGTCGGTAGGAACTACTTTCACTGCGGCTCATTTTGCAATTGACCTTAATAAATATCAGTTGCAAATAGTGCATTGGCACAATTATACTAGTTATTGCAAGTGAGTGTTGTTACGTATGGGTTTTGAACCAGGAAAGGAAACCGTGTTCCGGTATTCAGGCCGGGGCAGCCATTACAAGCTGAGCTAAGCTAAGCTAAGTTGGGTGGGCTACATTTAACTCGCTATAATGGGAAAGGATACCTAATCTTTTCTCCATACAAACTTTACAAACGTAGTCGACTGTTTCCTCCCTGGGTAAAAACATTAGAAAAAATATGTTTATGCCATAAAACCTATATCAGCTATGACTATGTGACCAGCTATGAACCTAAGATTTAATTTTTTTTGATTGAAATTAAAAAAAATAACTATTTATTAGAATAAACAAAAAAAAATATACGGTCGAATTTTATAGAATTCGGTTAAAAACAAAACAAAACGAAGGGGTGGTCATGGCAGATATAGGTTTTATGGCATAAACAAAGATCTAATGTCTTTTTCCAGGGAGGAAACAGTCGATTCCACCCGTGTTAGTCCGGATCCCGTAAGAATATCGGGATAAAAAGTAGCCAATGGGTTAATCTAAATCTTCAGCTATATGCATACCAAGTTCCATCGCAATCGCTTCAGTAGTTTTTGCATGAAGGAGTATAAACATAACCAAAGGAAATTCATCCTACCTAATTAGTAGGATAAATTTCATTTGCCTTTTCATTGTAAATTAAAAAAAAACATTTTTGAAATTTAGAACTCGTACCTTCTGATTAGCGCCATCTAGCGAAGTACCTAATGAAACAAATTTTCATACTTTAAAATACATGGAGTATACAATACGGCCTCGGAAAAACTTCATAAGCGCGATTCAGATAACTCCACTGCCATTTGTTGGTAAATTATTACCGTTTGGAATATTCTAAAATGCTCTAGAACTCCAGAAATAAATTTATAGTAATTTTACGACATAATTCATCGTTTTTTAATTCAAAAGTTTATTTTAATGTGACATTTGAAACTGCTCGTTTACCTTGAAATTTGATCAAATATTACCGTGTGAAGAAATGTAACGGTATTTATTGCATGATTTTATCATTTTTCGATGATCTTTTAATAGGTTACTATATCTACTAATGTACCTATATAAAACTCGATCAATAAAATATAAACAGTTTAGGAAAATTAAGCGGTCGTACAGTTTTTCACAAAAAAAATATATTTACGTAGAATTTTTTTTTGTTTTCGCGATATTGAAATTGTTTAGAGTAAAGTCCACCTAGTCTTTCTCCATAAAAACGTAGTCGAATGTTTCTCCCCTGGATAAAGACATTAGAGTGTGTGTGTATTGTGTTGTGTATTGCCAATGAGTTTATGCCATAATACTTTATATCTGCCATGACTATCAAAAAGTAGAGGCATGGTCATGGCTGGCTGATCTAAGATTCATGGCAGCAACATATTTTCAGGGAGGATACAGTCGACTACGTTTGTAAAGTTTGTATTGACGAAGAGTAGGTAACGCATTTCATTTAATCGCGTTGGTTTTATTATTTTTAGCATTTTATCAAGCCCTACGTTTCGAGATCTTTACCGATCCCTTCCTCAGAGGTTGACTAATGTAAAAATAATAAAAATAACGCGGTTAAAACCGAAAAGTAAGTTTAATTTTAATACCTACATTTATACTCACCCCCTTACTTATAAAGATGATTTACAGTTACATAAACCATGTATCGCTTGTCTTTTCATCATCATCCTAGCGATGTTCCCGGTTGAATCCCTCTCGGGAGCCCGGGGTCCGCTTTCCTACTTTTACGTCTCCATTTCGCACGATCTTCGGCATCCCGCGTAGTGAGGCCATTTGCACGAATATCCGATCTCTAGACGTCTTCACTTCTTCATCAGCACTTCTTCGATCTTCCCAATCTGCCGCGGGCGGAGGCGCTTTTACTGTGACAATAAGTTGACAGACAGAAACAACGTTGCATAACTTAGTCATCTGTTAAACATCGTTTATAAGTAAGGGGGTTCATCTTTAACATCTCAAGAAGCTCTCAACGGTTGTAACTACATTATTTTTTTGTCTTTCTATCCTTTCTATTTACTTATTTCTAGTGTACACACCAATTTGTTTAGCAAACCGCAAATATGATTATATTTGTTACGTTGCTTTCAATTATTTTGAATGTAATTGTGTGACTCATCTAATGCATCGGTACTTTCACTGGTTCTTCAACTTGTTTACTGCATTCAGTCCCGTTCCGATTATGTGATTAGCGAAACTAACTAACTAACTAAGATACAGCATCTTAGTTAGTTAGTTATTTTCGCTGAGCCTTTTCCGCACTTAGCCTCACAATTGGGCCATTGTACGTGATTTCTTAGAGGGCTTAAGACGCCACGGGAGCCTACCCCGCATTGGCGAATATCCCATGCCTTCGGACCGTGGTTTATCCTAGGACATGTCGGTTTCCTCACGATGTTTCCTTCACCGTAAGAGCGATGATAATAGCGCACTTAAATATTTCTTAAAGAAAAAGACATTGGTGCGCGGTCGGCCTGGATTCGAAACCACGACCTTCGGAATGAAAGTCGCGGTATCTACCACTAGACCAACACCGCTCTTGTATCTTATATCTTACTAATATTATAAATGCAAAAGTAACTCTGTATATCTGTTGGTAACGTTTTACGCCTAAGCCGTTGAAGGGATTTTGATGAATTTTGGTATAGAGATACATGGGACATTTTCCGCGGTCTCCATTTATTCCCGCGGGATCGGGTCTTTCCGGGGAATCGCGGTGCGCAGCTAGTTTATCTATAACTATAAAATGCTTTGTCCTGAGTGACTAACTGATTGATTGATCTATCACCGCACAGCCTAAACCGCTGATAATGAAAATGATAATGAGAGCTAAAATTTAGAGAATGTATTCTTTATTTGTTGTAGGCATCGGATAAGAAAGTATATCTAGTCTCTAATATATAAAATTTCCATGTCACAGTGTTAGTTACCGTACTCCTCCGAAACGGCTTGACCGATTTTTATGAAATTTTGTATACGTATTCAGTAGGTCTGAGAATCGGCTACTATCTATAATTTATAAGGCAAAACAACGTTTGCCGGGTCAGCTAGTTTTATATAACTTTTATTAAATAACGGGATATTTACCATGTTTTATTTTGTTTTTGACGTAGCTCGATATTTCGCCAGTAAATTCAACTGGCTTGTTCACGAGCTATTATATTTGTAATATTTGTAGTAAAAACAACCATGTAGGTAAGTTTAAAATCATAATATTGTATATACTCGAAGAATTAATTAATTCCTCCTGTTTTTGAAGTCTGTTAAAAAGCAACCAATCTTGCACCTACAAATGTTTAAACATGCATTACTATAGGTTTCGTCAGATCGTTTGATGTAGTTTTAAATAGCAAGGTCGCTTGGACACAAAAAATGGCGCCGCTGTTGTGTGGTCAACTAACAATTTAGGCGTCAAGCCGCATAACAACTTAGTAAACTGTTGGTCAACTCAGAGCAAAACAGCGTATATTTGCTACCTAAGTGCTTTATTTATCACACTAGCGGTTTAGTTACGGGTGGTACGGGTTGAAGCAAAACATGAATTTCCCGCGGTGGTAAAGCTGCGTGCGATAATCTACTCTATCTATATCTATACTTCTATACTGATATTATAAAGAGGTAACGTTGGTAACATGTATGTATGTATGTATGTATATTGGGGGTAATCTCCGAAACTACTGGACCGATTTTAATTCTTTCACCATTAGAAAGCTACATTCACCCTGAGTAACATAGGCTACTTTTGATCCCGATATTCCACGGGATCGGGACTTACGCGGGTAAAACCGCGGGAATCTGCTAGTCTACACTAATATTATAAAGAGGAAAAAATTGTATTTGTGCGCGCGTGTGTGTGTGTCTGTATGTTTGTAAAGAATAAACTAAAAAAACTACTGGATCAATTTCAAATATTCTTTCACCATTAGAAAGCTACATTATCGAGGAGTAACATAGTCTCCTTTTGATCCCGACATTCCCACAGGATAGGGACTTACGCGGGTAAAACCGCGTGAAGCAGCTAGTAATTTATATAAGTAAAGTAAATTCTGTAAACATCATACAGCGCCATCTAGCCCCAATGTAAAGGTCTCTAATCGTTGAGCGTTGTAACAGTGCTAAAAGTAATAATCAACCGAAACATGTCTTTAATTTCAATCCAATATCGCAAAGACAGAAGAAACAAATCTAGATAATAGTAGGTAGTAATCAGGCTAGTAAATTCAGATTACTAGTTAACTGGCAACTGAATATTTACCGTTATGTTCAATATTATTAATTGCTTTTAAAATTAGGTAGCTCCAACCTAATTACGATTTAACTAACTAGCGAAAAACCAGTTTATTGCTCACCGCAATCTCGCTAAATGTGTTTAGCCATTTAAATATTTATTTTATGATTATTTCACTCTTCACTGTCGATCATTTTATATTTGCCTAGCTGCGTCCTACGGTTTCACCCGCGTAAGTTCCGATCCCGTAGGAATATATTCAAAAGTAGCCTATGTTACTCAGGGTGAATGTAGCTTTCTAATGGTGAAATAATTTTAGAAATCGGTCCAGTAGTTTTTGAGTTTACTCATAACAAACATACAAACGCTCACACACACACACAAATACAAATCATTCCTTTTTATGTAGGTATGTATTGTAGAGGTCGGCAAAATATAAGCCTGATTGGCGACACATATCCCAAAATATACTCGAATGGAAGAGTTGGAGAGAGGCCTTTAACAGTAGTGGGAAAACTAATTTTATAATTCTTCCATTTTTAAATGTTTCTTTGACATTGTTACGGTAGTTGCCATAATTACCTTAGTTCCCAGCTCTGTAGGTCTACAGGGGGAACTGGGAACTTATGGTAACTTATTGTGAACTTATGAACCGGGAACGTATGGTGATTTGATAGTATACTGCTACAGCCTAACTATCAAATAAACATAACAAATGATATTTTCATCTCTAACATTTCTAAATAATTCTATCCAATTCCTTTTGTCTACATTTTATAGTTCAGACAGGGATAATCACCGGCTCGGTGTCCCCTTCATAGTTTGCGAGTAAAATTGAAAGTGGCCTCTACGTGTTGGCTTCGGGTCTACGAACGCCTTCTATAGGTCCGGGGCTCCATAGCCCCTTGATACAGGGCGTACAACAGACAAGAATATTTGTAGTTTAAGCACATAATACATAAATAGTACTAAGTAAAGGACAGTCGCTTTAAATACAAACTATTTAGGGTCCATATTGGGTTGCATAAATTTAAGAGGCATAATGTAAGGTTGCATAACGTTTTTTGGCATACTCTTCTTTTCGCATAACGTTCATTTAGAATAAATCATTAGGCATAATTTAATTTCGCATAACTTCGTTTATAATAATGATATATTAGCATAAAATGTTCTTGCATAAATGTTTTTCGAATAACGATTACTAATCATAACATTTATTGGCATCTCACCTTATGGCATAAAGATTACAAGTCATAAGCATAAAAAACCATAATGTTAACAAATGTAAAATGAGTTAAAATTAATATCATATTAAAATTTAGAATATCATTTCATATTATGTAGTAGTTCACAAACTTTGCTATGAATTGCATATAAAATTCAATTTTGATACACCACACCTTGTTTATTTATAATATTAGGCGCTTTGGCGAGCGAGCGAAGCGAGCGTGCCGCCGGTAGCGGTCGCCAAAGCGACCGCTGCCGCGGCACGCTCGCTTCGCTCGCCAAAGCGCTGTGCGTAATCATGTTCTAATATGAACCTAACCTATCCTAGTCGGGGTGCTCTGTATAGTTTTCTGCGTACTCCTAGTTTCGGTAAAACGCCCGTTAATATGACAGAATTCAGTGAATGAAGCTCTTTAAAACTTTTACTCTTCATTGATTGTTACAGACGATATAGCGACGTGGTTTGGTCAGTATTACGTATGGGGAAACGTAACTTCGCCACCAATCTTCTCACCTAAAGTTTGATTAAAGATGACTATTACCATTGTGTCTTTTCATTTGTTAAATAGACTTAGTCCAATTTATTATCATGTATGTTTATGACTTTAGCGGTTATGGATACCTCCATTATGCGTTTTGTGTTTTATGATAAATCATCTTTAGGCGTATAACAATTATGTCCTATACATTTATGCTGTTCAAAATTATGATAAAGAAGATTAGAGAAAGTTAACGTTATGCCAATGAAACCATTCTGCGATTATAACATTATGCCTATCACTATTTATGCGAGAAAACTTTATGCTGAAACTTTTATGCCAAACAACATTATGAAAAAAAAATTTATGCGATCGAAAGGGCACCCAACTATTTATACCTACTTAAGAGAACAGTCTACCTACTCTTTCTTCATACAAACGTAGTCGACTGTTTCCTCCCTGGATAAAGACATTAGAGCAATATTTTTATGCCACAAAACCTTTATCTGCCATACGACTGTGCCCCTACGTTTTGTTATTTTTTTATTTTCTAATTAGAACAGAAATAAAATTGAGAAAAATTAGAAAATGAAAAAAATAAAAATGTAGGGGCATGGTTATGGCTGTTATAATATAAGACTTATGGCATAAACATGTTTTTTCTAATATCTTTATCCAAGGAGGAAACAGTCGACTACGTTTGTAGTCGTACTTACTCTAGCCGAAGGCTTTCACGGCAAGCAAGCTTACTTCCTGCACTGAATGTCGGCCCATATCCGGTTGTAGCCTTAACATTATGTACCTACTTGATAACCACTCTGCACTCTACATGTATGGGCGTTTGGTCTAAATAGTTTCACTCCCTTATTCATAAACGCATGTTAAGTTAAACCCACTTTAGCTGAATTTGTCGATGTAAGGCTTAGAACGCAATACGGTTTACGAATAGCTGAAAACGCAGAACCGCGTATTAACACGCAAAATCAGTCACTTAAGAAAACGCTAATGCGTTGGCTTCTATAGAAAGCTATGTGTTGCGGTTTCAGACCTCCGGAAAAACGCAGGCGTTAAATCGCAGTGCCACGCTCTCATTTTCGGTAGTATGTCTTATTAAAATTATCAAATCGGGTTTTCTGAAATTTAAACAAAAGACGAGCGATAAAAGTGTTTTTGAATGAATAGTACTACACGCAGTTACTTACTACTTTTTACTCTCTACACACGTTTGCGTACACTTTGTTCGAATGCCCGACTGCTATGCAGAAGGTTGCGGGTTCGATTCCCGCCGGTTCCCGCTTAGTTTGGGGCTAGGTTGCGCTGTGTGGAAAGTCGTGCAAAATTTATTTTATATATTTATTTCTGGTCTGGGCGTCCTATCAAGTCCTATGTATGTATTTACAACGACAAAAAAACAGTTGTCGGGTCACCGTAATACAAGCTTAGTAGTTTACCATGGGGCTAGATGGCGCTGTGTTCACAGAATTTATTTATTTACACACATAAATCATAGTAAGGTCAGAGCGGTGATCCAGCCTGTTACAATATCGGTAACGCTTATCGATAGTAATAATTCGTAGCACTGCACCCGCGTAAGATCCGTGAGTGGGACAGAGAGCGCTGTGCGCAGCGAGTGAACAACAAACGTGAAACAACCACAAAAAGTTTTGTCCAAAAAGTTTCTTCAAACAAAATAAATCTGACTCTGACAACAAAACAACCTGACGCTAATAAACTGACATTAAAAACACCAATTCAAAAAGTCAAATCAAAACAAGTTTCTTATATCTCCGAAAAATTGAGGAAAATTTGTTGAAATGTCTAAAAAGAATGTGGATCCAGCAAAAAATATTTTGGTTTACGAAGTGGACCCTACTGAGTGCCCTTTCAGAGAATTTAAGGACAATGAGCTATCGCAGGATCTCTGGGGCTTGGTAAATATTGATGAATTGACTGAAAACGTCCCATAAATTGCTTTACTGAATAATTCTGCTTTGTTCTTGAGAGGGGCTAAGTAACTCTATATTTTATAGATAATATATTTCTATCTTTTATGCTTTGTTATTCTTAATCATAAGTACAATTGAATATTCTGTTAATAATCTATAGGCAATTAATAAATACATCTATTCGTGTAGTTGTGTGGCTCACCTAGTGTTAGAGTTTTCAGGTCGCCCTAAAGCAGAGACCTGAGGCTAGTTAGAAAGATAGTATTTATCTATCTATCTTTCTACTAGAGAGTAGAAAGATAGATAGATAACTACTTTATTTAATCAACATCAATAATACTTTACAAAATATAAAACATATAAAATCAATGAACTAAACAAATGTTGAACAAGTAGACGGCCTCACCGCTCATAGCAATTTCTTCCAGGCAACCTTGGCATCGAAAAGAAGCAGGAGAATAGCCAAGACCCATCCTAGAATCCTATCCTAGCAGGATAGGATAGAATGTCTCCAGAACTAAAGAACCTATTTTGCTAAAATAAAGTTTTCCATTTTAAAACCACTTGCCTACGCGGTGGTACCGTGGGACTTGTATTTGATCAAATTTATTGTAAAATATCTTTTCATTTTCATTTAAGAGGGTTTCCTTCATTTGTATTCTTAACATGTAGCTCTGCTATTGTTCTTAGAATTCCAATTGTCTTGCTGCTAATCTATATACTAAGACTAGCAACGCCCCGCAATTTCACCCGCGTAAGTACCGATCCCGCGGGAAAATCGGGATAAAAAGTAGCCCATGTGTTAATCCAGATCTTCAGCTATGTGCTTAACTAATTTCATTGCAATCGGTTTAGTAGTTTTGCGAGGTTTAAACACAAATAAATTTAACAATAAACATCTTTGCCCTATAGTGGGACATATTAGCGGGCTTACATTTTAGAAAAAACATATTTAGTGATGTAGTGTTGAAAAAGTAATCAAAACGAACAAACAAAATGACCAACATTGCTTTTACTATTTTCAGACAAATCATTTCTGTATTATTAATGTCATATTGAAATGAAGTTGAAAAGGAAAATTTTGGTAGATTTTAGACGCGATCTTACGAATTTTGAATTATATTTTCATGGAATTTAGGTGTTGTCTATGCATAGAAAATTCAAAGTACTGACTGATTGAATCCTATCTCTCCTACTAATATTCTAAATGTGAAAGTTTGTATGGATGTTTGGATGTTTGTTACTCTTTCACGCAAAAACTACTGAACCGGTTGCGATGAAACTTGGAATATAGGTAGCTGGACACCTAGAATAACACATAGGCTACTTTTTATCCCGTAATTCCCACGGGATCGGGACTTACGCGGGTGAAACCGCGGGGCGCAGCTAGTTGACTATATTATATCAACGCAGAACCCAAACCGCTGGTCCTTAGGACTTGAAATTTGGATATAGTGTTCATGATTGTCACGTATAGGTATTCCTAAGAAACAGTTTATGGAAAATCCTGCGGGATCGGCACTTACGCGATTGAAAGCGTGAGACTGCTATATTAATATTTTACCTGAAAATATAAGTCTTGACTTAAGAACAAGACTAATTTAACCATAGTTTCTGATTTGTAAGGTTACGAGCCTTAAGATATACTATAAGAACTTGCATTTTTAATTAGAGAAGATAAGTAGGTAGTAAAAACGTACTTCCTACAACCGAATATAGGAACGCCACTAAAAATTTATTTAAATTTAAAAAATTGATGTATATAAAATTGGTGTGTGACTTTTTCAGAGCTGCTTACTTGTTTAAGTAGAACTCAAATTTTAAGTAGCGTTTCTCTATTCGGCCATTTTAAAAATACAGCGGATTCTTACAGCCAAACCAACTCGTCCATTTTCTGCGGGCCGATTCCGTATTATTGTTGCAAGTGTCAAATGGGTTCTTTCAAGCGAAAGGTTTCATGTTTCATCAATTTGCGATTGTGTATCGATAAAAAATGTTTGTATGAAAAGGTATGAAAATGCGATTGTGTAATTGGCAATCGAATCGAAGCTCTCATTTAAAACAGGCAAATGAGAGCTTCGATCCGCAACAACTCTTGTTGTATTTGAAACTGTGCTGATAATTTCACTTAAATTATTGATTTAGTGGTTTAATGGTTTAGTGGTTTAATGGTTTATTTATAAACTGTGTTTAGTTTTTAGCAAAACCTAAACACAGTTTACTTAGTTCTGGTAAAGTTGGCGCCTCGGCGATTTTTAACCTATTATAATATACTATCAGAACCCTGTGATTTTACCCAAATAAGTGTCCGTAGGCACTAAGACCGGCACCCGTATTATCTACTTTGAAGATAACTCAGTTTCATGGACCCTATGCATACTTCTTAGTTCATATTCACTAAACATTATTGAATACCACGTTATGTAAAAGCAGAAACTTACTGCATGGGGCCTATAAAACGTATAGGCCCTATGCAGGGCCATGGGCTATGGGTTTCCGTATTATCTATGTAATGAATAAACTCATGATGATGTTTCTATGCCAGGGTCCAGCTGCTTCCCGAGCATATACTCAGCTCAGCAGGGCTATTTCCAAATTTCACCCAGACTTCATCTGGATGGATGAGCAGACGCAGCCACTGCCGAGGTCAGCGAGGCAGTACCTGCATAGATGGGTCAGGGCTGAAGACTTGGCTGAAGATCGGTGGAACGCCGAAGTTGTGGTTTTTGAGGTGAGATTGTGTTTGAATCCGTCTATGAATATTGAAATATGGTGGTTCCGCCCGGCCGCGGCAGATTGAGAATACCAAGAGGTGCTGGCTTGACGTCTTAAAAGCTTATATGCGTGCAAATGGGCTCACTGATAGATGAAAAGATGAGGTAACCCTATTCTATGCTGGGGCTACACGGCAAATAAAGCTAGCGGCGATATTAATAAAGCTAGCAAGAGAAGAATAAGGCTGGGCGCACTTTGGATACGTTTTCGTACGAATTTCATTCGTGCGCTAACGTACGGAGACGTAAGAACAATCCCATTTTTCCAAATACTATGAAAGCGCGCAGACTGCATACAAAATTAGTTGTACCTATGTTTACTGATTCGTAAGCAATCTGCGCGATTCCATAGTAAACTTGGAAGGATGGAATTGTGCGTACGTCTTCATACATTAGCGCATGAAATTTCGGATTTCGGCTGGCCTAATTAAGTCGTGCGTTAAAATCTACTATATAAAAATAAGTCGGGTTTTCCTTCCTGACGCTATAACTCCAGAACGCACGAACCGATTTCCACGGTTTTGCATTCGTTGGAAAGGTCTCGGGCTCCGTGAGGTTTATAACAAAAAAAATTCAGGAAAAATTTATAAAGAAAAGCTGGAAAATCAAAATCAAACTCAGCGATGACGTATGACGATGACGTATTATTTAACGAGCAGGACAACGTCTGCGGGGTCAGCTATTTACTATGTAAACCTTTCTATACCCGCGCACATGTCTGAGAGACCGAAAACAAAACGCGTAACACTATTTGACGCGGGTACAGGAAGGTTACGATTACGACCTGTGAATAAGAAACTTGTCGTCAAAAATACCAAGGTTTCGACTGTTCCGGGTCGGATCTGATTAATAAGCGAACAAAATATAATATCGTGAACTTAATTAATTAGGTCGTCTAAGTACTATATTTATCTGATGTTTAATCTTTGTTACTAAAGCACAATAGACCTTGTTCTTACAAGTATCAGATAAAAAACCTGCCAAGTGCGAGCCGTACTCGCGCACTAAGTGTTCCGTACCATTATCACAATTGGGCACGGAAACCTAATATGTACACTTGGCTTGCCTATGTACAATTGGCTGGTCACGTACAAGACCTATGTCTATAGTGGTCGACGGGACGAAGATACAGGAGGTCCCACACCTTAATTTTTTAGGTTTTGTAATAGACCGGTCCCTTACATGGTCAGGGCACATAGACAGGCTGTGCGGGAAGCTGGGTAGTGCATGTTTCGCGCTTTACCGAGTCGCAAGAGTGGTTCCTCAAGGCGTAGCTCGTGCGTGCTATTTCGCGACGCTACACTCGTTACTGCAGTACGGTGCCGAGTTGAGGGGGCGGGCTGCGGACTGGGAGCGTGCCTTCCGGCTGCAAAAACGCGCGATCCGCGCTATTGTCGGGATCCCTCAGGACGCATCAGCAAGACCGCATTTTAAGTCGCTAGCAGTTCTCACATTACCAAGCATAGTAATAATGCAGGTCGCTGTGTTTGTGAGATCGAATGAGAACCTGTTCAAAAAGTTTGGAGACACACACAGTATCGACACTAGACACATTAGCGTGCTAAGGGAATTGTCAAGACGCATGACGAGGTCGGGTAAAGTGACTCACGTGATGGGACCGACCGTATATAACGGACTACCCCGTGACGTGATATCGGCGCCCAGCCTTCCTGCGTTTAAGTCGAGACTTAAGAAATGGCTTGTTGAGCAAACGTTCTATGACTTTAACGAATTTTTAAGACAGAGTAATTTTAATTATACATGACGTAGCTAATTTTATTATTATGAAGTAGGTATTTATTATGATTGACATTTAATTTAATTTATTTGATTTGATTTGGATTTAATTTTATTAATCTAAAATGGTTTATATTTCACGTATTGTGAAACATAATTGAATCGATTAATATATTATACGTTATCGTATTGTATAAAATTTATAATATTTTGACTTGTAATTTTTCGTTACGAATAAATGAGTATTTGAGTACACTATTGTACACTGCACCAAAAAATTCGTGAACGCAAGGCAAACGTTAACATTTATGTGACCACTGGCGCCAGTCTATCACTAGATGGCGCCAGTGGTAAAAATAAATCGTGCTTTCGTTGCGTTAAATTTAATAAAAAGCATAAAGTTAAACGCAACGGGTTCTTTTTTGAATGGGAGCCCTTCGGTCCTATACTAGTTTTTATCTACAGAAATACATCATATGTGAAAATTTTATCATGGTTTATGAGATACAGCCTGGTGATACTAGAAAAAACTACAGAACCGATTGCAATGAAACTTGGCTGGAAACCTATATTAAAACATATGCTGCTTTTTATCCCGATATTTCCTTGGGATCGGGAACTACGGGAGCTGCCATTGGAGCAGCTAGTTCTTTCATATTTTAACTATAATTTTTAATCAAAGATTAATCTTCCAGGAGGACATCGGTGGCAGCAGAATGTCCATGATGGACATGCAGCTGAGCCACGCCCAAGTGCTGTTGAGATCTTCGTTCTGCAGACGAGTTCTGTCCACCTGCTTCATGCTGGAACGAGTGGACTCTTTATCGGTAATGAATCTGCGGAAAAACGCAGGTGTTTAATCGCAGTGCGTTCTAAGCCTAAAGCGGGGTTTACAATACGAAACTATTAGTGGCATTTAAGTGTAATTTTGCACAAAAAAAAGAGATGCGTAGACACAGCAAGCAACCCCAGTACTCTAATACCTACGCATATATGTTATAGCGTCCCCAGCTATGACCAGCAAGGGTATTTTATTTTTATTTTTTTTTTAAAACAAGTACAACTGCCATTATTAAAGTATGACAAACTTCAAACCTTAACATAACAAAAATCATATACTTAACAATAACATAAAATCAAAACAACAAACACAAATTACTAACTAACCAACCTTGAAAGGGTCCCACACATCAACGCAAGCCGGAATACCGCAGCTCGTCAGACCGCTGATGATGCGTGAGGCCATTTACAAGAAAGAACAAAGAAAAGAAAAAATGAATAGAAAATAGAATGGCTCGATAAATTAATACTAACTATAAATTTATCGAGCCATTCTCCTTCCCTACCTTGCGCAGGATAGCCAGTGCAAAGCTGAGAAACTCGGATCGGCTCTTGTCTTCTCTTATAATTAAAGAAAGACTGTGGACTGACATAGCGGTACCCAGCCTACATTCACAGTTGTACCTCTCCAAAGAGAACCGACCACACTCCAACAGAAGATGTACTATAGTCTGGGCGGCCGAATCACCGCATGTACACAATGGAGAGTTCCCCAACCCGAACCTGTGAAGGTAGGCCCGGATACCACCATGACCCGTAAAAAGCTGCGCTAACAGATTGTTCATTCCAACTTTAGCCAGAGTAAGAAAAGCCAAATCACCATCAGGGAAAAACGTTTTTGTAACCTGTTCTGGAATAGCGCTAGTGTAACGAGACTTCCAAACCGCAATAGTAGAGTGTCTAATGGAACGCTTGGCGAACGATAAGGGGAACCTATCATACACAGGTCTTCGCTGACCACTCAAAGCCCCACCCTTCGACAATTCATCCGCCCTTCATTTCCAGGTATTCCTATATGAGCCTTAATCCAGTAAAGTCTTACTCCTGACCCTCTCTCGTTGATCCTAGCCAAATTGTCCCTGATAGCAGCACTAATGGGATTGAGCGAGTTAGGATCAATTATAGATTCCAGACTTGACCTCGAATCACTTAAAATGCAAGCACTGGTCGAGAACTCAGTAAGCAACAAGTCCGTCGCCCTCAAAATTGCTGCTTGTTCTGCCTGAAAGACTGAGCAAAAAGCAGCAAGGGTATATGAGAGGGGTCCGCTGTATCGTCAGGCCACCCCGGAGGGCAACCGTCAGGGATCGGTTTTAGACCGATCGTGTCCCCAAATGCTAGATTCAGTTCGAAGACACAGCAACAACCCGTTCCTCGAACTCCTATGCATATATGTTATAGCGTCCCAAGCTATGACCAGCTAGGGTATGGAGAGATGGTTCCGCTGTTCCGTCCGGCCACCCCGGAGGGGCAACCGTCCGGGATCAGTTATAGACAGATCGTGTCCCCAAACGCTAGTTTCGGTTCTCTTAAGGGAGAGCTACCCCGTACCAAAGTGGTACTACCAGATTGTCCAGACTGGTACCGGAGCAATGAAGCCGCTCACCACTCGTTCCGCTTCGTTCGCTCCTTCGTTCGTAGCCACAGCAGTAGGAACTATCTATACCTATTTGATAAAGTTGCTTACAATAACTGCTGCGAGACTGCTTTTGTAAAATTGGCTCTACACACATGCCACTAGTTTCGTAATGGAAATTTCGCTTGAGGTTCCTTTATACCCGACTACGGAGAAACCAAGAGGAAGGGTTATGTTTTTCCTTTTGAAATACGGTACCCTGTTTCTAGGTGGAACATCAATGGGAGAGCTTCGTCTGCAGCTTTGGCCCTGAAGGTTGGAGGCCAAAGTACCATATCTACTCGCCTGTTATGAAGCCTGGCGGTGGTCAGCAGCATAGACCTCCACTATCTAAAAATGGTTAGCATTTCAGTTTTCTAGTAGTTCTGTGAACAGTAGACCTGGCCAGCATTTTATTGGAAGGACCTGCATAGGTTAATCATAGGCATCTTCAAAAAGCAGGAGATTTTTAAGTGAGGAGTGTGTAATGAATAGGTTGTTCCAGGAGCGCCACCAATGTAGTAACTTCTAGATTTTTTTCATCAAAAATCCTACTAATACTATAATTGTCAAAGTTTGTAAGTAAACAGGTATGTCTGATACTCCTTCACTCAAAAACTACCGATTGCGATTAAACTTGGTATGCAGCTGGAGATATTTATTAACACATAAGATATTCCTCCGGGATCAGGACATACATGAGTGAAACCGCAGGGTGCAGCTAGATATTTCAATAATAGCCATTACTTAGATTGATTGATTGTATATTTCTTCAATAAATAATGTTATTGTTCATAATCGTTGATCGTAAACTAAATAGTGGTAGTTTTTACGGTTAGAAAGTAAAAGTTTTATGTCTGTTTGATGACAGTTAAATATATTTAATAATTAATAAAAAAATATTGCAGGACGTTATACACAGCGCAATCAAACCCCAAATTAAGCAACAAGTCTTTTACTGTTTATCTTTCGACGTTTTCTCTGCCACCCGCGCGCCGCCTGCCAAGCCTGATACCATATGGTCCATCTGTGGCCTTTGCACTTTCGTATCATGTATATGTATATTATGACGTTACCCAGGTTGCTACCTAGTACGTCCTGTTCAGATTAAAGATCTGTATTATGACGATTGTAATATAAAACATGATAAAAAAAAATAATTGGAAAAAAAACCCCATGAGTTTCTTGTGGTTTCTTCTCATCGGAGGGCGCGTTCCGAAACCTCGGTAAATTAAAATCTCGACGTTTCAAAACGTACGTATGTGTGTATAATATACGTTCTAAATGAATAAAAAAATTTGAGTTTTGTCTCTACTACCTGGGCGCGTGGCGATGCGCCTGGGTCAGCGACCAAGTACGAATGGACGCTACGGACTCTCCTCTGCTACCGTTCTCGCCTCTGCTCTGCCACCCGCCGCCTGCCAAACCTGGCTCGAAGGCGCCTGATACCATATGGTTCATCTGTGTTGGTGCACCATATGGTACCTTTGTTTGCTCGTTCATATAATGTAAATAATGACGTTACCCAAGTTGCTACCTAGTACGTCTCTACTACCTGGGCGCGTGGCGATGCGTCTGGGTCAGTGATCAAGTACCAGTGGATGCAACGGACTCTCCTCTGCTACCGTTCTCGCCTCTGCTCTGCCACCCGCCGCCTCCCAAGCCTGGCTCAAAGGCGCCTGTTGCCATGGCACTGTCGCATATGGTGCATCTGTGGCCTTTGCTAATTCGTATCATGTTTAAGCCTATGTGACATCACTTAGGTTGCTACCTAGTACGTCTCTACTACCTGGGCGCGTGGCGATGCGTCTGGGTCAGCGACCAAGTACCAGTGGATGCTACGGACTCTCCTCTGCTACCGTTCTCGCCTCTGCTATGCCACCCGCCGCCTGCCAAGCCTGGCGCGAAGGCGCCTGTTTCCCTGGTGCTGTCGCATATGGTGCATCTGTGGCCTTTGCTTATTTGTAAGGTAAATTAACATCCTTTTTAAATTAATAACCTAGTTTAATATGCCTATGCGTTACAAAAGCGTGATGGCTTCCGTAGTTTCTTGCAATCTACAGTTTTTTATTACGTGTTTTAATTTATTGCTTTGGTAGTGATATTTTGTAGCTCTCCTTACCGTCCTCCTTACATAAGAGAATAACTGATCCCGAACGGTTGCTCCTCGGAGTGGCCTGACGGTACAGCAGACTCGTCCATTTATACCCAATGTGGTCACGGGCATGGGACCCCAGACGGTAAACCTATTTATAATATTTTATATCGTCAACGACCATGACCACAACGGTCCGCTGTACCGTCAGGCCACTCCGAGGAGCAACCGTCAAGGGTCTGTTTTAGACAGATCGTGGCCCCAAACGCTGGGTGGAGGACAAGCAAACACAGTTCTCTAATACCTACGCATATATGTTATAGCGTCCCCAGCTATGACCAGCAAGGGTATAAAGAGAGGGGCCCTGGGTGGAGGACAGTGGAGTCTAGCAAAAGGATCTCATTTTTACCCTTAAGATACAGACCCCTAAAAAGAAAATTAAACTAAAATAACAAGATTTCGAACCGTCTATCTTCAGTGAAGAGAAACAAAAATGACAGCGGCTCTAATAAACGTTTATTGCTGGTAAATTGGGGATTTATTACGTTATCGCCGCAGAATTTTGTTGTAACTGTCTCGCCGTGGACGACTCGAATACGTAATGGAGCGTCCAGACGGTCCTAGTTGTGTATGAATTTGAGTCTGAAACATCGGTTTACTAAGGAGAAATAGTAAATGGGTATGTGCGTGCCTTGTCGGGCCACACGCAGTAAGACTTATTATGTATGTATTTAAAAACTGAAACCCTTTCCGAAAAAACATAGCCAACTGATATAAGAACCTCCTCCTTTTTTAAAGTCGGTTAAAAAGGGGAAAGTTGAAACCCTCTTCGACAGTCGGGTAATCAGCGTTTTTCAAGCGAGAAAGACAGACTAAATTGTTTTCAAGTAGGTATTACAAAAACAAATAATTGGTCTCTTATGTAAAATCTAAGCAAACTAGATATTTTTAGGTTGCGAAACAAAATAAGTACTAGGTAGATACCTACCTGTTATTTAATCACAAATTACTGCCTATTTCTTATCGAGACCGTCATTTAATGATTGTGAAATAACGAACTAAAAACTAAACAAAATTTACAAAACGAAAATGTATTTATTGGGTTTATTTTGTTTGAGGTTGCAGTATCTACTTACAATTTTTACCTAGTTAACCGAGCGAACGAAGCGTCTCTGCTTCAAGTCTGGCAAAATTTGCTTTCATCTGTCAGTGTGTTTGTATGTTGATATGCTTGTTCTCTTTTACAGTTAACTTTTAAAAACATTTCTTGATTTTTCTTCTGTTTTCGCGATGTTCATGTTGTGTTGAAATTAAAGTCATTTTTCAGTTTAATCGCGTGGTGTTTATTACGTTTAGCATTTCGAGACCTTTACAGCGTTTCGAGACCTTTACAGGTCCTTTTCCATCCTTCATCCTGAAAAAGAAACCTGTATAGGTCTCGAAACGTTGAGCGTTGAAACAATGTTAAAAGTAATAAACACCGTGCGATTAAAAAAACCGATAAATTACTTTAATTTCAACATTTCTTGTACCAAAACTAAATAAATAATAATTTATACTGAAAATAATGATGATTTTAGAAAATAATGTTTATATGGTCAGACGATTTGTTACCTTAGGTTTATATTTGACTGAGTTTGTGTTTTTGTGATCAAGACTATTGTAACATAGTCGAAACATCAAGATCAGATAATAAATAACAAAACTCAATTAAAAACATTAAGTATGTGAACATCGCACAGCGCCATCTACTCGTAGTCCCATGGCAAACTACCTTAGGCCGTATTTTGGTCATATTTTTTGACGAAAAATAACAAATAAAAATGTACATGTAAGTGCAAATCGTATTAAGTTAAAAAAGGTACTTTTATTTTATTGATTACCATTAAGTGTCATCAAGTTTGTGTACTCAATCATAATGAAACGAAAATGACAATAAACTTGAAACTGCCATCAAATTCAAATTGCTAATAAAAAACTTTAATCAAACAAATTGAAGCCTATAAAATAGATCTTCGTTTAAAATTAAGTAGGTCTGTACGTTTTGAATACTAATTATCTACGCCTTCATAAAAACTCGGAGCAAAGACAGTTTGATGTTGCTATTAAATTGTAATCAGGCGTTGTACTAGTTGAAAGCGCAGTCTGTAGTCGAGTTGGGTGTCGCAGTGAATCGATCATTTTCAGATTGGATTCTTTTGAGAACTAGAGTTGCTGTTTAACCCGCGTAAGTCCCGATCCTGAGGGAATATCGGAATAATAAGTGGTCTATGTGTTCAGCTACCTGCATAATAAGTTTCATCGTAATCGGTTCAGTAGTTTTTGCGTAAAGGAACAATATACACTCGTTTACTTATAAACTTTCACGTTATGGTTGTACCTACTATGTAGCCGCAACACATGATCTTCATTAGTTAGCGCGCGGTTCCTTGAATTACAGATGAACTCCATTTATTAATTTTGCACATTTTCTAGGTATTCCATTTCTCTGTAGGTAGTCAAATTGTTCGTATGTTTTTAACCGACTTCAAAAAAGTAGGAGTATATAAGTAGTATATTGTTTGTATGTATGTATGTGAACATGTTGTCGCCGTAGGTACTACATACAGCATATGAAGTCTGAATTCGATCGTTCTTTTTCTTTCTTTTTGAGAAAATAAACCTAAACAATATTTGACTTCTTTGTCCATATATTATCCATATATTTGTGACAATTTTGTTTAAATCTAGAGGTAAAAACCAACTCTGTCTGGCGCAAGTGGGTCCAAAAGGATCATCTTGTTTCTTGCAATAATAAATTAAAGATTAGATTAGATTATTCTTTATTTTACCTAAATAGTGATAAAATACAAGAAAAAAAAAACGTGTGGCACTCGGGGACTGCCGCGGTAAAGGTATTGCATAACATTTTTTATCAACTTTAAATTTTGTTATCGGAAATTATAATTGTTTATTTATTTTGTACTACATTGCTATGGTTACCACGCTCGGCCGAGCTACATGGTAACCATGGCAACATGGTAGGCGGTAGGTTTTTTTCGTTACGAAATTTCTTCATTCAAATCTTAAAGCCCGCGATAAAAGCTATGCAATAGCTTAAAAATAATAAAATAGACAACTAAACCTAAAATACTATGGACAATATTATTTTTCATCAGGCGCTGTTAAAACTGGCCGCACCAGACATGAGCTCAGATGAGTACAGCGAGTGTGTGGAAGACGAATTGATGCCAGAATTTGACATAATCCATGCACTTACTGGAGGGCTCCGTATCACGTACAAAATGAATGGTTAGTCATTAATTTGTCCTAACTACTAACTATAGACTGCACCTGATGCGCTGCAATCGATGACACTACCGTTCTTAAGGGGGTATTCAAAGGGCTTCGGTCCTTATCCAATGTCGGATAGGTTATCTCTGTCTCACTCAGCGCGACTTATAAGGACAGTGACAGGCACAGTCATTTCCATCATCGGTTTCGGGTCGTGGGCTGTGAAAATGGGGTGCCACGCGCAAAGCTGTTTGCAGAGGCGCTGGCATCGGATGATCTTTTTTTTTTTTCGATGATGGTCCTCCACCAATGGAAACGCCGAGTTTTTTTTTATTCTTTCGGTCTCAGACCGATATGGCCAATTTGGCGCCGAAAGTTGTAAAAAACATCTGACGTTTGACAAACGTTTGACAGTAAAGATCATCCGACTACCGACCTCTGCCGGGATAAAAAGTTAGTGTTCTTCCTCATTGCCACTGGCCTCCTAAGGGCGTTTTTATTGCCAGTTATAAGCCGATTTATGTAACCATGCCGCAGTACTGCGTGTTGCCAGGAAGATATTTATTATTGTTGAAATACCTGCTTCCGACGGGAATCAAACCCGCAAAATTCTGCATTGCAGTCGGGTATTTGCCCGCCGCACCGCGGGTCGTCGATAATCTCAATGTAATTTTCTAACAGATGTAGATGAACTCTGGCAACTGATCTCTGCCGAAATTCCTGTGTTCTTCTGGGATGAGGATGACGACACTAACGCCAGCACGATCAAGTCGAAGAGCACGAAGAAACCTGCAGCACGAGACACGACTCTATCCAAGGTATGATTATTTTAAAGGGGTAGCTTAACACTCCTAAAAGTAACATCTTCCAGATTACCTGTTCTTCTGAGATGACAATGACGCTAGCACGATCAGGTCAAAGAGCACAAAGACACCTGCAGCATGAAACGCGGCTCTTTCCTATTTTAAGGAGTAGTGTGAAAATATTAAAAGTAGCTTTAAATTAAAGATTAATGTTATAGAGTGTGATCATTGATGTAGGTAAAGCTCAATGCCATCCTAATAATGCTATGTCCCATACAAATTTGACAAGAGTCTATCAAGGATCTTCAGAGAGATGAGCAGAATCGGTCCTCAGAAAGCAGTAAATTACTTTTTGACTTCTACCAGTAGCATCAGACCTTGTACCACTTAGTTTAGAATTATTGGAGCACCTAAACTGAAACTACCTTCCTATTACAAAACTCCTCAATTGGTAAAGTTTTACAAAGCATAACGTTACCAATTGAGAAAGTCAGCATTTTTCACACACACACCCTGCATGAGTCTTCTAAACTCTATTCCACCAGCGTTCATCATTGGCCACCATCCTCATCGAAGACACAGAGAACTGCCCATGCTACACGCTGCCCGGCGTCACACCGGGACATGAGATGGATCTCCTTGTTTCCATGGCGAGGGATCTGCCTTTGAAGAAACCTTTACCTGAACCTGGTAACGATAACTACATAGTTATGATACATAAATAGGTAAATTAGAATGGAGGTGGCTCGGGATCGCTATTTGTAGCGTCAGCTTAATTATGCCTTTGTTCAGAAGTGGATGGATAAGGGCTGACATGATGATAACTTTTCTCTAGAGGTGGCCTTGTGGAAGTACTACCGCTGGGTGGACTGGGCTCGTCGACATGGCCTGTACGAATCCTACGACTGTCCTAGGACAAGGTTTCTGAAGGTCAATGGCCTGATGAAGATGTCCTATGCTCCTCATTTGTTGGATGTGCAGAGTACTGAATCGGTAAGAATAACCGTCTTTTTTATACATGGCGAACACGGTTGCGAAGGAGAAGGTTGCGGGTTCGATTCCCTTGAGGGACTAGTGTTTATTCTGACGATTCATTGTGATTCCTGTGTCTGATTCTGGAGGATTTCCATATTATTAATGTATTTACATTTTTTTTACCATAAAAATATAATGAAGCCGTTGTCAATATCCATAGTACAAGCATAGTTACAAAGTTTGAGGCTCGATTGCACTGTGTGCAACGTCTTGCATTATTTATTTATTGCCTAATGCTTTATTGCAATAAGAACAATACATTTTGAGAATAGTAGTAATTCTACTAATAGGAAATTTAAAAAAAATAGTAACTTCTACTAACCATTTCAGTTCTCCAAACAAATGTCGCATTGAAATTTCTTAATGTAATGAGATTTTTCATCCAATTTAACGAAGTATTGAGAAATTGTAACATCTTGGACCACTGCCATCGTTGCGGTGGTCTGCTCACTTCGAACTAACATTTATTATTTGATGTTTCATTCCAGATTACACAGACTTTCAGGGATGAAAATGATAAAAACGCACCGGTATGTTGCATATTTTAATGCCCTACGTATAAGATAGTGGAAAAAAACTTAAAACTAAAGTGGTACAATGGGCGTCTTTATCGCCTATGTGTGATAATTTCCAGGCAACCAATAACCTTTTGGACAACAATATTCGAAGGAAATATAATAATATCTTCAAATCGCTCATCATCATTGTTTAAATTTTCTCAATTTTTGTTGTTGTCCCTCTGCCTGACACCATCCCTGGGATCAAGTAATTTACTCGCTACCACACGAGAAGCATTTCAAGTTCGTTCGTCTTCCTCAGATTTCTTTGTCGCCTTTTACTACGCCCACAGGAAGAGTTGAGGTTGCTCTATTTAATGCCAGGGCTACACGGCTACGTGTAATGCTTTTAAAATACTGACAACTGGTATATTTGAGAAAATAAAAATAATGGTATAACCGATCGATACTGTTATTCAGGGGAAGAAAGCTCAACAGAAAGACGATAAAAAACAAGCGGCTATTGCACATCCCTCAGGGAACAATTTGAAAGAAGACATCAGAGATTGGATGCAATTTGAACCAGTTAGTATAAATTTAGAAAACTATATCCTCGATCCTGTACCACAAATTCAATGTGTATCGTGGGTTTTCATGTGGCGTTAACCCTAATTTTTAATGCAAGTAAAGGAGGGTCGTTAATGTGTGCGTTTAACTCACGACTATGACGGTAAAGATTTTTGCTCCAGGATGTTTGTTTTATGAACTTGAGCTTCTGGTATCGATGAAGAAACTAAATGTGAACTCCTCAAAAACCTTCTAGAGACTTTATTTGTAGATCGTTGCCGAAAGTAGAGTAAATCTTACTTTGAAACTTACTGTCTTCAGCCGATGTCTTCAGTGCAAAACAAGCACAATTTCTCTGGTAACGTCACTGTTTTGGCTGTTTCTTTGACTTTTACTATTGGTGAAGAAACTCGACGTCACGTCAGTATGTGCATTTTTTGAAGTTTTTCCTTTTTTTGTCTTTTAGATGTTTCCCTTCATGAGACAGTTAAACATTATCTACTACCCATCAATGTTCCAATTCACGTCGGCAACCAGAAGTGCTCCGACCAGAATCACAAAGTTTCCCGTAAACAAAGCGTTGGACATCGTCGGTTCAAAGTTCGCGCCCTTGTATTTAGAGATTGATGGTCCGGAAGAGAATAAATTAAGGTATATGCATGTAATGGAAGATACACGATCCTGAACGGTATACAGAATTTGTCAGAAACATTTTAAGCAATCTACTATATAAAAATAAGTCGGGTTTTCCTTCCTGACGCTATAACTCCAGAACGCACGAACCGATTTCCACGGTTTTGCATTCGTTGGAAAGGTCTCGGGCTCCGTGAGGTTTATAGCAAAGAAAATTCAGGAAAAATTTAATTATCTATAATTTATAAGGCAAAACAATGTTTGCCGGGTCAGCTAGTATATTATAACTATTGATGAGCCCATTCCCACTCTCGAAAAGCGAAACACGCCGAAAGCGCCGAAACGCGCCGAAATCACGTTTGGGGACACGATCGGTCTATAACTGATCCCTCACGAGTGCTCCTGGAAGTATATATTTCAAAGTATCCGAAACAATGTATACGGCAGTAGGACATCGGCTTACCTACTCCCGCGTTACATAAACAAACTTCCATTGGATGTACGCGATAGTTTAACGCCTAAAAACATGAAATATAAGCACAAAATATAAGCTTCGCAACTGTATTTATATCTATGGCACATCTTATCTATCTTCATAATGTTTATTCACCCAACTACCTACCTTGCATTATACCCACAAAATTAATATTTACGAAATAACTTAACTTTTTTTTTCCGACGTATTTATTTATACTTATTATATTTATTTATTTTTCTCTATTTGTATTCTCCGTATACTTATTTATTAGATAGACGTAGATTATTAGCATTAGTATTTAAACCTCTGTGGTTTTTTTTTATGCTAATTTTAAGTAATCAATGTTATTTAAGTTTTATTCGGTAAATAAAAAAAATGTGGCCTGATGGTACAGCGGACGCCTCCATTTTTACCCAAAGTGGTGATAGTTGGACGCTTTAGCATTATATGCATAGTTTTAGCCGTCCGAGGTCCCATATCTCGCAAGATGATGAGGGGCGATTCCGCCTAAGATAGCTACCACTAGACTAACATCGCTTGCGCTAGATATTTATGTATAAGTTCATAATTGTAATAATTTGGAAATGGTAACCCTCTAAATTAGAAAAACATTGTGAGGAAACCGACCGTCACGTCCTAGGATTCACCACGGGTCGAGAAGGCATAGGACATTTTTGGCAAATGTCTGATGTGTTTTAAAAGCATTATTTTTTAGGATTTCTCTTAGCATGCTGCATCCGAGACTTCTACTAAATAACAATATACCGATACTAGACTACATAGAGCCAGCGTATCTGTTGCTGGAGAAGTTTGAATGGTTCGAAGACAGCGAATTGGCTTTACCAAAGGGTTATATAAAAACTAGAGGATACGACTCTTTGGAACTCGAATTTGGGCCTGGGAGACATTTTTGTCGGTAATCATTATTTTTTAATCAGTTTTTTAGAAATATTATCAAGGTAAACATATCTCTATCAAATAACTTACCGTTGCATAGCAAGACAAGGTAGATGGCGTTTCAATCAAGCCGTAGTCGAAAACTAAACAGAAGAAGACACATAATCATTAATTCACTATGTCACGTGGGTTTCCGTGTAGCGTTGTGGTAGCACACTCACCAAGGAAGCGAGGGCTCGGATTCGAACCCGGTCGCGGAAGGATTTATGATGATGCAAATTTAGATTTTCGCATAAAAAACCTAGACTTCGTTTTTCATAGTAGATTTGATGATTTGCCATGATTTGATACATTTTCCGAAAGAAAAAATGTCAAATACCAAGAAATAGAACGTCAGATGATCATCTGAAAATAAAAAACGTAGGTAGCAAAACTAAGTTGACTTTTTAACTATATATAGATTTTTATCTCTTGCAGTCTCTGGATCCATTCTAGAATGAACTGGCACGTCATGATAATCAGCGAATCAAAAATTCTACTAGGTACCAGAGACACTATTCAAGCGGCTGCAATGCATGAATGTTCATGGGCTAACAGATTCCTTGGTAATATAAATATAGCTTTTATCAACTGGATACGAGGGAACAGATCGAATCCTGTTGTTCAGTCGGTTGACAAGGAGTTTTTCAAGTAAGATTCCTTTAGTTCACTTTCCTATAATCATAAATTATTTATCCACTAAATATTATAGATGTAACTTTTTATTTAGTACTTTGCTTGTTTGGCCTTTTGCGAAAACTCGTCTGAAGATTATATCACTGTTACAAATACGGGCATACATAGTAACTATAAAATCAATATTTCAGTTCATACCAACCAGATCTACCTTGGGACTCTGAGAAAGTAGGCTACGACAAAGCCCTTCTTCACTGGATGTTTAGACAAGCCTTGCAGTCTTTGCTCGCCAAGCGTCTCCAACCACCAGAATTTCAAGCAGTCTGCCCAGTCCTAAGGCATTACTTTTGTGATCCTGACTTCGGTCTTCCTCCGAAGCCGATACCTACGATGTCGGTAAAAGAAATTGTTGAAATGGATCCTTGTGATTGTCTGATGCCGGAAGCTGAGGAATTGGAAGTTAATGAAGAACAGTTGGATGAGCAGGTGTAAATTTTGATACTCACTCCACTGGGCAAGCAATCCGAAGTGGTGCTTGGCCTGTGAATCTTGTCTTTTAGCGTTGCCTTATCCTGCTCTTTCGTATCTTAAGTTTGCTTGCGTACCTTCCCAGTAATACCTTATTCATCCCACCGTCTTTCTAGCAATCGAAATTCTTTTTTAGGACTTAGGGTCATAGCACACTTACACGACTCCGCTCCCACCCGGCAAAAATAATATAATTCAAATATGGGCTTTAAATATTGCTCTTTAGATATATTTTACATTGGCATAATAAATTAGCAGACAGCTCGCTTTCAGCGAGCTTACTGCCGTCAGACTGCTCGGGAGTTGACACCTCGCTGGCCGCACGCTTACTGCTAGCAGTCGCCGCGCGCGTCGTCGCGGAGTGTTGCCAACCGTACGATTTAAATCGTACGGTACGGTAAAGGCGGGTGGACAGCTGGCCGTCTGCTAGCTGTCGCCGCGTAGACTGCGAGCAGTCGTCTTAGTTTAGGGCAGTGTTGGGTGGGAGCGGTGTTGAAGCAGAGTCGTTTAAGTGTGCTATGACCTTTAGTTAGATCCTGTCCCATTTACTCGCGATGGCCTCATCATCAAAGTCAAATTCTCTATGGTCATTCTTTCCGTTAAATTCTAGCCCACTCATGAAGAGAGACCATTAGTAAGTTCTTCAGTGATGGAGAAACTCCTCATACCTCCAGAGCATCCCATTGCCTCTCAAATTTGTGAACTAGCAAGCGAGGAGGTACCTTGTAGAGTGCTGAAGGATGAGAGAGTGAAAGTTATGAAGAAACATGAAGCTGCCATTCGAATACAGTCGCTTTGGCGAGGAACTTGGGCCAGGAAGTGTCTTTTTAAGCGTGTTACATTTACACCTGATGTCACGAAATTAGTGAGTATCGTAGTAGTAAAACCTAAGTATTCATATTAAAGTTTGATATGAAGAGAAAGTCGAATAACTAAGTCTCGTAATGTCACCCGTATGTTACGAGCCTGCGGGGTTTCCGTAAAATCCTTAGATTTCACACTATACAAAGAACACACCCTCCTAAATGCATATTTCTAGGTTTAGTGGTTCAGGCTGTGCATTTATGAAATACAAGATTTAGTCAGTCAATCTTTGATTTTTATACAATTAGATAGATAACGGTTATGGTATAGAAATAGTCAACGTTTTTTATCCGGATTCGGTTAAACCTAATTATAAATGCGAAAGGACGTTTTTTTATGCCAACCCCCTATGTTACTTATTTATTATGTCTACCCCTAAGGAGGAGATCTGCAAAGATTTCGAAACGTAGAGTAAAATGCTAAAAATAATAAAAGCAACTCGATTAAAACCGGAAAATAAGTTTAATTTCCACCTATGTTAAGTCAATATTTAACCTCTAATATTTCTCTTCCAAAAGTCTCACGAACTTGATACAACAGCGTGGTAATTCAACAATATAATTTGCATCTTTTAACGCCGAATTAATCATACAATATCTAAATTAAGTGTTGCCTGAGCAAACAGACTCTCAGTGAGTGCGCAAAGGCTCAAGTAAATGCTTACTAACTTTCCGTATCAGAACTTCGTTGATTTTGCTGAGCAGTGAGCCAAGTTGAAGTTTTAATCAGAATTAGCAATTCTACATTCGCTGGTTTCTGTGGAGTCGTAAGAGCATACGTAGAGCTTAAGTGGTACAGTTTAAATTATTCTAGGTATATTTGATGAGGCAAAAGTTCAGTTCACTTCTCTAGAGTCTTTAATTTAGATTTTTCTGTGGTTTTTGTCTCGGTCGTTTTGAGGTCTTTCCAGATATCTTGTGACGCGAAGTTCAGTCTACCTTTAAGAAAGAAATTTGTTAACACCTCGAAAAGTTGAGGCGTTGAAAACGGAGTGATTTAATAAAAGAAACGGGATTAAAACCGAAAAAAAAAGGTTTATTTTCACTTTTCTCTATACCATTTCATTTTACCATCAACAGAAATAAAAATAAATAAATGAATATTGCACGACGTTACACACAGCGCAATCTAGCCCCAAACGAAATGTTACTAAATAAATGTTACTTAAAGTATAATTAACCGTTGTTTTCATAAGAGACCCGTGTTATCCTATTGGTTAGAATGCCTTCCCTATTTTTTTTAGGAGAAATGCGTCCTTATGCACTATCCCACCGCTCCGTGGGGGTAGCGGCCGGATGTCAGGGGCTCCCTGTGGGCCTAGGATGGTGGGCGGCCACAGGTTTATAAGCCCCGCAAGTTGATATTGCGATGGAACCTTGTCACAATAACAACTGCGTGATGTCATCCGTTGCACAAAAGTTCAGATAGCAATAAATTTGTAATAATAAGTAAATAAGCTAGGTTTATTTGTAGTAGCGAAACGGCTGTTTATGACCATAGGTATATTTCTAAGAAATTTCGGGACCATAAAAGATTAGTTTTGTATGCTGCTTATAAAAAAACAATGATTACACCCATAAGTACATAATAATTATATTGTTGATGTGTAAATATTTCTTAATTAATGTCTGGGTTATGTGGTAAATTATTATAAATTATATTATTTACCTTGCGAACGGTACCGACGGTGCACGTCGACTACGTCACCAAGATGGCCGCCAATCGCAATATCAACTTGCGGGGCTAACCCACTAAAACTCCTCGGTGTCCTTCTCTTCACCATATTCCAGAGAAAGCTAGTCACTGTTTGCACATACAACTACAATCCCCTGGGGTGATAGGTCTTAATGATCCTCTCTCCTAAAATGGGGGTCATTTTCTCCTATAAAAACGCCTGACACGAGTACATGACCTCGTCCAGTCTGTATTTTTTGGTTATGCATTTTCCTAGATTTTTCTTCTGTTTTCGCGATGTTGTATTGAAATTAAATTAGAATGACAAATCACATCTTAGTCTATCCTGAAGAAGAGACCTGGAAAGGTCTCGAAACGTTGAGCGTTGTAACAATGCTAAAAGTAATAAAAACCACGCGATTCAAACCGAATACCCTTAAAAATAATGTGTTTTAGGTTATGGAATACGCTTTTGGAAATTTCGAAGCCCTGTCATCTTTGATGAACGAATTCTTCGGAATGTACCCAACTACAAAGAAGGCTTATTCTATATCGGCGGCTCTTACTGGAGTGTACGGGCTCCAACATTACAGGTAAAACGACAAATACGGGGAAATACTAAATTGGTTTCCTGGAAGAGATTGCCCGTAGGCGATATGGCCGCCCTTTGTAACACTTAAGTTTTCTGTGTATAATTTATGTTTTTGGTACCAAAAATCGTTACCTACTCTATTTATCTGCAGATATGTATTTTTTCGATTTTACAGCGGCGTCTCACCAGTCACCGCCAGGTGCAAATGGATCCCGTACTTCCAAGCCCTGTTCTATTGCCATACTCCTGTCAAAGTTCATTTTGACCTGCAAAGCAGCATCCAAAACAGTACCATTGCAGTCTTCAATAATGATACCAGTGCTCAGATGCCTCAGGCGCATAATGCTCATGTTACTTTTAACTTTGTTCCTAATAGTCATGGGTGAGTAGTCACTATAATATACAGAAAATGTAAAAATGTGTGGACGCATGCTTTGGAGTCTTTAAGTCTATAGTGAATAGGTTTTTTCTAGGCAAGCATAATATAATATGTTATACAATCGACCTCAACGTTGCTTCCCATCAGGTGAGATATGATCAAAAATAGGAAAATTTCACAAATTTTAATTTATTCGATATTTCTTCAGTTACCTAACTAAATTACGTGACGTGGATGCCACGCGAGGCAAACTCATTTTCTATAATATAGGAAGTTTTTCTTTACTTTCGCAACCCATGGAATATGCTTGCTAGAAGTAAAGTCTCAAGCGTATTCTTTGTTCTTTTGACGCGAAAACTGACAAATATCACGTCTATCGGAAAAACGGAACGAGCGAGCATCGCTTCGGGCGTTAGTGCGTATACAGAAAGAAAGCTGGAAACTTATAAGCGCTTACCAGCGCTTGTCAGCGCTGGTCCGTTCTACACAAATGAAGCAGGTTGAGGCAGAATGTCGGACTCATCGGACGATGTTATGACGTCAGCAGCCCAGCGCTGACCAGCGCGTGTTGAAGCTTGTCGGCACCGATCAGTGCTTATCGGCGCGGGTTCATACATTTTCCTGCGCGGGTCACCATCGCTGACAAGCGCTGGTAAGCGCTTGTCAGCGCTTATAAGTTTCCAGCTTTCTTTCTGTATACGGCCTTAGGGTGAAGTCGATCAATGACGATTAAAATGTCAACGGCATAGTTACGAATGGGAGATGGATGGGATTTGAATCCATGATCTGCAAAATCATCAGCCTGCACCTTCAAATATAAAAGTTTTATACAAATAAATTTCTGTTTAAATCTCCAGTTACACAGTTCTTGGACACGGCACGCTAAAACAAGCTGCAGGAACAAACCACGAAGCCCACTGGGCCCTCACAATCCTCTCATCAATCGACGGAGCTCTCCACAGCTGCGACAATGACCCGGAAGGCTGCAAAGAGCAGCCGTTCTTGAGCGCTTACAAGCTGCATATCGATGAGATCTTCCTTCCAAACAGAAGGAATATTCTTGGCGGAGTTCTGATATCTGTGACGAAGCATGAGTCTGTGAGCTTTAGAGCTGCGGCCACTTCGCCTGATGTGAGTTTTTATATAAAACTAGCTGTCCCCGCTGTTTCACCCGCGTAAGTCCCGATTCCGTGGGAATATCGGAAACAAAAGAAACCTTTGTTACTCCTCGATAATGTAGCTTTCTTTTGGTAAAGGAATTTTTGAAATCGGTCCAGTATCGTTTTCGAGTTTATTCATAACAAACATATAGACACACACACCCAATTATAAATCTTTCCTCTTTATAATAGAAATAAAGAAAGGAAATAGAAAGAAAAAAATAGTGTAGATAGTGTAGACTAGCTGTGCCCGCTGTTTCACTCGCGTTAGTCTTGATCCCGCGGGATTTACGGGATCAAATGTATCCTATATCCTTGACCAAGGTCCCACCTATCTCTATACCAAAATTCATCGAAACCGGTTTAGCGGTTTAGGCGTAAAAACGTAATATACAGACAGAAAGACAGACAGAGTTCCTTTCGCATTTATAATATTAGTAAGATGAAGTCGATGAATAAGATAACTAGAACCGCCCTGCGATTTTACTCGCGTAAGTCTTGATGCCGTGGGAATATCGAGATAAAAGTAGCCTATATGGTATTCCAGGTTTCCTGTTATCTATATTTCAAATTTAATCACAATCGGTTTAGCGGCTTTAGCGTGAAGGAGCAACAAATACACTTAAAAACTTTCTCCTTTATAATATTAAAAGGATAGCAGCGTCCTGCGGTTTCACCCGCGTAAATCCCGATCCGAGATTTGTCACAGCAAAAAAATACAAAGTAGGTACAAAGGTACAACAAAAGCAGATTGATAATACCAAATAATTAACCCCCTTACTTATAAACAATGACTAAGTTTATGTAACGTTTGTCTCTGTCTGTTAACTTTGGAACTTCATGTCACAGTAAAAGATAAACGACACATAGTTTTAGCAGCTGTTTCTAAGTAAGGGGATTAATCTCCACAGCTCGAAATAATAGCAACTCTTCGTACTACGTCGGTGTACGGTGAAACAGAAGTGCTAGGCCAATGCGCCGGGAAGGGGGAGATTTATTGGCCGTTTTTGAGACTAGAGCCAATTCCTCAGGATACAATGATGCCGTCAAAGAAACGGTCGACGTCTCAAGCTAATTTGGTCGTAAGAATCTAAAAGTTTTTGTTGTTGTTATTTTTGTTAGTGCCCTCTGAAGTAGTAGGCTCCAGAAAGTAAACAGGCTTACTGCGCAAGTTTAAGGCGACGCGATATCGAATCGCCCTCGATTTAGGGTCAATTCACACGTACCACAACCACACCACAGCCACAACCACACCACAACGACGCCACGTGGTCGGGCGTATATTTTGTATTGAAAATGAATATTACAATTCACACGTACCACATTTTGCCGTTGTTATCGACCACCTGTGTAATACGACCACATCGCAACCACATCGCGACGGCAACGCCACCACACCGGCGGCGGCACCGCGGCCACATCGCCACGACATGACATCATCAACAGCGCGCGCCTATGGTTTGTCAAATATAGCTTGATTTCTGAAGTACTGTATTTATTTTTGGTAAAATGTACCAGGCGTATTGTCATATTTCATCGGCATTTCACATTTTGTCGGTACCACAACGCAACTGCAAAAAGCCGCTGCGACACTATTCACACGTAACCACAGCTTGACCACATTTTGTCGCTGCGACGTGGTGTGGTTGTGGTACGTGTGAATTGACCCTTAAACTGTCACTAAAAATGTCTCTTGAGCTGCTGGTTTAAATAACAATTGACCGCACGCTTACAAATCTATCACTGAAATGAAACTATACAAGTACGCTGGAATTGCTATACCATACAAAATTACATTAGATCTTTGTGCCTATTTTATTTGCGCCATGTTGCGCTGTTGTCGCGCGTTTTCTATTGAAAGTGATGGTGACCGTCTCCGGAACTATTAGTTCGACTGACGGCTAGGCAGAAAATTCAGTGCGAGACCTCCTGTCCATATAATTTAGGTCAGTGAAATCCATGCATCGGCTTCAAGCTAAGTAAGGAGGCGGTTGACTGTCGTAAATCTCGTGCGCAAATCATGCCTTTGCGCGATGCCGCCTTGTCTTGACACCGCACGTCGACATCGCGTTTAGTATTAAGACCAGGTTCTTCTAGCTAGACGTCTCTTCCGAAATATTGATCTTAGTTCTGATTTTAGCTGTAATCAATACATAAATATTTCAGAACGTAGGTATTTCATTTCAGGCAGCAAAAGATTCTTCAATATCAAGTGCTCGATCGTCGAAAACTGGAAAGCCTATAAAACCTCTAAGTGCTAAGAACAAATCAGTGACGCTAATACGAAATGTATGTATACTTTGACCTCTGTGACGCGTCGTGCGAAAGCGCGACTGCAATGCAGGAGGTTACGGGTTCGATTCCCGCCGGGTGCAAGTATTTATGCTTATAGAATAAATATTTGTGTCTGGTCTGGGTGTCCCTCTATGTATAATATGTATGTATTTACAAAAGAAAAATAAATATAAGTATTATATCCGTTGTCTAGTCACCGTAACACAAGCTTAGTCGCTTACCACGGGGCTAGATGGCGCTGTGTGTTGTTCACAGAATTTATTTATTTATTTACTTTGTCTCAAATTTTTAGATGAAAGAAAGAAAGAAAGAAAAAACGTTTATTCAGACAGGCACACAACTTACACAATAAACACAATTAGTAGGTACACAACAATAAATTGACAATAACATAAAAGATAACAAATAACTTAGCTTGTTTTTAGCTTAGCACCTAGTAACTTAGCTTTCATAAAAATAGGTTTAAATACGAACGTAGGTAGGTAATTTATCGATGATAAATGAAGACAATAATAGTAGGAATTCACTTAAAACTTCGTTTTTCAGCTGGGCAAGGGAGATAACAAGCCGGCCCCTGTGGAGCCGAAACAATATTCAATTGAGTAAGAACTCCAAAAAAAGTTATTTTTATACAACTTTTATAAGTTTTAATTGAACATTTTATGACAGTATTTTTTGTGGGTGCTATAAAAGTTTTTTCAGAATTGAATTACATATGAGAGTACGGTTGAATATCTTAAGGTGGATCCAGACATCGCGAGGCGAATGGTTCGCCTCGTATACCTCTGGCTGTGTTGACGTGTGTGCTCGCAGTAAGCATTGGCATCATACGATCGTTGCGAACGCCGTCTCAGTGCGAAGTGCGAGCCGTGCGCTCCGTGTGGACGGACGGGTGTTTTTCTATTGTTCTGCTGACGAACCCTGTGCATGGTTGTTTGCGTGCTCAGCTTCAGCATCTGTCGTGTGACACGAATGCATAAATGTAATTCCGCATTCTTCAGGTTGAGGCATGCGTGACGAACCATTTGTGACGCACGCCTCACGATGTCTGGTTTCGCCCTAAAACACAGTGCCAGCTAGGGTACGGGTCAGCCTGTCAAGTAGTTCATCATTATCATCATCATCCGAGCGATGTTCCCGGTTGCATTCCGAAGTGCTAGGTTTGGGGCTAGATTGCGCTGTGTTTTACACAGCGCAGGTTTTGCAACCGGAGTCTATATCAATTTGCACGATGTTTTTTACGGGTTTCCTAAAAATGGCTTGTTTCACATTTTTTTGGTTAACCAGGGTAACGGCTCCGTCTGGATGGCCTCTAACCCTGGAGCAGTGGAGGAAAGTTGACGAAATCCGAAATACTCCGGAGAAAATTGCCGAAACACCGGCTAAGAAACCTGCAAGAGTATAGTTTATTTTTATTTAAGTATTTATTAAGGAACACCAAGAGCACGTTACACACTAATAGCCTTATTAATAAACGTGAAGTAAGGTCGGAGTAGTGAGAATATGCTTTGTCTTTTTCCGTGACAAGAACTTTTAAAGTTGCCAAAAACTGGTAAAATTACTCCGAACTTAGGTACTCCACGTTTATTAATAAGGCTATAATGATATGTGATTACAAAAGTATAATTGTAAAACGAATTGAGTGTATGGCAATTATAGGTCCTAATATTCAATTATTATAAAAACAGACAGACAGACGGACAAGATCTTATAGGTAAGGGTGCCTTTTGAGGTAATTACGAAACTATTCTATAAACAACCAGTATCGAATATTTCTTATGTTTATTGAAATGCATCATCATCATAAATCTTGTCACGGGAGTATTTCTGATAATACATTTCTCCTTTAAAATATTTCTAGCCAGTATCTGCAAAAGAAAAGGACAAAGATAAAGACAAGGACAAGCCTATTCCAGTAGTGGTATACGTACCACAACCTGACGATGCTTACATCGAGTTAGAATGCTCTTTGGCAACCGGTGGAGGAGCGTATGCCAGACGAGATGACCTGAGGGATATTGAGTTCGCAGTGGCAAGGAAATCTTGGGATGCTAAGGAACCTGGGAGGAACTTGAGAGGAGCCCAAATTAGGTAAGTAAATGAATGAATTGCAAGCTCTTTTACCGGCAACCGGTGGTGTAGCTTATGCCAGATGATATGACCTGAGGGATATTGAGTTCGCAGTGGCAAGGAAATCATGAGATGCTAAGGAACCTGGGAGGAATTTGAGAGGAGCCCAAATAAGGTAAGTAAATGAATGAATTGCAAGCTCTTTTACCGGCAACCGTTGGTGTAGCTTATGCAAGGTGATATGACCTGAGGGACATTGAGTTCGCAGTGGCAAGGAAATCATGGGATGCTAAGGAACCTGGGAGGAATTTTAGAGGAGTCCAAATAAGGTAGTTAAATGAATTAAACACCAGCTCCTCCTCATTAGCTTATCCCAGATGATATGACTTGAGGGATATTGAGTTCGCAGTGCCAAGGAAATCATAGGATGCTAAGGAACCTGGGAGGAATTGGAGAGGGGCCCAAATAAGGTAGGTAATTTAAATGATTTAAGTAAAATAAATGAATGAATGCGTGAACATACGAATAAATGAATCTCCATGCTTCGGAAGGCACGTTAAACAGTTGGTCCCGGTTGTTATCTCTGATAGAAGTCGTTAGGTCAAGTTAGAGACCTTAGGGCGACCTGAAAACTTTAACACTAGGTGACCCACATCATTATACTAAAAGAAGATGCCCAATATGAAACAAAACCGAAATGTCCGAAGTTTAAGTTGATCGGCCTTATCACCTATCTAGAGCAATATATTAAAGGTAAACGCTTTTTACCTTTACTCGAGCTAACATGACTTCAATATTTTTCAGGAAAGATTTCCGTACTGAATATTTGGAAGCCATACCAGTTCCAACTTCCATTATCACTATTTTAGAAGAGGTTGGTAGTTTGCCTACATCATTGAATAAATAATAATAATGCCCTATTCATCTATTTTTTTAGATGATTTATACAGCGCAAGAAACTTTTAATCCATGCTATTTATGGCGCTGTAGTGCCAGGGTCATTGTTAGATGGAGTGGGCTTACCCAGCACCTATTCCACCTTCCCAGACTAGTCAGCCATATCCTAGTGGAAAGAACAGGTCAATACGTCTGGAGCTAACTAAGCCGTGGGTTTCCTCACGATGTTTTACTTCACCGTAAGAGCTATGTTAATAACGCACATAACTTTTTCTTAAAGAAAAAGACATCGGTGCGTGGTCGGCCAGGATTCGAACGCATGACCTTCAGAATGTAAGTCGTGGTATCTACCACTAGACCAACACCGCTCAATTATTGAGTAGTCAGTTAATAATACCTGCAGGCCGGGCCTAAAAGTTAGAAACTACGGTATCCCCTGCCCGTCGTTAAAGGCGACCAAAGCAGTTTCTTGGTGAGCGGCTTTGGCCGCTGCCTGTTACCACCTACCTGCATAAAGGCCGAATACAGAAACGCCACATCAAATTTGAAGGGTATTTAAATATTTGAGCAGGTTCTAAAGGACCTATTAAGTCTCTGGCATCGGCGGCGGCAGACATCTTGATTTTTTTCGATCTCTTGTCGCACGATCAAACCTAGATATTTCGATAGACTTAAATAAATAGAAAACATTCTATCACATGATGTCCTAAAGTAGAACGTTTCGGAGATAAATTCTAATAAAATTTTGATCTCGATATTCCCACGGGATCGGGACTTACGCGGGTGAAACCGCGGGAATCTGCTAGTTGTTTATAAATAAGGAGGTTAATCAATAATTGAAATTTGGTTTTGTCTCTTATATTGCTTTGCTCTGTTTTATTTTTTTAAATAATAAATCAAATGCTTTTGTTTAGGACCTTTATAATGAAGAATTTGGAGAAGAACAAGAGAAAAGTGAGTAAATCATATTAAATAGTAGATCACTAAATCCCATGACCACTGCAAAAACACACCCATGAGTTTCTTATGTCTTCTTCTCATTGAAGGTTGCGTTCTGAAGACACACAAGATTACCCACGATTCAAAATGATCTGTGAATATCTTATTGAATAAACAAATTTTAAGTTTGAGTTAATAATCGCCTGCGTTGGTCATTATTTTAATAGGTGACAGGTAATGTGTGTGGCAAAAACATTTTCGTATTTCGGAAGGCATGCTAAGCAGTAACAACGGGACCCCGGACGACTAAAACGTATTAATTATTTATGTTATAGCGTCCCCGACTATGATCACTTTAGGTATGCAGAAAGCGGTCAACTGTACCGTCAGGGCACTCTGAGAAGCAACCGTCAGGAATATGTTTTAGACAGATCGAGTCCCCAAAAGATAGTTCGGTTCTTTAAAAGGAGGGGTTAAGCAGTAACAGTTGGTGTCCGGTTGTTATCTCTGATAGCAGTTGTTGGGTCAAGTTAGAGGCCTTACGGCGACTTGACAACTCTTACTAGGTGAGCCACACCACTACACGAAAAGAAGAAGCAAATTAGCATTTGTCGTCATCGTCATTCTTTTATCCCGTACCCTATCGTCGATGGGTGGTAACAAAGCCAAGATTTTTTTTTAATTATTTTTCCAGAAGAGATCGCCGCCGTTCAACAACAGGTTACCCCGGTTACTGAAAGTGGTTGTAAGTACTTATCTGCTATTGTTCCTTGCGATAGAGGGGTCCCCTCCGTCTGGCGTATTAAGGGGACAGTCTACCTACTCTTTTCTCCATACAAACTTTACAAACGTAGTCGACTGTTTCCTCCCTGGATAATGGTATTATTAAATGAAAAAACCAAAACGCCCCTACGTTTTGGTTTTTTCATTTAATAATTAGAATAAAATTGAAAAATGAAAAACATCAAAACGTAGGAGCATGGTCATGGCAGATATAGGTATAGGCATAAACATATTTGGTCTAATGTGTATCCAGGGAGGAAACAGTCGACTACGTTTGTATGGAGAAAGAGTAGGTAGACTGTCCCCTTAAATCTCAATGATCAATATCGACGTTTTAGGGTTCCTTACCCAGGGTAAAAAGAGGACGATTTTCTAAGACTCTATTTATTTATTTATTTATTTATTTATTAAGCAAACACTTTCAGACTTACAGCATTAAACACCAAAACGTCTGAAAGCCATTATCCTTACAAATTATTATTACAAAACATAAATTATACCTATCTCTAAGAATTATAATTATAAATTTAACTAAAACTAGGTAGGCAAATGAATCAGCTGTCATCAAAATGGAGATAGTTCTCAAATAATATTTGTGCCATGACTCAACCAATCCATGGACAAATTAACAAACAGCGGCTGAGCCATGCAAAAAACATCAACCTCAGACCTGTCTGTAATCATTTGATTTATCAGTGTAAGTGCATGAGAGGTGGGAGCGTACCGCGTCGTCAATGTGCGTGCATCTACCCGCGCAAACAAATTATGCATCCGATTCGGCCGTGTGTTACGCAGATAGCTATTTGGAACGTATAGTGAACACTGAGATAATGCGCTAGGGTTATCTATCTTGCCGTTTAATATAAGGTAGTAGTGCAACAAGAGTGCAAGTTTTCGTCTCAAATCTAACGTATCCAAACCTATCATACCTGAGACAAAAAGTGAGGGGTATAAGTATGGATAGTAGCCGTACATTTTTTTATATAAAAAACGGGCAAATTTCTTTTGTACCCGCTCGATCATAGTTCTGTACTTGTCTTCGTGCGGATCCCAAACTAAGGAATTAAATTCAAGTTTGCTTCGAACGAAAGCGTAGTACAGCAGAAGAATGGCGTTTCTATTATGAAATCTGCCTGATTGCCACATCACAAAACCCAATGCTTTAAATGATTTTTTACACATTTCTGTAATGTGGTGGTTAAAAGTTAATTTGATGTCCAAAAACAGTCCAAGATCTCTTATTACATAAACACGTTCAAGTGGCGCTCCGGATATGTGATACGTATATTCAAAAGGACTAAACGACCGAGTGAAGGACATAGTTTTGCATTTCGAGGTGTTGAATTCGAGACGATTTTCTTGGCTCCATTTTGCGACACTATCAATATCGCGCTGAAGCGCTACGCAGTCCGAAATTGTATTCACACCGAAGAAGATTTTCAAGTCGTCGGCAAACAAGAGACACCCAGCCGTATCAACAGCATTTGGGAGGTCATTGATCATAATAATGAACTGCGTCGGACCGAGGGTACTACCCTGAGTTACCCCGGAAGTCGTCTGATAAGGTTCAGATTGATATTCTCCGAACTGAACATACTGCGAACGATTCGAAAAATAGCTTTTGAACAATTGTACCAATTTAGGGGAAAAACCTATGGCTGAAAATTTACCAAGAAGAACATTTACATCTACACGATCAAAAGCTTTTTTGTAATCAAAATATGCAACATCTACTTGCTTGCAACGGTCCAGTTTAGCGGTTGCATAGTCGACAAATTGTACAAGATTAGTCGTTGTAGACTTTCCTGCCCTGAATCCGTGCTGACAATCACTCAATAGTGGTTTAATCTGACTACAAATAAATCTATCAAGATTGATTCAAGAACCTTGCCAAATCCCGATAACACAGCTATTGGTCTGTAGTTTTCAACCTGTGACTTAGAGCCATCTTTGGGTATAGGTGTTACTCTTGACATCTTCCACATGTCGGGGTACGTATTCTTTTTTAGCACTAAATTAAATATATGTAGAAGCGGAGCTACAAATATTTTAACGCAATCTTTAATTATGAACGACGGTATCCCATCCGGGCCCACCGAAGAGGTAGCCTTTAATCCTTTGACTGCCTTACATATATCGGTTTCACTAATATTATCAAGCATAATAGTAGGCGGGCTGAATTGATTTTCGCTAGGACTAACGTTTACCTGCGACTCATTTAAAAATACTGATTTAAAATGTGTAGCAAAGGCATCTGCTACATCTGCAAGTGGTACCTCTGAGCCTTGATATTGAAATTGCTCACAAGACTGTAACGATGCCCGCTGCTCCCTAATAAACGTCCAGAAGCTTTTTGGATCAGTACATATGTTATTTTCAGTCCTACTAATATAATCCTTATAACAAAAATCGATAAGTTGTTTGGCTCGACTCCTGTAAAACTTAAACATCTCCCAATTATAAAGTTTACCTAATTCTCTGTATTTTTTTAAGTTAAAATACTTCTGATTTAGCAAATTAATTATTTCGGATGTATACCAAACGGGATATTGATTTTTTAGGTATGGACTACGTTTTTTAGGGGGAACATAGGAGTCAAGACAAGTGTGCAGTTTTTTGTAAAATAGACTAGTCGCGTCATTTACATCACTGCACTCCACCACCTCGATCCAGTCAATATCTGCCAAGGAAGCATATAATGACAAGAAGTCAGCTTTACGAAAGTTCCATGCGGGGTACGCCGATGGAGGGGGGAGTGGAGGTCTGCGCTCGAGTACTCTGCTACGCTGCGGGGGCCGCGGTACCTTCACACACACGCTCAAAGGTGGATGATAAGCGTCTATGGGAACTACAGGGTCAATATCTCCGAACACACTCACACACTCGCCACCTAATGTACTCAACACTAAATCCAATATATTACCTTGTCCATTTTGATTCTTTATTGTGTTGAACTGGGTCAACTTACAATAAGTTAACAAATAATTAAATTGCAACAGCACATTGTCGCTGCAAGAGTTCAAATTAAAGTCGCCGACAATAACTACGTCCAGTTTACGGTGCTTATCAACAACATTCTCTAATAATTGAAACGTGTCCAAGTATTTATAATCCTTCGAATTAGGCGTCACATAAACAACACAAAAAAGTATTTTCTTATATTTTAAAGTAATAATAGCCATAACTACCTCAACATGCGGATAATCACCTTCTATATTAGTTATCTGCTGTACTTTGAAGTGACCGCGAGCAGCCAACAATACACCCCCGTGTCCCGCGTCACCAAACCGGTCCTTGCGCAAAACTACGTAGCCGGGAGGAAATATTGCGCTGTCGCTTACATTGTCAAGTAGAAAGGTCTCGGTAAACGCAAACAGATCAGCTGATTCATTTAAAATACCTTTTTTACATATATCTAATTTTGTACGTAAACCCCTAACATTTTGATACATGAGAGAAAACGTCTTATATTTTGGCTTATTCCTCTTTGTCATTCTTCGATTTTCGAAATCCACCGCGCCATGGTTTTATGTGAACATCCTGCGCCCAGTGTTCAGCAGATAGGTAGATATCTCTGTTTTTAGCTGGCACAGTTAGTTTGAAGGAAGCATAGTCACCGCGCGGGTTTAATGCTTCAACACGGCAGATGTCATCGGGGCTGATACTTTGGAGATGTTTCGTGACTTGATCTACAGTAGTGCCGATCTTTACAAAATACAGGTGTAGATAGGACTTTCGTTCGGCAGCACACAGTGAAGTTGGCTCCGGTTTAGCCGTACCGCGAATTATATTCACAGGTGGCCGCCGGCTACGTGGATTCCTATTATTAGTTGTAGCCTCGCTGCCAGAGTCATCATCAGCTGGAACCGCTAATTGATGTGATATCACCGGTGCAGAGGGGGTAGGTGGTGCACTCCGCGATTGCTCAGACGCACCGGAGACTCCCGCAGTTACCGTTAGAGGTGAGAGAGTGATCGGCCTCTCACTCACTCTCGCCTTAGCTTTCGCGACCGTTGCCGAAGTTGCCGCGATCCTTGCCGATTCCGCCCGCACTCGAGCAGCGCGCATTGGTCGCTCAGCTGTCGTCTTGAGTGGTTTACCCTCCGTAATACCAATATTACTAATAGACTCCCGTTTCTTACCGTTGTCCAATAGTATTTTAAGCATGTTATTCTGCTCCATAACTAGCTTTTCCAAGGATGTAATCTTGTTCTGTAGTACTATCACAGTGTCGGTAAGTTCACGAACAGCACTTTCCACATTTTTGGCAGACATTTCTAATATTTATAATTAAAAACTCGTAGCGGAACAAAAAAACAATGTAAACACACCGGAGGTAGACTGTCCATCTGTCTGGCTAGACAGTTACAACGAATACTAAACCTAAAATATTTAAATGAGGCTCCTATACAACATACGTGTTTTTTATGATAAATAATGATAATGGTACAAAAGCCTTAGTGCGCGAGTCCGACTCGCACTTAGGTGGGTTTTTTTTTCATGAAAATAATTAATTACGTTTTATTTTGTATTGATTAACCATATTTGATATTTTAGTGCTGGAGATTGAGAGCGAAGAGGAAGCGAAATATCTGGCGATGCCTGAACAACTTAAGGATAAATTCATGCCGCTCTATTTCCTACCTTTCTGTATGAAGGACAAAAACGAAGAAGAAAGGTATATCATAGGTGTTTCTGTTTTCTATGTATCAAATGTCTAGCTATGGCGCCTATGGGGCTAGATTGCGTTGTGTGTAATATCGTGCAATATTTACATTTATAGTCGATTCGGATGAAACTCTTGGTATAGCTGAAAGCCTGGAATAACACATAGGCTTTTTATCCAGATATTTAATCTAACTCAATATTTAATGTATTTTTTTCCACAAGTGTGTTGAAAAATGTCTTATGATACACATTAATAATATGTTTACCGTCCAGCTTTTTTTTAAATGATCACTATCATCATTCGAGCGATGTCTTGTGATAATGGTACGGAACTCTTTGTGCGCGAGTCCGACTCGCACTTGCCAGGTCTTTAATTGCCTTCGGTCTAATTGGCGCCATAATTTTTATTGGGTTGTCATCTAAATATAGACTGTGATAAAAAAACTAGAACGCGGTTTACAAATAGATAGACAAGGAAATAATACATAATTATTATTAAGGAAAATATAGCAGAAATACAATGAATAATAAACTTTAGCCAACATTAAAATTAGATAATATTTTGTGTATGTATATTAAAACCGCGGGGAACAGCTAGTAGGTATGTAATTATTTATATAATATTCCTTTGTCTAATACCCAATAGTAAAAGTCTATAGTTGCCTAATTTGGGGCTAGATGGCGTTGTGAGCAACTTCTTCTTCCACTCTTATCCGACTCGGAGGTTGAACATCATTAGAGCAATTTTTATTTTAGAGACTGCAGCTCTAAAAAGTATGGTTGTACTGCAGCCGAACCAAGCTCTTAGGTTCTTCAGCCAAGAGTGGCGTCTCTGGCCAACACTTTTTTCCAGCGATCTTTCCATGGATGATGAGCTAGAGTAACTTGTACCTACTTGTCATTTCTCAAAGAATCTAAGGTGAAGCCACCATTTTTTGTCCCACAGCGTCATAGTAACAAGCGATATGGCTGAAGCGGCCAAGTGTGACCGCCATGCCCGCATCGAAGCCGCGATCGAGAGGATGAATGAACTCCAGACGTATAACGAGGTATCGGTCCTGGCCAGGCAGAGGCAGAGGTGCCAACTTATGGAGAAGCTCTTTGTTGGTAAGTTCCAAGACCGAGTTGGCCGGCTTTCCCGTCTTTTGGAGGAGCTCATTGGCATGGCTGTATCTGCCGGTCGCGCGGGTTAAGCAACGCTTGGCGTGGTCATTATACTTGGATGGGTGACCGATTATTTGTGTGGCAAAAATCATGTACCTCCGTACTTCGGAAGGCACGTTAAGCAGTTGGTCTCGGTTGTTATCTCAGTAAGCAGTCGTAAGGTCAAGTTGGGAGCCTCAGGGTGACCTGAAAACTCTTAACTGCACCAGATGAGCCACACCACTATACGAAAAGAAGAAAAAGTGTCAAAACCCAGGGTTAAGCACTAACTTAGGCTGGCAAAAGTGCAGGGCTTATTAAATAACATTCCTCGATTATGTTAAGCCACAAATGGCTCTAGCGTTACCCACTAACAGTCATTATTGGATCATTTGTGGTTAAAATGAGGCCTTAATGTGCGTTTACTGCTGGAAGTTTTTGGCTCCATACACTCTAAAACTGTCCTCCTACTGATTGATGGAGGATATTCTGTTTTTGTTTTATGATTTTGGTATCAAATAACAAAGCGTAGTTTTTCTTGGTTTGAGTTATTTATTGAGTTAGATAAAAAAAATATGCACTTACTCACAAAGCCCTCTTACATAAAAACGATAACGAAGTTTATGTAACGTTGGTCTTTTACTGTAACATGAAGTTTCAAAGTTAACAGACAGGGACAAAAGTCACATAAACATAGTCATCGTATATAAGTAAGGGGGACAGTGGCTCTAATAACTGCCAACTTTACACACTTGTATCATAATAAACCTACTATAAAAATATTTTAAAAAGCAGTATTTGCTTACTAGCTGCGCCCCGCAGTTTCCCCTGCGTCAGTTCCGATTCCGCTGAAATATTGAGATAAAAGTCACCACAGCTGAAGATTTGGATTAACACTTCATATAATTAGCTATGTGCATACCAAGTTTCACTGCAATCGATTCAGTAGTTTTTGCGTGAAGGAGTAACAAACATTCGCCTTTTTTCTACTATTAAAGATTTTGCTTTTTCTAGACGCTCAATGGCCCGACGAGCTCATAGAGGTTCTAGAAGAGAGAGATGAAGCTGTAGCACGCGAGGCTCTCGCCAGACAACTGTCGGCTGTTAAGAAGAAACAGGATCTTAAAGATCATCAGCAAAAGAAAGACGAAATAAGGAAGAAAAAGTAAGAGTAGATATAAGAGATGAGAGAAGATGAGGGAGGTAAGAAGTTTGAAGGAGTAAGAAGGTAAAAAGAAGAAAGAAGAAGCTACAAATTGGAATTAGAAGAATATTAATTTGTAAGAAGAATTTTGTTTTAAGTTTCTTTTGAATTACAATAACTTGTAAATTTAATGAATTATTAAAACATCGGGTACCTACCTACCTAACGAATTCGTGTTTTTTTTTTTTAATTTAAACTAGCTGTGTCCTATGGTTTCACTCGCGTACGTCTCTTTCTCATCCGATGCCTACATCATATAAAGAAGACACACTCCAAATTTCTACTCTCTAGTATCAGCGTTTTAGTCTGCGTGTTGATCCATCAATCAGTTACTTCGATCATATATAAACTATAGATACACGGTCCCATACAAAATCGAAATCAAAAATCGGCACTACTTCAACGCTTACTTATACGGACATAGTACAGAGTACAGTTTAATGTAAACCTTAATCACTGGGCAATAAGGTTGTAAAACACTAATGCACGACTGACAGCGAAACAAGGCATATCGGCTGAAGTATGCCTTGTTTTGACGGCTTCATTTCTAGAGCGGCGACCGTGCATCTATAGTTTATATATGATCGAAGATCAGTTAGGACAAAGCCTTTTTAGATAGAGGTTACGTTAACTGATTTTCTGCAAGAAAGCTATTAAAAAAAGTGTCCATGCACTAAGTGAAAAATTTTCGAGCTCTTCTGTAGGTAGGTACTTCAGAATTCCTGTTGTTATCCCCGGTAGCAGTTAGATAAAGTTAGAGGCCTTAGGGTGACCTGAACAACTCTAACACTAGGGGAGCCACAATACAGCCACAGCACTCAAACTAAAAAAATCCCCTAGAAATTTTAAATTTAGATGCTGCTCAATTATTCAAGTACCTCTCAAATTTTCAGTGGTGTTTCCGGCTGTAAGAGGAGTTACTTTGGAGTTGCTAGGAGTTATTAAGGTGGTATTACATTTCCTAGAACATTAATAAAACTATTTGAACACTGGAGCATCATAGTAGAATATAAAATCCAATATCTCTAGTGATCCGTACAGATTTTCCGCAATAGAAGATTTGCATAGATTCTGCACAGAAGTGACACTAAACACAAAACACAGCTACCTTTTGGCGGAATGAACTGCATTAGATTTTAAAGATCACCAGTAAACAAAACCATCAAAAAATAAATAAAAAATAGTTTCAAAGCTTAGCTAGTTTTTCAAACGAGTGAATATAAGTAGGTGGCAGTTTTTGCGATGGATGGATGAAAGGCTAGTTCAATTATGCGCAGTTAAGCGTAATCAGCGTAACTTACTTAGTTTAGTCGGTATTGGACGTTAGGTTTCACGATTAGTAAATGAGTCCACTGGATTGGCCTGGTCAACCTAGCAGATCACTCGTTGTGCATTGTGCAAAAGACGTAATACGAAGTGAACAGCTCGAAAATTTGCATTTTGTATAATGCTCCATTCAAGTACTAACGTTAGATAAATAAGTTATTTTTTTAGATGTAACGAATTTTAAACATTTCACAGCAAAATAATAACAGTGAAAGAAAAATCTTGAGGATACCGACAACCATCCGAAGCCATGAGACATTCGCCAATTCGGAGTAGGTCGCTGAAGCGTCTTACTGCCTTAGCCACCTTACCTAAGAAGGGGCTCTACAATGGGACAAATTAGCAGCCTAACATTATAATTTGTAGCAATATTCAGCAGCATAAATCACACTACATGTTTCTAAAAATGATAGGTAATGAAAGCAGGCAGTGTCAATTTCCGACGCAATATTTCATCTTAGCGCGATCACTGAACCAATACCGAGAATTATTGCAGCACTTACTCGGTTGCAGACGATCGTAGTTCGTACCTACCTACATCGTATTGGTCGTCCTGCGTTTTATTACTCTTTGAGAGATTCGGCCATTTTGAATTAAGCATTTTCTTTACACGATAGGAAAGAAACTTCGCAAACGATTTACTTTGTTCGACGAATCTAGCTAATGAGACAGATAGGCGGTGAACGTTATTGATCGGAGATAAGGTATAAAATTCGATGAATGTCAGTGTCGTGGGATTAAATTCAGAATTTCAGTTCGTGCTTCATTCATAAAAATAAAATTGCAATAATATTGCAGAACTTTGCACACAGCGCTATCTGGGCTCAAACTAAGCAGACTACCGTACCAAAACGTAACTTAAGTAACTTAAATAACGCTTAAGTAACGCTTAAGTAACGCTTAAGTAACTTAAGTAACGCTTAAGTAGTTTACTTTAGTTTACATTATAGACCGATTACTTGGGTAATCGGAGTACCTATATATTGGGTAAATTTTTTTTTTACAGTAAACCTTGGGTAATCTGACTAATAGTACCATCTCGATACTTTAATATTATATGTTAACAATGTATGAAAAACATAATCAAAACTAGTACATACTATTGACATGATCATGCATACATGACAGATAAAGATGAATGAATGAATGAATAAAAGTTTATTTTCAGAACATAATCACACCACTGAATTCCATAAATGAATCACACACATATTATGCCATACAAACACATGACATGACCACACACATAGATGACATTGCCATATAAAAATCTATAAAATATGTAGACCTAGACAGTACTAAGTCCATAACCTAGACCTAATAGATAGGTATTAGGTAGGTACCTATCTTATCAAACTATCTCCATTTTAAAGACGTGACTTTAAAGAAGGTCGCTTAAAATCAAAAAGTCAATTTTAATAACATTCAAGACAAAGCCGACAGTTTGTTATAAAATTAAAATTAAACTGAAAATCTCTTGTAGGTCTATTCCATATTATTCACCTGCAAATTACCCAGGTGATTATAATGGAAAAGAAATTAAGTATAAGCGAGCGGTGTTAGTCTAGTGGTAGATACCGCGACTTTCATTCCGAAGGTCGAGGTTTCGAATCCAGGCTGACCGCGCACCAATGTCTTTTTCTTTATGAAAAATTTAAGTGTGCTATTAACATCGCTCTTACGGTGAAGGAAAACATCGTGAGGAAACCAACATGTCCTAGGATAAACCACGGTCCGAAGGCATGAGATATTCGCCAATGTGGGGTAGGCTCCCGTGGCGTCTTAAGCCCTCTAAGAAATCACGTACAATGGCCCAATTGTGAGGCTAAGTGCAGAAAAGGCTCAGCGAAACTAGCTAACTAAGTATAAGCAACAGACGCTAGCTTTCTGTTAAGCTAGTCTCTGTGTCTCACTGCTGGACAACCCTCCAGCAAAAGAAATATATCACACGTATACGTATATCATACAGCGTCCCGCGCTTACCCAGCTTACGGTATTAGAGCGGGGGCCGCTGTATCGTCAGATGCTTAGCAGAGCGCCCGCCGTCTGGAATAAATTATAAGCTGGGGTCCCACGGCCCGTTATATCACAGGCCAGGCCAAGCCACGCCACATTTGCCGAGGCCTGTGCTACTGATTTTCGTATCGCGCAACGACAGGGTTTATCGGACGCTACAGTTCCCACGGCCTGTCTGTCTAGTCTGACGCGATCTGGGTTGATAAAACACATGCCGTGGGACCCCAGCTATAGACAGATCGTGTCCCCAAACTCTAGTATTCGGTTATTTTAAAGGTAAGCTACCTCGTGCTCTGATGATACCCGGATGCTCCTGGGAGTGTCCTGACGGTACACTCCACTTATGCTAAATGTTAGTCATAATTGGGGACGCTATAATAAATGTAGATCAGTTGTTTCAGGGGTTGTTGTCCAAGTGATACCTGATTGCCATTGCTGAACAAAAGCCTTACTTTTTTCATCCATACATTTCCAATTTCTATAATCTCCAGCTATATTGGCTGTATTGAAAATAGTGCGAGCATTTAAACGCTCTGTCACCCTTCGTTAGGAGAAAAGAATACCTACTCTATCTTTATACCGACGTGATCGACTGTTTACTCCCTGGATAAAGATAGTGGAGCAAACTATGTTAATGCCATAAAACCTATATATTATTATGTACTATGCCTATGTGGACCATCATCATCATATCATATTAGCCTGAATTGTCCCACTGCTGGGCAAAGGCCTCCCTCCAACTCTTCCATTCAGGTCTGTTTTGGGCTATGGTTCGCCACTCAGGCTTAAATTTGTCGACCTCGTCACGCCATCTCCGCTTTGGTCTTCCAAGCCCATATGGACCATGCACTACGTTTAGGGATTTGTTTTACCATATTCTGTTTTTATGTCGCATTGTTTTTATTATAAAGCATTTTATCAATTTTTAAATACTGCCTTACGTTGGGAGGCCTTTTCAGACCTCTTGCTCACTGGGTCTTGGGTAGACTAGATTAAATATTATGTTGTCTCAGGTGATTAAAATGGAATATACTTCTTTGTCGCCTCCATTAAATGTTTAGTTCTGGCGTGAAAGATAATCGTTAGATTATGAGGAAAGTTTTAGACAGACCCTTAAAGTAAAGTGATGAGATTTAAATTTAATTCGGGTGGTCAATATAACATGAATTCGCGTGGTCTAGCTTTATGTATGTCTGTGCCCTGACCGAACTGTAAGGGTGACAAAAAATGGTAATGACGCAGTTCCCACGACACTGTGAACTCGCCGACACAGCTGGAACAAGGGAAGCTCTCGTAAATATAGTATGCAAAAATATTCTAATCCACAAAGATTTGAAATTGAGTAAAATGCAATTTTGTATCTAATTTCTGTTCCGAGCTGCAAGTAAGTGGATAAATAGTGGTCCAATTTACTTCTCAGTCATTAAACAGGGCAATACATCCCTTGCGCCTATACTATACCTACCTACCTACCATTTCCGAGTGTTTCGAGACCTCACCCTCAATAAAATGAAACTGAAAGGGGCAAGTATAGGCTAAGTGGTCACGTAGGGTCGTAAACAGTAACGCTCTCATTTCGAGAAAAACGTCAATATATTGGTTGGTACCTTTGTGTACTTGGAACACGTTTACTTGGTTATTCATATTCTATTTTTAAGTGCTTAAGCCTTCACTGTATTTTGTTAGAAATATTTTAAGAAAGAATACTTCTGCAAAAACACAACGCACGATGGACATGCCTAAGTTGTAATAGATGAAGCAACACTTGCGAAAATGCAGCGTATGAGTCACCGACGCTGCGCTGGTAGACTAAAGGTCATAGCTCATTAGAGCCACCCGACACCAACTCCGCACCGCCTCGCCTCGTGGGCTTAGTATTCTTTATATTATGAACTTGTATGGGTATACGCTCACTACATCAACTCCGTAGCATCACCGCATCGCCTCAGTCGCATGCCCTCCACGTGCGGACGGCGGGTGGACCACTCGGTGAAAACATGCTGCTCGCACGCTTGCCTTGCGTTGAATGCGCGCTGCCCGCGAGTGGTTCACGTGAGGACGGTAGGTTGTAAAATTCGACATTATGAAGCACACGTGTAGACGTAGTGCCAATTGTTATAACCAGGGGTCGGAATAGGTAGAGTCATTTTATGTACTTGCATCATGATAGCATAACATGGATATGCCTTGTTTTCAAGAAATATGGAAATCATTTCGGAATTCCGGAATTGTATCAAATACATAAAATATGATTAAAAAACAAAGTTTACATCGTCTACAATGACAGAAAAAACCGGTTAAGTACGAATTGGGTTCACGAGGGTTCAATTCACACTTTTACGTAGGTGATTTCGAACTTGACATGTGATATTTAAGTTTTCTGTTAAGTTTAATGTAGGTACAATGCATAATACAAAATATAGGGACGCCCTTTATTTTTTTTAACCGACCAAAAAAAACGAGGACGATAAATTAATTTTATGTGAATTACTTTTCTAAAATGAAATGAGCACAAGTAAAACACAGACGTTTATTGTTTACAATACTTCATAATTTTCAAGTTTCAATCACATTTATGTTAAACAATTTTTAGGTAGGTATATCTGTAAGGCAAAAATTGACAGTGCCGCGCACTGTGTGGGTGCGTAAATCCACTATCCACTAGATTGAAAATATGTACGAGGGAAATAAGCACTTCAAATCTTGAAGAGATCTCCATCTTGCCCTTTTCCGAAATTGTTTGGGAATCGACACAGTAGGTACACAAGTCTTTAATGACCATTCTAACCACTTAAATATATAAAGAAACTTATATGTAGCTATAAACCGAAATTAATTTTGACTACTTTTTATAAAGATGTTTCCACGGATATCTTGATAAAAAGTATACTCGGATCGCAGTATACACAGATCGCACTAGGTGTATATGATTTAAGTGCGGAGCGCAGTTAATGGCACTCAATCTTCATCGTCATCTGTTACAATTTCAGCATTGTAGGCTGTACAATTAAAATAAATAACCATCAGTTTTTCCATATTTTCTATTTTTAATGAATAATATCCATTTGTAGGTCGAAAATGATCTTTCCACGTTAGTAGACGTAAGTGGTGCATATTTAAATTACATTATTTGTTCATTAGCTTCATTTTTAGGGTTCCGTACCTAAAGGTAAAAACGGGACCCTATTACTGAGACTTCGCTGTCTGTCTGTTTTTCAATTTTTTCGCTATACTCACGAATTAGGTCCAAATCTGGGTTGCGTTCCATAACGTATTCGATTTTATTTTATTTACGTTATCTGGCTAGTTATTGTTAATATTATTAAATATTAAACGTTTATTTCAAGTCATAAGAGTTGAGAAAATAAATCATGTTACGTAGCAATTTTGTCGGGATTTTTTTAAATTCCGGAATACCGCTGCGGCGGCATGTCTTTATTAACATACAGGTTTTAGATCATAAAACCGGAAGCAATCGACCTACTCTGATAAAATTCCGAAAGATTGTAATAAAATTTTGGTATTCCGAAAGCATGTCCATGTTAACATCTACAATCATGTAAATTTGAGGTCAGTAACCCTATTTGACTCTACCTATTCCGACCCCTGGTTATAACAGACTACACGAAAATTCCTGGACAGTCGTAGACCACGCGGCGTCCACCAGCGGCCAGCGCGGGGTCCACTGGTTGACGATGCGAGGTCCACTGGTTGACCGCGCGACGTTTATTAGTGATAACACGGTGTCCACCCGTGGACCACCTGTCGACAACGAGTGGACGCCGTGCGACGAGGCGGTGCCGGGTGGGTGCCGGGGGGCTCTAATGAGCTATGACCTTAATTGGTCAAGTCGTGCTCCCGAATTTAGTAAGATGCGGGTTCGAATCCAGCCCTGCCTCAATCGTGCGTTGTGTTTTTGCAGAAGTATTGTTTCTTTAAAATATTTATTGGTTATTCATAATCATAATCATTCATTTATTTATTTGTGATACACAGGTTTGTAAAGATGACAATATAAAATTACATAATGTGTTCGCTGTAAGTCTGCCATAAGACGTACAAATTTGCTATAAGCATAAATTATAACATTCGACGTAGTTTAGCTATAAGAGCTTAGCCCTTTTTAAGGGTGTTTATTCCATTCTCTTTCTCCATACAAACGTAGTTTACGTTTTCCTCCCTGGATAAAGACATTAGAGCAAATATGTTTATGCCATAAAACTTATATCTGGCATGACTATTCATTTTCCGAATTATTTTTTTCATTTTTTATTTTTTTTATTTTTTATTATTATTTTAATTAGAAAAAAAATGGTTCGTACATTGACAAGACATGACAGATATAGGTTTTATGGCATAAACATATTTGCTCTAATGTCTTTATCCAGGGAGGAAAACGTAAACTACGTTTGTATGGAGAAAGAGAATGGAATTTGTTTCTGTCTGTCAACTTTGAAAGTTCTTGTTACGAAAAAAGGCAAAGCATGTTATCACTACGCCGACCTTGCTCCGCGTTTGTTAATAAGGCTATGAAAGTCAAAATGTGTAATTTATCGATTTAAAAGGTTATGTCATTTTTGCTAAATTAATTTAAATCATACTTAATCGAACCCACAGCATCCACAACACAGGATTGTAAGTGGTACCTGTGATGTACACTACTTGACCTAACGAATGCTGTTAGAGATAACAACCGGGACTAATTGCCTAACATGCCTTCCGAACACACTTTTTATTAGCTGTACATAGGTAAAGCTAATAAAAAGTGAGACCCATGTTTCTAATAACAACGATATTTTTCGAACTAAGGAAGGGCACGTGAAAATATTTCTCCCACACGCATTATCAGCCCCATACCGCTAAGCTAAGCCACCAGCTTGTCCTCACGCCAAGAAAACGTGGTCGCACTATAAAATGTCGTTCAGTATATACGCTGAATTTTATTAGATAAGTTTAACTGAGCCTTTATAGTCGAAGAGTTGAAATACGTCGACTTACATAATAAAATAGAGAAGTGTATTTGAATTTTGTTTATAGGAGTAGTTGGAACCATTTTCTACTAATTTTATGTGGTAGAGCTCTGCGGATTAACAGTTATGTGATTATTTGAAGAAACGCTTTCCAAAAATTTGCACTTGATAGGGAACGAACCTGCAACCTTAACATTCCGTGTTATGCGCTAGCCAATTGCGCCACAAGTGCCCGTTCTGCCGTGATGGAATTATGGACTGCATGTCCCTTTCGGTTGAGGCTTTATAGATTTCCTTCTCTCATCCAAGCGATGTTCCCGGTTACATCCCTCTCGGGAGCCCGGGGTTCGCTAAACCCCAAATTAATTTGGGGTCGGTGCAGTGGGTAAGTCATCATTGACCATATTATAACTTCTGCAAATAGGTTTGGCAATATTTTTACGGTTGCTAGTCTCCCTCAGATCCCTTAGTCGCCTTTTACGACACCCACGGGAAGCCCTATTCTATGCCGGAGCTACACGGCTGAGGATTTCTAAATATGTGGTTGTAACTTTGTAACGAGATTTATTTTAACGAGACTCGCACACGAGGGGTTCCGTACCACTATCACAATTGGGTACCCTAAAATGAAAACTGGACCTATCAATTTGTGAACGCAACCCGAACGTTACAATGTATTTAACCTTTGGCGCCAGTCTTTCTCCAGCCTCACTAGATGACGCCAGTAGTCAAAATACATGGCGGTATCCTTGCGTTTTTCTGTTCCTGAATCATGTTTGTTGCATGGGAGCCCCTCTTAAATATTTGTTTTTAGTATTTGTTGTTGTAGCGGCTACCGAAATACATCTTCCGTGAAACCGTCTAGCTATGACGGTTTATGAGATACAGCCTGGTGACAGATAGACGGACGGACGGACGGACAGACGGACAGACAGCGAAGTCTCAGTAATAGGGTCCCGTTTTTACCCTTTGGGTACGAAACCCTAAAAAGCACCAAGTGCAACAGGCAAGCATTGAATGAACAACCGAACGAGATGAAATATTTTTCGATAATTCATCCTATAACAGGGTAAAATGGGGGTTACATTTTATAAGAAAACGCTGACATTATCGTTTGTAGATGACGTTACTGGTAAAATTAGATCCCGCTGACGTTACGTTTTAGAAAGTTGATGTATTACTAGCTTATTTTTTTACAATTTTACGTCAATGCTCTATAAATGGCGTTACTGGCCAACTTAGATCGCGCTGACGTTGTGTTTTAAAAAGGTGTAATTTTACGACGGTCGACGCTGAACAAATTTTTCTTACATAAGTCTTGATTCCCCAGGCTTACCACAACATGACTTGCTTCTTAAAGTAGGTACACCAATATGAATAATTCTGCTGCGTAACCTTTATTATCCTAATATTATTATATATTAATTAAAGATTAATTAATAGATATAGATATTTATATTTTACTAGCTGACCCGGCAAACGTTGTTTTGCCTTATAAATTATAGATAGTAGCCGATTTTCAGACCTACTGAATACGTATACAAAATCTCATAAAAATCGGTCAAGCCGTTTCGGAGGAGTACGGTAACTAACACTGTGACATGGAAATTTTATATATTAGATTTTATAGGATAAGTAGTGAACGGAAACCTTACCTACCGCTGTGCAAAAAACCACACTTAAACGAACGACCAGCGAAGCATTGATGCTGCGGTGATGCTGATATTGCCAGATATCTGTACTTCGATGGGCGACCGTTCCAACACGGACGTAGTCGCGGGCACAGCTAGTACCTTATTATAATAAATCTGTGATTTTTTCGGTCCGGATCTTTGTGTTTTTTTAGACAATATCGGAGCCTGACGCTATACATACTTAATGCAACAATAAAATAAAAAGTGTTTCATAATAACAGCGTTTTCTAATTTAATACAATAAAATAAAAACCCACTTTTTAAATTAAGCTCTTAATGAGTGTTATATTATTATGACAGGGACAATACCCTAAGCTACAGGAGTTAGTAATTATTGTCGTTATGGTTATCAGTGGGAATTTTCGGAGGTCCATTTTTCCCCTTCTTTTTCCCTTTCGGTTTTTTTGTTGTCGTCGGGTTCGGTGTCGTCGTCGTCACCGGTTCCGGTTCAGGCGCGGCCGTCGTTTTCGGCTTCGGAGTTGGCGTCGTCGTCGTCGCCTGCGTCGTCGTCGTCTGCATCGTCGTCGGCTTGAGTGATGTCACCACCGGCTTTGGGTCTGGCTTAGTCGTTGTCGGTTTGGACGTAGCCGTCTCCGGCTTCGTCGTCGGTGGCTGTGTCGTCGTTGTCGCCTGTATCGTCGTCGTCGCCTGTGTCGTCGTCGTCTGCATCGTTGTCGTTGCCTGCGTTGGCGTCGTCGCCTGGGTCGATGTCGCCACTTGGGTCGGCGTCACCGCCTGGGTCGATGTCACCACTTGGGTCGATGTCACCACTTGGGTCGGCGTCACCGCCTGGGTCGATGTCACCGCCTGGGTCGTTGCTTGGGTCGGCGTCACACCCTGCGTCGGCGTCGCCGCCGGCTTTGGAGTCGTCTCTGGTGGTGGATGAGTTGAAAAATATTTATGCAACAAAGCCACCTTAAGGCCTTGAGGCCTTGTCACAGGCTTTGGACGCTGAGTAGATTGACCTAAAATAACCTTGACGATGCTGAAAGGCACCCAGTGGCCAGGCATGTGCGATTCCACTGGATTGGCGATAAAGATCATAGGATCTTTTTTTGGATCTGGCCATTCTACCCTCTTTGATAATACTGCGACGACTGTCACGATGAATATTATAGGAATTTTGAAGACCATTACTGAAAATAAAATAAAAAGAATCATTGCAATCCGAAAACAAAATACGGAACCATAAAAAGTCTGAAATTAAAAAACCAAGTATGAGTCTTATTTAGTTAAATAGGTACTCACCTTTAATAAAATTGTTTATAAAACAACAGTATTTTTCATATAGTAGCCTGAATATGTTACTTTCTTCGATACTATATATTTTTTATTGTACTTCGATACTCCTCAAGCTTTGTGGACAATATACTCAAGTTGTGAAGTTTTTGATTAATTTTCTGATTGTAATTTATCTTGAGCTAATGGAGCGTAGCATTGGCCATTTCAATCAGATTAATTGGATTATACTGATTATGATATTAATTGACTGTATTCAAATCGTTTTATATCGAACTAGCAGAGTCTCGCGGTTTCACCCGCGTAATTCCCAATCCCGGGGGATGATCCAACACTGTTTTTTAATAAATAAATCACTCACAAGGCCTTTGCGTTGATCCATCAGTCTAGTCAGTCAGGATAAAGCTGTTTAAAGGTAACAATCAGAATCCCGCGTTTCAGTCGCGTAAGTCCCGATCCTGTGGAATATCGGGACCAAAAGTAACAGAGGCTAGCATAGCATACTCCTTGATAATGAAGCTTCCTATTGATGAAAGATTTTTGAAATCGGTTCAGTAGTTTCAGAGATTACCCGGAAAATCTATACATACCTACATTATATGTTTCAGATTCAGATCATTACTTCAGATCAGGACTTACGCTGCTAAATGTTCAATAAATCGGTAAGAAATACGGTCTAGGCCTTAGATTAAAACAAAAAAACTAAAGATACGGTACGTAGTCTCGGAAAATAAGACGACAAAACTGCGTCTAGCTGACGCACTAGCCTCAGTCGTATGTCAAACCGTTGCCGCGTGAGCACGTGCTGTCACGCTGCCATTATTTTTTTGACATCCATAAGAACACCTTTTTGCTTATTTGCTTATTTGTCTGAATCATTCTTAAAGACAAATGTTTTAAAATACAATAATTTTATGAAAATGCATGTAGGTGTTTCTAGATCATTTTTCGAATACGCAATGTTAGAATATACCGTATCTACCAATTTTGTTTTCATCTAAGGTCTAGGCTCCGAACTTGGAACCTACAGCTATTAGCAGCCGCCCATCAAAGTCTACTTAGTAGCTGTCTCAAGACTGCTTGCTTTGTAAACTACTAAGTACTTACTTACTTCAATCACTATTTACTTACCTATCTTAGTACTGGGGGGAGAAAATAGACTGTGGTTGGAGGAAAAATACCTTTAATATTGACGATGGCAAATTTCGGTGTTAGGTAATACTCCTTTATTTTCAAAAGTAAGTAGGTACTTACCTAAAACTGCATTTCGCCCATTGCATTTCAAAACCCACACGATGAGGAGAAGCTACAAAAAATATTTGTACTAGGTACCTCCATCCATCCATTACAGCCTTTCATGTCCAATCTTGGACGTAGGCCATCTTCATCCTCTTTCACTCCTGACGGTCTCGACATTCAACCTCGTCTTGCATGTCTTATTATGATGTCGTCCTTCCAACTCATAGGTACCACAGGGTCTCATAGGGACTAGGTACCTACCTAACCTACCTTAAAACCCCTCGGCGTAATTAATATGTATATTGTATACCTACTCCTGAGTGGGTTTACATGCAAAGGCAATACTTTATGGCTGCCACCAACCCTCCTAGGGACCAAGCAGTTTATCCGCCACCGAGTGGGCAGAATTTAAGGTTTGCTAGTGTCCCTCAGATCCCTTAGTCGCCTTTTACGGCACCCACGGGCAGAGATCGGGTTACCCTATTCTATGCCGGGGTTACACAGCAAAACATGTGCCTGATTCGTGAATACTAAAACTGCAAACCTTACCACCATACTACAATGGAACTCCAGAACAAAGGCAACGAGTGTGTAGGCTGGTTACTATATTCAATACACGTACCAAAGAGATTTAGAAGTAATTCAATTGTATAAAGAGATAACATAGGTATAATATGCGTCAAGTAAATAACACTTTATTTATTTATTTACCAATATTAGTAAATAAGAATAAAAAATAAAAAAATTATACACATTATTGATATTTGTAGTGAAAACATCCATGTAAGTTTAAAATCGTATACTATCTTTATATATTAAATTCAATATCCTGACTGACTTATGTATCAACGCAGAGCTTAAGAGGGTGGGTACTGTTACCATTTCCATACAAACATAATACCAAAATAGAATTATGAAAAATTTAGTTTTCTACCCTAATATCGGTATTATTCGGATTAAGATTTTATTTTTATATAAACGCTGGAAAAATGAAAAAAATGTTTCTCCGTTTTATTTTATTTCGAATGAATATTTTGGAAAACCTTGTGATGGGCCTTATAAAAATAAAATCTTAATCCGAATAATATCGATATTAAGGTAGACAACTAAATTTTTCATAATTTTATTGTGTTTGTAAGGAAATGGTAACAGTATTCACGTTCTTAAGCCGCTGCTCCTATAGAGACATGAAATTTGGAGTATGTGTTCTTTGTGGTGTACAGGTATCCAATCTACTAAGAAAGGAAATAATAGCGATCGCGACTTTCCACAGCTTTCTATGTACTATCAGCGGTTTAGGGTGTGACTACGAGTAACAAATAGAAATGGAGATCTAACTCTCATAGTAAACCCGGTAAAAATGTGTTCCAAAGTCAACCATCGCGCAGACATTCCGCGCACTGGATTGTATTATTGATGACATGACTGACAATAAGTACGGACATAGTGGATAGTGTTAAACAGTGGGGGATCAGTCATTTAATGTGAACTTAATAGTTGGGTTTTAACTTCGTCTAGGAAAATATTAATTTAAAAAATCTGAGGGTGTTCATGGAAACAGAAAACATCTTTATTGTTCTCGTCGGTGCTGGAAACAATATCCAAAACATTAAAAGTGACAACCCTTTTGCGTAGGATATATTTTCTTCAACTAGGCTTAGTTTCCATACTGCTCCTTATTTGTACTGTGGTTTGGCTATCAAGTCGTCAATTTTCAAAAGTCTGCAATATCCGTGGAACATGTTTTGAAACAAATGCGAGTTCCATATATATTCTGAGTTCGTTGAGGTGTGATCCTTTCGTCAACCAGTCAGGACAAAGCCTTTTATAGACATAGGTCTATGTATGTATTAAAAATAAAAGAATAAAGTATATATTCTATATCAGTCGTCTAGTACCAATAGTACCTACAAGCCTATAGGTACTTTATTTCAGAATCTTATATCAAAAATGTAAACAAACAACTGTCAATACAACAGGCGTGGACTTGCGTAGTCTAGTTGGTATAGACCTTGGGGTACTGACCCAAAGACGCGAGTTCAAGCCTCGCCGCAAGTGAAAATTTTTGTATGCTATTTTTCCTTGAAAATAAATTTTCTAAAAAAAATAGCCTTGAACTACATACAAAAATTAAAAGAAATTTAACTGTCAATATTTAAGGAAATACTAAATATAGAGCTGTCACTTTCAAATAAATGTACGAGTTTTAACATTTTTGATGTAAGATACTGAGATAGGGTAGGTACGTATAGTTAGTACGGGGCTAGATTTCTTTATGTGCAATATCATGCAATAAATATACTTACATTTATTTATATTTTAATCTATTTATACTTTAAAATACGAATATTTTTTTAATTTTTTCATACTTTAAAATACAGATGCAGATGTTTCCTCTATTTCCATATAGACATTAAACGTCTGAGACTGTATTCAGTACGAATGAGTACCCACCACCGATCGCGTATAGACTCTACGCTTTGTATAGAATGTTCCAAGTACTTATAGGTACCTACTTGTAATATCTATAGCTATTGACGGCCTCTGTGGCGTGTCGGGTGAAGGCCCGATTGCAATGCAGAAGGTTGCTGGTTCGATTCGTGTGTGTTATGATGATTCGAAAAGTGTTTATGCTAAAAATAAACATTTGTTTCTGGTCTAAGTTATTTCTATGTAACATTATTGTAGTGTATGTTTTCTTTGTGATGTAATTTATTTGGTGTGTACAATAAATAATTTATTAATATAACATCGTGAGGAAACCAACATGTCCTAGGACTCACCACGCCCACGGTCCGAAGACATGGGATATTCAGTGTTTTCTAAGTATCATATGTATGTATTTACAAAAAAAAAAGTATAATATGTAGTATATCCGTTGTCTAGTACCCATAGTACAAGCCTAGTGCTTAGTTTGGGGCTAGATTGCGCTGTGTGTAACGTCCTGCAATATATATATATTTATATATATTCATTCATTATCATCATTTTTCTATGTTCTTATCATTCATTATTCATTACGTAGTACCTACCTATTATTTACAATGGAAAACTATAATAATTATGTAGTTTATCCGTTGTCTAGTGCCCATAGTACAAGCCTAGATTGTTTGGCGTAATCTAGGCTTGACTATGAGTATTAGACAACGGATATACTACATATTTAACTTGTTTTAGGGAAATCTAGCCCCAATCTAAGCAAATTTGCGGCTAGATTGCGCTGTGTATAACGTCGTGCAATATTTATTTATTTTTAGCTATAACTGTTGCTGTTGTAGTAAAACCTCGTTCCCACCGCGAGCCAAATCATTAATGTGTCAGTTTAACATCCAAAGATCGTTTTCATAGCGGCGAAAGAGTCGTATAACGAAAATTTCTGTTTACTTCATTATAATTTTGTAAACATTTTTTGCTGTGTAGCCCTGACTTAGAATAGGGTTACCCCATCTCTTCCCGTGGTGGGTGTCGTGTGATCTGAAGGAGATCAGCAAACTTAAGTTCTTACCGCACAGTGGCGGCTAAACTGCTTTGTTCCTAGGAAGGTTGGTGTCAGGCAGACAGCCGGCGTTAAAAATATGGCCAAATCTATTTGCGGAAGGTAGTATCGTCAATGATGCGATGACTTACCTACTGCGCCGATCGCAAATTACCACGACACGCAGCCTACCACGACCGTGTGGTCAACCACATGAGACGTCTCTTTCTGTTTGTAAAGTCCGCTATGACAACCCTGCGCATTACTGCGCAACAGTCGTTCTGACAGTGATTGTTGTTCTGTGACATGGGTCTAAGTCTAAACAATACAAACGGCGAACGCTGCATGTCACTCACTTAGAACCGTCTCATATTACGTATTGATTTGTAGTTTTAACCGACTTCAAGAAAGGAGGTTCTCAATTCGACCCGTAGGTATATTGTTTGTATCAATGTGTGTAGGTATACCTACTCCGATATGAAGTCCGATTTCGATCATTCTTTTTAACCGACTTCAAAAAGGGAGGAAGTTCTCAATTCGACCCGTATATTGTTTGTATGTAGGTATGTATGTGGATATGTTCACGCCGTAATCCGGCATATGAAGTCCGATTTTGATAATTCTTTTTGTATTTGTAAGATGAGAGTCCCGAGTTGGTCTTATGAAATCTTAGTGATCATCTGATGAGTATCTTCGAAATGATGAGCAGAATAGCATCCCAGAATAGTAATAGGTACCTACTATACAATCTACATCTACACTAATATTATAATGAGGAAAGATTTGTATTTTTGTGTGTGAGTGTGTGTGATGTATGTTTGTAATGAATCAACTCAAAAACTACTGTTCTGATTTTAAAATTCATTCACCATTAGAGAGCTATGTCACCCTGAGAAACATATTCTACTTTTGATCCCTACATTTCCACGGAATCGGGACTTACGCGGGTGGAACCGTGGGATGCTGCTAGAAGGTAGGATAAATATAACAGGATCTATATAAGTATAGAATGTAGGTTCCAATGCGACATATTTGATTCAGTACGCTACCTCCTATCATCGAATAATAGTATAGGATTGGGCACGTTTCCATTGTATGTCAAAATTTATTGTAGATTTTTCTTCTGTTTTCGCGTTGTTAAATAGAAAATAAACTTATTACACCACGAGATTAAAACCGAAAAATGAGTTTAAAAAGTGTGTTTATTTCTTGAGAAGGTGGGTACTATTACCATTTCCATACAAACATAATATCAAAATAGAATTATGAAAAATTTAGTTTTATACCTTAATATCGGTATTATTCGGATAAAGATTTTATTTTTATATAAAATGAACGAAGTGTATCTCCTTTTTATTTCATTTCGAATGAATATTTTGAAAAACCTTGTAGTGGGGCCCTGTAAAAATAAAATCTTAATCCGAATAATACCGATAGGTATTAGGGTAGAAAACTAACATTTTCATTATTCTATTTTGGTATTATGTTTGTATGGAAATGGTAACAGTACCCACCTTCTTAAGTAGTAAAGTCTATCACTTACGGCCGAATACAGAAACGCAACTTAAATTTTGAGTTCTACTTAAGCAACTAAGCTCCTATCAAATTCAAAAATCTTTATTTTATTTTGTTGTGATAACGGGCACGTTCCCAAACACAGGTAACTCAGTCAGTATTGAACAGTAGATGCATGGCAAACACCGATGGAGGTGTTCGGGTGTGTGAGTACTTTTGATGTGTAGGTGTATGCCAGCCAGCCCTTGTCTATGCGTGGTCAGCTGTATGCTGGACTGAAGCAGTTTTACAGTAAGGATTTATTTAAATATTAATAAATAACTATTGTATGACGTTACACACAGCCCCAAACTAAGCACTAGGTTGTACTATGGGAACTAGACAACGGATTTACTACTTTTTTTTTGTAAATTCATACATATGATAAAAACACCCAGACCAGAAACAAATAGGTACTTATTTACACTTTCTGCGTAGCAGTCGGGCCTCGCCGTGTCACGCCGTGGCATCTATAAAATGCTTTGTTCTGAGTGACTGACTGATCAACGCACAGTCTAAACCGCTGATAGTAGAGAGCTGAAATTCGGAAAGTGTGTTCATTATATTTTGTAGACAGGTTTTCGATAATAAAGGGTTTTTGACAATTTTCACGCGATTGGGATGAACGTGCGAAACCGAGGGACACAGCTAGTATACCTATATACCCGTTTTCGAGATTTTGGACAAAATTAACAGTCTTAGCTTGAGCACAGAATACATAAATAGTACAAGTAGCTTGAGTCAGATTCAGATTCTTCTTTGTGGCTTATTGCTAGCAGTCTAGAGCAATTTGGCCAAGCTTGAAGTCGATGCATCGATTGTAAATGTGCGGTCAACTGTCATTTTCAACCAGCAGCTGAAAATAGACGCCGAATTCAATGACAGGGAGGCTACCGCGGTTGTATCGTTGACAGCAACTCGATGCCGACGCGGTAGTTTGACATCTCTGACAGCGGAGTTTTCAATTTTAAAACCGCGCATCCATGGCCGTCAGCCGTCGATTTGAAGATTTTCTGTCAAAATCTTCAATTCAATTCAATTCTGTCTGTGTTGCATTCATTCACATTCAATTTTGCTTCGGCATCATATCGAGTAATCGACGCGTCGATTTGAAATTTTCGCGCTTCGAAATTCGCCTGTCAACTGTCAAATGAATCCGATGCCGATGCCGATGCCGACGGAACAACCGCGGTAGCCTTCCAGTTCAAATCGACGACTTGAACTTGCGCGGTAGTCCTACAGTTTCGTCATAGGTACTGTCCGTCTGTCTGTCCGTGGACTATTACTAGTATATTGTAGTATTGTTAGAATTTTAATATTACCTACAAAACCCAATTGGCGCGGATAAACTACAAACGTAGTAAAACGAGATAAAAAACCCATTATATTTCTCAATTATGCGCAATGTGCGCAATGCGCATGCGTTTTCAAATAAACCATTCACGCGTTTAAGAAAAACACGTTAACATGAAAGTTATAATAAAATTTTACTTCACATGTGATTGAAGTTTGAATATTACGTTAAAACCTTTGTAAGTATATCCTTTATTTTTGAAAAGTATTAGCAGTCTTCGTCCTTCTAGACGAGCGTATTACATCTTGGACCATATCACCAACCAACCATACTTACCATCTATCATACTTACCATCTGGTGAGATATAAGTCAAACAATTATCTAAAAATAACATTTCTTAAGTTACTACATATGCAAATCTTAACACATAAGTCGGTCGCTAAAGCGATTCACCTCCAAGATATCGTCATTTGTCATGCAACCCCTCAGCGAGCACCACAGCCACACCGTTCTCTCCACCAGATGCACCCGTATAGATTAGCTTGTAGCCATTCCCAATGAGCCGGGATCTGCTGCCTTTCCATCGAGTCTCCTGTAGGAACGCCACGGCCACCTTCCGCCTGGAAAGTACGTCGGCTAGCTCCCTCGCGCGTCCGGTTAGCGTGCCAATGTTCCACGTTGCGAAGCGGAGTTTCTTCTTGTATGTCGGTGTTCGCGTCTTTGGCACGTGACACAGTAGGCCTCATCCACTTACCACAGACTCCTGTGCTCCACAAGCTTTATGCGCGCGCCGTTATACACCCTGTCCATGTGGCAAACTTCAATTAAATGACCATTATTATTAAAATATAACCGAATTTATGGAACCGACTGCCCTCTGAAACCAACAAAAAGACATTGGCGCACCAATGTCTTTTTCTTGGTCGGCCGGGCGATAGCAACCCTCTGAATGAAAGTCCACGTATCTACCACTAGACCAACACCGCTCTTTCTACTAAATTTCCATAGAGATTTAAATAATTAAACTCTAGTAAAATGTATGTTATTGCATGATACATTCGCTGTCAATTAGAGCGAGTTGGACACGGTAGTGAACTCGTGGATTCCTATTATAGTGCGGCAAGCTCCGAAGATCGCCCGCTTTGCTTTCTAAATACCACGGTACGAATTAATAATTACCCTTTAACCTAATTAGTAATTAACCCTTTGGAAAAATAGAGTCTGTGTTTAAAGATTTTTCTTCTGTTTTCGCGATGTTGTATGATGCGTTGTAACAATGCTAAAAGTAATAAACACCACGCGATTCAAACCGAAAAATGTCTTTAATTTCTGTGTTTATGTTTTTTCTGAAGTTCGCGCGAAAATGTTAAGATAGGTTAGGTTAAGAATCGCGTTTTGAAGATCGTTTCAAAAAGTTTTTAGTGTCCGTTGGATTTGTGGTTAAGAGTTTTTTTGACTTTGTATTTGTCAAGAGTGTTTGGTTAAAGTGTTTAAACTACTTATAAGAAATTAAACTTATGTGTCGGTTTTAATCGCGTGGTTAGTACAAGATCGTGAAAACAGAAGTAATTTCCATTCTACTGATAAAAAATGGTACCTACCTATTTGTTGAACAAAATCGAAGCCAACCAAATTGAAAAGCCTTTGAAGTTTAATTTCTTTTTACAAGATTGTGACGTTTTGATTCGGTGGTGTTACATTTTATTAGACATATGAAATGAGTGAATTGAAAAAGTTTTTTTGTACTCTCAATGATCGAGTTGTGATTTGTGTTTGCGACAATTTATTTAGATTTGTCGATAATTTTATTTTGTTTTATTTTATTTATTCAGTACACAAGAAAAAATACATTACAAAACAGATATTATACAATTATATACTAAGGTGAGTCTAACCCTGCAAGAGTTTTCTCCCGACAGACCTCAATGGAAAGGAAAGAACATAGCTTTAAGGTAGTGAAGTGTACAAAGTAAAGAGAACAGAGAGTAAAATCAGTACAATTTGAATATTGATAATAATAAAGTATAACTCATATAATATACTTAACATCTAAATAAATACATAAGTACAAAATACATAAGCATATACTTAGATACGAAATATATAAAGATATAATACACAAATACATATACTTTTCTATACAGAGGATAAATAGTGCTCTTTTACTCTTTAGATAATGTTCTAGTGACGGGTTTAAACTTTTTTGTTCCTATTAATTACCCTTGAACCAAATTGATTTTAAAAATACTAATGATAATTATACAGCATCTTTTAATTCAAGAACGGTGAATTTAGCAGCTGCTTTTTAAGCTACTGCATAGCTTTTATCGTGGGCTTTGAACGCGGTCACTGAATCAAGAAATTCCGTAGGTACCGAAAATTGGGAATGGGGCAATCCGCTACCATGTTGTACCATGTAACCATGGGAACATGGTACAAAATAAATAATTATAAGTTGATAAAAAATTCTACGCAATAGCTTCACTGCGGCAGTCCCCGAGTGCCACACGTATTTTTCAATAAAGTATAACCTCAAAAAGTATGAAAAAAGTTCGAACCTTCAAAAGTCGTAGAAAAAAAGTTGTTCGCCTAGACCTCTATTAGAAAGACCCCCTTTTGGCTGAAATTACCTTCCCCAAAATACATTGTGTTAATAAAACAAATGTGATCCCGTGTAATTAGAATCTGTGTTTGTCTGTAAACCCAGTTTACACCCACGTAGGTCCCGATTTCGATGCTATTTCGGGATAAAATCTGGATCTGGACTACCTACTTGCTAAAAACGTGCTTTGAACAACACAGACACCAGAAATAACTATCAACAAGTTAAATTCAAGTCTTTAGTGTCTTAAAAAAAGGAAATTAACAATTAATTATAATAATTGCATTAAGAGAGAAATAACCTAAATACGGTAGGAGAGAACGCAGACAATGGACTAAATGGTGACGCCACAGATCGCTGACTAAATCAAGGTGTACCATCATAATACGATAGCGTGACAGGGAAATGATAATGGTAATGATATAGATAATGGTACAGAACCCTACGTGCGCGAGTCCGACTCGCACTTGGCCGGTTTTTTTTAAGACTAATTGACACAAAAACAAGACTTCCAGTGAACCACATGTGAGCGACTTGTTATTTTGCAATCCTCTTAGCTCGACGTTTCGACTAGGTATATTACATTCTTGGTGGCGAGGAGACTCGCAGACGCGGAAAAAAACTAAATATTATAGGTATTACTAGCGGTGTCCCGCGGATTTACCCGCATAAGTCCCGATCCCGTGGGAATTTCCAAAAATCCTTTCTTATCGGATGTCTACATTACATTAAGAATACACTCTCCAAATTTCAGCCCTCTCCTATCAGCGGTTTAGGCTGTGCGTTGATCAGTCATTCAGTCAGTCAGGACAAGGTCTTTTATAGATATAGATTATATGCATGTACTGCCCCAATGCTTGGCAAAGGCCTCTCTACCTTCCTTCCATTTATCACGGTCTGTTTTGGACCAGTTACTTTAAATGGAGTCAAAATCGTCTCGCCATCGCCGTCTTGGTCTGCCGTGTGGTCATGTTTCAGTAGGAGACCAATCAGTCAATATTTTGACCCAGCGTTCAATTGACAAGCGGCAAACGTGGCCAGTCCAGTCATATTTAAGATTTCCAGCTTTCTGGAGACGCCAGCGTTTTTTTTAAATAGACCAGCGTTTGACCACTATCACACTTGATGATAGGTAAGTGTAGACGCAGTCTAAGATGAAGCACGCTGACCTAGATGGTACCTATTTACACGCGAGTAGACCTCAAAATTGACCGATTTGGTTGATTTTTTAGTAAAAATTATTATTTCAGAAGTTTATGAAACAAATCATATGAAATCCTGAATTTTAAGACATTTTTCGGTATTAATCGCGTGGTATTTATTACTTTTAGCATTGTTTCAACGCTCAACGTTTCGAGACCTCGAGGTCTCTTCTTCAGGATTGACTGATCAAGGTCAGGTCCGAAAAATGTCTTTAATTTCAATACAAAATAGAACAAAAATATATTTATGAAATCCTGTGAATATTTTTAACTGCCCATATGATGTGAATATTCTTAAATTCGCCGCTCGTGGAGGGAATCCTTGTGGTCTAGTTGGCAAAGACGTTGGGGTACAGTACAGACCCATATACCCGAGTTCAATCCGCGCTCGAATTAAAAAAAAAATATTTTTCCTACAAATATAATAACAAATAGTAACAAACAACAAGTAACTTCTCTCGTGAACAAGCCAGTTGAAATTACTGGCGAAATATCGAGCTCCGTGAAAAAACAAATTTAAACGTGGTAAATACCCCGTTGTATAATAATATCTGTAGTGAAAACAACCATGTAAGTTTAAAATTGTATTTTTCCTATAAAATATTTCTAGTAAATCTAGTAGAAATTAAAAAGTCTCCAGTCTGAGTTCCCCACACAACAGAGTGGGAGGGATTAAACAATCGAATTAGGGGTAATTTAATTATCGGCCGAGTGCTGGCATGCGACCGTCAGTTTTTATACGCGACGTTGTGAAGTTTTTATTCTGACTGATATTTACTGCTTTAATTCTTTTTGTTTGTTTTAAAAATACGTTTAGTTCTTCTAAATAGTGTTTGTGCATGTAAATGTAAGTAAATTGATGTAATTTTTATAATAATTGTATATTTTCCCGGGTCTTAATCGCGTAATTTTTACTTTAAAAAAAGGTTAAGGTAAAAATCACGCAATTAAGATCCGGGAAAATATAAAAGAGTTCCAATCGTGTTAGTTTAAAAAGTTTATTTGATGTAATTTTGACATTGAGTATTAATGTAGGTACTAGTACTTACAGCCTCTGTATGTAAAAAAAAATGCTTTCAAAATTCTTTTTTTGGCAGGATTCGAACCCGCGACAAGTTTCGTTTCACCCTGATTGATCGCTTCACCACGAGACTCGCGTATGCATTCAAAATATTCCTAAGTATGGAAAAAACTAAAAATAAATAGCCTTAGCTATTCCGCGCACTAAAAAGTCGCATCGGAGATAAGCATCGCGAATACCTTGTACATAACCACAGACTCAAAATGGCTCAGGGCCAATTAATTATTTAAAATTAAGTCTTTGACACGAAGAAGAAAAGCGATGTCACAAAGGGATTCGAGACGCTACGGCGACGCGCTTCCGCCGCGACTTGTCAGTGCGTGTATCACAAGCCAGGTCAAATAACTATACTAGTCAACATTCCAATCTAATTGAGATTAATTGAGTTCAACAGTCAACACCGTGTTACAGTCCGACCAAGTTATCTGTGCAGATAGCGGTGGCGCTAGTGTAGTTCAAAACTTACTAATTTCTTTACATCGATCTGTAGTTCTTATTTTACCCGCCTGAATACACAAACGCTAATCAAGTGAATTATCTTCACGTCAATTTGATTTCGATTCTAATAAAAAAGGACGTGGGCGTTTTGTAATGTGGCTGATGTATCAATTTACATCATTAGCTGTCGATTACTTCCCAATACAAAATAGTTGCAAATCTGCTCAATTGAGCGATATTCCCAGTTACATCCCTCTTTGGAGCTCACAGGGTCACAGGGTGAAGATTTCGGGTTAGGTAGGGAATAATCCATTTCTCCTCGTAAAAGAAGGGTAAAAGTAAAAATAATTCACTTCGCTTTTTAAAATAAACTGAACATAAATTGTTTCAGATTCCACGGGAGGTGTTGAACCAGGAAATTGGGAGTCAAGAGTTTTATCGAAAACTGTGTGTAGCATATAAAGTAAGTGGGGAAGGTCACTAGGGGGAAGTGCGTCTTATGGGGAAAGTGCGGCGAACATCAAGACAAACCAATGAGGCAATTTATGCCTAATTCAAATTCAAAATATTTTTATTCATTTGAATATTACAACACACCACTTTGAAAAGTCAATTATACAAAGAAATCTACTGTATCTTCGGAACGCGACCTCCAATGAGAAGAAGACACAAGAAACTCATGGGTTTTTTTTGCAGCAAGTGTTTATTTATTTATTGTCGCATATTTACTATTGAACAGACAAGATCAAGACAAGCCATTGAGGTTTACGTGCTATTTTTATATCTAACTCCATGATAAATTGTAATTATGTCCTTTAATTAATAAATAATAAGTAGGTAAGTAAATCAATTTGACGGACTCACAGTTGTTATATTTATAAAATCGCCATCTAGTCACGATAAAGGTAAATATCTCTCCTATTATGATTGGCGAATTTATTAACATAATAATTTTATTGTAAGTCCGGTAAATTGATGTTCGCCACACTTTTCCCATAAACCGCATTTCCCCCTAGTGACCTTAACTGGGCTAGTATCACACCCAGGTTTTACCTCTAATAGGTATGGAATTTCAGTGTGGATCTAGATAAAATGTAGATTTTACTTTAAAATTTGAGGCGTCGAAAACAAAGCTACTGCACTACAGGAGAGTTAATTTGGGTCGGTTTAAATTTTTAACGTAGGTACTCTATTTCAGAAACTTAGATAAAAAATGTAAACAAAGAACTGTCAATTTTATAGGAGAAACTCAATAAAGAGTTGTCACTTTCAAATAAATGTATGGGATTTCTGTTTACATTTTTTACATATCGTCAATGTAATCATTCTTTTTTTACCCGATTGTGGCGAACTCAAAAGGAAGAGTTATGTTTTTTGTGTTCATTATTGTCAGATAACAAGTTTTCTATAAAAGAAAATTACATTTTTTTGCGAAAAATAGCAAAACGAAGCTGCTATAAATTATGAACGCCTCAAAGTGGGTAAAACACTTGGCGAAAACCGCCCTACGTCTCGTTCCCACCAAAAACTCTACGAGAAAAATAGTTGTACCTATAATATTCTCTCATCACTTTAACGCACACGAATTTACAGTTGCAGCTAAATGAAAATATCTAACCAATTACTTTTTTCACTTCTGTACGAAAAGAATATCTTACGACAATAACAGAAGTATACTCTTACAGTCCGGGTGAAATAATTTGGGTCGCTTTAAAATTTCATGTACGTACGTCGTATCTACTGTGTTAAATTAACGATATACCTTCATTTATTTTGAAAGTGTCTCGTACACCTTGGAAAATTAGTTTTTGAAAAAGTGTTCTCCGAAATTCGACAAGATTTGAACATGCAACCTTTACGAATCCGTTATAATAGGTACTCTATGCGTCTTTCCGCTAACACACCTGTGACGAAAGCGAAAAGACGACACAGTAAATATAAATTATACAGAAGATCCCAAACAACAATAAAATAAATAAGTTTTTGTGAATTCTATTATCTATGTTAGGTAATCCTTTACGCAAACCTACACAACCGATTGCGATAAAACTTGGCATATATTCAGAATGCTGGAAAACTTGCTACTTTTTATCCCTATATTCCTGCAGGATCGGGACTTATACAGGCGAAACCATTTTCACCCCGATATTCCCGCGGGATCGGGACTTACGCGAGCAAAACAGTTTTTATACCGATATTCCCGATATTGATATAGGTCGTGGGTTCGAATCCAGACCGACCGCGCACCAATGTCTTTTTCTTTAAGAAAAAGGTATGTGCGCTAATAACATCGCTCTTACGGTGAAGGAAAAACATCGTGAGGAAACCAACATGTCCTAGGACTCACCACGGTCCGAAGACATGGGATATTCAGTGTTTTCTATGTATCATATGTATGTATTTACAAAAAAAAAAGTATAATATGTAGTATATCCGTTGTCTAGTACCCATAGTACAAGCCTAGTGCTTAGTTTGGGGCTAGATTGCGCTGTGTGTAACGTCGTGCAATATTTATTTATTATTATTTATTTATTATTCCCGCGATACCGGTACAGCTAGTTGTAAATAGAAGTGTCCATAAACTTTTTAAATTCACACGATTTGTTAACATGTGAATAAATTTTTCATTTTCCCGGGTCTTTATCGCGTATTATTATTTATTTTCTTACCTCAACGTTTCAACCATGTTACAATGGTCTTGGTCGCGAGGGGACTCAAGTAAAGAGAAGTGTCCATCGCGAAAATCTTATAACAAAACTGTAGATTCATTTTACGCAAGTGTAAAAAAATAAGGATTTTGTTCGGGAAGTCGACTCGTCCCCGACTTTATTATAGGTGACGTTGATCCCACGGCTTTTCCGTGGTGGAAACAATTTTCCAAATTATTTCTTCGTTTTCTTTTTACTAAGCCTATTTCTATGAAACCGTAGAGATGTGAATATATGAACGGATACGTAAGGCCTTCGTGGCTTAGATCAGTGTTAGCTTAGTGGAAAGTGTTTTAAATTTCAATCCGAAGATCGTAGGTTCGAATTCTATCTTGTGGCTTGTGCAACATAGGTAGACTTTTGGAACGAAGTTCCTTATCGCGCGTTGCGAAAGGGAGCTAGACGGAAAAAATTAAGACCAAAAGTTGTAACGACCCTTTATTTTTTTTGCTTGGAACTTTGTTCCATCCGGGTGTCCCGACACTATTGAAGTTTTTTTTTTAATTTTAATTTTGGGATAACCACGAGTCATAATTATCTTCCTTCTATTTAAAGATTTTTTGAAAGCTATAGGTATCTATAGGTACTTATATTTTAAAGATTAGCGATTTATTTGTTTGTGTGTATCGATTTATTTGTTTGTGTATATAGGCTCTGAAACTACTGGACCGATTTCAAAAATTCTTCCACCAAAGGTAAGCTACATTATCGAGGAGTAAGATAGACCATTTTTGATCCCGATATTCCCACGGAATCGGGATTTACGCAAAATTCAAAATTCAATTCAAAATTCCAAGTACTTTTATTCATTCGAATATAATAATATATCTCTTTGAATCGTCAATTATATAATTTAATCTACTGTGTCTTCGGAACGCGACCTCCAATGAGAAGAAGACACAAGAAACTCATAGAGGGTTTTTTTTGTATATTTTTTTGCAGTAATCATTTGATTTACATTGAAACGGGTGAAACCGCGAGACACAGCTATAAATAATTAAATTACCAACCATCTACTCGCACAGACAACACAAACTCATCGGCGTGATAAAGCGCCTTAAGATAAAATAAAACGGGACCGTATTTTTAAACGAAATAAAGTCCTAAACGGGAACAATTAATTTTTATTTAAGGCTATAAAGTCGAAGCACATGGCCCGACAGCCCGACACACACCGGTACCTTTTATAATACATTCGTTTCCATTTTCAACATGTACTTTACTCTTAATAGCTTGTTAAGAGGAAGTGAAATTGGGAGTTTTGGAAGCAACGAAAAGTATGTTATATAATTCCGATTATTTGTGATCGTCTTTTTTCTGTCTTACTTACCGTTAATAGCTTGTAAGGTGGAAGTAAAAATGGGAGTTTTGGAGGGAACAAGAATATGCCATGTATTTCGATCTTACTTGCTGTTAATAGCTTGTTAGGAGGGGGTGAAATTGGTGAAAAGTTTTGGAAGTAACGCGAATATCCATGTTATGTATTTCGATCGTCTTTTTTTTTTCGTTTCGACCGTCTTTTGTTTTACACTGGTAGCTTCAGAATACATTCATTTTCAGTTGCATGTGCTTAACTCTTAATAGCTTGTTAAGAGTAAGTGAAATTGGGAGTTTACCAACATTCAAGATACTCTTTGAAAATATATAATCTGCATCCATTTTATTTTTACTTCATATACCTACCTAGACGCTTGATATAAATATCGGTTGCTTACCAACAACGTCACGTTATATAAAAATGAAGTCGTCACATTGCGGTTGTCTTCTTCCGAAGTAAATTCAGGAGATGAGAAAGTAACTCGATTGGTGGAGAGTCCGGGACTAATTTGTGTTCTATTACAGTCGCCCAAAGATCATCAATGTTTTTATTCATCTGATTAATAGAGTGCACATGCGAATTTAGATTATTATTTTTGTTTGTAACGTTTCCGATTCACGGGGCTATGGAGCCCCGGGCCTTTGTAAGGCGTGCGTGGGGCCGAAGCCAACACGTAGAGGCCCGTTTAAGTTACAATTTTAATCGCAAAATATGAAATGGACACCAAACCGGCGATTATCCCTGTCCACACTATAAAATGCAACCAAGGACAACCCCCGGTTTGGATAGAACTATTATGTAAACTACGGATGAAAACTACTTGGGCTATTGAAATGGGTTGGTAGTGGATTTGATACTGGGGGGAACTATAGGGACTATGGCGCCTGCCGCAACAATGTTCAACAAACATGTAAAAATGGCAGACGGGGACTCGCCAACTCACAAACTGGGCCACCCTAAATGAAGCCGAGCAAATTACAGCCAGGGGACAACAGGGGCGTGAGTGGCTGAAGGATGGAGAGGCCTCCCTGGATTTTATACTCAGGTCACGGGCTCCCTGAGGGTCCAGCCTACCTGGCCCACTCACCACTTACGATCAGCATCCATCCTACGAGCAGAGTGGGAGCTCTGCTTTCGTGACTCCACTCCGACCGGCCGGTGAAGGCAAGCCAGAGGCGGGGGACCGCTTCCTCGTCAGTGTTCACTCCGACCAGCCAACAAAGGCAAGCCGGAGGTGAGGAATGGTGGTTTCCCCCTGGAGCACTCGGGAAGCCGCGGGGTCGCTACTCCCCGACACCTCGCCTCAAGGTGCCCTGCGGGCTTATTATTTTTATAATTGTTATGGTGACTGTGAATCACATGGAACTCTCCACCAATTGAGTTAAGTACTTTCTCATCTTCTGGAGAAGACAACTGCGAAATGACGACGTCACTTTTGATATAAATAACGAGACGTTATTGGTAAGCGTTTAGTAGTTGTTGTACTAGTACATACAACAATAGTAGTAGTTGAGATTCATAGAAATTGCTTTTTCATATTCACATAGACTTAACATACATAGGTACTTGTTTTACTAATATTTTTAAAGTGTAGTTTTGTGTTACTTACACACAAAACTTCACTTATAGTTAGGAAGTAAGTAAACAAGTATGTTTATTTTCTGCTCACGCAAAAACTACGGAACCGATTGCTATGAAACCTAGATTAACACATAAGCACATAGACACATAGGCATTTTTATCCTGATATTCCCACGGGATCGCATCAGTATAAAAATTATAGATTTAATTGCATATTTTCGTTTTAAAAAGTGTTCCCTCTGTAGCCAACCAATAGTATTATTTTAAATATCGTTTGACGTGGGTTCCGCCGCTACACCCTGTCTGACAAGATTAAGTCGCTTCATTTGATTAGACGAGGTGGTTCTTTAACACCTTGTTTGATTAAGTTTTTTCTTTCATGTTATAGAGTTACAGCAGAGATTGAGTTAATGAAATTAAAGTTTTATGACGAACCTCTAAACTTTTCTAATTAAAACTTTTACTAAATTGTTTTTATAAGGTTCTATCGAAAAAAAAATGAGCTTTCACGGGAAGTCTGACAGATAAGAAACATCGACTCATATAGCGTGGCGAGGCGTCGCCACGGCCTGTACCACCATGACAAATTTTAGGTTTACCCTCGCCTACAGATGTTTCACATCAAAAAGTGGCTGTGAGACGGATGGACAGACAGAGAGACATGACGAATCCATATGGGTTCCGTTTTTTGCCATTTGGCTACGTAACCCTAAAAATACCAGTTTAATCCGGTGAATATCCAGTTTAATCCGGTTATACAATACTAGCTGTGTTCCGCGGTTTATCCCGTGGAGAATCCTAAAAACCCTATCTGGATACCAAGTACCGACTTCTTCTTTTTTTTATTTGTATAGGGTTCCGTACCCAAAGGGTTAAAAGCGGGATCCTATTATTGAGACTCCGCTGTCTGTCCGTCTGTTACCAGGCTGTATCTCATGAACCGTGATAGCAAGACTAATGTTTTGTTTTTAATTATGTTTTCCCGATGAATAGTGTACCTACTCCATGGATGCTCAAGACTAGCTATTTCGGGTTAGTTAATAAATTCGATATAGGTGTGCAAGTGAGCCTAACAGCCGAATACAAGTGAAGTGAGCCTAACAGATGAAGTGGCCTACACACGCCACTTAAAATTTGAGGGGTACTCAAATAATTGAGCAGCTTCTAAATTCAAAATTAGTATGAGAATTTCTGAGTTTGAGTGCTGCTTATTTCATTAAGTAGAACTCAAATGTTGAATAGCGTTTCTGTATTCGGCCATTAGCCACGCTTGTGTAAATAAGGGTGCCATAAAACGTTCTTTTTTTTTAATTTCCGAGTATAAATTGACGTTTTGGCTCTTTGTATTTTTCATTCTTTCATGTGTCAAATCATAGTCTATAGTCTAAAATTAAATAACCGGCCAAGTGCGAGTCAGACTCGCGCACGAAGTGTTCCGTACCACTATTATTATTATTATTATTTATTTATCAGAATAGAGTACGGAACCCTAAATTTTTAGTATTTGTTGTTATAGCGGCTATAGAAATACACCATCAGTGAAAATATCAACCGTCTAGCTATCACATGGTTCATGAAATACAGTCTGGTGACAGACGGACAGACAGCGGAGTTCCACTAATAGGATCCCGTTTTTACCCTATATTTGGGTACAGAACCCTAAAAACATACCTATAGATTAATACCGCGACTCTGGTCACGCACACGCACACTGCAAATTTTATAGTGCCCTCTATATTTATCATTCGAAAACAAAGGAACACAAAACGGCAAAAACTACTGGGCATTACCGCCTTAATTCATTAATTTTACAAACGTCACAACGTTGCACAATAAACTCTATCACAATATATATAGGGTTCAAAATGGGTTGATAGTCGTTAACTAACTTTGGCGCAAGCTAGCTTCAGTATGCCTAAAGGGGTTGTCATAGAAACTGTAAAGTGCTGCGCGCGCATCACGCACACAAGCGTGCGGCACACTTGAGCAGTTGCTTTGTGTGTGTGAGTGAGGTGGATAACATGGTATACGTGGGACGAAAAGTGTTTAAATGGTGGGGTTTTTTGTTAGTGATAAAAATAATACCTTTTTTTTGGTTTCGCCGTAGTCGGGTGAAAGGGATATTAAATCAATTATGCGGGTACAAAGATTAGGAAAATTACAACATAAAAGTTAGGAATTACATCAAATACAAATATTAATTACTGAATAAACATTTTAATTAATATTAAAAAAGGCAATTATATCTAAGCTATGAAAATTTTAAAATGTTAATTTGGTACGCTCTAAGCCAAAACTGAAAACTAGAGTATAGTCAGGTAATATCGGATACGGGGGAAAACCGTATGACTATAATATCTCCAAAAATAAGTGATATTTTTAGTGTTAGCCCCGCTTGCACCGATTTGTGGCACCCGGCAGTTGCAATGTCACCTATTTTAGGATATATTTGAGTCATATGGTCTTCATAGAACAGATTTCGATGAAATGTGTAATAGTTATCCTATAACAAGCGTAATAAAATTATTAAGAAACTAGGTTTATTTTTATCCAGAACTAACAAATAGACAAGTGGAAAATGCATTTAAATACTTATTAAAAAACACTTTTTGTAAGTTCATACAACATACGTACATACGTTTCTAAAATAAATTATCTATCACTGATCGATGATGATTGACATTGAATCACAATAAATTCTAATTATAACAGCTGTGTCTGAGTGTACCATGTCGCGTCCCACGCGTACATTCGCTAACGTAGCTACACCATACGCTTACATGTGTGCGTCTCTCGTACCACAGATTCTGCGCCATGGACCCCAGTATTCTCGCAGCCATGGACAAGGAGGCACTCAAAAAGCAGATCGAAAACATGAAGTATCAAGCGTCTATGGAACGCTGGCCGTTGTCAAAAAGCATTGCAGCGTGAGTAACTAATCAATTAATTTTATTAAAAAAAATAAAGCATAGTGACGTCATCCGCAAAGTGTTCGGGAGTGGTTATTGTTGGAACGTTTTATTTTGGATCTTTCGACGTCGTGTTAAGGTATTGAATCGAGTGTGCTTCTACTAGGCGTGTGTCTTTAAGAATTATTTTTATTTTTCTCTCTAATTTAAGAACGTATTTAATTCCATATTTGAATTTGTTTCGATTGATCGGTGTATTGTGTTGATTTGGAATGTTGTTTTCTGCCGATTAGTTTCGTTTTTTTTAAAGTAGTATTGATTAGTCGCGCGTGCAAGGGTGTACACAATTCTGTTAATCAGTTACACGTTTTTTGTTTTACTGTGACAGCTAAATACACTCCACAAATCTATGTTTTTGTAGGATAATCATTAAATAATATTCATTTGTATTTATGCAATTTGTAGGATTAAATTCTAAACAATCAAATGCTCATATAAGGACGACTTATTTTAATCCAGGTTTAGGCCAATTAAAACTCAGGTTTAGGATTTAATCTCTCAAAAACGTGGACTAAAGGTCAACAAAGTTGTTAATTCATTAGATAGACAACTTGCAATTTGTGTTTTATTTAGGTACATACGTGTAGACTATACCTACCTAAATCTGGTTATACCTAAGGACTCCTCTAGGGTTTAATATAAATGTAATACCTAGGTATAAAAATATCTATTTTATTTTACAATGGGTAAGGTTAAATATTTACCTTAAATATAAGGAAAATCGAAAAAAAAAACATTTTTTGATGTTTACCGTAGGTATTTATATTTATCGATTATTAGATGATTCACTGAAGGCGGCGATAGATGCTAATATATCGGTCCTGTCCAATTGCAAAGAAATGAGCTAGATAAAGTTGTATGAAAAAACGATGATTGCTCGTAAAAACGATGATTGCCTACTCGTAAAATGTACGTGTTTTTTAAAAGCTGTAATAGAGTCAACTAGTGTATTGCGTTCCAGTTTCAGCTGTGTAAGTCCCAATTACGTAGGAATTTCAAAAACTTTTTTCACCTACATTTTAAACAAGGTTTACACTTTAAACTCTAAATTTGTAACAATCCCGTTAGTTTTCGTCTTATCTATTGATTTTAATATAAAATTGTTTTTTTCTATATTTAAAAACACATTTTTCGTTGTGAAAAATGTTAGTGCGCTACAATCGCTCTTACGGTAAAAGAAAACATTGTGGGGAAATCGACATGTCCTTGGACTCAAACTGAATGACTTAAGAGAACAGTCTACCTACTCTTTCTCCATACAAACGTAGTTGACTGTTTCCTCCCTGCATAAAGACATTAGAGAAAATATGTTTATGCCTTAAAACCTATATATGCCATGACCATACCCCTACGTTGATTTTTTCATTTTCTAATTGAAAAAGAAATAAAATTCAGAAAAATAGAAAATGAAAAAAATCAAAACGTAGGGTCATGGCTTATACAGGACCTATGGCATAAACATATTTTTTCCAATATCTTTATTCAGGGAGGAAACAGTCGACTACGTTTGTAAAGTTTGTATGGAGAAAAGAGTAGGGAGACTGTCCTCATAATGATTGAACTTAATATCAAAGCAGAGCCCAAACCGCTGGTCCTAGGGACATAAAATTTAGAGAGTGTGTTCTTTGTGGTATCTACTAAGAAAGGTAGATACCACAAAGAACACACTCTCTAAGGATCTCTCAACACTCTCAAAGGGTCTTTGTAAAATCGGGCAGGATCGGAACTTACGCAGGTAAAACAGCGGAATTCTGCTAGTAGTGAGTTCTTTATACTCTATACTAGGTAATATTAAGAACAGGAAAGATTTAATTGTTTGTTTGAAACGAATAGGCTCCGAAACTACATGACCGATTTCAAAAAATCTTTTATCAATAAAAGCTAGATTATCGAAGGGTAACATCGGCTATTTTTGATCCCGATATTGCCACGGGATCGGGACTAACGCGGGTAATACCGCGTGACTCTGCTAGTAATTTATCTATACTTCTATACTAATATTATAAAGAGGTAACTTTGTTAGCGTGTGTTTTTATGTATACTGGGGTAATCTCCGAAACTACTGGACCGATTTTAAAAATTATTTTACCAATGGAAAGATGGAGTAACATTGGCTTTACTTTACTTACATTACTTTTGATCCCGATATTCCCACGGGATCGGTACTTACGCGGGTGAAACCGCAGGATGCGGCTAGTTTATTAATAAAATATTAATAAGTTCATAACTCATTTAAAACAACTTGGTGCCAACTTCAGAAATAAAATTCAAATGAAATTAGCATTTTTGCTGTCAAGTGACAAGGTCGATGACTTTTGTAATTAATTTTAAGTGTTTACTTAATAACACGAACTTAATTAACTTTTTTAATTTATTCATACTTAGTTTGCTGTATAGATAGAGTGTAGTCAGGCAAAATCGGATACAGGGTAAGACCGTATGACTCAAATCTATACCACAGAATAAATAATAGTACTACGTACAGAAGCTGCACGGCTTTGATCTTGAAGAAAGCCGCCATTTTAATAGCCTACAAAATTTCCGACGCACCTGGTGCATTCGAAATCGCGCCTTACTACTGTGTTACTACTAAGCTCATAAGAGCGCAATTTCTTTGTGTTCAGAATTTACCTACGCCTCAGTTCAAGCGTCAGGGTTGTACCATAGAGTGTAGGTATCTTTTTTTTAATATATAAAATTTCCATGTCACAATGTTAGTTACCGTACTCCTCCGAAACGGCTTGACGGATTTTTACCAAATTTTATATGCGTATTCAGTAGGTCTGAGAATCGGCTACCATCTATAATTTATAAGGCAAAACGACGTTTGCCGGGTCAGCTATAATTATATAATAGTTGAGTTGTACATAAGCAAAGTAAAATAAATAACAACACAATTTTAAGAATTAACTATTTTAAACTTTAATGTTTGTAGGTAGGTACGTATTACGTACGTATTGTATTGTAGGTACGCGTACGAACGAATGGAATTAAAATTTTAGGTATTCTTTAATGAGAAATATTTAACAACGTACGCGCGCTTCGCTTGCGACAACCGCACTGAACTTGGATCGCCGGCGGTCCGAGACCGATCGGCCGGGCGGTAGGTAATTATAGCGCACAAGTACATAGAGTGACGGAGGCCTGTCTATACTAATACTAGCTGACCCGGCAAACGTTGTTTTGCCTTATAAATTATAGATAGTATCCGATTCTCAGACCTACTGAACACGCATATAAAATTTGGTAAAAATCGGTCTTGCCGTTTCGGAGGAGTACGGTAACTAACATTGTAAAATGGAAATTTTATATATTAGAAGATTATAAAGCTAAAGAGTTTGTTTGTTTGAAAGCGCTAATCTCAAGAACCACTGGTCCGAATTAAAAAAAATCTTTCAGTGTTGGATAGTCCATTTATTGAGGAAGGCTATAGGCTACTTTTGATCCCGATATTCTCACGGGATCGGGATTTATGCGGGTGAAGCTATATCTCCTAAAATAAGTAATATTTTGTAGTGTTAGTCACGGTGTTCACAAAAGCAATTCACTCCGCGCCGATCTGTATACCAATGTCACCTATTTTGTGAGATATTTGAGTCATAAGGTCTTACCCCGTAACCGATCTTACCTGACTATACTTTACTATGAAAGTAATAAAAGTATCTACGTAATTAAATAACAGAAAATAATAATGAAATAAAACCTACCTAGATAGGTACCTATTTTATTATCTACTTTTTTAGGGTTCTGTAACCAAAGGATAAAAACGGGACCCTATTACTGAGACTACGTTGTTTGTCTGTCCGTCTGTATATTTATCACCAGGCTGTATCTCATGAACCGTGATAGTTGGACAGTTGATATTTTCACAGATTTCTGTAGCCTCTACAACGACAAATGTACTAAAAACAAAATAAAACAAATGTAATATTTGTTGTTATTATTTTAAATATTATTTATTTCAATTATTGTGGCCAATAAAGTTATTTGTATTACCCATGTAAGTCCCGATCCAGTGGGAATTTTCAAAAACCCTTTCTTGTCGGATGCCTACAAAATGTAAAGAACACGCTCTCCAAATGTCAGCTCTCTACTATCAGCGGTTTAGGCTGTGCGTTGATAGATCAATCAGTCAGTACAAATACTTACAGTCACTACAAATACTTATAGATAGATAGATGTTTGCGAGTCCGACTCGCGTGCGAAGGGTTCCTCTATAACAATTGGGGACGGAACCCTAAAATGTACACTGGACCAACCAATCAATGAATGCAACGCAAACGTTAAATTGATTTGACTACTGGTTCTATCACTATATCACTAGATGGCGCTAGTGGTAAAAAAATACATTGCGGGATCCTTGCGTTTTTATGTCAAGAATCACGTTTGTTGTATGGGAGCGAGCAACCTTAAATATTTGTAATTTCTTGGTTCAACAATTTATTTGTTGTTATAGCGGCTACAGTACAGCTAGGCAATTGATTTTTTCTGTAAAAAAATCAACTGTCTAGCTGTCACGGTTTATGAGATACCGACTGGTGACAGACGGACAGTGAAGTCTCAGTACTAAGGTCCAATTTTTAACATCTGGGTACGGAACCCTAAAAAAACCATTGTGTAGCTACAAGATTTTTTACCACCTACTTACCCATTTAATATATTTTAAAATACTTAACAGCGCACGTAAATTTGAGAAGACACGAAAAACCTCTCAACCGCGTAATTCAACACAAAAGGTGTAGCCAAAGTGTTCTATAATTAGAGATGGGTAATAGCGCCTAAGTGTCGATATCGGCGTTATTAGGTCAGTCTGGTTATTTCCAATTGCTTGGTACATTGATTGGAGCCACCGCCCATTTGATCGCAAAGGCAATGCACTGCAGCTTTATAAATAACTGCGTCCCACGGCGTCACCCGTGTAAGCCCCTATCCCGTGGGAATATTGAAATCAAAAGTATCCTATGACACTCCTCGATAATGTAGCTTTCTATTGGTGAAAGATTTTTTTAAATTGGTTCAGTGGTTTCGATGATTACCCCCAATATACATACAAACAAACACACATGTTACCTACATTATCTCTTTAGTATAGACTAGACTGCTTCCTAGCTTCCTACGGTTCCACTAGCATCAGTCCCGATTCCGTTGAAATATCGGGATCAAAAGTATCATATGTTACTTCTCGATAATGTAGCTTTCTATTGGTGAAAGATTTTTTTAAATTGGTTCAGTGGTTTCGATGATTACCCCCAATATACATACAAACAAACATACATGTTACCTACATTACCTCTTTAGTATAGACTAGACTGCTTCCTAGCTTCCTACGGTTCCACTAGCATCAGTCCCGATTCCGTTGAAATATCGGGATCAAAAGTATCATATGTTACTTCTCGATAATGTAGCTTTCTATTGGTGAAAGATTTTTTTAAATTGGTTCAGTGGTTTCGATGATTACCCCCAATATACATACAAACAAACATACATGTTACCTACATTACCTCTTTAGTATAGACTAGACTGCTTCCTAGCTTCCTACGGTTCCACTAGCATCAGTCCCGATTCCGTTGAAATATCGGGATCAAAAGTATCATATGTTACATCTCGATAATGTAGCTTTCTATTGGTGAAAGATTTTTTTAAATTGGTTCAGTGGTTTCGATGATTACCCCCAATATACATACAAACAAACATACATGTTACCTACATTACCTCTTTAGTATAGACTAGACTGCTTCCTAGCTTCCTACGGTTCCACTAGCATCAGTCCCGATTCCGTTGAAATATCGGGATCAAAAGTATCATATGTTACTTCTCGATAATGTAGCTTTCTATTGGTGAAAGATTTTTTTAAATTGGTTCAGTGGTTTCGATGATTACCCCCAATATACATACAAACAAACATACATGTTACCTACATTACCTCTTTAGTATAGACTAGACTGCTTCCTAGCTTCCTACGGTTCCACTAGCATCAGTCCCGATTCCGTTGAAATATCGGGATCAAAAGTATCATATGTTACTTCTCGATAATGTAGCTTTCTATTGGTGAAAGATTTTTTTAAATTGGTTCAGTGGTTTCGATGATTACCCCCAATATACATACAAACAAACATACATGTTACCTACATTACCCCTTTAGTATAGACTAGACTGTTTCCTAGCTTCCTACGGTTCCACTAGCATCAGTCCCGATTCCGTTGAAATATCGGGATCAAAAGTATTATATGTTACTTCTCGATAATGTAGCTTTCTATTGGTGAAAGATTTTTTTAAATTATTTCAGTGGTTTCGATGATTACCCCCAATATACATACAAACAAACACACATGTTACCTACATTACCTCTTTAGTATAGACTAGACTGATTCCTAGCTTCCTACGGTTCCACTAGCATCAGTCCCGATTCCGTTGAAATATCGGGATCAAAAGTATCATATGTTACTTCTCGATAATGTAGCTTTCTATTGGTGAAAGATTTTTTTAAATTGGTTCAGTGGTTTCGATGATTACCCCCAATATACATACAAACAAACATACATGTTACCTACATTACCTCTTTAGTATAGACTAGACTGTTTCCTAGCTTCCTACGGTCCCACTAGCATCAGTCCCGATTCCGTTGAAATATCGGGATCAAAAGTATCATATGTTACTTCTCGATAATGTAGCTTTCTATTGGTGAAAGATTTTTTTAAATTGGTTCAGTGGTTTCGATGATTACCCCCAATATACAACAACATACATGTAACATACATGTTACCTACATTACCTCTTTAGTATAGACTAGACTGATTCCTAGCTTCCTACGGTTCCACTAGCATCAGTCCCGATTCCGTTGAAATATCGGGATCAAAAGTATCATATGTTACTTCTCGATAATGTAGCTTGCTATTGGTGAAAGATTTTTTTAAATTGGTTCAGTGGTTTCGATGATTACCCCCAATATACATACAAACAAACACACATGTTACCTACATTACCTCTTTAGTATAGACTAGACTGCTTCCTAGCTTCCTACGGTTCCACTAGCATCAGTCCCGATTCCGTTGAAATATCGGGATCAAAAGTATCATATGTTACTTCTCGATAATGTAGCTTTCTATTGGTGAAAGATTTTTTTAAATTGGTTCAGTGGTTTCGATGATTACCCCCAATATACATACAAACAAACATACATGTTACCTACATTACCTCTTTAGTATAGACTAGACTGTTTCCTAGCTTCCTACGGTTCCACTAGCATCAGTCCCGATTCCGTTGAAATATCGGGATCAAAAGTATCATATGTTACTTCTCGATAATGTAGCTTTCTATTGGTGAAAGATTTTTTTAAATTGGTTCAGTGGTTTCGATGATTACCCCCAATATACAACAACATACATGTAACATACATGTTACCTACATTACCTCTTTAGTATAGACTAGACTGATTCCTAGCTTCCTACGGTTCCACTAGCATCAGTCCCGATTCCGTTGAAATATCGGGATCAAAAGTATCATATGTTACTTCTCGATAATGTAGCTTTCTATTGGTGAAAGATTTTTTTAAATTGGTTCAGTGGTTTCGATGATTACCCCCAATATACATACAAACAAACACACATGTTACCTACATTACCTCTTTAGTATAGACTAGACTGCTTCCTAGCTTCCTACGGTTCAACTAGCATCAGTCCCGATTCCGTTGAAATATCGGGATCAAAAGTATCATATGTTACTTCTCGATAATGTAGCTTTCTATTGGTGAAAGATTTTTTTAAATTGGTTCAGTGGTTTCGATGATTACCCCCAATATACATACAAACAAACACACATGTTACCTACATTACCTCTTTAGTATAGACAAGACTGCTTCCTAGCTTCCTACGGTTCAACTAGCATCAGTCCCGATTCCGTTGAAATATCGGGATCAAAAGTATCATATGTTACTTCTCGATAATGTAGCTTTCTATTGGTAAAAGAATTTTTAAAATCGGTCTAGTGGTTTCGGAGATTACTCCCAATATTATAAATAGGGTTTAGTCGTTCGGGGTCCCGTGTCATCCTTCTGATGCCATATCTACTGAGAACAAAATTTTATGCATAGGTATTGTAAAACCTTTAAAAACCTTTGTTAGCTGTCGACAATCCGGAGTAAGCTTCCGTGGCGTCTTACTGCCTAACCCAATTAAGAGGAGGCCCTGGCCCTGCAGTCGGGAAATATCTGATCATTTTTTTATTTGTATTTGTATTGAGATTTTATTTACAGATTTTTATTGTATATTACACACCTCCGTGCGAAGTCGGGACCGGTTGCTAATTGTTAAAAACATAACCCTTCCTTTTGACTTCGCCGTTGTCGGTTAACAAAACATTTGATTGAAGAGGATATTTCAGTTTTAGTTTCTTTAAAGCTACATAGAGTAGGGCGTCGAAAGATTAATGATTGCTTTTAAATATCGATAGTTCTTTGAATTATTGCTTAATATTAAACTAGCTTCATCTTGCGGTTTCACTCGCGTAATTTCCAAATCCGTGGGAAATTTCCTTAACGCCTTATTTAGTGGATTTATACACTTCACAATGAACATTAACATCCTCAAAATGTAATGCCTTTACAACTAGTCGTTTAGGCTGTACGTATACTTACGTATACAAAGTAGTAACGTATTTACCTTTAATATTTTATTTAACATAGGTATTGTGTCCCACGGCACTTTCGACAAACCCTTTCTTATCGGATGCCTACATCGTATAAAGAACATACTATTCTCCAAATTTGAGTTCTCTAGCGGCGGTGGTTTAGGCTGTGCGTTGATCCATCAATTAGTCAGTCAAGGCAAAACCTTTTATAGATGTTACGTAAATTTTATAAATGGGATACTTTATGTACCTAAACATCTTCTTCTTTCTTATATATAAAATTTCCATGTCATAATGTTAGTTACCGTACTCCTCCGAAACGGCTTTACCGATTTTTACCAAATTTTATATGCGTATTCAGTAGGTCTGAGAATCAGCTACTATCTATAATTTATAGGGCAAAACAACGTTTGCCGGGTCAGCTAGTTGTATTATAAATATCTAGTTAGGTGCATAATGTACTAAATTATATGTCTTGAACAAAGAAAATTGAATAATCTTTTTGCTCGTAACCATTAGAACTTCAAGACTTTCCCCATTAATTTCGCTCAAAACGAACATGTAAAAGTTTGAGACATCTATCACTTATAGTACCTACCTAGGTACAATAATAGTAGGTACTAGATAGGTATCTAGTACATAATACATCAATGATCTGAACTAATTGGCAAAGACACTACATAACACAATTTTCTTTGACGACCTCTGTGGCGCGTCGTGCGAGAGCGCGACTGCAATGCAGGAGGTTGCGGGTTCGATTCCCGCCGGGTGCAAGTATTTATGCTTAAAAATAAATATTTGTGTCTGGTCTGGGTGTCCTTCTATGTATAATATGTATGTATTTACAAAAGAAAAATAAATATAAGTATTATATCCGTTGTCTTGTCACCGTAACACAAGCTTAGTCGCTTACCACGGGGCTAGATGGCGCTGTGTGTTGTTCACAGAATTTATTTATTTATTTATTTATTTATAACTACCCATACATAGCTTGACTACTCATATAACTCGATAATTACAACCATTATGAACTACCTCCTACATAAGGTAAGTCGATTCCACTACTCATACATAGCTCTAACGATTGCAATTTAGTAATGTAATTCTATTGTTCATGATGTGGACGTCATACCTGACTCTAAATAGCATCATAAATGTTCACAATAATGGACTAATGTACTTACCTACTCTAGGGTTCCGTAGTGGAGGAAGAAAAACTGTTCCCGTAATGATTTCTTTTGATGTTTGGGTACACAGAAGGAGAATGACAGAAAACGGGAATAATAATTAAAAGTAACTTGTATAGTCATCTCATTATTCTTTTTTTCTCTCAGCTCACTATTTTTATTAATAGAAAGGCGAATCGTCTTTTGTTGTATAAAAAAAAAAAGAACTTGACCAGTTGACACTCTTCGAAGACTTGACCAATTGACACTTTTTCAAGGCTTGACGAATTAACACTTTCATTTGCGGTAACTATACACTTGACCAATTGACACTATTTTTTGGCTTGACCAATTGTCCACTACATCGAAAGTTTAGATGTTCGTATTTCATGACGCAGAAACTATTGAACCGATTGCGATTAAATTAGGTAAGTAGATAGGCGGAGATCTGTATTAATACATAGGTTTTTTTTACTTTTTATCCAGATATTATTAAGATGACCTCCATCTCAGAAACAGCTGATTTTCGAGTAAACTAAAACATAGATAATTATCTTCTGTTTCCGCGATGTTGGATAGAAATTAAACTCATTTTTCGGTTTTAATCGCGTGATGTTTATTTCTTTTAGCATTGTTGCAACTCTCAACGTTTCGAGACCATGCGATTGAAACAGAAAAAAAATGATTTCAATTTCTTAACAAAGTATAAAACTTAAAATATTCATAAACTTATTTATTTATTTTTAGGAGAACTTACTTCTAATTTCCAAAAGTTGCTCGTTTTGATATCAAAAAATGCAGTTGGTAGTTTTCTATAGTAAGTATAGAAAACTACCCCTGCATTTTTGGATTCGAATCGAATTACCTTGTATACCCTAGTAGCCTTAAATAATAGTTTTATCAGAAGACTCACTGTTTAGTGAAATAGCACCCTAGCCACTTAAGGGACTGACCTAAAAACAAAGACAACCCCCTGTAGGGGTGTTTAGGCAACCCATAATGGGACCGCAGTGGAACATAAAACAGTAGGGAAAATTTTGGTTATTTTATTGTTTACCTTGTTTTACTTACAAGTTACAACAGAAGCTTTTTCGATTTGTTAGCTAAATAAATATTGATTGGTTAGGAAATATCCTTTTTTAGAGTTTCGTAGCTTTTCGACTTTGTTTCTTTTTACCCGACTGTCGAAGGGGGGTTAAGTTTTTTCGTGGGTATGCCCAAGTAAACCGTAAATTGTTTTGTTTTTTTTTCGACCGGTCGCCTGCTTGACAACAACCCTGCCTCCCCCCTCCCTTTATATGGGCTAGATAACGAGAACAATATTAAAAAAAAATATTATATTAACAATACTATTCTGTCTCTAACTACCTTTATTTGCAAATAAATGATTGATTGATTGACCCTCCTAGGGACCAAGCAGTTTATCCGCGCGTGGAAAATTTAAGAAGACAATCTACCTACTCTTTCTCCATACAAACTAAGTCGACTGTTTCCTCCCTGGATAAAGACATTAGAGCAAATACGGTTAAGCCATAAAACCTATATCTGCCATGACTATCATATGCCCCTACGTTTGTTTTTTTTTTCATTTTGTAATTAGAATAGAAATAAACATCAGAAAAATTAGAAAATGAAAATTATCAAAACGTAGGGGCATGGTCATGACTGATGTAGGACTTAAGACATAAACATATTTTTTTCTAATATCTTTATCCAGGAAGGAAACAGTCAACTACGTTTGTTTGTAAAGTATAAAGAAAAGAGTAGGTAGACTGTCCCCTTAAGGTTTGCTAGTCTCCCTCAGATCCCTTAGTCGCCTTTTACGACACCCACGGGAAAAGATGGGGCAACCCTATTCTATGCCAGGGTTAAGCTGAGACGGGAAGTGCTAAATAATATATTGACTTACTGTAATCGCTGCACTGTGTCCGGGGGTGGGCGGGCGATTCAGTGACATACATCGCTACTTACTCGGCGTGTTGTTAAAACCAAATTGTTGTAATAAGTAATAACTTATACATAGCTCTAGATTCTTAAACCGTTTTGAGGATTTAGTCTTTTACTTTTATAGCCTTACTAGCTGCGCCTCGTGGTTTCACCCGCGTAAGTCTCGATCCCGTGGGAATATTGACGACCTCTGTGGCGCGTCGTGCGAGAGCGCGACTGCAATGCAGGAGGTTGCGGGTTCGATTCCCGCCGGGTGCAAGTATTTATGCTTAAAAATAAATATTTGTGTCTGGTCTGGGTGTCCTTCTATGTATAATATGTATGTATTTACAAAAGAAAAATAAATATAAGTATTATATCCGTTGTCTAGTCACCGTAATACAAGCTTAGTCGCTTACCACGGGGCTAGATGGCGCTGTGTGTTGTTCACAGAATTTATTTATTTATTATTTATATCGGGATAAAAAGTCAGACAGACAGCGGAGTCTCAGTAATAGGGTCCCATTTTTACCTTTTGGGTACGAAACCCTAAAAAACATCAAAAACTCAAAACTTAGATGCCTATAAAACCCTACCAATTATTATAAAGATGAAAAATATATTTGTTACGTCTTCACGCAAAAACTACTAAACCGATTGCAGTAAAACTCGGTATGCAAATAGCTGGATTAACTTAGAGACTTTTTGATCCCGATATTTCTGCAGGATGCGCAATTGAAACCGCGGGGTACCGCGTAAGTCCCGATCCCATGAGAATATCGGGATCAAAAGTAGCCTATGTTACTTAGCGTGAATGTAGCTTTCTAATGGTTAAAGAATTTTTGAAATCGGTCCTTTAGTTTTTGAATTTATTCATAACAAACATTCAGATGCACACACATACAAATTCAAATCTTTCCTTTTTATAATATTAGTATAGTTATAGATAAAGTAAAGTCAATAATACTGTTAAATCACAAAAAAAAAGCCGACGCAAAGCAATTAGGCAGAACCCCGAATCCCGTACTAGATTTATCGCTTCCAATCCAATCAGAACAAATTAATCCCGCTTGCTGGGTGTATCGGTCGGAAGTGATGGCCGATTTCATTCAAATATTGCAAATAATTATGTAAATTTCGGCGGCGGATTGCGAACAGAATTCGATGCATGTTGCCTTCGTAGTTCGTACTCGTGAGTCGTGACCAACAAGTCATGAGTTAAGGGGGGGTGATGTGAAATCACGCTCTTTTACCTACCATTCTCTTTGTATCCGAGCGATGATCCCGATTGCATCACTCTCGGGAGCCCGGGGTCCGCAAAACCCCAAATTGATTTTTTTTATTTGGGGTCGGCGCAGTCGGTAAGTCATCATTGACCATACCTTCTGCAATTAGATTTGGCAATGTTTTTACGGCCGGCTGCCTGTCTGACACCAACCCTCTTAGGGATGAAGCAGTTTTTTCGCCACCGCGCGGGGAGAACTTAAGGTTTGCTAATCTCCCTCAGATCCCTTAGTCGCCTTTTACGACACTCACGGGATGAGATGGGGTAACCCTATTCTATGCCGAAGCTACACGGCTAGATCTTTGACCTAGCCTAAACCGGTGATAGTAGAGAGCTAAAATTTGGAGAGTGTGGTTTTTATATTTTTGCGCTGGAAAAATGAACGAAATGTAGCTCCGTTTTATTTCATTTCGAATGAATATTTTGGAAAACCTTGTGGTAAAAGTGTAAAATCTGTAAAACCCTGTAAAAGTGTAAAATCTGTAAAATCTTAATCCGAATAATACCGATATTCGGGTAGAAAACTAAATTTTTCATAATTCTATTTTGGTATTATTATGTTTGTATGGAAATGGTAACAGTACCCACCTTCTTAAGTAGCTAGCGTCAGCCACTGTGTAGTCTTTTATCCAAAGACAACTTGAATCTTTGGGTAGGAAAACTAATAGAATGTCTTTAATTTCTAATACCTAAAACTTGTTTATACTTAAATTAACTAGCTGATCCGGCGGCTGTTTCTTAGAGTTAAAATTATATACCTATAATTAGAGGTTTTTTTTTCAGTCAAAAATTTCCTCATATAATTTTTATACAAAAACACAGAAAGAAAACACTTATCTAACGTCTCATTATCAACAAAATACAATTTATTTCGAAAATTACGCAAAGGTTTTAATATACCTACACAGTATAAAATTAAATTATATTACCTACCTACTCTTTATTACTGCTTTTAAAAAATAATGTAAGTACGTTTTATGACTACCTAATCATCGTTTTTAAAAGTAGGTAAGTAATTATTGTTTTTCCCTTTCCCTCATTTCTGTGCAACCAGATATATTTCCAATCCGTGGTGGATTAACAGCCTTAACAGTTGCTTAAATTCCTGTAAAACCCTACTGGAGTTTGACTCAAAACAGACAGCCAAATGTCAATAATAGGGTCCTGTTTTTACCCTTTGGGTACGGAACCCTAAAAACAGTTTAAAATTTCATTTCAACCTAATTACAATAATTGCAAATAATTTGCTCAAATTTGCAACTTAACTGCAGTCGAAACTTTGTCGACTCAGATATATATTGTCTGGAAAACGGTATTTTCCAATGAAAATTTGATCAAAAATATACTTTTAGATGAGAATGAGAAATTAAATGTACCCGTTACCAAGAGGTCTGGAAAGACCTCGGAACGTAGGGCATTGATAAAACACTTAATATAGCTGTAGTTGTTTTTGGAAATAAATATAAGAAAAGATTAAAACCAGAAAACTGAGATAATCACAAGCTGTATTTTTTTGATCAAAGAAAAACGTGAAATCTCAGCCAGCACCTATAACAAGCAATAGTAAAAAAAACGTAACAAAATAACAATGTAGATAATAGTAACTTTACGGTGGAACGTTAAAAATGATCATAAAAAAATTAAACGTCCATTAAGTTTGTACCTAAACATAAAAGTTCATTTATGTCGTCGTTAAAAAGAACTTACATCTTTAATATTATGTTATTTTAGCCGTCTGTTTTGATTTGCACTATTTTTCCTTTATGTTTTTTATACTATTTTGGCAAATTTCTGTAGGTACCTAATAGATTTTTCGGAAAAGTGATAGGTATTCGAAGAAAGTGACATTATGCGAAAGTGTAAAATTTTCTCAGTGACATTTTTGCGAAAGTGACTTTCTGTGTCAAGACCGGTTTTTCATCTGTGTTTGCGATGTCGGATTGAAATTAAATTCATTTTTTCTGTTTTAATCGCGTTTCGTTCTTTTTTATAATATATTTTTTAGGGTTCCGTACCCAAAGGGTAAAAACGAAACCCTATTACTGAGACTTCGCTGTCTGTCTGTCTGTCTGTCCGTCTGTCCGTCTGTCACCAGGCTGTATCTCATGAACCGTAATAGCTAGACGGTTGAAATTTTCACAGAAGATGTATTTCGGTAGCCGCTACAACAACAAATACTAATAACAATATGAAATAAAAAATTAAGAGGGGCTCCCATACAACAAACGTGTTTCAAAAACAACAAGGAGTTTTATTACAATGTGAGGTCGCTTCTGATTGGTCAGGACAAATCGAGTAGGTCATGGAATTCAAAATGGCTGCCCTGTCTGTGAAATATACCAGTTTGCCTTCACTTACCAAAGAGATTTTTATAAGTTTTAGATTTTCTTTGTGCCAAAGTTTTTTTTTCTTTTTTTTATTGGTGTGGTCGAATGATGGGAGTAAGAATCGAAGCTAAATATTTCACATTTTCTTATCAAATTTAAAAATTGGTTGTTGTAAACCATTTTAGGGTTCCGTACCCAAATGTGATAGTGGTACGGAACCCTACGTGCGCGAGTTGCGCACTTGGCCGTGTTTTTTAATATTGCACGACGACTTTACACACAGCGCAATCTAGTCCCAAACTAAGCACTGCGCTTGTACGTTCAGGATCTATATTAAAAACATTCATAATTTTTTTTTTCTGTTTTCGCGAGGTTGTATTGAAATTAAAGACATTTTTCGGTTTTAATCACGTGGTGTTTATTATTCGCGTTCCATTGTTTCAACGCTCAACGTTTCGAGTCCTTTTACAGGTCTCTTTAGTCAATCCTGAAGAAGGGACCTGTAAAGGTCTCGAAACGTTAAGCGTTGAAACAATGCTAAAAGTAATAAACACCACGCGATTAAAACCAAAAAAACACTTTAATTTTCGAAATTAAGTCTGACTTAGTTAAAGCAGAATAAAGTTACAATCAATTAAATCAAGTTTTATGTCACTTTGGGACACTCGATGAAAGAAACCCTAGACGACTAGAGACATTATTTACACAGATCAAGGAAATAATCTATTAGAAAACTGCACTTTATTCTCAAGGAGCAGAGTTTCATTTCCCATAACACTTACATTAGGAAGGTACCTAAAAAGGAGAGCTACATGAAAATGCACTTAACTCAATTGATTTAGGATATAAATTCGCATTGAAGTATCATGTCGTCCAAATATTCAATAGGGAAAAATAAGAGGAAAATCATAAAAATATATATGAGTTTTGTTATTGCGGATGAATATTAAGTCAGTATATTGACTTGTTGTGTCCTGTGGATTCACCCGTTAAGTCCTGCGCCCATATTATCTATCAAGTTGATTGTTACATAGGCACTATGAAAATAGGTTTCAGTAACTTGAAATTAAAGACATTCTTCGGTTTTAATCGCGTGGTGTTTATCACTTTTAGCATTGTTTCAAAGCTCAACGTTTCGAGACCTTTACAAACCTGATCTGATCTTGAGATGTAAAGGTCAATCCTGAAGAAGGGACCTGTAAAGGTCTCGCAACGTTGGGCGTTGAAACATTGCTAAAAGTAATAAACACCACGCGATTAAAACCGAAAAGTATCTTTAATTTCAATAGATCATCGCGAAAACAAAAGAAAAATTTGAATGACTGTTTTAGAACAGTGACATCTCATCTCATCTCATCTCTACCAAAGAGCCGTATTTTTGAACCACTGGAGTTTAATTCCAATAACCAGTTTGCACAATGTCCAGGTTGCAGAATCTCCAAGTTCCATAAGTTAGTCTGTTTATTGGTCGGAGTAGAAAGACAGATAAGCAGATCAGACTAGTAAAGTTAGTAAGTCCGGGGTTTTTTTTTCGGAGACGTCACTATGCGTAATCAAAAATTAGAAAGATTGATAAGCAATTTCACATTATTACAGTCAAATTGATATGATATCTGGAATACAGCTCATTCCAGTGAAAAGAACGCCATCTTGGAATTTATCTTTACTCCGCCTGCGTCAGAAGCCCTTGATGTTTTCATCGAAATCCAAACAAATGTTTTTAATCTAAGTGTTTATTTAGACATCGCTCACTAGATTTACACCACTTTAAACGTTAGTACAAAGATATTTGGGTAGCAATTGCAACAGCAGAGATGTTAAGAAAAATCTAATAATAGGTCTTCATGTAACTAATAGATTGTTTCTATATTTTCAGAATGAGGGAGTATGTAGAGGAAAACGAGAAAAACGACCCTCTGATACACGCTCCCGACAAGAAAAATAATCCTTGGGCTGAAAAGGGGAAGTGCATCATAATGTAATCTATACCAAATAAGAGAACCTTAAAAAAATATCACCAAATTCTAAAATACATTAACCATTTAAAACGAGTGGCCACGATTTTTGTCTGGTTATAGTCAACACTGGAGATGTATCAAATATCGATGGGACAAAACTTACTGCCGGACAATATGAAGATATAAATATAATAATAGTTCTGTCAACTGAAACAGTATACAACTTTAATTTTATTATAATTTATTTAACTCGTGGTATTTCGGTTCCAAATGAATCTAGTCCTTTTAAAATTAAGGAATGTACATGACGACTGCGTGGAGCAAGAATGTACTTATGAATGTTAATTTAAAAATGGAAAGTTTAATAAAAATGGTTGTAAATACGTTAAATTTTGTATTTCTAGTAAATAGAATGTTCGTCATGATCACGGTAGTTGGAAAGCAAATGGAAGCTGAAATGGTGTAAAGAAAATATGTAAATTAAAAACGTTTCACAACCGTTTTTTTAATTGCATTCGTTTGAAAAATGTCTGCTTCAAAGGTAAAGTTAAATAAATTTTATTTTAAAACCAAAGAATTGAATCCGTACGATGTCATACAAAACGAAGCAACTTCCTTTCTCGAGTGTTTGTATGAGTTGATATGGATTCGTCTGTGAACCGTTCAAGTTTACCATTTGATCGGATTCACAAAGTAATCGACCCAACTTTGCCATCACGATAATAGAATTTAAAAAATAAATGCGAAGATTCGAAATTGAGCTCACGGATTTTCGTATTTAAAAAACTAAAATAAAAATTATAGGGTAAATCGTATGTCACAACTTAACACGTGTTTGTCGAATCACTTGAAAGTCGAACGAATAAAGTAAAGGTATTGGCAATAAAGGAAAATTAGTTAAAAATAAAAAATCGAAAATAAAGTAGATAAAATTCTTTAATTAAGAAGTAAAAAGCGACATAATCTTGTTTGAATTAAAATATTGTTAAGCTGATATAGGATACTTTTTTATGAACTCGGGTACATTCCGCGGTGCCATTAACTCGTAACGCTTCTTCTACTAGCTTTTAGAGATATATATACCCATCTGTATATCATGTTCTAATTATTTTATTAGCCTTGCAAGACCTTCATCTGTCTTTCATTAAGACCCATGTGCTTTCATTAATTCATTTTCACCACTGATATTAAAAAAATATATTAAATTAAAATTGACTATAAAATACAATTCTCAATCTAGTAGTTACTTAGCTTAGTATAATTCAAAAATAAATGAAAACTACTACCTTTCGACAGTAAATTACCACCTAATGTAGTTTCCAAAATAAAATTTCTTCTAAAAATCTAATCTAAGATTTCGAGATCAGAAAAATATTGAAATAGATTTGTCTGTTTTATACGGGGTCAGTAACTGGATTTAGTGGGGTAGAATTGTAGATCAATCTGTTACTATATCCGAGAAAAAACCTATAATTGTTGTCACTGTCTCTGCATGGATCAGTCCTTACCTATTGGACAGATACCATTGATATTTTGTTGTTGTGAAGGTAAGGGCTGAATTATATGGAGCTGGTCTGTCTTACTAACATAGGTCAATACCTCAGAATCAGATTCAAGTGCTGAGTTGGTCCAAAATTAAACACCAGCCCCAGCCACTGACTTCATACAAACCAGTCATAACTTCAATATTGTTCTATCTATGTAGCCTTACATTCCATTAAACGGATTAATTCCGATTTCGATAAAAATAGAAATGTTTAAACTTATGCACTGTAGACAAAATCGTAGTGTTAAAATAAAAATATTAACTATTATATTTAAAAAAATTAACTTAAAAATTCTTTAAATTAATCTTCCCTATCATATCTATACATGAAGTATGAAAAATCATTCTGGCTGTGAATGCTTCAGTTTGTTTAGATGATTCATACGTCATTAGGGTTTTTCTTATTAACATTTTATTTGCAATAACGACAATAAGACATTCAGAAATGAGGATTTTTTGTACTTAAGCTGTTGCATTGCTTGAATCTTTAAGACGATTGCCAACATCAATATCAATGGAACCAACGTCAATTCTTTTCATGTACTTATCTATATTGATTTATTAATCATCTGCTCTCTCTTTCTCTCCCAGCTACAACATTATTTAATCTTCCATTCTACCACTCTATCCCTTGTAGAAATAAATAGTTTTAATTTTAGTAAAATAGTGAGTAAAATTGTAGAATTAGATTAAATTAAGAATCAAAGTTGTTTGTTAATCTATATAATAAAAATGCAGTTCAGAGTATTAACCTTAGAACTTAAAACTAAACTAAATTATTTAGTAAAGATAAGTGAATTTCGAAATCGATGGCAAAGTTGGATTAATTTAAAAAATATTTATAGTTATAAGTTTTTACTTTTGAAGCATTTATTCTTTATGTTTTACTTTACCATAGTTTATTTTATTCATTTCTTAGTTTATTTCCTCAACCAAAGAAGTGTTTTTATGTTAATGATTGTTTTTTTTTTATTGTAAGGCATTTAACGTCGGAAAGGCCATGGTTTATTAAACCCAGTTTAAAATAAGAGTATTAAGAGTAATTTTTCATGGATTAATCCGAAATTTAATAACTAGATAAGGGTGATATTGGAAATGATTTTTTTAGAATCAATAGTTTTAAGGTATCGTAATATGTTATTATTAAATAATATGTAATCAGTAATCACTGAAATAAATTAAAAACCCTTTATTTGTGTTTTTTTTACTGGCTATAATTCTTTAATTCGCTATCTAAATCTTCCTCCTCATTTTTACTTTACGTAGTTGAAACAATCGTAGACGAAATGATCTATCGCTGAATAGTCCATAGTTGAGAAGTCCTCTCGTCGAAACAGTCACATTACGAATAATTTGTGTCGACGAAACGTCGCATCGGTTGGTCGCATCGGTGTATGGTTCTGCGGGCGAATCTCTCAATTGATCGATCGGTCCAAAGCCGAAACGACTGTCGGAAAACGCTAGACCCTTCCATTTAACTACCGGCCGCCTGCCAAAACATCAAACCTCCTGGCAACAAATGGTTTATCCACCACCGCGCGAGGAGGACTCCAGGTTTGCTAGTCTTCCAGAAGTACCTACCATCTGAGGTACGTTTTTAAATTATTTCAAAGTCCTCGGAGGACATCATTCGTGATTTATATTATCAATTTATCACACGGTGGCAGATTCTCTTTGATAACAAGAGAATCTGTTACAAATTTCTTTTGTAAAAAATCTCATTTTAACGTCATTGCAATCGCAAACAATACACTCAAAAAACTATTACTTGCAACTGGACTGAAATCTGTTTTACTGACTTAAAAATGTATGGAAAACGTTTTTCTACAAAGAACATTTTATCGAAAATAATCAATTATTATTTAACAAATGTCAAATTTGAAAACAAAGATTTGTTGCAATGACGTTTAAATTTTATTTTAGGTAATTTTAATACGAGAATAAGTCATTGGCTTGGAGCGAAAGTCAGTCTTTGGAAAAACCGCACCTCAGTTTAAAGGACTGGGTTGAAATCAAGCTAGGGAGACAGGCTAGGTATCGTAAGAGGCGACTAGGTCAGGTCCCTTAGTCGCCTCTTACAACACCCACGGGAAGAGATGGAGTAACCCTCTTCTATGCCGGGGATACACGGCAACTGTACTGATCACTTGCTAGCCAGACTTCAATGTTGCTTTGAAAACTATTAGGTAAGCTTTATTTAAGTGCTATACATTGTACCTAATTGTTTATGGCCCCGAAATTATTGGGCACAATATTAAATACTTATTATTATTTTAGTAATAAAGTTTATCGGTTTTTTTTGGATTAACGATTATAAATAAAAAAAAAACTAAACCTGATAGAAATATCACAATTCTTTCCAATTAAATGTAACATCGAATATAACGTGACAATCTCTTAAAAAGAAATCGAACTATGTATTGAGGTTATTTTTTTATATTTGGTAGTATTTGATTTTATTAGATAGATAGCTTTTCTAAGTAAATTGAAAAATAAAATTACAAATATATTTTTGAACAGATAGGTCTTTGTCGATATATTAAAAAAATCAATAATAAATAAACAATTATAAATCTATCGAACTAAATACTAAATGTAATATAAAAACTAGCCTAAAAATAAACAAAATGGTATAAAAAATATTACTTGCCATTAATTAAACTTTTAAAAATAAAGAAATATAGAAGGTAATATATAAAAATATCGGTCATTATAACAATATACTCACAAAAATAACAAACAAAAATAAGGAATTAATGTAGCCATTCAGCGATCCATCTTACAATTCTTAAAACTACAATTACTTACAATTCTAAAAACATTACAATAATAAACAAGATAAACCAATTAAATAAAATTTGATTCATATTATATTAATAAATAAAAAAGGAAAAGGAACAAAATAATTCGGAAATATACTATTTAACTTACTTTACAATTTAATTTACTAAGATTAAATAACTACCTATAGGTACTTACTTACTCTATTTCAGAAACATCAAAAATGTAAACAAAGAACTATCAATTTTAAAGGAAAAAGTAAATAAAGAGCTGTCACTTTTAAATGAAACTTTTGTTTACATTTTTGATCTAAGTTTCTAAAATAGAGTAGGTATAGGTACTTACTAGATTTAATTTACATTTAATTTACAGTTTTTTTTATCTAAGCGACTGGTGAACACAGCGCGATGATTAATCGCTAGAGTTTATATATCGCAAAGAATTATCATTGCCATTAAGCATGACAGTGCTGTAACGCATTTTGGGCTCGCTGCCTAATTCTGTGGACTTACCGCCGCACTCAGAGAAATTTAATGGTTACTTAAACTATAGTAACGATTTCTCAAAGAAAATCTTTACTTAGTATAGTTTAAGTAACCATTAAATGTCTCTGAGTGCGGCGGTTAGACTTGCAATAAAATAAAAACTTAATTAAATATAGGTGTAGGTACCTATAATATTTACTTACTTATTTACTCCTCTGGCGCAGCGACCCGAAGTGGGTCTTGGCCTCTGACACAAGAGAACGCCATTTTTGCCGATTTTGGGCCGCCTCTTGCCACTCTGCTGCTCCTAATTCGCCCAGATCTGCTTCCACGGCGTCCCTCCAGCGGTATCTGGGCCGACCGACTGGGCGGCGGCCATTTGGAACTCCAAGAGACGCCTTTTTGGCGGCACGATCGTCCCCCATCCTTTCAATATGGCCCAACCAGCGTAGTCTTTGGGCTTTGGCTTCTCCCATAATGTTGGGTTCGGCGACCATCTCCTCGATCTCCAGGTTTTTTCGAACCCTCCAACTCCCATCTTCTCTCTGGGTAGGACCCAGAATTCTACGCAGGATTTTCCTTTCCGCCACCAAAAGCTTTTCTTCTTCCCTAAGTGTTACCTAAATTTAATTAAGTTTTTTATACATTAATAAAAAATATCGTAGAATTGTCGTTGTAGTGTCGTAGTAGTTGTATTTCGTATTTATAAAATAAGAGTATCTATGTAGTATACCCGTTGTCTAATACACATAGTACAAGCCTAGTGCTTAGTCAATCTAGCTTCAAAGCTAGATTGCGCTGTGCGTAACGTCGTTCAATATATTTATTTCTTAATAGCTGCGCCTGCGTCTTGGTCAGCGTTTTTCGAACACCTATTGCTGTGCAAGAGTCTAAACGGCCGACCAGGAAATTACTGTTGCTGAGCAGAAGATATTCATGGCAGAGTCTGTTTAAGTGTGGATTTTGCACAGCGGTTGATAACTTGTTGCACGCTCTACTATTCATAGCGATTATTATAAGAAGTAGCCTTTGTCAATAATATAAAAAAATATCATTTATTTCTAATTGTAATACCTCAGTACTTCAACAATTATTGACCGATTTTTATTACTAAAATCTTTTTCGAATTTTGTGATCTTATCGCCACAATATACTTTTGGTTCAACTGTAGCATCATGTTCTGATTTTTTGTGATAAAGATTAAACAACATAGCTAAAGCCATAGGAAGATAATCTCCTGCATATTGGAGATGCTCAATACTAAATCCGTAGAGGTCTGGTAGTTCACTTTTCATGTTTTTGATGATGGATTTAACTTTAACTATTTGATCAGCACTAACATTTATATCTATATCATTTATGCCCTGACTAGAAGAAGGTAAATTAGTATCATCATGAAGTTTAGTATCAACAACCATTCTAGGGTTTGATTCGCAAACGTTTTTCTTTTTAAAGAAGTCGGTAATATTTGTTTGTTGTAATATGTGATTGTTCTGATTTTGTAAACACTTTTTTAATTCCGATTTCAATTTCTGTCTACATATAGTTAGGTACCGTTTGTTTTCAATGATTACGGCATCATTTTCTTCTCCTTGAGCTACTTTCTCTTGGGCTTTTATTACTTCTTTGTGAGCTTCTATCACTTCTTTTGTCCAGGTAAGTGTACGCGATTTATATGACTTATAAGCAGCAATTCTTATTATTCTTAATATTTGTTCGTACAAATCATCTATGTCGTTAAAATAACTTTTTAAAAGTTGTTTTAAATGATCGTTGCAAATTTCAGTATACAAATTTATATTATTTTCAGTTCTTTTCCCCCATTTAATATGAAAATACTCTGTTTCCAATAATTGGAAGTTACATACAATTTCCAATGGAAGATGATCCGAATAATAACCATCAAGGAGTATGTTAACATTTTGAACTGTCTTCCAAGCAGCTTCTGTAACTATGCAATGGTCTAACCAACTCCGACTTCCTTTTTTTTGTTTACTAACGAAGGTGTAAACGTTTGAGTCTGGTCGAAACACTTCAATGTCAGCACAACGCCACTTTTCATTCTTACAAAAACTACCTAATGTTATTTCCAGATTCGTTTTTTGATCTCTTCCTTCTTTTCTAAAAGGATTTCCATTAAAATCACCTAAAATAAACGCAGCTTCAGCTTTCTCCTTTTCAATGGTGTCCCTTAGCTCTGTTAAGCAGTCATTATACACGTTTTCCCAATTTACATGTGATATAGATGGCATGTGTACTGAAAACACTAAAAACCTTCTATGTGCATGTTCAATATTAACAGCACACAAACGAGGACTATTACATTTTATCTCTCTCACTGAAGTAAAAGATTTTATTCTCCAAAGTAGCGCGACGCCATTTGACCCTTTCTCCTGATTTACTTTAATAGCTGTTTCTTGTTCTTTTCCACTATTTTTTATAGCTCTTATAGCATTTGACTCTTTCTCCTGATTTATTTTAATATCTGTTTCTTGTTTTTTTCCACTAATTCTTTTAGCTGGCTGCAAGGTGTGGTCGAACTCGTCAAAGTTTTCTTTTAAGTTTTCTAATAACCGTTTACCTGTTTTAGTTTTAAAAATCAAAGTTTCTTGTAGAGCAATGACATCAGTTTTAATACAAAGTGTTTTTATACAGTTTAAAGACTTCTCAAAGTTTAGGCAATTAAACGAAATAAACCTTAAACTGTCCGATGTAAACATAAACTCCGTGGGAATTTTATGAAGATTCACATTACTCTGCAAATTAGTAATTTCTGATCCTTCAATTTTAGGAATAGTCTCTTTTAACAATTTTAAATGTGATGCATTAGTTTTCTGATAGTGATCACCTACCAAATGCCCATTGATAAAAGAAAAATCTGGCATTTTTCGGAGGTCACGAGCCACAAATGTAGGCAGTGGAATGTTAATTGGAGGAGTCATCAGTTTTATAAAATCCTTTAAGGTATACTTTTTGTCCTGCTTTAAAATTTGATCAAATATAAGTTTTGCTGCCTTCAATGAAGTCGAAGTTTCAGTAAAATGCTCCTTACAAAGTTCAGTGAACGATTTATATTGAAGATCATTTGCGAAATTTTGAATAAGCGTAAGAAATTCATTAACCACATAGCGTTTATCAGTGCAATTACACAAATCTAAGCTGGTTGTATTTTGCGATTGGTCATTTGGATAATCTAAATCAACATACTTTCCTAATTCTGGAATTTTCCGAAGGTCACGAGCCACAAAAGTATGCAACTTAGGGCCCAAAGTTTTCATCAAATCGATAATATCCTTCAAAGTCTCCACTTTTACTTTCTCTGATTTAGAATTAAATAGAGTTATTGCTTCCTCAATTTCGTTTTTCGAAAAATTATCGATACAATGTTGTATTAATGTATCAGGTGCAAAATAGTTCACATAATTTTGGACAAATGTTAAAAGTTCATTAATAGTAACATCGCATTTATGACACTCCGATTTCAAAGCTGACATTATGTTATACTATTTTTTTTACCAACTGTAGTGATTGGTTAACGAAGTACATAAGTTATTAATGTGATTCTTCGAGTTGCTTTAACTCTTCTTCGTCCACCTCGAAAGAGAAAAAAACACTAATAAATATTGAGGTAAGTAATAATAAAAGTACAATTTTCAATTAACTGTTCTCTGAGACCTGCATTTACATCACAGGCCTCAAATAAATCTTGGAATTTTTCAGGTGTTATTGTTGAGGCAGCTAATGATTTGATTAATTGATTTTCCTGTGCTTGTTGTGGCGCAACTGGAGTAGCTTGTGTTTTTTTGAGATCCTGATTATTATATCCTGCCTTGGTTATTTTTAACTGTCTAGCTGTTTCCAGGCCGCAGCATTCACAATAGTTGAAATTATCTGCAGGAATATAAAACGGAATTAATAATCACACTGATCATCTTAGTGACAAAAAAATAAACCACATTATGAAGTCTTGGTAAGTTACGCCATTAGTGTGATCATTAGTAACCACGATCTAACGTCTTGTTTGAAGTATTTTGCAGTAAATATAATATCTGAATTGTGCGTGCGTATCATCTTTCAGCAGGGCAGGTATTTTAATGATCAATTTATGTACCTATCTGTTATAAGTCTGGGTATTATTTTGTGTATGTCCAGTCCGTGGTACCCCGGACACCGACTGTGAGTGTGGTCGTTTATCAGGTCTTAGAAGACAAAAAAATTAACCGCTCACTTAGTATTAATGTTGTCGCATTCCACACATTGACTGGAAAATTTCGTTTCCTATTTTGCCTTGGCAAAAAATGCATACCACTGGCAGTAGGTAAGAATACCTTTATATAAGAAGAGAAGAAAACATCTAAAATAATGTTCTGTTACCACCTGTTACTGACCATCTTTACGAAGAGGCCTTCGATCCATCCATTTTCCACAATTATGACAATGTTTAGGTATCATGTGAGGAGATTCGACTGTTTACAAAATATTGGATCATTCAACAAAACAATGATGAGAGACTTTACTATTTTTGACTTGGTGTTTGTAATCCAAATAAAGATTTGAAGTTCTAGTAGTTCTGTGAACAGTAGACATCGCAAACATTTTATTGGAAGGACCTAAAAGAAGAACCTTTCGGTTGACTCAAGTTGTTATGATCATAATTTTGGAGAGTGGGAAAATATTGGTGTTTTTACAATATTTTAGGCATTACGACTTTTTTTTTGCTTTTTTTTATACTTTCTTATGCTGTTGACGGGGAATTTGGGGTGTAAGTACTTCTTCATACAACGAGGCAAAAAAAAACCTCTTTTGCATTTGAATATCATCAGATTCTGGCATTGATCTCAACCTTCTTATCTCGATAAATTCCTCAATCTAGGAACTATCTTTGATCAAAAATGTAAACAAAAATTCCAAACAGTTATTTGAAAGTGACAGCTCTTTATTTACGTTTTCCTTTAAAATTGGCAGCTCTTTGTTTACATTTTTTATCTAAGTTTCTGAAAGAGTAAAGCTTTACTACAGTTTGATATAAAATAAAACGTATGTTTTATTTTACTCATTGTTGTACTTTTGTATATTGTACTTTTTTGCGAGGACCAAACCTGAGACTTATACGTGTAGTATGTATACACGTATAAGTCTAAATAACTTAAGTACCAAAAAATTTACTGTATGTACCTACGTAGCACATCATAATTTAGATTCTGAGGATTTTTTTGTCTAATTCAATTCTAAATATTTTTATTCATTCGGATATTACAAAATATTACTTTGAAACGTCAATTATACAATGCAGTCTTTGGAACGTGACCTAAGTGTACATACCTAAGTGTCGTTTGGTATTTTTTTATCCTTTTAAGCGTTGATATCTATTCACAAGCGTACTTTCACTGATATGGTCTTGCAGAGAATGCATGATAAAGACCTTATTGTTAAATCGTTATCAGAAAATCAATTAATAACGTCTTAGATTATTATATGTCCTCTTATAATCTTATCTAATCGGTACTTTCTGGGAAGTGCAACCTATCTATAAAATGGTTTGTCCTGACTGACTGACAGATCAACGCACAGCCTAAGCTGCAGATTGTAGAGAGCTGGAATTTGAAATGTGTGTTCTTATGGTGTAGGCAACCGATAAGAAAGGGGTTTTTGAAAATTTTACGGGTTTGAGACTAATGCGGGTGAAACCGCGGGATCCAGCTTATACGTATTTAATAAAACTCGAAGGTGTTAATAATTATTTAATAAAAAAATTTACTCTATACAATTTCATAAATATTCTCGCGCATTTCACACATGCGTAGTTAGAACGAAGTTTTTTTTTCGAGATGTTCGAAATTCGAATATCATAATAACATCGAATTCGATTCTCAAATGAAAATATTAACACATCTATAAATAATGTTTTAATAAAACTCATTTTTTCTTTTATAAAGCGTTCAGAAATACAGTTTTTAATAGGTAAGCGCGCTCCAGCATAGATTTTATGTGGCTTTCCATCAGGCTAACTTTTATACCTAATAGTGAAGCGCATGCCTATATTATTATTACATCTAATAAAAAATAATATCACAACGTTCTATACTAATATTATACACGTGAAAAAGGGTTAAAGAACCGGCCAAGTGCGAGTCGGAATCGCGCACGAAGGGTTCCGTACCATTATCTATACAAAAGGTTATGTTTGAAAGGTAAATTGCTGTTTACGATTTATGACGTATTAAAAACACTACTTACTAGATCTCGTTCAAACCAATTTTCGGTGGAAGTTTACATGGTAATATACATCATGTTTTTTTTTAGTTTTATCATCTCTTATTTTAGAAGTTACAGGGGGGAAGGGGGGGGGGGGCACTTTTGAACTCTCTCTCGCATACTATTCAGTTTAAAAAAAACAGATAAGACACTTTCTAATGAAATAGTTACCGTTTTTTTTTGCAAATATGGTTTGCTCACGCACGCGGGACTCCGATACAAATTCCTCACGCACACGGGGGAATTTGTATGGATATCACCCGCGTGCGTGAGCAAATACGCATGTTACTAGAAACACTCTAGAGCGGTATCCCTCCTTACTGCGAGTAAATTGTAGTTTCCCTCTGGTGGTCAGAGTGGTACAGGTGCCGGCAAACAAGTGGAAAAAAAATGACGGATGTGCAAAACTCGATTTTCATAGAAGTCGCATGTAAAATGTACTGCGCGAACTTGGAAGAGTCCACGTTAAAATTTTCCAACTTGTTTGCCGGCCATTTTGGGTATGCCTAGGTAACAAAAAAAACATGGCTCTATGAGCAAACTGTAATATTTATGTATGCAAACAATTACATACCTTCACATCTTCTTATCTATCTTATAAATATAAAAGAAAGTCGTGTTAGTTACACTTTAATATTTTAAACTCCAAACCGGCTGAACCGATTTGGCTAAAAATTGGTAGGGAGGAAAAAAGAACCAGGAGACGCACATAGGATACTTTTTTGCCTCTAAGGCGAGACAAAGTTTGCCGAGTCAGCTAAATTCTAATGTGTGTAAGTTGGATTCTGTCCGATGTGCCGGTTGAATAGAGCTTTGACTTGTAGTTTGTCGCGGGATTTTAGATTGAACAAGTATCTGGAAGGAAAAAACAACCGATGCAATTATATTTATTCCTTGAAAATAATCCTTAAAAATGAAACTTTTAAATGTGAAATTGGGTACGGAACCCTAAAATGAACACTGGACCGACCAATTTGTTAACACAATGCGAACGATAAAATCTATTTAACCATTAGCACCAGTCTTTCTCCAGTCTCACTAGATGGCGCCAGTGATAAAAATACATCGCGGTATCGTTGTTGCGTTTTTCTGTCCCTGAATCACGTTTATTGCATGGGAGCCCCTCTTAAATATTTGTTTTATATTGTGTTGTAGCGGCTACAGCAATACATCTTCTGTGAAAATTTCAACCTTCTAGCTATTACGGTTCATGAGATACAGCCTGGTGACAGACGGACAGACAAAAAGCGAAGTCTCAGTAATAGGGTCCCGTGTTTTACCCTTTAGGTACGGAACCCTAAAAATCATAAAATGCCTGATGACGTCACAACTGCGACTGGAAATCTGACAACTCAGTTCCAGATGTTGTCAAATTCTGTGACTCTCTCTTTGCGTTTGCGGATTAAATTTAAACTAATTTTGCAGGTTTTTATCGCATTGCGCTTAGTACATTTTTTAATGCACTAAGCGCAACGCAACAAACGCAACGCTATAAAATCGGTAATTGAGATTAATTACAAGTACTTACTAATTTTACACCGTGTACATGAGGTCTAAAAAGACTAATTATAAACCAAAATTCACAACAAATTCAAAAAGATTTCCCATGATCGTTTTGAATCGTCAGAAATTTCGTGTGTCTTCGGAACGGGACCTCCAATGAGAAGAAGAGACAAGATAATTCCGAGATTTTTCCCAACCTACCTTTCAATAACCATGATGCCAGTAGCGATGATAAAACCAAAAGACAACAGTATGAAGGCTGGCGCTGCACCACCCAAAGCCAGGGCTCTCGGCATGCTCGCCTTGCAAGATATGGGTGGTGACAGGGTACGGCGTTGTATACAGGACACTATACCACGTTCCATGAGACGAGTTAGGCTGGAAATTTATGAAACTGATGCAGATATCTCATCAAACACCCGGACGAGTAATACTCGCGCATGATGGGTTGGGAAAATAAACACGTTTGTTGTACGGGAGCGCCACTTAAATATCAATATAAAAGAAAAATGTCTATTGACTAAGTCCAAAAGAGTATCTGTTCAAAAGAGTAAAGTATCTGAAAACTCAGCCAGAAGTGCCCATTATGCTGGCTGAGTTTTCACTCTGAATGGCCAAAGAAAGATAATTAACAGAATATGATATTAATTATATTTTTGTTTTAGTATTTTGTTATTACGGCGGCAACAGAAATAGATTGTCAGAATTCACTGGTCCAATGTAAATCACCTCTTAAATGAGACGATTTGGGTTGTAGCTTACCTCCATGTAAAGAACTCCTTGTAAGGACTGTCTTTCTGCAGTGCCGGGTACAGCAGCGTCTTCTCCATAGAAGCTACAGATCCTACTTCGCAAAGCTCAGATTGGGTGAACGTTTTCGAAATGAGCCGGTTTGCTATATCAGACTCTGTGTGGTATGCGTAGCCTGGAGGAAAAACGAACTTAATGGATAATTTAAAAGGCAAGAAGAAATGCATCATCAAAAATCCTTCAGTGACGGGGCTCGAACCCGTACCCGTGTAAAGTAAAACCCCACCCAAGCTACTAAATAATTGTAAAACTGTTATGGTAGATGATGATTTGAAGACCGATTTGGAAAGATGCAAAATTTATAATTCATCGTGTTACGTGGGTTCCCGTGTGACGTAATGGTTAGCGCAATCAAAACGAAATTTTACAATATAGTGAAATTTCAATGGGTTCAATAGTTATTTTAATACAGGTAAGTAATTAGAAAACATACAAATTTAAATTTTTAAAACTATAAATTTTTGGTATACTGCAATAAAATCTAGACCTTATTTAGTAAATGTTTTATCATATTTTGGATCTCATTGACTGCTATTCTAAGAGAATGCAAAGCATTCCACAGCCAAGGCATCCCTAAGACTTTACCTCCAGCTTTAACCATAGCAATCCCTTCTTCTACAGGAAAAAGTGTTAACTTCTTCTCCTTTTTACTTAGAACTTTTTTCCGAATAGCATCTTCATCGACAGGAAATCTCCTTGTGAAATAGTAAGTTGGTACCTGCAATTAATTTATTTCATTTACTGATGGTCAGGTCTCTTATCACAATTTAGGAGCTCATAACCTAGCTGTATCCGATTTTGTATAGTCGTGCGAGTTACGAAATGCCTTGTGCGGTTATGACTTCGAAGAGTGACCGACAATATGTGGCAATAGCATTAAACCAGTTCCTCTGTAGTTTGGCAAGCAGCAGTAGGTCCCAGTTGTTATCTCTGATAGCAGTCGTTAGGTCAAATATGAGTCCTTAGGGCGACCTGAAAACTCTCGTGCTATGCGCTAGAAAACCCACACCACTATACGAAAAGAAAAAGAAGATCAGACAATCGAGAACGTTCGTTGGTCTGTTGAGACAAAACTGTTTTTTTCGATTTCTTTGGTCCATTTTGTAAGGTTGCTCGTGGCCGAATGATCAGTAGAACTGATTTACATTGACTGAATGCGAAAATTCTGAGGCTCTAACTTCGGACATTCTAGGGGCGTATGGGGCGTGTATTACAAAAGATGACTAAAGCCTAGATCCTGTCTTAAGGCCCGATTGGCCGCTTTAGTAAAACTTGCCCGTCAATTTACTAACAATGAAGACTATAAATCGAGACTCAAGTCGAAACAACTACATGAATCACGAAGAATTACCACAAAATTCAAAATAGAACTCACGTTTAACCAGCTTCGAGTATATCCAATATCTTCCAGGATCAAATCGAGGGGACTCTCCAGTAGGTCCCTTAGAGAGTTCAGCGAAGGTGGTGGACCATTCAGGAGGTAGCTGACAACACTGCTTGTATAGTAGTTGTAGACCAGCACGCAGCATATCCCCGTCATGAAGACAGTCAGTTTTCGGGCTTAGGAAGAGAATAATATGATGTTAGTTGTCCCGTTGCCATTCCTTCATAATTTCAACCTAGTATTACACGCTTATTTATAATTGTAAAGAGGAGTCGAGTCTCAGGAGTAATTGCTATGTTTACTTTTGTGTCACTCTTATCTTTTATTTTTCAATGTCATCGTAAATGTGACTGAGTCTGAAATTTACCAAAGCTTGTAACTCGATCGCGATCGAGTTACAAACTTTGGCAAATTTCTGGATAGTTAGGTACGCCTTAAAAACTAGAAAATGGTGGTCCGGATATATCTATTCAAAGTAGGTACCTGTTGAAGATTTTCGTATTACGGCTTCGTCTTCGAAATCTGCAACCAAGTTATAAACTTGTTATAGACATTATTTTATTTCAAACCTCTTTCAATATTTTAAGTCGGCTAATAAACATCACCAATAATAATACGAGAAATGCCTCAGCATTCAATGGAATTGGACAAAACGCCCTTTTTTTAAGTTTAACCTACAATTCAAAAAACCTATCAGTCCATCCAAAACTTCTCACAATCCTATGGATGAACTTCTTGTTCATAAAGGTTGCCTTGAAGAGATCAATTTAAGCGTTATCGCTTAAATTGCAACCAAGTGCCTTATGCACACACATGGCTTATGGCACAGGATAAGTAATTTAATTTTTTAACACCTAATTTTAAGTTGTGTATGTATTCCTTGAAATTAAAGACAAATGTCGGTTTCAATCGCGTGGTGTTAATTACTTTTAGTATCCTTTACAGGTCCTTTCTTCAGCATTGACAGTCAATCCTCAATCAATCAAAGTCAATCGTTGAGCGTTGAAACAACGCTAAAAGTAATAAACACCACGCGATTAAAACCGAAAAAAATCTAATTTTCAATAGATCGTCGCGAAAACAGAATATAAATATATGTGTATTTCTTAGTATTGCAATTTATAGGGTGTGTTGGTACAATAAAGAATTTATTCATTCATTCAGATTAATTTGTTAAATACTCCAACAGTTTTAATATGTACCTATATATTTTATGTACCTAGTCTTAATAACAAACATCCTTTGTTTATAAATTGTCCCTGCCAAAGTCAGGTAGCCATTATAGCCTAAACAATGATTACCCAACATGCCTCTAAAGCCTTCTATTCAGCTTAAATCGGGGCCGTGTTTAGATAATCACTCCATTTTGGACGCCCATGTTATGACTATGTTTTCACTAGCTAAATAATTTTGCTATTCTCTAGCGGGGCTATTAGTGAACGAGTACTAAGATCGCACTAACGGAACCATGTTTTCTTTGTTAAAAGGGTTCATAAAATGATAAGTTCATAAAAAGATAATAAGTTCGAGGGCCTCTACTTTAATTCTACGAACAAAAAACGAAACGACAGAAAATCTGTCATCCGTCCTTCAAAATCGTCAGAAAATAAAGTTTTCGGACGGATGGATGACAGATTTTCTACTGGAATTTTCTTTTTCGTCTTTCGTTCGTAGAAATAAAGTAGAGGCCCAGCTAGTCCGACCTAAGATCGCGTTTTAACAGTCCTTGGATACCTAATAATAATTATATGTATAGTATTTTTTATTTCTTGTCTATCAATGTTTTTATTTTTATTACTGTAACTAAACTCTAACCCCCTTACTTATAAACGATGATTATCAGTTGTCTAAATTATGTCACGTTTGTTTCTGTTTGTTCACCGATGCCGGTAGACTAATTGGTCAAGTCAGTGCTCCCGGATTGAATCGAATCGAATCCCGCCCTGCGTCGCGTCGTGCGTTGTGTTTTTGCAGAATTATTATTTCTTCAAAAATATTTCTGTTTGATAACACTTCGAGACTTCATGTCACAGTAAAAGACAAACAATACATAGTTTATGCAGCTGTTAATCATCGGGTAAAACTACTGAACTTTTAACTCTAGTTTATAAGGTTCAGAAAAAAATGGTTTTCCAGTAATAGAGCGTATTATATTTGGTGCTTCCCAAAGCACTTTATTTTCATGAAAACTTTTACGGAAAATTGTAAGTTAGGTTTTAACTTATATTTGTATTTTAGTTATGTTCAGGTAGGTTTTCGTGATGCTGAAATGAAATTTTACTAATTTTTCGGTTGGAATTGCAATGCTCTTATATATCCCTATTAATAAACTTGGATTAAGGTCGGAGTAGTAAGAACATGTTTTGTCTTTTTCCGTGACAAGAACCTTCAAAGTTGACAGACAGAAACAAAAAGTGGTAAAATTACTCCGACCTTACTTCACGTTTATTAATAAGGCTAATAATGTTTAGCATATTTCAAACACCCGACGTTACAACCCGTGAACAGGAGATAATGTAAAATCCTCGAAACGTCAGCCATTTGATGATGCGAAACATAATGAAAGCAATGCGATTTAAACTGAAAAAACACCTCCTCGTGTTCTGGCGAGTAAGACGTCGTAGTCAAAAAAACTACTAGATCGATTACAAAACACCATTCATCATTAGAAAGCTACAATATCAAGGCTACTTTTGATTCCGATATTCCCACGGGATCGGGACTTACGCGGGTGAAACCGGCGAGATACAGCTAATAATAAATAATGCACGACGTTACACACAGCGCAATCTAGCCCCAAACTAAGCACTAGGCTTGTACTATGGGTACTAGACAACGGATATACTACATATTATACCTTTTTTGTAAATACATACATATGATACATAGAAAACACTGAATATCCCATGTCTTCGGACCGTGGTGAGTCCTAGGACATGTTGGTTTCCTCACGATGTTTTTCCTTTACCGTAAGAGCGATGTTATTAGCGCACATACCTTTTTCTTAAAGAAAAAGACATTGGTGCGCGGTCGGCCTGGATTCGAACCCACGACTCTCGGAATGCAAGCCGAGGTATCTACCACTAGACCAACACCGCTCTATAGCTAGTAAACGTAAACAAAACTTCCATGTTCATTCTAACCTAAGTCCGTAACGTTTTATGGAATCATTCAGCGACTTTATGATGCAATATAATGGTATAAGCACCTGCCTATACACACACAATGATGTGGAACATAGGCAATAGGCAATGCAATAATGTAGCCTAATCCCGTCTATACCTGTTGATGCTACATACACCACTTGCTGGTTCGGCTGCGGCCTGCTAGCCTAGTCGAATTGCTAAGCAGGCTCGTCCGACGTTTTACTAGTAAGTCGTTTTGCCACTCAAGACATTGCCACCATATAGACGTTTTAATATGCCGTCGTTCTGCAAACTACGTCATTTTCCTTGATAGACCTTCTGATACGGAGCGCCCTGGATAAAGACATTAGAGCAAATATGTTTATGCCATAAAACCTATATCTGTCATGACAATGCATTTACCTTTTTATTTTTTTTATTTTCTAATTAAAATAATAAAAATGAAAAAAATAAAAAGGTAGATGCATAGTCATGACAGATATAAGTTTTATGGCTTAAACATATTTGCTCTAATGTCTTTATCCAGGGAGGAAAATTTAAACTACGTTTGTATGGAGAAAGAGAATGGAGACTAGCCTCTTAAATGTCATCTTCATTTTTATATTGGTATCTCGGTTACTGCGATACAAGCTGTGCTTAATGTGGAACTGATTTATAATGTAATTTGGGAAATGTTTAATAAGTTTCACAATAATAAATAAATTTTGTTTGTTTATAAATTTGTTTGAATGTTCCCTCTTCACGATCAAACGGCTAAAACGATTTGGATGAAAATTTAGGGATAGTTGAAGTAATGGAGTGTAACTTAGGATACTTTTGATCCTGATAATAGATCGGGATTTACGCGGGTGAAACCTTAATATAACAAAGTAAAGATGAATCTTCTACAGGGTGTAGGTATGTTAACAGACTATCACGTTTTCTTCTTCTTACCCTGTAGTGATGGGGCTCATAGAATTTTCAGACCGCCCGAGGAAAACTACGAAGTTGTTCTCTGAATCTATCTATCCGAAGTTAAATTTCACTACAATCAATAAGTATACGACTTTTCTTTTACACAGAGCTAATCAATAGTGAAACTCAAATCGGCTCAGTAGTTTTTGAATGCATAAGTAATAGAAAAACCGACAGACAGACTATAAGTTCATATTCTACTGGATCTCCTAATTGAATTTGCCTTATTTCTTTTAATTGTCGTTCTTCTCTTCCTCTATTATAAGTATAGAAAATAGGTGACACGACATACATTGCTGGCTAACACTGGCAGCGACTGAGAAGATCGCGTACTGCACCGCCGATGGTCGACGTTCAACCATTGCGGCCCCGACCAGCAGCATAATCCCAATAACTGAGACTCCAAACAGACCCCACCAGACACCGTCGCTTAGAGGACGCAGAAATTGGTTTTCGTACTTTCCTGAAAAACAAACCATAGAGAAATGAAACTAACATGAAGTTCTTTGACGAACTTTTGTAGCGCGTCGCGAGAAGGCCCGACTGCAATACAGAAGGTTGCGGGTTCGATTTCCGCCGAGTGTAAGTATTTATGCTTCGAAAAAAACTTCGAAAATTCGGTTTAAACTGAAAAAAAAGTTAAAAGTTGTCTCTTGGACGTGTAGAACAACATAATATAAGCAGTTTTCTAATAAACTCCAATATATAGCCATAAGTCATTATTTTACCACACCCTGTATATAGTTTTAAGTCGAGTCTTACCTGGTCCTGTAGTTGGTATCCGGTAGTAATACCTAGTCCTGAAATCATCAAAAGCCTTATTAATAAACGTGGAGTAAGGTCGAAGTAGTGAGAACATGCTTTGTCTTTTCCGTGACAAGAGCTTTCAAAGTTGACCGACAGGAACAAAAAGTGATAAAATTATTCCAACGTTACTTCACGTTTTTTAATAAGGATAGGTTTTAAGAAACGACACTATATTTTTTACGATTTTTAATCCTAGTATATACAATATGTTTATACTTACTCCAAAGATGTGAGAGATGGATGTGCATAAGTTATATTTTTCATTAAAAAATTGTAAAATCGAAGCACGGTTGTAATATCTTGTTCTCGAAACATAAGTGAATTGGCTACGACCTGAAAAACAAATTAATTTTGTATTTCGAGCGCTTTTTAACCGACATTCAAAAAAGGAGGAGGGTATTCGCATAGTAGTTTTTTGTGTGTATGTTACCGCATAATTCTGCCGTTTGAGGTCCGATCAAAATGTTATTATTTCATTTCAAAATTTCATACTGCATTAGAGACTTCTAATGCAATTCTAATAACTTAAAAAATGACTAAATAATCGAATACTCGCTTTAGGACAGATACGCTTTATGACAGATTCGCTTTACGGCAGAATCGCTTTATGACAGATTCGCTTTACGGCAAAAGTACCTACAGACAACTCGACAATAATTAATTTATTGATATTTAACTTTAAAAAAAACAAAGGCTTCTTCTAAAGTACACAAGCGTTCTAAACATTCCAATACGGTAATTTCGTTTTTCAGTGCACTAGTGATAATCAAGTCAATTTTAATATCTTTGTGCTTAAACTTTAAACTACGCCGTTTTCCTTTACAAAAGGTTTCTATCCTTCTTAAATTTGTGTCTTGATACTGGGCTTCCTTTTGAGTAACTGTATGAATCGATACAACGGCGGCTTTACAGGAATTCTGTTTTTAAGGCGGCCATGCATGCCACCCTTCAACTGGGTTATTCGTTCGGAATATTTCTTTGTAGCAACTAAATTTATTAGTAGTAATGAATCCAATCCATTGTTTTGAGAAATAGTCTCTGAACGCAGTATATACCTCAGAATCGCTATTTAATTCATGAATGGTTAAGATGCCTTCGGGAATCATAATTGGTGGTAAAAATGCTAGTTGCATATACATCCGCGTAATACGATCTCCACCATCAATATCCTTGAGACCCACATTTTTGCTTTTTTTTCGAAAGCGCTTTCCAATAGTGGAAGTAAGAACCAGTTACTTTGGCTTTAGGATAAACGACATTAACTGCTTGAATTACTGCTATCTCGTAATCGCATTTGTATTGTTCTATATTTAGTAAAAAAATATCCCGTAATATATTAAAAAGTCTTTCATAAGTAGCTTGCGTTTTGTTCGGCAGGAGTATATAAATCAAGGGAACAAAATTTACGGTATCATCGTTTTGTGAAGCATTAATGTGTAAAGTATAGAATTGATAGAAGAGCCTAGGAGCAACTTTAAAGGTGCAGTCGCCGTAATAGCTAATATACTTTAAATTTGCTTTTAGCTAATGGTGTACAAAAAAAAAAAAATTTTTTCTTCAGTCCCATCATCAAACAAGAAAAAATTGTCCACTAGATGATCAGGCAACTTGAGGTCTTTTAGATTTCTACAAGTAGATCTATCCAAATTCAAAAAAAGCCTTTCTGGCTCTGTACGTGTACGTGTAATGAGTCTTGTTTTTTGTAAATGTAGGTATATCGTCTTCCGGCAGATCACATTTGGCACTTTCTATAAAATCTTCGAATAACTTTGGGAAGGGTTCGAGGTTAGTACATACATTTTTCATACACTCGTCCATTAAGCTGTCTATTTCATTTTTAACTACATCAGGGATACATGAATGCACAGCCTCTTTTACTATTTTATTTTCAATATCTAAAGTTACAGAAGTGTTACAGTCCATTTTATTAAAGCATCTCCAATTGGTATGACCATTTTTAATTTTTTTAACGAAATTATAGCGAAAACCAGCACTTAGTAAGACAGACTTACCTTTTCGGCTAGATATAAATTTAATCCCGATGCTGTGGGTAGGCAAATCCATTGTAATTCAATTACGCATTTTTGCAAGAATTTTATCAAAAAAGAAATCATCGAAGTACCGCTGACAAATGTGACAATAATGGCATAACAAAGAAAATAAAATCTAATAAATACAAGTGGCCATTTACATGAAACACAAATAAACTGAAGAGGTCTTATTGGTAAATAACCTGAAGGAGTTTTGATAGATAAACTGAAGTAGTTTTGTATGCTCGGAAACTTCTTGGAAACATACCATTGACGACCTCCTTGGTCGAGTGGCTGCTAGAACATCGGTTTTCATGCTATAACCACGTATAAATAACATAAATTGAAAAGTACCAGGGCAACAGAAATGTAAGGATCAAATCTGCTTAAACGTTTCCATGAATTGCGTTAATTATAGATTTAAAAACGTCTATACCTCTCGTGTTTGAACCTATACCTTTTTTACTTAGGCACTATTTTAGTGTACTTATTTTACTGTACAATTTCTGCCGTAAAGCGAATCTGTCACAAAGCGAATCTGTCCGAAAGCGAGTAATCGATAATGACTTCACCAAATAACCCTTCTTCGCAACATACAGTGCAGTGTCATGTACTTTGAAATCGGTTTATAATTTTTGCTAAATACGGAACGTATTTCACTGTTATACCTACTTACCCTTGAGCTGTTTGTTTCATAAGAACCAAGCCACCTATCTGTAACTGTCTGTACAAATCTGCAATAAAAATAGGTACAAAAACACACAACCCTATCTTTCCGTCGAGCAGTTGGGTAAATAGGAAGCAAATACAAGAGAACATTTTTTTTATAAAAACCTAAGTTTAGAGGAAATTGGTTCAAATATCAATTATATTAATCCACGACGAAACTCCAAAGTGAACTAAATAAAACTAGATAGAAATATTTTACAAAAAATAAAACAAAAACAAAAAGACTGCAGCAATAAAAACAAAAATAATCTATACATATAATAAAATCGTAACTTAACGGTGTCTGTTTTTGGAAGATATAAAAAAAAGATAAATTGTAGGGGTATCTATTAACGCAGTAGAACCTATTTTTCTATTTTTCTGGTTGTCTGTTTGTCTGTTTGTCTGTTTGTGTGTGCCTTTGTGCCCGCTAATCTCAGAAACGGCTTATCCGATTTTGACCAAATTTGGTAAGCAGATAGATTTAGACCCCGATTAACATATAGGGTACTTTTTATCCGGATATTTTATCCGGTTATCCGGATAAAGTGTTTTTTCTGTTTTTACCTAATTAGTTTGAATGTTGTATTGAAGAAGTATGTTGTGTGGAATCAAACATGATTAACCGGATATCCGGTCGAAAATAAAAAAAACCGGATATCCAGTTTTTTTGCAGGAAATTCCTAAAATACCGTATACCTATGTCTCTCCACATATCCGGATCCTTCGGACATACGGAATTTTTTTATAATGGCTGGTTTTAACCGACTTTAAAAAAAAGAGGAGCTGCTCAATTCTACCCGCATATTGATGGCTTTTTGTATGTGAATATGTTCACACCGTACTCCGGCAAATAAAGTCCGGTTTCGAACATTCTTTTTTTATTATTTGGAAAGTGAGAGTCCCGAGTTGGTCCCATAAATTGTTGGTGAAGATCTGATGAGAACCTTCGGAATGATAAGCAGAATAGCATCCCATAATGCTGTAAATTACTAATTTTTGGACTTCCATCAATAGAATCGGCTTATAAAGAACTAAGTACAAATTGATGGACCCCCTGAAACCACCTTCTCAAAAGTCCCTCAGTGATTAAAGTTACGGTAACAATTTTGATAATTTTTAGTAGCAGTCGAAAATGCAATAAAAATGATAAAAAAATATAGCTGTAATCGGGCAGTTTTACTGGGTAGATGCAGATTGCATGTAGTTTACGTGGCACGATGGCAGTTGTGGATTCCGAGTCGAGGGTTCCGCGTTCGAATCACAGACCGCATTCCCTTTTTAAGGAACGGTGGCCTGCCGAGCCGAGTGATGGTTTCCGATTCGAGGGCTGCGCGTTCGAGTCCCGGACACGACGTTACGTTTTACCCTCCAGATGGTCGCCCACCTTGCCGTTGTGAGGGGACTCAGTAGCTGCAAGCTAAGAGGCGCACGACGTGGGAAACCGGGCTTGCCTGGCCTGGCTCCGTAATCCCGCGTCAGCGGGCTCGGGGGTCCTTTCCGCAAGAAAGGGGCCGCGTGGAAGACAACCACTATAAAAAATCACTTCAGCCTCTGGTGGTGAACTCGGTGGGGGGCTTTATCACCGGCTTTGGGGACCTCGAGACGATGGCGTGATCGTGCCGAGGGAGGGGAGATGGAGAGGGATTGTCTATCGGGCAGAGGCAGAGATGAGGCTTGGAAAGGCCGCCGTTGTCGGGATGTAGTCCATGAGGAATTCTCACTGGCCTCGACCCTTGTGGAGCGAGGGACACCATGGGGGTTTAGATTATAAACCTATGGTAGGGAGCCCAACGAGAGTGGCCTGACGGTGCATAAGGCGCATTACCCACGTAAAAAAAAAGATATCATGTAGTTAAGCTGCCCGACTTTAGCTTACATAACAGATAAGTCGGTTGCACTGTATGTAGGAGAGCTTATTTTTATTGTTTTGACCTTATTTTCGAAGTCGGGTTTTGATTTTTTTTATATTTTCGATAAAGGCTACTTCTTATAATAAGTAATGTGAATAAGCATGCAACACGTTACCTACCGCTGCGCTGTGAAAAATCTACACTTAAATAGACTCTGCCATGATTCTCTTCTGCTCAGCAACAGACTTCCCTGATCGTCCGTTCAAGTGTAGACTTTTGCACAGCGATGGGTAAGTAGTCCGAAAAACGCTGACGAAGTCGCGGGCACAGCTAGTAATTAAATAAAACCTTTTAAAAAGTATTTTAAACTACATAGCTACATTGTAGTTTTCACTACTAAAATATATTATTTAATAAAATAATGGCTCATAATTTGTTTTCACAATTTTAAATATGTATTACCCTAACAAAATACATTTTTATAAATAAATTTACACATAGTGCACAACTAAACGGTTATTACCATTATTACGGTTATTATTATTATTAACTAAACGGTTACGTCAGAGGACGAAAGTCACCGATATAGCACGAAGGATTAGCACGCTGAAGTGGCAATGGGCTGGTCACGTCTGCCGTGGAACCGACGATCGTTGGAGCAGACGAGTTCTGGAGTGGAGACCGCGGTTGGGTAAACGTAGCGTGGGACGGCCTGCGACCCGATGGACCGATGACCTTAGGAGGACTGTTGGCAGGGGCTGGATGAGGGAAGCCCTGGATCGAGAGATGTGGCGAAACATGAAGGAGGCCTACGTTCAGCAGTGGACGGACTATGGCTGATGATGATGATGATGATGAAACGGTTATTCTCTTTATGGGGTCACTGCTGACCCCACTTGTACCTATAAGATGTGTGACTAAAAATAACGTATGATGTTAAGGGTTCATTTTGTTTCACATACTTGATATTATGCACTTCAGCTACCACCATCAGAACGATGGTCGAGGTTTTGGTGACAACGGACACTCCTGGAACGGGGCATTCAGTTGTCACCATTTCTGGTACGAAATCTTCTACCGGTGAGGTGATCTGGTAAACATTTACAAGTGTTATAATAATTGGCCTTTTTATTTAATTTGTAGATGATTTAAACAGAGCTAGAAACTTTTAATGGCGCTGTAGTGCCCGGGACATAGTTTGGTGGAGTAGCACCCATCGTGCCCAGGATGTAATTCAGCTTTATTGGCATAAGCCCCACTAAGAGGTTGGGGATTATGTCAATATTCAAAAATAAATTGTCGTTTTCCCCACTATCTTTTTTAATTTAATCCTGGTTGGATTATGCCAATAAAATATGGTAATAGTCATAATCCCCACTTTCTGCCCCACCATTTTCCAACACCCTCCCAGCCTAGTCGGCCATACCCAGAGGAAAGAACAGGTCAATACGTCTGGAGCCAGGTAACTAAGCCGTCCCCCCCGAAGGGTTCCCGCCTTGTCGTGGCGGGGGGGCTTAGTAACCGTGGCTTGGTCACCCACGGTGAAGCGAAGAGGAACCTGAGGAGGGGCCGCTCATCAGGGCTCTAGGGCAAAGCCAACGATGAAGCGGCCAGTAGGCTGCTTGGTGTATGGGCGCAACGCAACTGAGGCGGGTCGCAATGCCGTATGGAAGCCATTGCAGCTTTGAGCCATTTGATGGCGGACGCGGTGGGGCTGCAGGGGAAGAGGAGTGACGGTGTGTCGTTGCCGCTCTCCCTATCCTCTGCAGCCGAAAAGTTGTTGGCGACGGGACCACAGACCTGACCCGTCGCAGGGAAACCAGGGGTGTCCAGACACGGGGTCGTCTGGCGCCCACGTGCTTTGGTTCTCGAGGTGATCACGTCGTGCCATGACCCCTGGTGCGCCGGTGATGGGGGCGTTCCCCCAGAGGAGGGTCCGGCCACGGACGGCCGTGGCGGGTTACACGGATGAATGCGAGAGCGTGCCCGTGTTTCCCGCCATTAGCGGTAGAGGAGGTGGACCGTGGAGTTTTAGTGGGTTGGAGTCCCACATAACTGCACTACCTCCCCGTGGTAGTGCAGTATGCGCGCGCATTTCTCCACGTAAAAAAAAAAAAAGGTAACTAAGCCGTGAGTTTCCTCACGATATTTTCCTTCACCTTAAGAGCGATGTTAATAACGCACATAACTTTTGAGACAAAGAGACATTGGTGCGCGACCGGGATTCGAATGCACAACCTTCGGAATGAAAGTCGAGGTATCTACTACTAGGCCAACACCGCTCTACAAACGTACCTAAATATTTGTAATAACATTTTCTCAAGCTCCTCTGTGCTTCAGAAGACACGAAGTTGGGCCTAATTGTTATCTCAGATGGCAGTCGTTAGGTCAAGTTAGATGTGCCTGCCACCCCGGAAATGGTGAAGAGAGGGACACTAAGTAGTTTTAGTGGGTAAACCTCTGGCCGCCTACCATCTTAGGCCAGTAGGGAGCCCCACACATCCCCACTGCTTCCCCCGGAGCGGTGGGACAGTCCATAAGGTCGGATTTCTCCTCAATAAAAAAAAGGCCTTATAGCGACCTGAAAACTATAACACTAAGTGAAACACACCACTAAGCGAAAAGAAGAAGAAGCGCGGTTTAAACTTTAAACCGCGTAAGGTTTTCAAAAACGGCTTAGCATAAATTGTTATAGGTAGGTATGTAAAAAAAACTTACAACGGACATCATTCTCATTATCGACTGTCCAAAATCCCATCTTCTGTAATATTTATATCCATTTAAATTAGCGATTAGCCCTAAAATAATACATTTCTTAGAAAACTGACACGACACACTTTTAATTTTAATTTTCATCAAAAATTTACCATTTTCCTTGCTCCATGAACCAATCTCCACAATCTTCAAGTCACCCCCTTGAACCTTTCCAAAATTGAAAATGTCGTACAGATTGTAAGCATTAGTTCCTGTTGAAAATATATTAGTTAGATATTTGAAATATGAAGTTCATTTCATAGAAAAAGCTTAGAGACAATATGGAATTGATTAATAATATTACATTTTGTTATTCTTATTGTATGAAGATAAATAATTGTATTTAATTTTTAAAATATTGTATTTATTTTTTTCATTTATGTAAAATTTCATGATTAGATTATTTTATATGTTGATTATCTATTATTTTCAGATATTTGCTTTATTTGGGGTTTCGTAGTCAACAAGAAACCCTTATAGTATTGTCATGTCTGTCTGTCCGTCTTTCCGCGGCTTACCTCAAACACGCTTAGTACCTACTTATTGGTTGTAACTAGTAATTTAAAGAAAATTACGGAACCCTAATACCGCACGTGGCCCATAGCACACAAGGCACACACCTTGTCTAACTTTTTACCGTAACCCTTTCCTTACCTTTCTTTACTTTTTTATTAACGTTTTACTTTTTACCTATTTATTTACCTGATAATGCACCCAATACAATATCTGCGTCGACACTAATATTCATGGTTTTTAATTCTTTAACTATGGTCATTTCGTGTTCATCAGATGAGTTGTAAACAGTTGTGTTGTCAAGTCTTCCATTTTTGTCTAGTATCAGCCAGATATGTTTAAAATCGAACCACATTTCTTGGGAAGACTGGAATTTTAAATACTGATTACCACAGCTGATTACACGATACAGTTTAAATTCACACGATTTGTTAGCATACTCGTAGTTACATTTTACCATTATCTCTTTTTGACCATTGTCACATGGCTGAAACATGGGGTCGCTAAAAAACCATAATAAATAATACGCGATTAAGAGCCGGTAAAATGTACCCATATGTTGAGATGAACTTTTTTGAGTTTTTCTTCCGTTTTACGCGGTGTTGTATTGAAATTAAAGACATTTTCGGTTTTAATCGCGTGGTGTTTATTACTTTAAGCATTGTTTCAAAGCTCAATGTTTGAGACCTTTACAGGCCCCTTCTTCAGGATTGACTGACAATGGTAAAAGTAATAAACACCACCAATGTCATTAATTTCATGAACTATTTCATTAAAAGTGTAAATGGTTGTTTAAAATCGAGCACTGGCTGTTTATACTGTACCTATATTATACACTAATTTAGGAGTTTAGGGGTCTTCATCTAACTTATACACTTATATAAGTTAGGTAAAGACTCCTAAATTAAACACTACATTATAAACAGTTAGTGCTTGATTTTTCTATCACCCATTAGGTAGGTAACCTACCTTATAAAATACTTTCCCCACATCCTGACAATCTGCCTCTATAAGGACACCAATATGGGTAAATCTCTGTAGCATACAACGATCCATTTGATCTTGCCATGTCCTACTTGTGTCCAGAACTGAGACCCCTATAGATTGCGCAGACGCCGCTTTCATGAACTTCGTGTTCCCTTTAAAGTAATTTGAAATATTATATCACACCACCAGTGAAAGACGTGAATATAATAATAAAAATATTAATTTCTTCCCACAATAAAATTAACAATACATAGGTACATAATATTGGGCTAAAACTAAGTTAAAGTGGCAGGTGTCTGAGATAAGTGCTAAGCCTGTATTACAGATCACGATAGATAAGGGGCGCCTTTCCAGGAGCTTTTCACAATACAACGGCAAATTTGGACACAATAAAACTTCAAAGTTATTGTCCCAATTGTCTATCAATCTAGGCAAATATCGCTTAGGATAGCCCACCAATAAGATGAAAGGACGACATCATAAGACAACAGGACGAGATTGGATGTCGGGAGCCCAAGACCGTCAGGAGTAAAAGAAGAGGGTGGAAGGCTGCGTCCAAGATTGGACATAAAAGGGCTGTAATGGATATATTGACGGTTCACACCACGAAATAGAAAAACCATACCTACTCTAAAAATGTTCATATACTCGTGTACACTTACATAATTTATCAATACCGTCGCAGGTGATTATGCAAACAAAAGGTACATTTCTATATATAAAATATTTCACTGAAAATTCCAGACCATTTTCAATGAATCCCAAAGAAAGAGGCAAAATACAAGTTAACGTAACCCATAATGTAAAAGCCAACATATTTACTGACCAACTGATATGACATAGCAATATTTATATGGAAACTAAGTCTTAAATAGAAGAAAGAATAAATCAGAAAAGTATAATTACATAATTTGACAACCAATTTGGCTTTATGTAGAAACCTACTTCATCCTGTCCTACTAATATTACAAAGGGTAAAGTTTATGTGTAGTAAGTATGTTTGTTACTCGTTCACGCAAAAACGACTGCATCGATTGCGATGAGACTTGATGTGCAAATAGCTGGAGATCTTGGTTATCACAAAGGCTTTTGTAGTTAAAATCCGATACTCTTTAGTTTACCTTCCGATCCCGTGGAAATAACGAGCTAAAAAATATAAACTATACCTGTTTTTGAAATTTCAGCAAAGTCCAAACTGTCGCATTTATAATATTTACATCGTCTTTCTTCTTTTGCTAGTCCTTCTTTATTAGGTTAACCCCGATTATCTCGCAAAATCAGGCCTAAATCCCGGAGGCGTAGCTGGTATGGCATATAAAACATATTTAATATAAAACTTGGTCAACAATATGAAATGGTTTTTACGGCCAAACCAGATCAAATACTTGAAATCAACCGATAATGTAAAACTGTACTGTCAAATGACCGATAATTATTTCTCCTACATTGGGAAGTATTTGTAATTTTATAAATAAGGCCATAGATTTCGGAGGGTTTGTGTCAAGCAAACGGCTGGCTGTAAAAATATTGCCAAGTCTATATGCAGAAAAAATATTGCCAAGTCCATAAAGACATGTGTAAGACATCTGTGACATCTGTGCCGACTTCAAATAACTTGAGATAAGGCCAAGGAGAAGAAAAATTGGATATTGAACATTTTGAGAATCAACATTTTGGGAAGTTCAACATTTTGGCACTAAATAAAATAAAAGAGGCGGAAGATTTTGTAACGCTCTCACTTTAAAAATTCGGCAATTGGAAAAAGGCTTTGCAGTTAGCACATGATCGGCATAAAAAACTAATAGGTACCTATGACAAAACATTGTGACGAAACTGACATGTCTGAGAACACAACACCGTCCGAAGTCACACAAATACGAAAAATAGAGACGTCACTCTAAATCCAATATGGAGGAGAAATCAAGATGGCGGCCGACTGATTAATCTTTAGTCTGATTTAACCTTACTAGTAATACATTTACAGTTGATTATTCCAATTTAGCTGTCATAATTTTCATATCAAGTTCAATTCATAGGTCTATTCATTTGATATTAAAATATAAAAGCGAATTTCTTTGATATTACGTTAGTAAACGAATGAATTAGGTCTATGATTTAAAATTCTTTTTATACATTGATGATTCGTTTTACTGTAAATCTGCTTCATTATATTTGCTGTCGGATTTTTATATTACCTATTTGAATTACAGTTTTGAAGCAAGAGCGAGATGTACTTTTGTCATTTTAAATGGGAGCAAAAAAGACAGCTGTCGAATTTTAATATCAAATTTGGTCACCATTTTATTAGAATACGGCATTTTTGTGATAAAAATTTTCAAAAAAAAATATGGGAATATATTCCGATAAATAATAATTTAGAGATATAGCAAATATATTATTTTTAATGTTACGTTATAAGCGCATTGAAAAGTCGTTTTGTCACTGTAGCGTCACGAAATCCGTTTGTGACTATCGCCTATTTTATGATTGTGTCAAATGACTTTGTAACGCTGCGGCGACACGCTTCTGCCACGACTTATCAGTACGCGAACACTACGAAAAGCCTTGGTATAAAGTTCTAACATTTTTCCTATTATAAAGGTTTGAGCGAGTATGTGCATATTTGTTGCTCCTCAAACAGCTAGGCTGATTACGATGATACTCTCCAAATAGTTGGAAATCCTACTAATATTATAAAGCTGAAAGTTTATGAGTATGTCTGTATGTATGTGAGTTTGTTACTCAATCACGTTATAACCGCTGAACCGATTACCATTAAACTCGGTATGTAGATAGCTGGAGACCTGGAATAACACATAGGCTACTTATTATTCCGATATTCCCGCGGGATCGGGGCTTACGCGGGTGAAACCGCGGGTCGCAGCCAGTCTGAAATAATGCATAAGTAGCCTATGCATTATTTCAGTCTAGCTGCGGAAATATCGTGATACAGGTGACCTGTATCACGATATTTCCACCAACGTGTCTAAGGCGGGTAAACCGCAAGAGTATTAATATAAAAAAAATCTATAGGTATTTTATAGGTGGGTAGGTACGCACAGTAGGCGGAGGCTGTATCCTTTCAACAACATCTTAAAAAGAGAAAAGCCTCTAATATTTTCTGTACAAAATACAATTCTAATAAAAGGCAGGTTGTTTATCCCGGAGTAGCTCGATGGAGGGAAGACGTGAGGCTGCATACATCCAGGTTTCTTTATTAAGGAGGGCAACAGATCGTAGATTGTATATCGGACGATTATAGCCAAATACAATACAAATATTGAGGAGCTCAATGGCCTAGCTGTACCTGCCGATCTTCAATAGTCGTGTGGGTTAAGCAACGCTTGGCGCGGTCATTACTTGGATGGGTGACCGATAATTTGTGTGATCATTTTCTCGAGCTCCTCCGTGCTTCTGAAGGCACGTTAAGCAGTTTGTCCCGGTTGTTATCTCTGATAGCAGTCGTTAGGTCAAGTTAGAGGCATTAGGGCGATCTGAAAACTCTGACACTAGGTGAGCCACACTACTACACGAAAAGAAGAAGCTAATTACAACTGTTGTATAGAAATATTATTAAAGACGAATTTACCATTAAAAAATCTTTTAAAAAAATCGCACAAGTGCGAGTCGGACTCGCGCATGAAGGGTTCCGTACCATTATCACAAGTGGATACGGAACCCTAAAATAAACACTGGACCAAGTGAAATCGGGGTACGCAACGAGATCAAGCACTGTCTAGCTATCATGGTTTATGATATACAGCCAGGTGACAGACGGACAGACAGACAGCGAAGTCTCAGTGCTAGGGTCCCCGTTTCTATCCCTTGGCTACGAAACCCTAATAGCCTTATTAATAAACGTCGAGTAAAGTCGGAATAGTGAGAACCTGCTTTGTCTTTTTCCGTGACAAGAACTTTCAAAGTTGACAGACAGGAACAAAAAGTGATAAAACTACTCCGACCCTACTCGATGTTTATTAATAAGGCTATAAAAATATAACAAAGCGAGTAGCAAATCGCCTACATTTTTTTGTGAAAATATGGTTTCAATCCAGGTTTGGACGTTTTACTACTTTAGAAGTATGTAAGACATTTTTCGGTTTTAATCGCGTGGTGTTTATTACTTTTAAAATGTCTTTAATTTCAATACAACATCGCAAACGCAAACACATAAGAAAAATCTAATTCATTTCAGTTTTATAAGTCAAAAATAGTCTGTGTCCGTGTCTAGTCTGCGGTGACCTCCCCCCCCCCCCCCCCTCGCTAGCCGGTAACCACCGCAGCGGGGGCCACCGTTATTAAATCAACCTCTGAGTTATTTCTCCGCAGATTAATGTCTTTGGACCTTTATTGTATTAATAATTTTGTTGATCGCTTTTGTATATTTAGGCTAAGTACTTACGCATGTTTTGAAATTATGTAAATTAGTTTTGTTTATTACTGCTACCGATTGAATCCTAAATAAATAAATAAACATTGAAACACGCTACCTTTTATCCCCAAACTAGGCAACTAGGCTTGTGCTATGGGTACTAGACAGCGTCAAGCAACAAACATGATACCCCGCGCACTAGGCAGCCACGAAATCCTAGCTAAATTCTGGCTGCCGTAGCCTGGCTGCCGCAGCTAGGCTGCCTAGTGCGCGGGGTACCTTATAGGCAGCATATATGTCGAATAAAGTAGTAATTAATTTAGTTTTTTTTAGTCTGTTATTATTATTTAGTAAGGTTTTGTAGGTAGATATGGCAATGTTTCTAATTTAAAAAAGTAAGTTGAACTGTCAGATGTCATGTGAAGTTAGGAGGTTGTCAAAAGATAGAAAAATACGAATATGTTCCGTTATTGTTGTTTGAAGAATAAAATAGAAGAAAAATAGAAAAAAGAGTGAGTTTTACTTCAATCGAAGCCAATTCCTACAACTTTTTGGGGGGCCCCTCCGGGATTGACAAAAATTTGAAGCAAAACAAAGATAAGTTGATCGGAATTCATTCGAACGAAAAAGCCGTTTCATCATTGTCGCCGCCATTGTTGCTGTTTTACCGACATCACGTGACGTGAGTGAACATAGCCACAGCTGTCAGAAAATGTTGCCAGTTCTGGAATTAAATTTCCCTATGGTAGAAAAATGTTGCCAGGTTCGAAAAATAATATCCGGATGGTAGAAATTATTATGTTTACGAAGATTATTTTTTATGAAGATTAAAGATAAATGAGTCCGAACAAGCCGAAATTTTGTACGAAGAGTAGAAGAAATTCAAAGAATTTAAAGATTAATAGTAGTATTACCGCCAAAATGCCGCCGAAGAAAGACGAGAAAGAAAGTGAAGATGAAGAACTAGACGTGCAGATTTCATTTAAAGACTTAGAAAGATCTATGACAATATTTACCGGAGACGACACCTATCCCGTGGATTCATTTATAGATGAATTTGAAGACACAGCTCAGATTATGAAGTGGACTAAAGTTGAAAAACTTATTTACGCGAAAAGGCTATTAGATGGAACCGCCAAATTGTTCCTACGATCGCTGGGGCGTGTTAAAGATTACTCGACTTTTAAGAAGGCCCTCAGAGAAGAATTTGGACCTAAAATTAATAGCGCCGTCGTACACAAGAAACTTGCATCGCGTAAAATGAAGACCGATGAGACGTATCAACAATATTTTCTAACAATGAAGGAATTAGCACTTCATGGCAAAGTTGAGGATGCAGCTCTGATAGAATACGTGATAGATGGGATACGTGACTCTGAACCAAACAAAGCTATTTTGTACGGAGCTACGGACATGAGAGATTTTCGTAAGAAGTTGGACATTTATAGCGAATTTAGAAAGAAAATGTCAAGTAAGCCGTCACATCATCAGTCATCAGTCAATCAGTCATCTGGACATCATTCATCTCGCAAGATGACTCATTTGAAGAGATGTTTCAACTGTGGTGACTCTGATCATCAAGCGCCTGCCTGTACAAAAGGTATCAAATGCTTTAAATGCAATGAGTATGGGCATAAATCGAACGAATGCACAAAAGTTAAGAAGACGTTGAATATCCAGAATAAGAATGAAGAAGAGAAAGTCCCATATAAGAAGATTAAAATTAACGGTAAAAACTTTACAACTTTAATTGACACTGGAAGCGATGTGAATCTTATAACCAAAACAGAATTTATGAAGATTGAAGACGATATTAAGGACTATAAGACTGAATCAACATGTTTAACAGGAATTGCAATGAATGAAGTTTATACAGAAGGAGTTTTTACCGCAAACGTACAAATTGATGATTACTTCACCGATGTCAAATTTCACGTCGTGAGTGATAATGAATTGCCGGTTAAACTATTGATCGGTAATCCAATTTTGAAGGACTTCGAAGTTTGTTTTACACCCGAGGGTATCTACATGGAAAAGATTATACACCTAACATTATTGATGGAGAAGAAAGATAATGAACACGAATACGAAATAGAAGGTTCTAGATTTGCTGAGAAGTTACGTAAGATGTGTGAAGAATATAAGCCTACTGAAAAGAAGAAAGAGAGTAACGTTGAATTGAAGATTATACTTACCGATGAAGATCCCGTTTTTCAAAATCCTCGACGTTTATCACCTTTAGAGATGACTGCTGTGAATACTCAAGTTAAAGAATGGTTGGATAAAGGAATAATTAAACCAAGCAAGTCTGATTTCGCTAGTCCTATAGTTTTAGCCGACAAGAAAGATGGGCCAAAAAGAATGTGCGTGGACTATAGAAAATTGAACAAAAAACTAATTAAGGAAAGATTCCCATTGCCTATCATAGAAGATCAGATAGATAAGTTAAAAGAGGCGAAGATATTTACGTCGCTTGACCTCAGAAACGGATTTTTACACGTGAACGTCAACAAGGATAGTCAGAAGTATACTGCGTTCGTAACCCCTCAAGGCCAGTATGAATTTTTGAAAATGCCTTTCGGTCTATCCACAGCGCCATCAGTTTTTCAAAGATTCATCAATGACATCTTCAGTGACCTTATTAGAGATGGTATTGTACATGTTTATTTAGATGATCTGATCCTACCCTCATTAACGGAAGAAGAAGGAATTAAGAAACTAGAGATAGTATTACAGAGAGCTAAAGAATATAACCTAGAAATAAATTGGAAGAAATGTCGCTTTTTGAAGAAAGAGATTCAATATCTTGGTTACATTATTTGTGACAATGAGGTTCGACCGTCGCCAGAAAAGACCAAAGCTGTAGCAAATTTTAAGAAACCAATCAACATAAAGGCTATTCAATCATTTCTCGGACTAACCGGCTATTTCCGAAAATTTGTAAAAGACTATTCCTTGATTGCGAAACCTATGACGGACTTACTGAAGAAAGATACTACATTTAATTTTGATGAAAGATGCGAAAAGGCTTTTACTGAATTAAAAACAATATTATGTGGATCTCCAGTTCTCAGAATATACAACCCAGAATTAGAAACTGAACTGCACACAGACGCCAGTGCAGATGGCTATGGAGCTGTCCTCCTTCAGAGAAGCCCTAAGGACAATCAACTCCACCCCATTCATTATATGAGCAAGAAGACGACTCCATCAGAACGCAAATATCATAGTTATCATTTGGAGATATTAGCTATTGTAACTGCTCTAAAAAAGTTTCGGGTCTACCTGCTAGGAATCCAATTCAAGATAGTTACGGATTGTTCCGCTTTAACAATGACTTTGCAAAAAAAGGATCTGCCACCTAGAGTTGCTCGATGGGCTCTGCTATTAGAAGAATACGACTATAAGATCGAACACAGGCCAGGAATAAGAATGAAACACGCAGACGCACTAAGCAGATATCCTGTCTGTTTAATACTTACTGAAACGATAGCTCGTATAAAGAAGGCACAAAACGAAGATGAACATGTTAAACTCATTAAGAAAATTTTAGAGACAGAAGATTATAAAGATTATATTATGCAGAATGAAATATTATACAAGATGAAGAATGGCGATAAATTACTAGTAGTACCTAAAAGAATGGAGAATGAGATAATAAGAAAAAACCATGAAAAAGGACACTTTGGTATTCTGAAAACTGAAGAATTGATAAACAGAGATTATTTTATAGGTAACCTAACAGAGAAGATACGAAGAGTAATTAATAATTGCGTTGAATGTATCCTTATAGCGCACAAAAGAGGTAAAAAAGAGGGCTTACTTCACCCAATAGACAAAGGGGAAGTACCATTGTCGACGTATCACATCGATCATCTTGGACCTATGACTTCAACCCACAAGAATTATAAGTACATCCTTACCGTAGTGGACGCGTACACAAAATTCACATGGATCTATCCTGTTAAGACTTTGAGTACAGAAGAAACTTTAAACAAGCTTAACCTACAACAGCAAACTTTCGGATCACCAGAAAGAATAATTTCCGACCGTAACGCTGCATTCACCTCAAACGATTTCCAGCAGTACTGCAAAGATGAGAATATTACGCATTATACAATAACAACTGGACAACCAAGAGGAAACGGTCAGGTTGAACGTTTTCACCAGACTATCATTGCTGTTTTAAGTAAACTGAGCGCCGATGACCCAACCAAATGGTATCGCCACGTATCTAAAGTACAAAGATGTTTAAACGGTTCTCACCAAAGATCCATCGGAATGACTCCGTTCGAATTACTTTTTGGATGCAAAATAAGAGATAAAGATGACGATATTTGTAAACTGATAGAACAAGAAAACATACAAAATTTTAACGAGAAAAGAGAAGATCAAAGAAAAAAGGCAAAGGAATGCATTCACAAGGTTCAAGAAGAAAATATAAAGAACTATAATAAAAAAAGAAAGGAAGCTACAAGTTATGAGGTTGGCGATCTAGTAGCTATAAAGAAGACGCAGTTTTCACAAGGAAGTAAATTATACCCTAAGTACTTGGGTCCATACACGGTAGTGAGGCAATTTAGAAATGACCGCTACTCTGTGAAGAAGATTGGTAATAGTGAAGGCCCGATCAATACAACTACCTCAGCTGACCTGATGAAACCATGGATTTCACCTGAAGACGACGATTCATCTGGGGCAGATGAATGATCAGGATGGCCGTGTCGAATAAAGTAGTAATTAATTTAGTTTTTTTTAGTCTGTTATTATTATTTAGTAAGGTTTTGTAGGTAGATATGGCAATGTTTCTAATTTAAAAAAGTAAGTTGAACTGTCAGATGTCATGTGAAGTTAGGAGGTTGTCAAAAGATAGAAAAATACGAATATGTTCCGTTATTGTTGTTTGAAGAATAAAATAGGAGAAAAATAGAAAAAAGAGTGAGTTTTACTTCAATCGAAGCCAATTCCTACATATATACTTGTCTTTGTCGGAAATCGAACCCGCAACCTTCTTAATTGCAGCCGGAGTTTTGCCGAATGCGCTACAGAGGTCATATAGTAGCCCCAGTGCCAGTCGTCCCAGATATAAGGTGGGACAAATTGGGCTTGCACAAAGAAGAGTTCCTGTTGATTTCTTCCTGTTCCATCATCAGATCAGTTCCTTGATAGCATAATGTTGTCACAAAAGTTAAGTTCATTTGAAGCTCGAGCATATTTGAGTTTGACACTTTTTGAACTCACAGGATTTCCGTCCATCATCATTATTATTATCAGACACAGGTCTAGATCGCGTAATTGATAATCATTGTTTTTAACTACCTCGACGTTTCGGCAAACGGATCACACCGGCCGTGGCCCCGAAAAGACTTAGTCTTCTCATTAAAAACAATGATTATCTATAACGCGATCTAGACCCGTGTCTAATAATAAAGATATTTGAGTATAAACCCACATATCATTCCACATGGCTCAGACAGCCACACAAATACACAGACACCTCAAACTTAATTATAATACCCGTCTTATTTTTTCGGTGGTTAAAAAGTATAAACTTTTTAAATTCACAGAATTTGTTAACATAGTTTTACAATTTCCCGGGTCTTAATCGCGTATTATTATTTGCTACGCGATTAAGGGTCTCTGCATACGTAACGTTTCCCGGACCAATTTCTACATACAAAAATCCCGTCGGGGCGACGATCGCGATGCAATGGGGGAATGGCACGAGAATTTGTATGTAGAAATTGACACGTCCCGTCCGGGAAACGTTACGTACGCAGAGACCCTAAGACCCGGCAAAATGTAGTAACTAGGTTAAAAAGTATGTGTGTGATTGTGATAAAAAAAAACATTTTTAATTGGCTTTTTTCTACATACCTATACTTACATATCTAATGCTTTCTTCCTATTTACAGCGACTCCTTAGGCTACCAAAAATATACTTCGCAAATTTCTTTTATATTCGTAATCTCTTTACATAAATTTGTGCAGAAAAATTCCGAGAACACCATCAAAGACAAGATTATCTGATTTACAAAGAAACGATGTTTACTTCGGTTGCCCAGACTTCATTTTCAGAGCATTAGAGTATGAAGCTGACTTAAATATTTAAACCCGGGTTTGTTAACATGGTGTTACATTTTGACATGATTGTGATAAATTACCATTTGACCACTATCTCACCTGATAGTAAATGACGATATGGTCTAAGATGTCGCACGCTCATCTGGAAGAAGAAAGACAGCAGTCGAACAAGGGCCACTGCACCGGTCTACGTAATACGGACGACTCCGCTTAATGCTATCTCGTTCCCTCCTACCCATTTTACTATAAGACAAAGAGGGATACTAAATTAATAACAAACGTCACCCATTAAGGGTACGTACGCGCGCGCCACGCATCCATTTTTCTCTCACGTACACATTGGAACTCACTGCCCGCATCGATATTCCCCTTTAACTACAACCTACAATCTTCCAGTGGTTGCCTGGAAGAGATCACTCTTAGATGATAAGGCCGCCCATTGTGCCTAACTAATTTTAAGTTTTTCGTTGTAATACGTGTCTACACTGATATTATAAAGTGGAAATATTTGGACTTATGTGTGTGTGTGTTTGTATGTTTGTAATGAATAAACTCAAAAACTACTGGACTGATAGTTGAACTGAAAGTTTTTACCTGTCTTGGAGTCTTCAAGTCAAGAGTGAATAGGTTACTTCTAGCCAAGCATGTTGCTCTATCGATCTCATCATCGCTTCCCATCGGATGAGATGAGGTCAAAATACTAGCTTATCCCTAAAAAAGAAAAGAAAAAATGTGAGCCTTCACAGGACGCCTGGCAGATGTGAAACATCGAATTTGTTTTTTTATAAGTCACGTGTATTCCATCATAATATGATGTTATACCTATATATCACCACGCTAAATTATAGCTTGGTGATGCGTCGCCACTGCCTGTATCGCCACGCCAACGATCAGGTTTACCCTCGCCTATAGATGTTTCACATCAAAAGAATGCTCCCTTATAACATTTATCAGAATAGCCTCTCCAGAACAAAACTTCCATCATTTCGATCTCATCTCTGACATGATATAAGTAACAAGTCATCTCGAACAAATCACATTTATCTGACGATTCTAACGACAATACGACCACCAAAACTAATAACACGACAAAGTGATTGATAGATACAGCATTTTGTCACTGTAATTGTGGCGTCAGATTTCCACACGCGACGTACTCTCTCGTCGGCTTGGAGACGTGGAAGGAGCTGCGAAGATCTGGATGTGGCGGTTACATGATGAGATGGAATATGCGTCAACAGTTTTTGGTTTTTGCCTCGGTTGTCTTTTTTTTCGCTTTTTTCAAAATAAATATAAAAAATAAATTTCCATTTTCACCATTAATGCTACGAAATGTAGATGCGGTACGAAAATGTAGATGCGCTACGAAAATGTAGATGCGCTACAAAAATGTAAATTTGCTACGAAAATGTAGATGTAAAGACAAAGTGATTGATATCTATCAACGACAATACAGCATTTTGTCACTAAAATTGTGGCGTCAGATTTCCACACGCAACGTACTCTCGTCGGCTTGGAAACGTGGAAGGAACTGCGAAGATTTGGATGTGGCGGTTACGTGATTAGATGGGTAGTAGGTATGTATCGCCCGTTTTTTGTTTTGCCTCGATTGTCTTTTGTTTTGCTTTTTCAAAATAATAAAAAAAAACCATTTTCACCATTAAGGCCGTTCGGTGTGGCGTCCAACATGGAGCGCCATTGGATACAACGTCATCAATGCGACGTTGCCGCTCTGCTATGCGTAAGGTACGCAGCCGGTTTGTGACTTGAGAGCTGCGTTGCGCAGGGCTACGCATTACGTCGACGCGCACGTCTTCGTTACGCAAGCGCTGTGACCTGTCTCATACAGTTTCATACATTACAACTCAGGGTTACGCACGTGACTACGCGCGTGATTACGTATACGTATCCGATCTGCGCCAGCCTTTAACCCTGATAAGCCATCCGTCCTACATTTAGGACGGTAATTTCCTTGCCATTTTCTCTAGGACTTATGTTACTAAAAAAACATAAGTTTTATAACTTTTACATTTTAAGTTTTACATTAACTTATTGTAATTTCTAAATTTTATTAAAAAGAATAGAGAGATCGTTAATTATTCTGTAACATCTTTGTATAAAATGAAAACGAAAATGTGGGTGCGGTACGAAAATGTAGATACGGTACAAAAATGTAGATGCGCTACAAAAATGTAGATGCGCTACGAAAATGTAGATGCCCTACGAAAATGTAGATGCACTACGAAAATGTAGATGCGCTACGAAAATGTATAGATGCGCTATGAAAATGTAGAAGCGCTACGAAAATCTATATTGTAGCGTATCTATATACGCTATATTGTAGTGTATCTATATACGCTATATTGTAGCGTATCTATATACGCTATATTGTAGCGTATCTATATACGCTATATTGTAGCGTATCTATATACGCTATATTGTAGTGTATCTATATACGCTATATTGTAGTGTATACGCTAATATCACCAAAAAAATCACGTCTGTTCAATTAGAGCCCCACTTAAAATATTTATTATATTCTGTTTTTAGTATTTTGTTGTTGTAGCGACAACAAAAATACATCATCTATGAAAATTCCAAGTTTCTAGCTAGGTAGTATGTTCTGTCTAGGTTCATGAGATACAGTTACAGACGGACAGTTTTTTTACCCTTGGTAACGGAACTCTAAAAAGAAGGATACAATGATTATATTATGTACAAAAGCACATTATAAGTAGGTAGATAGGTACAACAAAAGAAATATTTACGTAGTAGAAAATATTTTATTTATTAATCATTAATTCTGTTTGTAAAGTCCAATTTTCTTGCTTCATGTTTCAAGAAAATATGATTAATTAACGGATTATTAATGCTTCGAGATTGTAATGTTACCATACATATTACATTAATATAAATCATGGATCATTACGATTGATGTATGGAAGCTTGCGAGGATGATTAATACTTTTATAGTACTAATAGCTCCTTCGCACAGTGCAAACTGTTCGATTGGACGAGCAAAGAAGTGTGTTTTCATTGTAATAGAGTCATCGTCATCATCATCCTTACGATGTTCCCGGTTGCATACTTCTCGAGAGCCCGGGGTCGGCTTTCCTACGTCTCTACTTGGCACGATCTTCAGCTCTCCGTGTAGTGAGGCCATTTGCACGGATATCAGCCCTTACGACATCAAACCAGCATTTCTTGGGTCGGTTTATTAGCCCGGTGGGTCTATTAGCCGGTTTTCGTGTTCGGCATTCTTGCAATTTATCTACTTGGCACGATCTTCAGCACTGCGTGTAGTGAGGCCCTTTGCACGGATATCAGCCCTTACGACATCAAACCAGCATTTCTTGGGTCGGTTTATTAGCCCGGTGGGTCTATTAGCCGGTTTTCGTGTTCGGCATTCTTGCAATTTATCTACTTGGCACGATCTTCAGCACTGCGTGTAGTGAGGCCCTTTGCACGGATATCAGTCCTTACGACATCAAACCAGCATTTCTTGGGTCGGTTTATTAGCCCGGTGGGTCTATTAGCCGGTTTTCGTGTTCGGCATTCTTGCAATTTATCTACTTGGCACGATCTTCAGCACTGCGTGTAGTGAGGCCATTTGCACGGATATCAGCCCTTACGACATCAAACCAGCATTTCTTGGGTCGGTTTATTAGCCCGGTGGGTCTATTAGCCGGTTTTCGTGTTCGACATTCTTGCAATTTATCTGCAATATCTCAGACAGGAAAGCTGCCCCTGATACGGGAGTTCCTGTCGCGGTCTTTTTGCGTCGCTCCATACATCCGGCGCAGCACCTTTACCTCCGTAAAATAGAAGACTGGTTTCTATTAGTATTGTGATCCATTTCAAACTCGTCTCTGAAGGACGAACTTCACCAGTTCCAAAGGCAAACTGTTCGGGAAATTACTCACACACCTTTAAAAAAGATGAATGAACATTCTGACGTCTGTCCTTGTTAGAGCACCAACCATCTAGGTAATCTAAGAGATACCACCAAATAATCAAAGGTTATCATATATCCGAAAAACGGGGTGAAGGTTACCAATCTATATATATAAAATTCAAGTCCTAACTGATCTATATATCAACGCAGAGCCCAAACTGCTAGTCCTAGGGACTCGAAATTTAGAGAGTGTGTTCTTTGGGCAGTGTACTAAGAAAAGGAATTTGGAAAATCCCGCAGGATCGAGACTTACGCCAGTGAAACCGCGGAGCACAGCTAATAAACCTATAATATTCGACAGTGTACTGCCTACTTTCCTTTACTACCCTATATGAGAAGGCTTTTAGGGTAATGAAGGGCACAAAACGGTTTTATTCGTCGGTTTCTGCTTATTGTCTGCTAACACATTGCCATCATTTTTCATACGAATTGTTATTTAAGTAAGATTGAGTAGGTTTTTTTGTAGGGATTGATCTAATTTGTAAGGAATGTTTGCCTTGAGACTTTGAAATATTATTCATAGATGGAATCTGTCAGTACTACCCAGTTATTGATAGAACTTAGGGTTTCACCTTTCTTTCAGTCCTATCATAATTCAAAGTACGAAGAAAGAATGTCCATTTGAAAAGTGATGATATGAGCAAATTACGTATGTATTCAAATGAATCTTGAATCGTAAAATCTTGAAATTGGCCAAAGATGTTGAAAAAGGTACTTTTTAAATCATTTTGGCACTAAACGACAGATTGCAGTCAATCTTCAATTTATAATTTGATGTTTTTTGAAAAACATTTTTACATTGATAACATTTTCTTTCGAGATTACAAATTTCTATACATTTTTGAGTCAATAAAGTTTCGATTGCAGTCTTGTTGCTATTTTCATTTTGAGTCTGTTTGCAATGTTATGATATTGAAATGAAATTTCGATCAATATCAATACAAAAGACTGAAATATTTTCTTACAGGGAAAACACACACACACTCATATTATTTATCCCATGCAGTCTTAACCCATCAGTCGTCTTGAATCAAATTCGAGATATTCGTCATGATCCAAATAAGCTGGAGATTTCATGACGATGTTTTCCTCCTCCGTCTGATCAGTTGTAACGTTATAAACGTAATATGCATTTCCCATCCTTATAAAAAAAATACATTGGTTTGCGACGGCTGAGTATTCGAACCTACGTCCATGAATCTACTTAAACTAATCTATACTAACAAGACTTCGGTTTTCTTCCATTTTCGCGATGTTTGATTAAAGTTAAATTAATTTTCCAGTTTCATACGCGTAACTTTTATTATTTTTAACATTTTAGGAATGCCCCACGTTTAGAAGGACCTGGGAGATCTGTAAAGATCTCGAAACGTAGGGCGTTGATGAAAAACTAATAAAAGTTTAAGAGTTTAATTTCAAGACTTAGTTCCCAAATCTCATCGCCCATTGGCCCATAAGTCTAAGTCGTAGCGCCAAGCGGACTCGTCCATATTCTGAAACGTTGACCGGTGCAGCCATTAATGAAGTCGGGTCGGATCTTCTTCCACGCTGTCTTCCTTCTTCTAGATGAGCGTGTTACATCTTAGACTATATCATCATTTACCATCAGGTGAAATAGTAGTCAAACGTTCACCTATCCCGTGTGAAAAATACAGTTATTTACAGTACGATTTCCACTTCAATCTAATCATCAGTAAAGCGACAACAGTGTAGTAGTAATCAGTAGAACAAGACAAGACGAGGCATTTTCGTTGCTCATTGTCATGCTTAGTCTGAGAGATGTCTGGGCACGTCAATAGAGGGGTGTGCTCATTTTGAGACGCGACAGTGTGCGTGCCACCGCACGCCGTCCGTGCACATGTGTGGGTTGGTACAATGTACAAGCTGACGACGGCGGGGTTTGATGAGGTTTTCCTATCCTTCTTATCCTTAACCTGGGGCTTTATTAAAGGGCGAAAATTCGTGTCACGTTGTCACGAAAAAAACACGTTACACACAAAATACACATGTCTACATTACGCGGGCGCAGATTACCAACAGCACCATGATAGTACATCGTTTTCGCCCGAATACTTCGCGTTGCAACGATCTACCCGGTTACATATATCGCGTAAACACGAATATTAGCCCGCTTATGAAGCCCCAGCATTAGAGCATTTAATCTCCTTTAACATTATTAATAAACGTGGAGAATGGTCGGAGTAATTCTACCACTTATTGTTTCTGTCTGCCAACTTTGAAAGTACTTATTACAAAAAGAGACAAAGCATGTTCTTACTTCTCCGACCTTACTTCACGTTTATGAATAAGGCTATTTTTGTCTTGTCAATTCTTTATAGTAACATTATAAAGGTGAAAGTTTGTGAGTGTGTGTTTGTAGTTAAGTACGCAAAAATCGCGAACTCGTCGCGGATCCGCCGTGTGCCCGTCCCACCCCAAACACACTTACAAACCATTAGTGTCATAGGCCCTTAGGTTAAAACCTTCCACTATCCTTTCGTCTCTTTATCAATAGAGAAAAAAAGTAATACTTATTAAAACTGAAGTCAATAAAGCAACTATAAATAAAAAAAATCGTTAAAATTTTGTCCCTTGCACCACAGTCTAACAGGTTCGTATGAAAAGCAGAGATGCCGCCACGTCTATAGTGTTTAGTTTTCAGTCTGTCGCTCTTCGTGCACCACTGTGTCGCAGCCAGCCCCTTGTGCTTTAATATTAACTAGCTGCAGCCGGCGGTTTTCATCGTGTATCGACTTCATACGAGTAGCTTTGCAAGCATTGTATTACGTAGTTTACATAATTCTGTACTTTTAGTAGATTTCAGTTTTAACAAAGTTTTATATTGAACATATTTAGGTAGGTATTTCTTTTGTCACTAGACTTCATGGGTCCTCTTTTGTCGTCTTTCTTGCCACTATATTAACAAATACAACAACAAAATAAAACAAATAATTGAAAGTGAGCTCCCATACAACAAACGTGATTTTTGACATAAAAACGCAACGATACCGCGATGTATTTTTACCATTGGCGCTATCTAGTAATGGAGTGAAAGACTGGCGCCAGCGGTAAAATTCGCGTTCAGCGCCAATCAAATCATTGAACGCGTAAAGCGTTCTAGAATTGGTTGGTCCAGTGATCGTTTTAGGGGTCCGTACCTAATTGTGATATTGTTACGGTACTCTTCGTGAGCGAGTCCGATTCGCACTTGGCCACATTTTTGAAACTCAGTATCAACAGCTATCTGGCGATTTCAAGTTGGTAGTTTATTTTCCCCTAAGTTAAAGGAAAGTGTTAACTCAAACTAAAAGAGAGCGAAGCTCTCGAAGAGATCAGCAAATAAGGGCTGTTTCCTTCTTTTGTACTTATTCTGTACTGGGTAATTATTACCTACGTGAAACATTAAATAAGTTTTGGTAGGCACCTACCTACCTGAATATTTCGTAATTTGTCTACTAGAAATATTTTAAAGGATAAATACCTACTTCTTCAAATATACCTACACTCGCGGCGGGGTTTGAATTTGCGTCTTTGAGTCAGTACAACTACTAACGGCGGTATTCAACAACTAGAACTCATGTGGTCTAGTTCGTAAAGACGTTGGTGTACTGACTCAAAGGCCCTTACAAATTTTCGTAAAATCGAAAGCCCATATCTGTTTTTGGTGATTTTTATTCAGAAGGGATCTTAGTATCTTCTTCTTCTATCTATCTTCTATTTTTATAAAGCGGAAGAGTTTGTTTGAACGCGCTAATCTCAGGAACCACTGGTCCGATTGAAAAAAATCTTTCAGTGTTGAATAGTCCATTTATTGAGGATACTTTTAATCCCGATATTCCCACGGGATCGGGACTTACGCGGATGAAACCGCGGGACGCAGCTAGTCTGGTATAAACACAGAACACAAGGCATCGAAGGCGGTGTCATGTCATGACTAAGGGTCTATAATGATAACATTGATAACTTAACGTTCCAGAGAATATTATTGGTGGTGACAGACGGATAGTCCTGGAGGGGTACTTCAGTTCGTTTTGATATGACAACGATACGATAATACGATGGCTCTACTGTCACCCTACTATCAGAATGTGACAGTAGAATCATCGTATTATCGTATCGATGTCGTATCGAAACTAACCGCAGTAACCCTCCAGGATCCCTGGTACATTTTTGCAATTGATTACTACCAAGCTAATTTTCTGTGAGGAAATTTTTGGGCGTCTCATCAAAATGAAGCTATTTTGATAAGACGCCCAAAAATTTCCTAAACCTACGAAACTCTCGATTGTGGTAGGTAGATAACAGAGGTAGGATCTGTACTACTACTTTTGAGCGTAGGACCGGGATAACGTACCACGCAATTTCTAGGACAATATGACTGTTAAATTATATTATCGACATGCTAGTGTTGTAAGAGCTCCTTATTTTCCTATTTAAGTACCTACCGAACCCTTGAAAACAGTCAAAAGACAGCGGCCCCTGAAGACTTCCGCAGTTATGTAAAATATTGTAAGTTCAAATAAAAATTCAATTCAATTGAAGATTTGACATTTGAAGTTTGAAACCACGACCTTCAGTACGAAACACAAGGTATATCTACCTACTACGTACTACGCAATGTAGTAGGACTCTAATAAATAGATGTTTCTGAACAATGTCTGCCGACAAACTGACAAGACAAACATCGCATATTAACATTGTAATCTCGAGGGAACAAATCGGATGGCGCTTAGCCAAGCCCTGTTTCATATTGCAACGCGGTGATTCTGATACATGTGTGTTTAGGGCGGTTATCCAGTGTTTGAGGTAATTTACTTCTGCGGCTTGTCACCACCCACCGGTCTGAGTCGTGGTTCAAATAGTTATTTGCTTAAAGTATGGTGCATTGTAATTAAGCAAGTTTCATGTTTTTAAGCTATTGCATAGCTTTTATCGCGGGCTTTGGGCGCGGCGACCGAATCAAAAAAATCCCGTAACGAAAATAAAACCTAACACCCCCCACTCCGCCTACCATGTATTAAGCTATTTCATATCACAGTAAAAGACAAACGATACATTGTTTATGCAGATGTTAATCATCGCTAAGTAAGGGGGCAAGTAAGTGTTTAACTTGCCAGGCCGCTAACTTCACCTAACGACTGCTATGCTATAACAGACAACAACCGGGACCAACTGCTCAAAGTGCTTTCTAAAGAACGAATCAGGCTCAAGAAGACACACAGACAGACTCGAAAACTGTCTTTATTTTATACGAGCTGCGGCCCGCGGTTTCACACGCGTAAGTCCCGATCCCGTGAGAATATCGGGATCAAAAGTAGCCTATGTTCAGGGTCAATGTAGCTTTCTAACGGTGAAAGAATTTTTGAAATCGGTCCAATAGTTTTTGTGTTTATTCATAACAAACATTCACACGCACTCACAAAACTACAAATTTTCCTCTTTATAATATTAGTATAGACAATCTATACTAATCTATACTAATATTATAAAGAGGTAACGTTGGTAACATGTATGAATGTATGTATATTGGGGGTAATCTCCGAAACTACTGGACCGATTTCAAAAATTCACCATTAGAAAGCTACATTCACCCTGAGTAACATAGGCTACTTTTGATCCCGATATTCCCACGGGATCGGGACTTAGGTGGGTGAAACCGCGGAACGCAGCTAGTGTAAATATAAATAAGATATATTACAGTGGAGCAAGTTCCTGCACGTTCAGTATGAAACAGTTCGCGCCATAAATCGCTGTTTAGCCAAGAACGGCGAAACTTGTTTTTGCTAATATTCGCAAGTGGATTATTTATGTATAGACGCAGTTAACTTATTCCTCAGATAAAGCATTGTTATTGACATATGAAAACATATTGTAGCCACCATGTAGCCGTTGAGTTATATTACATACTAGCTTCGCCCTGCGGTTTCACTCGCGTAAGTCCTGTTGCAAATTCGGGATAAAAATGTGCTTCTGCTGCTGCAATCTTTCATTGCAATTGTGTCTGTGTGTTTTGCGTGAAGGAAAGACAAACAAAACATACTTACACATAAACTAATAATATTAATAGGATAAGACTTACAGCGCCTCACGATTACGCTCACGAACGTCCCGTTCCTGTAAAAACATCGGGATAAAGGCTATAAGGCTATAGGCTAGGCTTTTTTTATATAAAACTATATGTATGAAGCATGGCAATAAACAATATTTTGTTTTTTTTTTTTTTTTTTTATATGTTATTAATAGTTGCGCTCCGCGGTTTCACCCGCGTAAGTCCCTTTCCCGCGGGAATATCGGGATTAAAGTAGCGTGTGCACCTATGTGTTATTCCAGGTCTTCAGCTATCTAATCCCGATTTTCATGATAATCGGTTCAGCTGTTTTTACGTGATTGACTAACAAACACACACACATACATACTCACAAACTTTCAGCTTTATAATATTACTAGCTGCATCCCGCGGTTTCACCCGCGTAAGTCCCGATCCCGTGGGAATATCGGGATCAAAAGTAGCCTATGTTACTCAGGGTGAATGTAGCTTTCTAATGGTGAAAGAATTTTTGAAATCGGTCTAGTCGTTTTTGAGTTTATTCATTACAAACATACAGACGTACACACACACAAAAATACAAATCTTTTCTCTTTGTAATATTAGTATAGATATAGATAAGCTTAGTTTCGTTTCGGAGTTCACAATTTGATGCTTATTGTGGTGATTTCATAATGTTTACCCCCTTACTTATAAACGGTGATTATCAGCAAACTATATCGTCTGAATTATTTATAGCGTACAGTTAAATTAAATAAAAACCTAATAAAACCTAAGTTAGAGAAGCAGGCTGTACGATATACGCCATCGTTTAAAATCGTATATAAAGTTTTGTTTTCATGTAGGTATATTTGCTAAGCTACATTCATGTAAGTCCCGATCGTGTAAACATATCGGAATAAAAAGTAGTCCATAGTTATTCCATAAGCCAGTTTTAGTTAATTATAGTGTTTAGTTTTTCATGTATATTTGCTAAGTTGAACTAAATAGGCCTAATTAATAAACGTGGAGTAAGGTCGGAATAATTTTACCACATGTTTCTGACTGTCAACTTTGAAAGTTTTTGTCACCGAAAAAGACAAGGCATGTTCTCACTACTCCGACCTTACTCCAGGTTTATTAATAAGGCTAAATGAGTACTTGAAACCTGAAACGTTTTTAACTCAATAATTTACGGTACGCAAAGTGGTAATTAAGTATCTATTTTAACTTAAAAATGGTTTACAATAAGTCACTGTCGTTCCGTACAGCCATCCGGCCATAGTGTAAATTTATAATGATGTATTAACTATTACATTATACATTATTATTTAAGACTCTTATAAATAAGGATACGTTTGGCAAAGTGTGGAATATTTTTTGTAATTATTGGTTGTATGTAACAACTATGTAAGGCCTGTTGAAGAACTTAAGTGAGTAGGTAATAATAGTATTTATATTTCTTGTTGTTTATTGTCAAATTACAAATATAAATAAGTCAAAAAATTACATAAACATCAAAACACAAAACACAGAATAAACAAACACAAATGAATACAAAAGAAATCTAACAATAACAATAAACTTGTTGTTTTAGAAATTAACTATATTGTTTGAAAAATGGGACCGACATGTTCAGCCTCTGACAAAGGTCCCTATTTTTTTGTAAATGGCCTGGCACAGTGACGAATCCGATCCGTGGTTTGCACGCATTTTTTTATTTACAGATTCAAGGTACTTGTCCGTCAGACGATTATTCTTGAATAGGCAGCTTTTCAAGATTCAAAATAGGCTTTTTTCTTTGTTAGGGTTATTCGTCATGTCTGTCTGTCTATCTGACCATCCGTTTGTATGTAACAGCCACTTTTCTCCAAAAGTATAGGAACTATAACTGTTGAAACTTGGTAAGTAGGTAGATGTATTCTGTGAACCGCATTAAGATTTTCACACAAAAATAGAAAAAAAAAAACAAATGGTACATTTTTTGGGTTTCCCATACTTAGAACTGAAACTCAAAAACAATTTTCATTCGTTTCCTTTTTTTAGCAATATCTACGGAACCCTAAAAAATTAGTGCACCGGCCCACGTATCGCTACATGGAAAATGTCCGTAAATAGGGTTGACTGCATTTGCAAAACCGATTGTTTTTCGGATGGCTGCCCTCGCCCATTGTACCTTATCCGCACATTTAGATAACAGAATGGCAAGGAAAAACGATGTCATGGCTTAATTAGAACTCTCGTTATTCACTAAAAATATTTGGGCACTTAAGGCGCATTATCGTAATAATGAGATTGCTTAGCTAGCGCAAGCAACTGTCTTAGTTTGAAAGTGAGCACTAAGAACGGATTTTTGGAAATTCCACCCCTAAGGGGGTTAAATAGGGGATGAAAGTTTGTATGGGAATTGGTTCTACCGATTTCAAATATTGCATATTTAAAAATTGGTTTACAACATCCAATTTTTAAATATGTATAATAATAAATATTTTTAACCACGGAACCGAGTGGAATCAAAACTATCCGAAGCCCGACGAGTTTCGGGTTCCCATCTTGTACTTAATAAAATGCAAGTGTAACTCACTTACTGATGGACAACGTACAGGCTAAACGGCTAGGGGTAGAGACTTGAAATTTGGAACATAGGTTCTTTAGGGGTTGAAAGTGAGCACTAAGAACGGATTTTTAGAAATTCCACCCCTAAGCGGGTTGAAATGGGGAGAAACGTTTGTATGCAACTTCGTAACGGCTTGACCTAGAAACTTGAAATTTGACATAGATATTGATATGGGGTAGTAAGTGAATCTCTAAAAGTTTTTTTTTCCAAAATTCAACCCCTAAGAGTGTTAAATTGGGGATGAAAGTTTCTATGGGAATTGATTCAAAGGAATTTTGTTAATGTTTTCAGGGGTACGTACGGGGCTCTCTGATTGGTCGGAGTGAAATCCAGTCGGTCATGGAATCAAAATGCCATGTCAAGAGCTGTTTGACAAATACTAGGTTGCCTTCACTAACCACGGAACCGGGTGGAATTGGAACTATCCGAAGCCCGACGGGTTTCGGGTTCCCATCTTGTATTTATATAAACCAATATTTAACAAACAGCTGGAGGTACGCGGAGCCAAGTAAGAGATAGAAATAAATATTGCACGTCTTCCACACTGCATTATATGGTACCAAACTATGCAATTAGGCTTATACTACCTACTAAACAAGAACTATACCTACTAAATGTATTTTTTTAAATACATACAATAGGTAGGTATACCAAAAAATTTAAAGTCCTGATTGACTGACTGACTGAGTGAGTTATTTAAATCAACGCAGAGCCCAAACCGCTGGTCTTAGAGACATGACTTTTGGAGAGTGTGGTATTTGTGGTGTGAACGTTTTGAAGGGGTTTTTGGAAAATCCCGCGGGATCGGGTCTTTCGCAGGTGAAGCCGCGGGACTCTACTAGTCTATTCTACTATATAACAATTGAACGCAGTTTTAAGGAAAAGTATATATAATCTTTTCTCCATACAAACTTTACAAACTTAGTCGAGTGCTTTCTCCCTGGTTAAAGACATTCATAAAAAATATGTGTATGCCATAAAACCTATCACCTAATTTTTCTAAATGTTATTTCTATTCGAATTAGAAAAAGAAAAAAAAAACGTAGGGGCATGTTCATGGCAGATATAAATTTTATTACATAAGCATATTTGCTCTTATGTCTTTATCCAGGGAGAAAACAGTCGACTACGTTTGTATGGAGAAAGAGTTCGCAGACTTTCCTCATAAACTGAATAGAAGTTGAACTATCGAGACAATTCCCCTGCGTTTTCCCGTTTTTTCACGCTCAACTTGACAACTAGGTTAAATAGGTTTCAAATAAACAATTCACCAGACATTGCCTTGTCACGTTACGTTCTCGACTTCTTTTGTTTAGAGACAAAGACAATAGCGCAAGGAGGCTTGACGCAGGTCCGTAGTTGTGACAATTAAAAAATATATAATATGTTACCCTATATAGAATGACCTGTGATGGGTAAAGCAAAAAAAACCTGTGGCACTCGGGGACTGCCGCGGTAAAGCTATTGCGTAGCATTTATTTATCAACTTATGCAATTATAATTATTTATTTATTTTTTATAAATATTATTGCTATTATAATAATTTATTTATTTATAATTATTTTAGGCGGAGTTGGTGTTAGGTTTTATTTTCGTTACGGAATTTCTTGATTCGGTGGCCGCGCTCAAAGTCCGCGATAAAGCTATGCAATAGCTTAAAATACATTTGATATAAGATGTTTGGTCTTCTAGCTATACATAACGTTCGTTTGTTTTACAAATAAACCTAGTGAAGTGGTAGTAAATTACGTATATAGATACGTGCGCAGCGCGCGACTTATCGCTCCCTTGCTTGTTCCCTTGGGAATCTCGCGACGTTAATGTGCCTTTTACGTCACCTTTATTAATACAACATAATTGACTACAAAACTTTATTGAAGTTTAGTTCTTTACATGTCATAATAAAAACAAAATTAAGAAAATTGTGGCGCAATTGGCCAATACACGGATCTAAAGGTTGCAGGCAAATTTTTGGAAAGCATTCCTTAAAAAAATATCAGTCATTATAACATTTTATTTATTCTGCCGTGGTACACGTGACTAGATAAAATTATCGACCATTGCACCCTTAACTGATACCTTACATAAAACCGCACGCCCCTTACCCTGAATTCAACCCTGGACCTTTGACAAACGAATAAAGGATTAAAAGATTCTCGCGTTTGTTTTGTGACAACCCTCAGTTTCTCGAGATTTTTAAAGACCTTTTAATAGTGGTTAAATTTCCTACGGCATAGTTTCACTCTTCTACACTAATATTATAAAGAGGAAATTTTTGACTTTTGTGTGTTTGTAATGAATAAACTCAAAAACAAATGGACCGATTTCAAAAATTCTTTCACCATTAGAAAGCTAGATTCACCTTGAATAATAAAGGCTAGTTTTGATCCCGATATTCTAACAGGGTCGGGACTTACGCGGGTGAAACCGCAGCTAGTACATAATATTGATAGACTATTGATAAGCGGGCGGCGCCAACCGTAAGCCCCGAACTCACGGTATTTACGGGAAAGAGTTACTTTCGCATGTATAATATTATAGTAAAATTAGTAAAATATATTATATCACTAATATTATAAATGCGAAGTTTGGATGTTAGTGTGTCAATCAAGCAAAACCGGCTGAGCGAATTTGGCTGAAAACTGACCCACAGGTAGTTTATCTTTGGTACACACACACTGTATTCCCACGGGAACATGAACGGACAAGCAAGGGTAAACCAGCGGAGCTTAGCTAGTGATGTACCTATTTAATTTAAATAACATACCTACCAGCTGTCACAAAAAATAAAAACCAAAAATAAAGGAAATAATTGCACGATACTTACTAAATACATATTTGATTTAAATAACTGTTAAGTCGTGTAGCCCCGGCATAGAATAGGGCTACCTCATCTCTTCCCATTGGGGTCGTAAAAGGCGACTAAGGGGTCTGAGGGAGACTAGCAAACCTTAAGGGCCTGTCCACATCACCACGGCACGACGTCGTCACCGTAGAACGGTGCGGTGTCGGGGCGGGGCGCGGCGCGTTGCCATGACGTGCACTAGCACGGTACGGCAACGCCGCCGTGGAACGGTGCATCGGACGGCGTCGTCGGTGACGCGGGTACGATGCGCTCGCAGTTGATGTGTTATTGTCTTAGTGATTAGTTATATGTGTGAATTCATCATTATGATCATCATCATCATCGCATCATAATCGTTGCATCATAATTGAAATATATGGGTGCACCCAGTACAGTCTCTTTATTTATTTTTTTGCTCCAACTTCTCTCTCCGTCTTTTTAATAACAACAGAAGCAGAATACGTTTTGTGCGGTCCATATCTACAACTAGACTGCTATTTATCTTTATTTAGTGAAGAATGTACCGAAAATTTACAAGGCACGGCGACATGTAACTTTGCGGCGTCGTGACGTACATTTTTACGGAACGGCAACGAAAATTCCCACGTCACGGCAACGCGCCGCCCCACGGCACCACACCGTCCTACGGCGGCGGCGTCGTGCCGTAATGATGTGGACAGGCCCTAAGTTCTCTCCGCGCGGTGACGGATAAACTGCTTGGTCCCTAGGAGGGTTGATGTCATTCAGGCGGCCGGCAGTAAAAATATTGCCAAATCTATTTGCAGAAGGTATGGTCAATGATAACTTTCTGCGCCGACCCCAAATTAATTTGGGGTTTAGGGGACCCCGGGCTCCCGAGAGGGATGCAACCGGGAACATCGCTTGGATGAGAAGAAGATTAAAATAATTGTTTCTAAGGCGGTTTGAAGGGGAGCGACGTCACTGAATTAAGTGAGGTGTCGATATCTATATATAATTGTCATGATTCAACCCTTACATTTAACGAGCGATTGGGTTTGCTTATCGCGTGATATCATCACCTTTACGTCCTTCTTACAATGTTGCTACCTCTTGATAGGTTACCTGGCAATAAAAAAGTCCTGTAATCCAACAGGGAGCAGTGGATAGACCTAGTAGACGACGGCCGTACCCACCGCGGACGGATGGTAGGCTCTCTCGGTCACAAAAAAAAAAAAAAAAAAAAATTGGTAGTTGCCTATAGGATATCAAGTAAACACTAGCTGCGCCTCGCGGTTACATCCGCGGTGGTCCTGATCAAGTGGGAATATCGGCGAGAATGTCCAAGTAGAAAAATAGCCAGTGGGTGCAAAATGTCCAGTTCGCAGAATGTCCAGGGCCTCTACTTTAATTCTACAAAACGAAACGATAATTCCAGAAGAAAATCTTACATTCTTTCGTCCGAAAATTTTATTTTCTGACGGTTTTGAAGGACGGATGACATATTTTCTTTCTTTCGTTCGTAGAATTAAAGTAAGAACCCCTTTAGATAGATAGATTTACGCTTTATTTGCACAACAAACAATATACAAAACAACATACATAACAACATACATGTGTGAGACAAATACACAGAAAGCTTAGAACTAAAACGTTGCATAAATGGGCGGCCTTAGGCCCTTAGGTTGCAGATGTCCAGGTTGTAAATTGTCAAGGTTGCAGATGTCAAAGTTATAAAATGTCTACTTCGCAGAATGTCCAGGTAACAGAATGTCCAAGTCCCTTTAAACTGTGCCACAACCGTTTTGCTTCTGATCCCATATCTACTATTAAGTTTGAGATCAATAGTACCTACTAACACAGAAAAACCCATTAACAGTAGGACGTCTAAATAATTCGAAATAAACAAAAAACATTGGCAAAGCCGCGCTTCGGTACCGTAAACTTTCAAATACGTCATTCGCAGAGCCGAAACAAAATAAATTAAGGTGGATATAAGGTAGCAAAGGAATGGAGTTGTTGGCAAGAGATCACAGGCTGTTGGCCGAGGCCCAAGTCGGTGTTCTGTTGTAGGGGGAAGTTAGACAGGAGTGGGGACGGGATCGGGGCGTACACGAATCAAAACGCAAGTCATGAGGCGACATCTATCTATATTTATTTATACATGTAATATCTACATCTAAACTATCTACACTAATAGTATAAAGAGGAAAGATTTGTATTTGTTTGTGTGTGTCGTATGTTTGTAATGAAGAAACTCAAAAACTACTGTGCCGATTTTAATAATTCTTTCACCATTGAGTTACATAGGCTACTTTTAATCCAGATGTTCTCACGGTATCGGGACTTACGAGGGTGAAAATGCGGGACGCAGCTATCTATCTATATAAAAGAAAGTCGTTTAGTTACACTTTTTATACTCAAGAAAGGCAAAATCGATTTGGCTTTAAATTTGTGGAAAGGTTACTTAGAACCAAAAGCCAGACATAGCATTCTTTTAAGCTATTGCATAGCTTTTATCGCGGCTACGACTTAGACCGGTGCCCGGGAGCCCGGGGTCTGCTAAACCCCAAATTATTTGAGGTCGGTGCAGTAGGTAAGCCATCATTGACCATACCTTGCATGCATACTTGCAATAGGTAAGCTACCTGCCTGACACCAACCCTCCTAGCGACCAAGCAGTTTACCCGCCACCGCGTGGGGAAAACAGTTCTAGGTTGACCTTCATTATAAATAATGCCTACAGCGGTAATAAACGAATTACCGTTTACTACGTTAAATAAGAAAATTAATGTTTGAAACAAATTGCTACCTAACATACGTATTCTGATGTATTAATAATCCCCAAGCTTAAACGAAAGGTTTATTACAATATGTCTGTTGCAGTCCGAGAACGAAAACAGACATTTTTCACTATTCCCTGACGCTTTAATACAATTCGCGGGAATCCTTGTAAATTGTCGACTTAACCCGTCCATTTGTCTTTTGAGGAAGCTCTTGGGAACTGGTTGAAGTTAATGTGGGTAGTAATTTTGTGGTGAATTTAGTGATTTAAATGTTGTAGGTACTGTGGAAGAAAAGTAAGAAAGGTAGGTTTTTTGTTTCCAACGTTACCTCTTTATAAGTATAGATAGATAAATAGGTTGCATCACCATAGTTACATTTCACCATAAAAAATGTAAAGAACCATGTTAACAAATTTTAAAAATGTTAGGTTGCTCACGCTAAAGTAATTGGTAGGGTTAAGATATTTTTTACGGTGAAGGAAAAACATCGTAAGGAAACCAACATGTCCTAGGACTTACCACGGTCCGAAGACATGGGATATTCAGTGTTTTCTATGTATCATATGTATGTATTTACAAAAAAATATATTTATAATATGTAGTATATCCGTTGTCTAGTACCCATAGTACAAGCCTAGTGCTTAGTTTGGGGCTAGATTGCGCTGTGTGTAACGCGTCGTGCAATATTTATTTATTATTATTATTATTTTTTACCTACTTTTTCTGTGTTATATATAATAAAGATTTTTATTTATTTTAAATCATTTCATTTGTTTTCTAATTTAAAAATAATTAATAATCTAGCCCCCTCGCCCCAAACTAAGCGCTAGACTTGTACTATGGGGACTATACGACGGATATAGGTACTACATATCATACTTTTTTTTGTAAATTCATACATTATTATTCTACATAGAGAGACACCTAGGCCAGAAACAAATATTTATTTTTAAGCATGAGAAGGATTTACAGTAAAATGTTATTTTCCAAAATTCATTGGTGAATAAAAAAACTACATGTATCTACGCCTACAGTAAAATCAACAACAAACACGGTTGTGAAATATAATACAAGGAGAGTTTTAAATAATTAACAATTTTCATTTTAACGGGAACAAAAGATGATTGTAACGAAAAAAAAAGGCAATCGAAACAAAAGAATCCTTAATAATTAGCGAAATAAAGTTTTAAAAATTTAAAACTCAGTGGTGTATGAACATTACGTGGCTTAACTCGGGAAAGAGCCACAATGGCGATTATATTAAAAGCTGCGACCCGGGCTTTTACTCTCGAAAGTCCCGATCCCGGTAGAATATCGGGATAAAAAGTAATAATTCATAATAATAATAATTCATAATATTTATTTTGCGAAACATGGGTAATTCAAAGATACAATTAGGATTATAAAAGATCAGGCCATGTCTTACTTTACAGCATGCAAAATTTACATAGTTCGGTCGTAAGATACCATTAAATATATGCCTTCATATATATATATAGTATATAGTAGCCTTCATATATAGTAGCCTTCATATGTTAACCCAGATCTCCAGGTATCTGCATACCAAGTTTCATCGCAATCGGTTTAGAGTTTGTACGTAAAAGAGTAAACGTTGGTAACATTTATGTGTGTATGTATGTATTTTCCGGGTAATCTTCGAAACTACTGAACCGAATCCAAATCCTAGGTACTTTTGATCCCAACATTGCCACGGCATCGGAACTTACGCGGGTAAAACCGCAAGAATCTGCTAGTCATTTAGGCAATACAAGCGGACAATACAATCATAACCAACTGATTTCAATATAGGTACTAGTAACTTCAAAAATCTCACAATTATTTTTTCATTACTTACCATAATGTCTGCTTTACTACTTAACCGTAACACATCCATAACTTGGAACTGGAATTGTGAGTAATATGAGTTGTCTATGTACTTTATGATGGTACGAATTAACCATTAGACCTAAATTAACAAAGGTGGGGTGAGTACACCCCTAACCTTCTTCGGGGTAATATTTAACGATTTTAACATGAGTCGGGGTTTTCTACTGACTTTAGTTGTCAGGGTGAAACTTTGAGCGTTGTGTGTGTGTGTGTGTGTATGTGTGTGTATGTGTGTGTGAGTGTGTGAACGGCCCCTGTGGCGCGTTGGGCGAAGTCCCGACTGCAATGCAGAGGGTTTCGGTTTCGATTCCCGCCGGGTGCAGGTGTTTGTGCTTCCGTACCCAAAGGATAAATAACGGGTCATTTTTACTAAGACACCAGTAACCATTGTCCGTCTGTCTGTCTGTTTGTCACCAGGGTGTATCTCATGAACCGTGATAGCTAAAACACAATAAAACATTAACATTAAAACAAAACTTAACTTTAAAAAATTAAAAATAATAAGCCGAAATAGTAGATTGTATACCAAGGGAGAAAAGCCTATTTTTCCGGCGAGAGTGTTTTTTGAATCCAGAGAGGAGCGAGGGATTCTAGAGTAGAATTTCAAGCGTAGCGAGGGATTCTTAAGTAGAATCCTGAGCGAATCGAGGGATTCAAAGTACCTCACTCTAGCGAAAAATAGTGTTTGCTCCCGAGGTGAACATTCTACTTTTCATCACCCTCTATGAGAAAATGAGTAACGTACTTTGACCATTGTTCGCGTCTGACAGTAACTACCAATTTCTATCAAAACCTGCCTTCTTCTACCAAACTACCATTTTCTACCAAACCTACCAATTTCTACCAACTTTACCACTTCTTACCAAAACCTACCATTTTCTACCAAAACCCTTCATTTTACCAATATTCTACCTGTACGGTCGAACACCCATCGCTCACCTATCAGACACATGTGTTGCTTAACCTGCTCGGTCTATCACCTATCACTTACCTATCAGACACGCAGTACGGTGATAGGAACGCTTTGTTAATTGAAACTTTTAAAAAATATTTACATTCCAAATTCAAATCTCATTATTGCCCTAGAGAGAAAAAACGCTATGAAAATGCCTGCTAGGAACATCGCCAGCAAAGCGCTAGTTCTTGCCCTGTTTACAGGGATTAGACTAGCTCTTTTCGAATAGATGGGATGAAAACAAATTTTAAGTCTCTGAGTAGGTAGGTATGTGGTACCTTACGTTCCCGAGTCGGGGGCCCCAGTCATGTGTCACAGAAGTTGATGGTAACCTACCCGTGCTTACAGTATCTAACGTTTACGCGTCCCCCGACGCGGGAACGTAAGGTACCACATACCTACTCAGAGGCATGAAATTTATTTTCGGCTTATTATTTTTGCCTTTTTATTAAAGTTTAGTTTTGTTTTAACTTGAAAGATTTTTAAAGTCGGGGTTTTTTTTAATTTTTAATTTAATTTTTTTATTTCATCCTTTTTGTAAGAGCGATTTTGATTAAACATGCATAATAATATTGTTGTCACAAAAGTTACGTCCTTTCATTTTTTTTTATTTATTTATCAATTAAACGATCCTTAAAAAACATTTGAAACTTAACTTAGGATAGCAAAACTAAGGTTTATAAATAATACTAAGTATATTAAGAGGATAGTCTCCATTCCATTCTCTTTCTCCATACAAACGTAGTTTAAATTTTCCTCCCTGGATAAAGACATTAGAGCAAATATGTTTATGCCATAAAACCTATATCTGTCATGACAATGCATCTACCTTTTTATTTTTTTTTATTTTCTAATTAAAATAATAATAAAAAAATAAAAATAAAAAAAATGAACAAAAATAAAAAGGCATCTAGCATAGTCATGACAGATATAAGTTTTATGGCATAAACATATTTGCTCTAATGTCTTTATCCAGGAAAGAAAATTTAAACTACGTTTGTATGGAGAAAGAGAATGGAGACTATCCTCTTTAGCTAACGTTGCGTCATCGGTATCATACAGTGCGGACCCCCTACGACGACGTGGACGAGTGTGATACCCCACTCGGGTATATTTGAAAACATTCGTTTTTAATTCCGAGTTTGACCCTACATATACTTTGAACGGCTAAGCCGATTTTGATTAAACATACATATTCTTAGAAAATTTATTTTCAAGGAAAAATAGCATTCAAAAATTTTCACTTGCGGCGAGGCAAAAAATAAAAAAAAATTTGAATGCTATTTTTCCTTGAAAATATTTTTTCTAAATAAAATAGCCTTGAGCTACATACAAAAATTAAAAAGAAATTTATACATATTCTTTCTTGTTATTCATAAAAGTTATGCTCTTTTATTTGATACCCCACTCGGGCATATTTGAAAACATTCGGTTTTTATTTCCGAGCTTCAACCCACATATATTATGAACGGCTGGGCCGATTTTGATCAAACATAGCTGAGAACACTCGCGCAAAAGTCATCTATCAACCAAAAAAAATTGAAATCGGTTGAAATCGGTTCATCCGTTCGTGAGCTACGATGCCACAGACAGATACACACACACACACAGAGACAGACACGTCAAACTTATAACACCCCTCTTTTTCCGTCGGGGGTTAAAAATAACAAACAATCGTGGATTTGGTAAGCCCCAGATTACTCGAACTGATTTATTATCTCTAATGGAGTTTGTAGACGTTGAAATAAAAGTAATTTAGATTTTTATTCCATTTAACTTAAAACGCTTAACTTTTGAAAGCTTATGCAATTTTAATTATTTTTTTTTATTTTGTACGACGTTTACATGGTAGACGGAGTGTTAGGTTTTTTTCGTTACGAAATTTCTTCACTCAAAGCTCAAAACCCGCGATAAAAGCTAAGCAATAGCTTAAAAAAAATATCCCGACGAATTGAGAACCTCCTTCTTGTCAGGACTGACTTGGAAGTCGTTAAAAAGGTATCATTAATGACTCCGCTCTGCTCGGATTGTGAAACGAGGCTTAGTAGGTATTACGAGAGTATAATTATGTAACGGAAGGTATTCGAGGACGGTAAAGTTAAACGCTAGTTCCGAAGTAGTTACGAATGGTAGTATATCTGAAACGAGCAGTTAAACTGCCGAGTTCGATAATTGAACATCTTTCATTATGAATTCTACGTTACGTACGAGTAAAGTTAGGGTTCTTGCTTGCCACCGTAGACAGGGGGATGTAAATAGGCGAGCTGGTCGTCTTTTGTTTTCGTTTCGATCGTCTTTTTAAGCTATTGCATAGCTTTTATCGCGGGCTTTGAGCTTTGAATGAAGAAATTTCGTAACGAAAAAACCTAACACCCCCCACTCCGCCTACCATGTTGCCATGGTTACCATTTAGCTAGGCCGAGAGTTAGCTCGGCCAAGCTACCTGGTAACCATGGCAACGTGATACAAAATAAAAAAATAATTATAATTGCATAAGTTGATAAAAAATGCAATGCAATAGCTTAACCGCGGCAGTCCCCGAGTGCCACACGTTTTTTTGTTTTCGTTTAGATCGTCTTTCGTTTTAGTTTCGATCGTCTATTGTTTCTATTTCGGATTTCGTTTCGATCGTCTTTTGTTTTTATTTCGGTCGTTTATTTTATGTTTTCATTTCTATCGTCTTTTGTACCTGTTTGACCGAGGGTCCTACTAGGGTCCTGACTATTATGAAACTTGAGAAGGTACACTTGGTCCCTATACCTAAACCAGCGTGGTTCGATAATTGAACATCTTTCATTATGAATTCGACGTTACCTACGTACAAGTTAGGGTTCTTGCTTGGCACCGTCTCGTCGTAGATGGAGGGACAGAATTGGATGAGATGTCAGCGTATCAGGATGAAATAGCGACTTTTACATTCATAAGATTCAATATTGTGGGGAAATTCAACATTTTGGAAATTGAACTTTTTGGAAATTCAACATTTTGGAAATTTAACTTTTTGGAAATTCAACATTTTTTTTGTACACTTCTACCCACATTGGAAAATTCTAAATGTCACATGTCATATTCACGTGATATTGGCCCAAATTGCCCTTAAATGCTGGCGGAAAGGCCATATATGAGAGCGGTGTTGGTTTAGTGGTAGATAGCCCGGCTTTCATTCCGAGAGCCGTGGGTTCGAATCCAGGCCGACCGCGCACCAATGTCTTTTTCTTTAAGAAAAAGGTATGTGCGCTAATAACATCGCTCTTACGGTGAAGGAAAACATCGTGAGGAAACCGACATGTCCTAGGACTCACCACGGTCCGAAGACATGGGATGTTCAGTGTTTTCTATGTATTAAATGTATGTATTTACAAAAAAAAAGTATAATATGTAGTATATCCGTTGTCTAGTACCCATAGTACAAGCCTAGTGCTTAGTTTGGGGCTAGATTGCGCTGTGTGTAACGTCGTGCAATATTTATATAAAGAGCTGAACTGAATGGCCCGAAAAATCGCCTCCATCGTGTAATTACTCCTTTTCAGAGGTACCCAAAACTTTCCAATAGCCACAAAACCTTTTCCCCAATCGTTTCTCCATTAAATTACATGAAACCCATTTATCCGAGCTCCCGGAAGAGTTAGGTATTACAGTGCGGAGACATCGAAGTAATTGACCTAATCCTAGACTTAGTTCACTAGATTAAATACCTTCGCAGCCATGCTTCAGGCTTAGCAGTGGACATTGACGGTGAAGCTTGGGAGATTACCTATCGCTTGGTAGTAGTATTATGTGGTTATGTGTTGCCGGGTCTTAATCGCGTATTATAATTTATTTTCTTACTACAGTCTTTCCGCGACAAAGACTTAATATAATGATGATGGGATGGGACAAAAGCCACAACCCCACAAACTATTATTTAACTTTAAACTAACCCCCCCTTGATATCTAAAAAATAAAATTGCGTCCTCTGACAAATGCACACTAAAATGTAACATTTAAATGTACTAATAGAGAAAATGTATATTAATAAATTTGTGTATAGATTTTTCTTCTGTTTTTCGATGTTGTATTGAAATTAAAGACATTATTTTAACCGCGTGGTGCAATTACACACTGTTTTGTACTAAACACAAAATAGTTATAGCCTTATTAATAAACTTGGAGTAAGGTCGGAGTAGTGAGAACATGCTTTGTCTTTTTTGTGACAAAAACTTTTTAAAGTTTTTGTTAGTTAAATTGTGTTTCAATTGAATAAGTATAAATAAATTAATAAATAAATTCTGTGAACAACACACAGCGCCATCTAGCTCCGTGGTAAGCGACTAAGCTTGTGTTACGGTGACTAGATAACGGATATACTACTTATATTTATTTTTCTTTTGTAAATACATACATATTATACACCCAGACCAGACACAAATATTTATTTTTTAAGCATAAATACTTGCACCCGGCGGGAATCGAACCCGCAACCTTCTGCATTGCAATCGCGCTTTCGCACGACGCGCCACAGAGGTCGTCAAGACATACACAGAGGTATGTTGTCAGGGTCTCTTTTTACCCGACTACGGCAAACCCAAAGGGAAGGGTAATTCCATATGACCAATGGCGACACGAAGTGCGGTGGCTCAACCATAAATTAAAGAAAAATACCCAAAAGAAATGAGTCCATCAAAGAGTCTGTAGGCAGAGACGTGAGTTACCAAAACAACCCTAAAAAACTGGCCAAGTGCGAGTCGGACTCGCGCACGAAGGTTTCCGTACCAATATCACAATTGGGTACGGAACCTTAAAATTAACACTGGACCACGCGAAATCCATGTAAGCAACGCCCTTTTGAATTTATCTTAACCACCGACGTCAGTATCACTAGATGGCGCCAGTGGTAAAAATAAATCACGCTTACGCAGCGTTTTACCTCGAAAAATCACGTTGGTTGTATTGGACCTATTAAATATTTGATTTATTTTGTTATCAGATATCAATTTTTGTTATCAATTTTTTACAGAAGATGTATTTCTGTAGCCGCTAGCTACAGAAATACATCTTCTGTAAAAAAATCAACTGTATACACTCCATTTCAGAAATTTAGATCAAAAATGTAAAAAAAATCCTTACATTTATTTGAAAGTTACATTTGTTTGACAGCTCTTTGTTTACATTTTTGATCTAAGTTTCTGAAACATGTCTGGTATTATATAGCTGTCACGTTTTCGAAATACAACCTGGTGACAGACGGACAGACAGACAGCGAAGTCTCAGTAATAGGGTCCCGTTATTACCTTTTAGGTACGGAACCCTAAAAAGGCTTCTCATATCGCCATTAATTTTCCCTCATGAGAAATACCGGGCAGCCGCTACCGTCGGCCGTCCCATATTTAAAAACTGCCATTTATATGTAAAAACGGTTTCCTAAACATTTGTTTAGTGAAATAAGAGAGGTATGTTGGTTCATTTTTCATGGAGGTAGGTGTAGTCACGTCGGCGGAGATTCTGACCGACCGGTGTGGCTATGGAGTTTCTTTTAACATTTTTTATTTTAATAAAAAAATGTTCTATAGAACTCTTTACGGTCTTATTTAGGCTCCTGTTAACGCATCGAGAGAGAAGAAACATGGAAGAACGAATTTAACATTTGAAACAATTGTGGTTAGGGCCCTCGCGCACTAGGCAGCCAGCCAGAATATTTGCGCAGCCAGTTATAGCAGCCAATCGACGACTATCCGAGATCATTTCAATACGTCTGGCTGCTACAACTAGTGCGCGGAGACTGCCGGTAGCCACATACATTTGCCAACACACGCTCTGGCTGCGGGCAGCCAGCTGGCTGCCGTGCAAACAGACGCGTTGTACTGGCTACCGGCGTAGCCAGGAGGGTTACTGCGGTTCGTTTCGACACGATAATTTCAGCCGATACGATGATTCTACTGTCACCTTACTATCACAGTGTGACAGTAGAATCATCGTATCGGCTGAAATTACCGTATCGTTGTCGTGTCGAAACGAACCGCAGTAACCCTCCTGGATTTCGTGTGCGCGGGCTCCCATACAACGCCATAAGTTTTACTGGTCAGCCAGGCTGCGAAAGCCAGTAAAAAGCCAAATATTAGATAAAATATGACATACGAAGTAACTTAATTGTAACAGCACAGTTCATGGCCACCACGTTAGGGATAATCACAATAAATGTGGCAGTTCAGTTTACGTACCTCCAAAAGGATTGTGGACTCTGAAATACTTTGAAAGATATATGACCTTTTAAAATCCATGCATTTTCATGACAAAACTTATATAACTGCTTTTTAGCTCTTTTCTTCTGATCCGAACGATGTTCCCGGTTGCGTCGCTCTCTGGAGCCCGGGGTCTGCTAGTCTCCAAATTGTTTTTTTTTTATTTAGGTTGGGATCGGCACAATAGGTAAGTCATCATTGACAATACCTTCTGCAACTAGATTTGGCAATATTTTTACTACCGGCCGCCCGCCTGACACCTACCCTCCTGCTTTTAGCTCTATGACATTTAGGATATACCATCAATACTTCGTTTTTTTTTTAAATTTCAGACTACGTAGGTACTGACGTTTTGGTTTTGACATTCAAATGATTTGTCATAGTCTATAATTTAAAAAAAACCCGGCCAAGTGCGACACTCGCGCACGAAGGGTTCCGTACCACTATCGCAGTTGGGTACGGAACCCTAAAATGATTTACAACAACCAATTTTTAAATTTGATAGGAAAATATGAAATATTCAGCTTCGATTCTTACCACCATCATACGGCCGCATCTCTCAAAAAGAAAATGAAAAAAAAAAACTTTCGCACAAAGAAAATCTGAATTCCATGACCAACTCGATTTGATTTCGACCAATCAGAAGCGACCTCACATTGTACTCAAAATTCCCTTGAGGTTTTTGAAACACGTTTGTTGTATGGGAGCCCCTCTTAAATATTTGTTTCATTTTGTTTTTAGTATTTGTTGTTCTAGCGGCTACCAAAATACATCTTCTGTGAAAATTTCAAGCTTCTAGCTATTACGGTTCATGGATACAGCCTGGTGACAGACGGACAGACAGACAGACAGACGGACAGACAGCGAAGTCTCTGTAATAGGGTCCCGTTTTTACCCTTTGGGTACGGATAGGGTTCCGTACCCAAAAGAAGAATAGATCTAAATTAAGAACCTAGGCTAGTTATATGGGCATTTTACACAACCGTTTTGTTATCTTTAGCCGTGAAAAAGCCAATTAAAATTTATGAAATTATATTTTTAAAATAATATTGTAAAGTTTACTCGAACGAACGGTTGCCCGGTTGGTCAGAGAATTCAATTTGGGTGGAAGACATTAATCATTGTCCGAAAAGCTCCATGTCCTAATATATTAGCCATTTTTCAGAACGTTAAACTTTTCTTGGGGATTTACACTTTATGACTGTTTGATTTAGGTAACTTAGTTTGTGTAGGTATGGAGCGTCCCGTGGTTTCTCCCGCGTATGTCCCGATCCCGCCTGAATTTCGGAATAATTAGAAACTTTTGAGTTAGTCCAGATCTCCAGCTATTTGCGTATCAAGTTTCATCGCAATTGGTTTAGTAGTTTTTGCTTGAATGAGTAGGTATTAGGGTAGGGTAGTAGTAAGATAGGGTAGAGAAGTAGTAGGGTAGAGTAGTAGTAGGGTTGGGTAGAGTACATTTTTCAGAACGTTAAACTTTTCTTGAGGATTTACACTTTATGACTGTTTGATTTAGGTACTTAGTTGGTGCGCCTCGCGGTTTCACCCGCGTATGTCCCGATCTCGCTGGAATTTTGGAATAAAAAGTAGCTTCTCAGTTAGTCCAGATCTCCAACTATCAGCGTACCAAGTTTCATCGCAATTGGTTTTGTAGTTTTTGCGTGAATGAGTAGTGGGGTAGGTTAGTAGTAAGGTAGGGTAGAGAAGTAGTAAGGTAGGGTAGAGTAGTAGTAGGGTTGGGTAGAGTACCTAGTAGTAACCTAGGGTTCTAGGTTTTTTTTTAAATAACGGGCAAGACAATTTCTGTTGGGTTAGCTAGTAATATAATAATCGTAACGCGATTAATACAGAAAAATAAGTTTAATTGCAATCAAACAGAAGAAAAATCTATTAAAAAAAAAACAAATTATTTTAAGTAAGGACAAAGGCAATTTACCAAATGGTAAGAACAGTACAACCTAAAATATATCGGTTCTAGGTATATTTCCTTAACTCAAAAGTAAGTAAGCCCAAGCTGGCAACCCCTGGTCCCTTTACGCACCCACAGTCGGTTTCTAACGTAAATAATTTACGAAGAACGTCAATTATAAAATTAGTTGGTAAAACTTTGATCCCCTTTGTGTCAGTACAGAATACTAAACAACGATTTTCAATACCGTAACGTGTCCTTCAAGACATTAAGGCGTTTTGTATACGGAGACAGTTACTGGAGCTAGTTACTGACTTGATCAATTTAAGTTTTTTGGTGACAATTAGAGTCAGTTAGGAAGCTAAAGCGATAAAAAGGCGCTACAATTTTATATTTGGTACACCATCGGTAACTATAATAATCACCATTACAGTTATCTTTATTTGGAAATTTGTCTCATGTTTCGGTTGGAATCGCATATTATCATACCAGCATCGCGAAAACCGAAACTAAATCGACTTTATTAAGAGTTTTCCTACTAATATAATAAAATTAAAAACAAACATGGTTGTTATTACTGGATAAATATCGAGCTCCATAACAACGAAAATATAAAAACATGTAAATCTAAATTAAAAGAAACTCGTAGCCCTGTTCTAACAAAATATGACTGATTATGGATACGGTACCCCTGGGATTAAAAGCCTGCCATAGAATTGGCCGCTTTTGTTTTCTGAAAAAAATTGATTGAATTGAAAACTACCTACAAAGAAACTTTTAAAAGTCGTGTGTAAAACACAAAATTTCTTTGTTAAGTTTTACATAAACTTTTTGAAGGTAGCTTAATTTTCTATGTAACCCTATATTTCCCTGTATTTTCTACTGTGTTTGATCAACTGTCACATATGTATTTTCTTCCCTACTTTCTTCATGCCACTAACACCGTCACTAAAGACCTTAAGAGCTGATTTCCCTTGAGGGTACAAGGGTCGTGTCATACTACTATCAGTAATGGATAATAATTTCGTTACACAAATATGAACCCTGTTGTTTATTGCCAACACAGGATTAGATTGTTACACTTTACGGTTTGATGATTTTCCTTTGAAGTGTTGATTGTGAAATTTTAATATTGGGTATTACTAGTTACAACCCAGTCCTGTCATACTCACGCTAGGTATTAAAGTACGATTCGTTTTAATTACGGACAGTAGTAAGCGTAGCATTCTCTACAATACGAATATCGAAACTGGTTCGAACGTTGTGAAAGACGCTGTAAAACTTTATGAAAGAACGACCAACGATTCGACCAAAGCGTTGGTCGGATTACTAACTTGATTATGCTATTTGTTCTACTTGGACCAACGCGTTGGCAGGTTAATGAATATTAAGCTGAAGCTTAGACTAATAATCAAAAGTTCAAACGTTGTTTTTTTTAAACTAATCCTCCTAGCTAAATCCGATATCATGGGATTTTTCAAAAGTGCTTTCTTAGCACGAACCTAATTTTCGCTTCCTCAGTACCTACGCTTACTTCAATTTCTTTAATCTAACAGATCAAACTATTTATTTGAGCAGATTTATTAATTTTACAATATTATAGAAAGTCTTTTCAAAAATGTTTTTATTTTTAGTTGATTATTAAATCCTACGTAAGTAAAAATGTCATGTTTCTTTTAAACTTAAAAAAAAACTAACAAAAACCATATTAAATTTTATACGTTAGAATTAGGTTTTACCGAGTTGTACCTAATAAAAAGAAAGTTTCGTAGGTATCTCTTTTGTGAATTCATACAGAGACTGTCACGAAGATTCTCTCGAGACTCGAGAGATTTCATAAAATAATAATTTGTTACAGCGAACCGCAGATCCGTGCAGTTTGCTCATATTTACCGCAATGCAGAGCGGCCGATGTGTACTGAAATTACAGACAGACAGACTAAATAGTAGCCCGATAGATTGCCTGGATTACCGGATTGATTGATGAAAAAGGTTGCCTGGAAGAGGTCGCTTTTAGCGACCATTGCACCATTATTGTTATTTTAATCTAGTTTTAAGTGAATTTTGTTTCTGTGGAATAACCACAGAAACAAAATTCACTTAAAACTTGACTTCATGTTTTTAATACTTTTGCATTAGATTTTTCTTCTGTTTTCGGGATGTTGTTTTGAAATTAAAGACATTTTTCGGTTTTAATCGCGTAAAAATAGGTAGGTACAGGTTAAGGTTCAAACTACACAGCCAGGTATTTCCGAATCGGAATCCAAGCACGCGTTGTGGAAGCAAAAATTTTTGTTACAAATTTTCCAAAATACTTCGGAAAATCCGAAAAAATGTGGCGGAAAAATAGGTACCTAGGTATTTTTTCGGGGAAAACTGAGTTATCTAACTATTTAGAAAATTTATTTTTCAAGGAAAAATAGCATACAAAAATTTTCACTTGCGGCGAGGCTTGAACTCGCGTCTTTGGGTCAGTACCCCAACGTCTATACCAACTAGACTACGCAAGCCCACGCCTGTTGCCGTGAAAACTTCCAATGCTATATTCTCCTCTGATTGTTTACGATTAAGACTCGTTAAAGCGCCATCTATCTAACGCTACAGGAACAACTTTCCAGTTGTTTACACCTGCGTCGTAATGGTTAACTTTACAGTTAACTCATTACTAACGTAAGATGTCGCTTTTTCCATTACTATAAATTTCTTTTTTTAATTTTTGTATGTAGCTCAAGGCTATTTTATTTAGAAAATTTATTTTTCAAGGAAAAATAGCATACAAAAATTTTCACTTGCGGCGAGGCTTGAACTCACGTCTTTGGGTCAGTACCCCAACGTCTATACCAACTAGACTACGCAAGCCCACGCCTGTTGCCGTGAAAACGAGCCTTAATCGTAAACAATCAGAGGAGAATATAGCATTGGAAGTTTTCACGGCAACAGGCGTGGGCTTGCGTAGTCTAGTTGGTATAGACGTTGGGGTACTGACCCAAAGACGCGAGTTCAAGCCTCGCCGCAAGTGAAAATTTTTGTATGCTATTTTTCCTTGAAAAATAAATTTTCTAAATAAAATAGCCTTGAGCTACATACAAAAATAAAAAAAAAGAAATTTAACTAACCATGACAATAAAAATAACTTGCTCTTTTTTTCTAAAATAAGGTTTTATCTTTATAGGGTTCCGTAAGGGCCAGTTTTGTTGTTATAGATGTTGTTATATATAGTTAATGCTACAAGTAATAAACACCACGCGATTAAAACCGAAAAATGTCTTTATCTTCAATACAACATCGCAGAAGAAAAATCTATTAAAACTTAATATAAAAAACGGGGCAAGTGCGACACTCGCGCATAAAGGGTTCCGTACGACTATCACAATTGGATATGGAACCCTAAAATGGTTTACAACAACCAATTTTTAAATTTTATAGGAAAATATGAAATATTTATCTTCGATTCTTACTCCCATCAAACGACCGAATCACTCAAAAAAAAAAACCTTGGCACAAAGAAAATCTGAAACATAAAATAAACTCTTTGGTAAGTAAGGCAGACTAGTATATTTGACAGATAGGGCAGCCATTTTGAATTCCATGACCAACTCGATTTGTCCTCCTGTCCTTCTTCCTGTCCTGACTCGACTCCTTGTTATTTTTGAAACACGTTTGTTGTATGGGAGCCCCTTTTAAATAATTGTTTTATTTCGTTTTTAGTATTTGTTGTTGTAGCGGCAACCGAAATACATCTTCTGTGAAAATTTCAACCTTCTAGCTATTACGGTTCATGAGATACAGCCTGGTGACAGACGGACAGACGGACGGACGGACGGACGGACAGACGGACAGACGGACAGACGGACAGACGGACAGACGGACAGACGGACAGACGGACAGACGGACAGACGGACAGACAGACAGACAGACAGACAGACAGACAGACAGACAGACAGACAGACAGACAGCGAAGTCTCAGTAATAGGGTCCCGTTTTTACCTTTAGGTACGGAACCCTAAAAAACCAACCAACAGCCGATTAAAAGTGTCTAGTTTACCAAGACATAATGCTTATTTGCCTAGGCAGCCTATGAGCTATTACTATAAGCCCTGAATCTAGGATAGCCGTAGGTATATCCTAGCTGTTTGAGAGTTACCTGAACTCAATGGCATGGCCTGACGTTTGGACAAAGCTGCACGATTTACGTCCAACATTTGTCTTTTGTTTGAAATATATTAACCAACTTTAGGTACTTTTAATGTACGTAGTGTGTTTTTGTGTTCTGTGAGGATGTTTCCACACAAAAAGGTGAAGTTTCAGAAGTGTGTATGACTGTTTTGTTGTTTTAAAGGTCGATATTTTGAAAACGTAACCTTCCTTTTGCGGTAGTCGGGCTAATACGGGCCATTATTTTTTCCTATTCGGTTCAAAATATTTTTTCCGAATACCTACCTAATCTTTTTAGGGTTCCGTAGCCATATGGCAAAAGACGGAACCCTTATAGATTCGTCATGTCTGTCTGTCTGTCCGTCCGTCCGTATGTCACAGCCACTTTTTTCCTTAACGGATCAAAAATTTTAAATTACAAACAGCAAGAAAATACTGAAAATTAGATTTTTTTGATTATATTTTAGAATAATTTAGATAACCATTCTCCGAGCAAGACTACAACTACAATCTAGCTGCATGATTAGCTAACTCTTATTAAGAGGATAGTCTCCATTCTCTTTCTCCATACAAACGTAGTTAAATTTTCCTCCCTGGATAAAGACATTAGAGCAAATATGTTTATGCCATAAAACCTATATCTGTCATGACAATGCATCTACCTTTTTATTTTATTTTTAATTTTCTAATTAAAATAATAATAAAAAATAAAAAAAATGAAAAAAATAAAAAGGTAGATGAATAGTCATGACAGATATAAGTTTTATGGCATAAACATATTTGCTCTAATGTCTTTATCCAGGGAGGAAAATTAAAACTACCTACGTTTGTATGGAGAAAGAGAATGGAGACTATCCTCTTAACTCATCTTGTTTTGTTTCAATCGCGTTGCATTTATTATAATCAAGCAACACGATACTATCGATAGTATCGATACGGATATTATAGATGATTTTCGAGGTCAGCTATCGACAGTGAAACTATCGATAGTTCGGCAACACTAGCAGGTAGGTAGGTACTAGGTACTATTACGAACTTAATTGACAATAATCTAAGTTGCCCCATGAGCAGATATTCCGCGGACTTGGTTAAATGTTCCGGCGAAAGGGTTCAATTGGCATAACAACAATAATCAGAATACCCAGCCGGGCAGCCTGAGAATTGCCGAGTTTCAGTCCTCCATATTTACACGTTCGGTAGATATTTTTGTGACAGGAACTGGATAAATTTGAAGGTCACAATCCACTGACCTCCATTAGGTAGTACTTGTATAGTTTCATTTCAGTGTCACAATCACATTAAGTTCGTGTATAACTAGTATAAATATTGGTGAAATAGCGTCAAACAGGCTTTGAGCGACTGTCGACCAGGGTTCCAAGTCTGTTAAAAAACGTCAAGTGCCAAGCTGCCAAGTGTACTAAAAATGTAATATAATTATATCATATTGTACCTACAGTTTATGCAAATATAACATTTCATTTCTCTCACATCGTGTCTTAATAGTGACGATATAATTGTATTTGTCATATTTGTCTACTAAGACCTTAAAGAAAGAACCCTATGGTGTCAAAATGTTGAACTTCGCAAACTGTTACATTTCTCAAAATTTTAAATTATAAAAATACTAGCTGACCCGGCAAACGTTGTTTTGCCTTATGAATTATAGATAGTAGCCGATTCTCAGACCTACTGAATACGCTTATAAAAAATCGCTAAAAATCGGTCAAGCCGTTTCGGAGGAGTACGGTAACTAACATTGTGACATGGAAATTTTATATATAAGATAAATTCCTAAAATGTTAAAAATACTAAGTAAAACATCGTATTAAAACACTTAAAAATTAAGTCAATATCACGAAATTTTTACGGTAGCGTTTTACCCTTTGACCACGGAACCCTAACAAAACCTATCCTAACCTATCCACCATGTGAACTTAAGTGTAAAAAGCGTAAAGTTTAGTGTGAAAGAGCCAGTAAACCAGTGTTATCTAGCCATTGAGAGTTGTAAGGTCGACGTAAACGCCCGCCTCTCCCTGAGTCATTGCTTCAGAGGCTTGAAATGGCTCGGATTCGAAATACGTTCAGTGAATTTAAGAGCTTAGAAGGTTTTACTGCTTGTGCTGTTTTCGAACGTGGTTCTTTAAGCGCGGATAGCGATACACACGTACCGGAAATCTGGATTTTTTGTAATTTTCAACATGTATGCACGATGGCAGATATTGCTTATAGATTTTTTTAGATTATTTCTAATCTAAATCCAATATTATAAATGCGAAAAGAACTCTAGGAAGTTCCGAGTGTAGGAGGAAACACTTAAAAAATAAACTCGAGATCTATCTACTTATTCCTATTCTAATAAAATCAAGATTTATCTACTTATTTTTAGGATGAAAATACCAATTCTATATTAAAGACCAGTATCACGTAACCAAACCTCTTGCTAAGTTGAACTAAAGTGAACGTAGATTAGAAACTAAATGTTGGCCGATACTTATAGTCGACCGAACGTTCGTCGTGAAGACCGAAATTATATAAAAAGAAACAATTTTGAAAAATTGATTTACATCCCCCCCATGACGGGGTTCGAACCATTGTCGCTCGGCGAGTGCTCTCCGTCATGTAGATGTATTTTTACCTAGTATTTTTTGATACCTATTAATTAATCAATCAATACCTAGGGGAGACTGATGACACTTGATCCCCCCCTTTGTTTTTTGTCTCTAAAATCTACAATTTTAACCTATTCAATAAAATTTTTGGACCAAACGATTCAAAATTTATCAAGGAACTACTTTCTAAGTGGTCAGCAGTATCAAGTTATACTGAACGTTACAATCTTTAAAATTTGTAGGCTTTAGGTTTGTACCATGTGTCTGAATTAAAACTATAAACTGTGTTGCTTTTTTAATTTAAAAACTAAAAGTTTCTAATTTTTGACGTGTAGGTTTTATAATAATACCTACAATATGCATCTATAAAATATATGTACCTATTATCACAGAATACTATTATACAAAACTATGGTAAAAACGTAAAAAAATAACAATAATTTATACCAAAAAAACCCGATTTCATGTTTATTTCTGTACAATTAATTTATCACTCATTTTATTATTAACTAGCAGTGCCCGCGACTTCGTCCGTCTATTTTTTTTTTGAAAATATTACAAAGCCTTCCTCAATCCAACACTATCCAACACTGAAAGAATTTTTCAGTGCAGCAGTTCCTGAGATTAGCGCGTTCAAACAAACAAACTCTTCAGCTTTATAATATTAGTAGATTTTATGGATCCAACATCCTTATAACAAAAATTAAAAAATAAAACACTATCGGTTTATTTCAAGTATGCAGTCTGGGTAAACTGTTAATGTCAGCAGTAGATTAGTTTGGAAGCTAAGTCGGTAACTACGACCACTTTAGTCCTGAGTTTGTTACTTACCCCCTTATTAGGAGACGAGACATAATTAAAAAACTTTATAATAGTCCTGTCAGTTGGTACAGCCGTGGCTAGAAGTGTAACAGAACATCAGCCGGCTTATTGCTTTGCTTATATGCTTTGTCTTGACTGACTGACTGATCAACGAATAGCCTAAACCGCTTAGTAGAGGGCTGAAATTTGGTGATGTGTAAGAACTTTCTTATCATCATAAGTCATCATTGACGATACCTTCTGCATGTAGATTTGGCAATATTTTTACGGCCAACCGCCTGCCTGACACCAACCCTCCTAGGGACCCTCAGTCTCCCTCAGATCCCTTAGTCGCCTTTTACGAGACCCACGGGAAGAGATGTGGTAGCCCTATTCTATGCCGACGCTTAGTAGAGGGCTGAAATTTGGTGATGAGCTTTCTTATCGAATACATACCTAAATCGTATAAAGATTTACGATTTAGGTATGTATTCGATAAGAAAGTGTTGAAAATGAGGGTTTAAGGACGCAGAAATGAAATGCAGAGTTTTAGTTTAGGTAAATTATACGTTACGATGTATATTCATTAAAAAGGCACGTGGAACATAATATATCCTTGGTCCTATCACATTGACGGTTGAAGGAGTAGTAAGGAGATAAAGATGGCGGCCATTGCTTTTATAGCAACTTGGTTGGTATTCAGAACTCTGGTGGTGGGTCCCGGGGCGGTTTGGGCGGTGTTGGGCGGGTTGTGTGTTTGTGGATGAGTGTTTTAAGTAAATAATTTTTTTTATGTTTATTATTTTGTATATTATAACTTATTTGAACAGATAGACAGACAAACAGAGTTACTTTCGCTCTTGTAATGCTAGTAAGGATTATTATAGTAAGTATGGATTATTGCTCCAGTTCCACTTTTCTTCAATAATATTATATATGCGACAATGTAAATCACATGATTACTGCAAAAAAAAAATATACAAAAAAAAACCCCATGAGTTTCTTGTGTCTTCTTCTCATGTCATGGAGGTCGCGATCCGAAGACATAGTAGAGTAGATTAAATAAATAAAAAAATGACATGTCAAAGAGATATCTTGCTAATATCCGAATGAATAAACGTAGGTACTTTGATTTTTGATTTTGATTTTTTTTTTATTTTTGATTCACAGTTGCCAACTTAACAGTACTCGACTTCTCGTATTGTTGGTCTTGCAATAATAAGTAAAATATGATATATTATTTTTGCAATTTCAACAGAAAAAGTTTTTGATAATAAACACGGGATCGAGAATGTGTTTATTTTTCAATTTTGTTATAAAAATATTATTGTTATCATCTGAATCGGTATTAAAATTTGCATCCTTCTCGGGAGCCCAGAAACCGCATACAATTTTGAAAAACAAAATGTGTGGTATGGGGAAGCACGTGCTCGTACACCCTCTTAAGTATAATACGGCAAAATACCCATCCTTCCTTTAAAAGGTTGCACCGACCTACTTATCAGAACGCGAAGGACTCCGATACTACTTAGACTTAAATAAAATAAACGTCGTTAAGTAAATGGGAAGCATTAAATCTCTCACTTCATCACTCACCAAGTCCTAATTATTTCTTTTATTGCGTGAAGGGCAGTAATTTGTGAAGCTGGTGACGTAAGAGGGTGATATACAAACCAGAGACAGAGGATAAAAGTAATGATATTATTACAGAACGAAGTTTAAATGTATTAAAAAACTTAGTTTAAAATCAAGTCACCTATATCTTAACTTCCAGAGGAACTCGAAACTGACGATCACTAGATAAGATTAAATTTTTTATTTACATATTTATAAAAATATAACTTTCAGATTAAATCTAAGTCCTCGTCACTTATTTGCAGCGACTCATCATCATCATCCGAGCGTTGTTCCCGGTTGCATCTCTCTCGAGAGCCCGGGGTCCGCTTTCCTACTTTTTCCTACGGCAGCGACTCAGCGAGCCCAAAATGCCGGCTGCATTGCCGGTAAAAGGCAATGCTTATTCTTTGGGCCAAATACAGCCGCGTTCTCTGCACCGGGCGTTCAGACAAAAAAAAACGGTATATCGTCTAAGCCCACGGCCCCCATGTCCCAAAGTCTCCAAAGTCAAATTAGATTAGACCATATAAACCAGGGTATACGTCAATACTTAGTTCTGTAATAAGGAGGCAATAATTTACGGTTATCTAGAAGGTAGAATTAGAGCAGTTATTTGGGTCATAAATACGCCAATACTTAGTTCTACGTCAATAATTTACTGACATCTAGAAGGCAGAATTAAAACAGCTATTTGGGTCATAAGACGTTCTTTTAAGCACTTCCTAGAAATCCTGAGATAAGCTGGATTATCACGATAGCGAGCAGTACCTACCCAATCGGTGCTTCTTACTATCGATGCAACCACAAGGCCCGGTTCCTATGTTGAAAATATTTTGGTAATTTTCACTATCTTTAAACAGTAATGCTAGGAATTAAGATGGGCCGGAAGTCCTTGCATTTTTGAGAATATATTATCGACCAGCTGTGCCCGCGACTTCGTCCGCGTAGGAATTTTCGGATTTATATGCGAAAGCTTATAAATGGTGCTTAGTTATAATTATTTGTTACGTTATAATGCTATATTTCACTGTCTGCTTTCCGAATAAAATAAAATAAAATAAAATAACCGGATTTGATTCGTGAGGTATGTATAGGAAAAGCATAAAAAACGTGAAATGCAGGATATCCGGATAAAAAGTATCCTATTTTATTTATCCTATTTATTTAATACAGATCTTTTCCTGCCTAAATAGGTACCTACCAAATTTTATTGAAATCGGTTCAGTAGTTTTTCAAGGGGACATTCTACCTACTTTTATTTATCTATTTATTTCAAATTTATTTTATTTTATCTCCATACAAACTTAACAAACGTAGTCGACTGTTTCCTCCCTGAATAAAGATATTTAAAAAAAATATGTTTATGCCATAGGTAATTCCTTTAACAGCCATGACTATGCCCTTACGTTTTTTTTTTTTTCATCATCCAATTTTAAGAATTTTATGTCTATTTAAAAATTAAAAAAAAAACGTAGGGGCATGGTCATGGCAGATATAGGTTTTATGGCATAAACATATTTGCTCTAATGTCTTTATCCAGAGAGGAAGCAGTCGACTACGTTTGTATGGAGAAAGAGTAGATAGACTGTCCTCTAAAGTGATTTGCGCACAAACCGACAGATAGGCAGAATTGGAGTTACTGGCGTATGAGTGAGTATCTGTCTACGGGCTTGGCAACTTCTCGCACGCTAACTCGCTATGTGTAACCAAGGTATTAGAGTCGTTACGTATATTTTTCCTTCCTCCAACACTAGCCCTCCATTTTACAGTCAAAGTCAGATTGCACAATCAATGTCCATCGAAATGGAACAGGAAATACGTACTACGTTCGCAGGAACTTTGACGCAGAGAGCTTACAGTCAGCTTTGTGAATGCTGAAAATTGTAATCGATGTTCGAGCGTGTAACATTGGTATTGATTGGACCATTGGACATCAGATGTTGCACAGTAAACTGATCAGTTTATTGGCCTAGCTGTGCTTGTATAATCGTGCAGGTTAAGGGCACTATACCTGCTAAACTGAAAATCCATGTCGGGCGCATCGAAAATTGTTGATTATTTCATGACGGAATGTCGTATAACTTTTTGTTGTGTATGAATTGTAGGCGACATTGTTTCCGATATTTTAGTGCAGTTTCCATACAAATATGTCGAAACGTATTGAAGCCTATCGACATTTTATCCAAATCAGACATTTTTGTCTAAAATTTGGAAAGGCTTTGCACCAATAGGAGGTTCTTGTCTTAAAACTACACCAAAATGTAGGAAACAATGTCACCTACAATCCATACACAAAAAAAAGTTCTACAACATTCCGTCATGAAACAATCAACAATTTTCGATGAGCCCGACAGGGATTTTCAGTTTCAAGGTCGTTGGCGTTGTTATTCCTCTTAAGCAACGTCTAGCGTGGTTATTACTTGGATGGTTGACCGTTGTCCTGGATCCGTCGGACAGGGTGGTTGCCTCCTCGACGCCTCGGAGTAGTTTTCGAAACAACGATACGTTACGACTAAGTCTACCTTGTTACGACTCGTAACGTTACGACTCGTAAGTCTACCTTGTTACGACTCGTATTGTTACGACTCGTAATGTTACGACTCGTAAGTCTACCGGGTTACGACTCGTAGTCTTCTGTCTCTACTCTTCTCTCTTCTCTCTCTCTCTCTCCTCGGCTTAGTGGACTGTATGTTCGCTCCCTGCTTGTCTGCGCGCTCCTAAATAAAAACGCCTGATGTACTGTATACTTCTTTATTCATAAATGTTCTTAGTTCTATTTGAGTTCTTAGTTCTTAGTTCCAGTCAGGTGTCTTCAGCGCAGTGCAAACAGCTTCTGACTTTTACAAAAATACCCCTGCCTTTTATTAGAAATGATTGCGCAACATCTATTACGCATTACATTCGACTGAGGGTCCCACCTTGCATCTCACTTTATTATAGCTCTGACCCTGTCGCACTTGATATAGTCAAACGCGCCCGGTCAGATTTATTACACGAAAACTTATAATTTAACACATAAACTTATAATCTAACACATAAAAGACATCTTAAAGCTATGTACATAAAAACTATATACTAAGGTCGTCCTGTTCTCAACAACCGTTAATTTGTATGGTAAAAAATCAATAGCGTCAAGATGGCGGGGCCAGGGTGTTTCTTGAATATCTTTTAAACTAAAGAGATACCAAAGTTTTAAACTGAGGTACCAAATAGTACTCATTTGATACTAAGTCTGTTAATATATTTTTTTAATATCGAAGAGTTGGCCCCGCTGTCTTATAGCTGATAAAAAATCATGTTCTCGAGCTCTTCCGTGCTTCGGAAGGCACAAAAAGCAGTTGGTCCCGGTTGTTATATCTAAAAGCAGTAGCTAGGTCAAGTTAGAAGCCTTAGTGCGACCTGATAACTCTAACACTAGGTTAGCCACACGGAGAATCTGTCGGAGAAGTACTTTTAAAGCTTGTATTTTGTATTGTAAGTGCTTGAATTAAAGTCTGTTTTTGGTCAGCAATAATTTGTCCGACGCTGTATCTGATGGACAAATCTGCCAAGTGTGCGTGTATAGCCAGCGACGGATTCTGTGACGCAGAAGTTGCAGGTTCGAGTCCCGCCGCAATTCTATGCCAGGGCTATACACAAAAACTAAAGTACCAATAGCGATAAACCTCGATATGTAGACAGCCGAAGAACTAGAAAAACACATACCCTAATATTTTTTTCATATTCCCACGAGATGCGGGTGAAGCTGCGAGGCTCTACTAGTGGCCCTTTGGCGTAAAAATTCAAGTGCGAAATCCGTTTACATAGCCGTCCTAAAATGCGAGAGTTAAGGGACCGCAACCTTACAGTTGGCACTGCGTAGTTCGCTTGTTGTTGTAACTGTGCCAAAAACTGCTTCAATGCTAAGAAAGTACTGGTTTGCTGAAGCTTTATAGCGTATTACTGGTGACGCCTTGCAATTTCACTCCAGACTCTTTGGAATTATCAGGAGAAGTTGCCACGATATACCAAGATAATAAAAACGGGGCAAGTGCGACACTCGCGCATAAAGGGTTCCGTACCACTATCACAATTGGATACGGAACCCTAAAATGGTTTACAACAACCAATTTTTAAATTTTATAGGAAAATATGAAATATTTATCTTCGATTCTTACTCCCATCAAACGACCGAATCACTGAAAAAAAAAAACCTTGGCACAAAGAAAATCTGAAACATAAAATAAACTCTTTGGTAAGTAAGGCAGACTAGTATATTTGACAGATAGGGCAGCCATTTTGAATTCCATGACCAACTCGATTTGTCCTCCTGTCCTTCCTGTCCTGACTCGACTCCTTGTTATTTTTGAAACACGTTTGTTGTATGAGAGCCCCTTTTAAATAATTGTTTTATTTCGTTTTTAGTATTTGTTGTTGTAGCGGCAACCGAAATACATCTTCTGTGAAAATTTCAACCTTCTAGCTATTACGGTTCATGAGATACAGCCTGGTGACAGACGGACGGACGGACGGACGGACGGACGGACGGACAGACAGACAGACAGACAGACAGACAGACAGACAGACAGACAGACAGACAGCGAAGTCTCAGTAATAGGGTCCCGTTTTTACCTTTAGGTACGGAACCCTAAAAATCAGCACGATTAGACAATAAAGTATAGAATCGAACATCGTGACAGTAGCTTTAATTATTGTGGAGTTTTCTGATGAGAAGGTGGTTCTTTAAGAGTTAATGCTATTAGAAGAAGTGCAATATTAAAATAAATAAACAAATTCTGCGAACAGCACACAGCGCCATCTAGCCCCGTGGTAAGCGACTAAGCTTGTGTTACGGTGACTAGACAACGGATATAATTCTTATATTTATTTTCTTTTGTAAATACATACATTACATATTTATTATACACAGAGGGACACCCAGACCAGACACATTTTTTTTTTGATATTTGTGTTTACAAAAGAAAAATAAATATTAAATATATACCTAAATAAGTATTATATCCGATAACTACTTAGTCACCGTATATTAATCATGGGGTTAGCCCCGTGTAATGTTCACAGATTTTTTAAATGTATTATTATAATAAATTCTGTATAGAAAATGTATCTATATCTGAAAGGTATTGAATACATTGTCAATAAATAATGAAGAAATAAATATTTTAATAAATATACAGAATACTGAATATTAAATTGTTTGTCACTTTGTTGATTACCTACCTACTTACTTACCTTGTTGTTGTTTCAAAATCTAGTAGGTAAATGTAAATACGCAAGGAAAACAAAGCTATTTACTTCTCTCGAAATAGAATATTTATTCGTATGCAGAAGACATGGTGATGTCTTTTCTTACATAAGATAGCCTAAAATGTTAACCTCATCTCACCTGATGGGAAGAGATGATGAGGTCTACCGTGTAACATGCTTGCCTAGAAGAAGCCTACCCTAAGACACTTAGGCGTGAAGTTTAATTTTGACAAACATGAGCATGAGTTACCCACTCTTTTTCCATACAAACGTAGACGACTGTTTCCTCCCTGATAAAGATATTAGAGCAAATATGTTTATGCCATAAATACTATATTTGCCATGAACGTGCCTGAATAAGAGACCAGTAAAGGTCTCGAAACTTTGAGCATTGATATTAAGCTAAAAGTAAAAAACACCACGCGATTCAAACCGAGCAATGAGTTTAATTTCAATCCAACATCGCGAATACTGAAGAAAAATCCCACGGGATTATGACTTACGCGGGTGAAACAGCGGTACACAGCTAGTAAACAAACAAAAATAAGGTAGGTATGAAACATTTCGAAATAATACCAATCGAAATAAAGTTTTAATTTCATTTATGATTTTGATTTCCAAATATTTATGAAAACGTCGAAATACCAGTGAGAGTTGCCAAATAATGTAATTCCTTTGTGAAATAATATCTCGATCACAAAGACATTGTTTCCCGCGTGCCAAGTCGCTAACTTTTGTGACCAAACATTCTTCAGATTAAAATGTCTGAACGCCTGAACGAAAAGTAATGGCAATAAATGGCAATACTATTATAATAGTACTTCACTAGCTGGGTGCCGTGGTTTCGCGTAAATCTCGAACCCGTGAAGAATCTGACATCATAAAAAAATTACAAAATGACTGTCACCGAAGCTAGAAGGAAAATTAAAAAGTAGGTAGGTACCTAATCAATTTATTTTTATTTTGTATTCATTCGGCCAGTGACTTTTACTGACGTTTTACAAACTCCTTTCAATCTGACATCATAAAGAAGTTTGCATTACAAAATGACTGGTACCGAAGCTAGAAGGAAAATTAAAAAGAAATCACTTTATTTTTAATTTTGTCTTGATTCAGCCATTGACTTTAACTGACGTTCTACAAACTCCTTTCAATCTGACATCATGAAGAAGTTTGCATTACAAAATGACTGGCCCCGAAGCTAGAAAGAAAATTTAAAAAAAATCAAGTTTTTTTTTAATTTTGTCTTCATTCAGCCAGTGACTTTTACTGACGTTTTACAAACTCCTTTGAAAGTGACATCATGAAGAAGTTTGCATGACACAATGACTGGCCCCGATGCTAAAAGAAAACTTTTAAAAAATCCTTTTCTTTGCGTGCTACAACTCAGACCATATCACTAGTTACCATCAGGTGAGATAATGGTCAAAAGCTCTTCTATCCTGTACAAGAAAAACCTGACGTTTTCCATCCCCGCCATTGTTTTTCTTACAAAGCTTTATTATTTATTAGACACCGAGTAGACATTTCAAAGGTTCCATTGTAGATATGGCATACCATACCGTAAATTGTCAAGAGCACTGCAGTAATTTCATTAATTTATGCATGCATTTCATAGTATACCTCATACCATACCTATTCCAATGTCTACTGATGGAATTCTGTGTTTGGTATTTGGTGAATGCAGACGAGCGACAGACTGTTTGGATTCCTTACGCTATTTCGAACCACTATCCGTCGAATAATATAAAATGCTTTGAGAGCAACACGTCCTCAATTTAAAATTAATATTCGCAATGTAAAATGCCATAATATTGGCATTTTACATTGCGAATATTAATTTTACTACTCTACGGAAACCAAATTTTGGCTATTAATTTATCCTTCTTTTGTTTCATTGTAGTAGTTTTCTTAACATTACTTATTAGTTAACTTTTACAACCCAAAAAAAATAAAATCCTTATTTTACATCGAAACGGGATACATTTGAACATTGGTTTTTCCTGTATTGATTAGTAACTGTAGTAATCTGCACTTCGTATAAAAACAGTTTTACCTAATCAGCACTAAAAATTAAAATTAAACGAGAAATACTATTTTGGCGCAACGTCGCAACTCGAGCTAGCTACCGTGCGGTTATAGATAGGAATGCTTTAATGCTCCACCTTAAGAGTCTACTAGTCATTTCTCCATAAAAACTTCACAAACGTAGTCGACTGTTTCCTCCCTGGATAAAGATATTAGAAAAAATATGTTTAGGTATGCCATAAGTCTTATATCAGCAAAGACCACGACCAATTTGATTTAATTTCTATATTTTATTTCTATTCGTATTAGAAAATAAAAAAAAAACAAAAAGTATGGGCATGGTCATGGCAGATATAGGTTTTTTGACATAAACATATTTGCTCTAATGTCTTTATCCAGAGAGGAAACAGTCGACTACGTTTGTATGGAGAAAAAGTAGGTAGACAGTCCTCTAAACGTTAGAAGTATTATTGACTTTGAGGTAGCGTTACTACAGTGGCCTAGTTACTTTTTAAACTAGCAAACTCTTTATGGGAACCACTGGCGCACTAAATTTTGTACCTATTTAATCTGCGCCATGTTGCGCTGTTTTCTATCGAAAGTGATGGTGACTTTCATCAAAACGCGCGACAATAGCGCAACATTGTGCAAATCAAATCGGCACCAAGAACTAATGTCATTGTGTATGGTAATTCCAGCGTTACCTGTGTAGATAGAATTCAGTGATGGGAACCCAGTACAACTGTTAGTCTACAGTCTGGACTAACCATCGGAATACTTGTGGTCTTGCGGTCACGAAGTAATGCACGAGCCACATACTAAGTTTATGGCAACTATAACTACGGAGTATTGCTACTGAGTACTGTCTGGAGTAACTTATGTGGCAGGAACCTCTTGAGTTATTCGATGTGGATGTCAATGGTGATTACATTCTGAAGTAAGTAAGTAAAAACTTAGTTTACACTTAGTTTCGTTTAGTAAAACTATTCCTTAGGTTGGCAATCACATTAAAACGCTTTTTACGGATTAAAGGTGTCTATTTTTGGGTTTCGTACCCAAAGGGTTAAAAAGGGCCCTATTACTAAGACTCCACTGTCTGCCTGTCCGTCTGTCACAGCACAATGTCACTTTCTCAGACGATCGCAAAAAGTTTGCGAATTTTCCGATTGTCCTATTTATCATAAACACACTTTAAAAGTTAAAACGAATGGGGAGTAAACCGCAGGAAACTTAGTCCAAATTTATAATACCACGAAACTCATTTTTCACGCCGCAATCGTTTTTTAGTAAGAAAAAAATATTGGCTTAAACTATGGAGTGGAGGTAGGTGATAATTCATACCTACCTACTTAGCAACCGAACCCTTTCAGCAAAGAACAGTGTTTTCACTAGATTCACCCTTTACATTGTCCGATTCATTTTGAATTACGAGAACCTTACAATATGAACTGTACTTTTTCTTGTAACCCTTACTATGAGTTACTACGTAAAAACGTGCACTGTAGCGTTAACAGTTTGGGTATATCCGCAACGCAAAATATTAGCTCGCGCAGCAGAGCGGAATAAGCAGAGCAAGGCGCGCTGTGCAGCACGTATTTACGTAGTAACTCATGGTACGGGTACAGATATTATAAACCGTACTAGAGGTAATGTCTCAAACATATTCCATGTTTCTTTTACGCGACATCGATATAAAAAGCCCCTGCACCGCTAACAGTATTATTACGTCTAATAATAATATAATAATAATAATATAATATAATAATAAATAATAATATTAATATAATATAATAATAAATAATAATAATAATTAAAACGTCAAAAGCATCATTGAGTTTGTGGTAACGTTACCGCAGTGGCTTTTACAACTGCCTTCTGATGTCATATCTACTTGTTAGGTTGAGATCAATGCTTTTAGCTTACGTACTAGAATGAAATGAAACTGTGTCCACGAAGCGGTAAATGTGACGTTACCGCTCCGTGGACACAGTTAAGTCTCATAATTTCGTTTCGTGCCTTTTTCATTTAACTTAAAATGATTTACAGTGAAAGCAACTTTTATCCATGCTATTTATGGCGCTGAAGTACCTGGGATATTATTAGGTGAAGTAGGCTTACCCAGCATCGATACCAACCCTACCAGCGTAGTCAGCTATGTCCAGAGGAAAGAACAGGTCAATACGTCTGGAGCTAACTAAGCCGTGGGTTTCCTCACGATGTTTTATACCTACGATGATTCGGCGTAAGAGGGATGCTAATGACGCATATAACTATTTCGCAAGGAAGAAGACATTGGTGACAATTGACAAAGACATACCGAACCGATATCGGAGCGAAACATTTCTGATTTAGGTTGCAAAATCGTATCGTTATAACTAAAAGGTCCGACCGAAAACTTTCGGGCCAACCGTGTCAGACTCACTGACACTTTCAAAAACTAAAATTACAGTTACATTACTGTTTTGAACACTGTATTTACAGAACAACATTTTGAATTAAGCAAATTGTAACTCTGTAAAATGGGGAAAAGTTATGTTAAAGGGGTTTGGTCACACAAGGAACTTTAAATCGGTCGACAGTGACTTTGGTCTTATCGGTCGATTGAGTATCTCATCTTATGTATTTTAACTCAGACGATTTGCAGTCTCAATAACATTTATTTCCGGGGAGTAAAAAAACGTGCTTAAGACTTCAGAAAAACTGTTTGTTTGTTTGACTAACATCGCATTGCGATTTTTTGCCGCACGGTTTTTTTTCATCATTCTGTAACAAAAAGGAGTTATATGAATGAAGATGATTATCCGCACTAAGGTTTTAATAAAACATGCGGGACAAAACTCTTACTCATTTCTACTATCCACGTATCCTTACATAATCCTTTGGTCTATATGCCGATTGGTTCTTTGTGCTGTGTATAGATAGAGTCGTTGGTCTATCGGTCGATGGAATCGTAAGTCTGTCGCTCCAAAATGTAATCCTGTAAAATGAGATAAAGTTATGTTACTGACGCCACTCACCTAATTTAGTTTTCGGTAAAGTTTTGGGGGTTAATTGAAAACGTTTTGGTATTTGTATTAAAGGTCGATGCCCATGATGGTTTTAGACGGTATAAATATTTAATTTTGTTACACTGTGAGAACCGGACCAACGTCAGGGGCCTTAGTTACATTTTCCCGAGTATTTATAGCGTATTCTTGTCCCCTCGCGACAAAGACCATTGTAACATCGTTGAAACGTCGAGGTAAGAAAATAAATAATAAAACGCGATAAAGACCCGGGAAAATGTAACTATGTTAACAAATCGTGTGAATTTAAAAAAGTTTGTCTGGGGCCTTATTTTTGTAACTTAGTTGAAATTGTTGATTACACGTCATTTTTAGGGTTCCGTACCCAAAGGGTAAAAACGGGACCCTATTCATGTCATTCAGTCGCTAATAAATCGCCATTGCAATAAAAACTAGCGACTGTAACTGTCAAATTGTAGGTATACCTATCCGTAAACGATAAAACTTTTAATTTTTATCGTTTCAATCGAGGTTTGTTAGCAACAGAGTTACGTAATCAGGGGCCAGGTTGAAAACTTGACTTGACAATAATTTTCCGAAGCTTGAAATTTTGCCAATTATTGTTTTGTACATGAGAAATGTCATATGAAGGCAGATCCTCGTTGGCAGCAAGCTCAAAGCTCCGTAGACTTTATTTCTCCCTTTTTAATTGTGCCAGGTTACATTTTTATTGTCGTTCTTTTTTCTTTCTTATAATGTTGTTTTCACTCAACAGATAAAACTTACGGTGGGCTATGCACTCATTCGACGTTTGATGATAGCATCCATCTGGCTTGCAGATGATTGTGAGATAATCGGTGAACATCCATAAAACAAAACAATTTTGGGGAGAATTCCCGTTCATCTCTCCGAAGATCCTCATCAGATCCTCGCCAAATTTCAATGGGACCATCTCGGAGCTCCCACCTTTCAATGAAAAAAAGAATTATCGGTAAACATGCCTACAAACAAATACGCGACGAATTGAGAACCTCCTACTATATTAGAAGTCGGTTAAAATAGAAAAGAAACTGTGTCCACGGAACGGCGATGCTGCATTTGCCGCTACCTGGACAGTATACCTAAAATTTAAAAAGACATATTACAGCTTCCACATACAGACAAAATACCGAAACGCCACATTCGGCATACAGCATACATCGAAAAAAAAAACGATTTTTCTTATATTAAAACCCCATATTTGCAGTAAATGTGAATTTTCATTTGATGAATTTTCCGTCTATATGTTGCCACTCTTAGTCTAAAATCCAAGAAAGTATTCCCAAGACGCTGCAATTCCTTATTTGGTTGGCCACAATCATTAGAATCCCGTTCGTGTTCTTACCAAACCCTCATCAAGAACCCATTTTCGGGTTCCCACAGAATTTATGACAGAATATTACTTGAATTTGTTTGTAATAATTAGTGATTTTATCTAATAAGTACACTGACTTAATACTTGTCTTATTTGCAAGTAAAATAACGTTTTGACGAGGGTTGACAGGTTTGGCAGACGACCGACTAAATGATCGAACGATAATCTTCAAAATATTTGCTATAATTGTTATTTTAAGTTTTTACTTACACAGCCTATGGTTTCACACGCCTAAGAGCCGAGCCCGAGGGAATTTCGGGATAAATATTTTGAAATTCTGACGTAAACGTAGTAAAAACCTAAGGATTTTTTTGGCTGGGTTTCTGTTTAATTTTATTTTTAGGAGGCCGACCGTTAAAATGTTGCCAATATATTTGCAAAAGGTAAGTATGGTAAATGATATGACTTACCTACTGCGCCGACCGCAAATAATTTTAGTTTAGCAGACCCCCAGCAATCGTGAACATCGCTCACATGAGAAGAAGATAGTAAATAAATGATGTTTAAACTAAAAAAAGCTGGCTTGACGTCATAAGATCAGATATGCGAGCAAATGGCCTCACTACGCGGGATGCCGAAGATCGGGCGAAGTGGAGACGTAAACGTAGGAAAGCGGACCCCGGGCTCTCGAGAGGCAATATGCAACCGGGAACATCGCTCGGATGATGATGATGAAACTAAATGGCTCCTGCTTGTACCTAGCGATTATCAAGCGAGTAAAAAGTTTATACTCTGTTCGCTTGCTCTTATTTACTCTAATTATATTTTTTACTTGTAGAGGTCTCTTACCAAGAAGGAAAATAAACTTATTGGTTTTAAAAAATGTAATTTGATTTTCTTTCTTTTAGGGTTCTTTACTCACTCAGTAGGTATCAACAGGACCTTTTTACTATGACTGTACTGTCTGTCACGGTTGTATCTCATAAATGAACTGTGATTGATAGCTAGACACTTCGATCATATATAACCTACATAGATGCACGGTCGCCGCTCTAGAAATGGAGTCGTCAAAACAAGGCATATTTCAGCCGGTTACAGCGAAACAAGGCATATCGCTGTCAGTCGTTCATAAGTGTTTTAAAACCTTATTGCCCAGTGATTAAGGTTTACATTAAACTGTACTATGTCCGTATAAGTAAGCGTTGAAGTAGTGCCTTTTTTTGATTTCGATTTTGTATGGGACCGTGTATCTATAGTTTATATGTGATCGAAGGCTAGACAACTAAAATTTTCGGGTTCGTTGTGACAGATGATATTAATATTTGTGGATTTTTCTTCTGTTTTGGCGATGTTCTATCGAAATTAAAGACATGTGATACTATTACTTTTAGCATTGTTTCAACGCTCAACGTTTCGAGACGTTCACAGGTCCCTTCTTCAGGATTGACAATCCTGAATCCTTGCTCAATTTATCTATTATATCTAATTTGCCCTAACATAGGTACAGCTCAAAATACACGGGCGACACGTTATAATGTCTGCTGTAGGTGTGGGCTCTATAGGTAAAGTTGCAGTGTCAGTGTCGCCCGTGTGTTTTGAGCTTTGAGCTTAACTGTGCGGACAGTAGAAAAAACTATCGACTATCGATACGATATAACTTAAGTAGATATTTCGCTTACACTATCGATATAAACTATCGATATTTCTGGCGTCGGGCGAGGTGCTAACGAAGCGTAGCGGATCCTATTAGAGATACCAACATCACTTAGTACCATCGGGGAGAGATGTGTTAGAGCTTTTTTCTTCTTCAGCGAACCATTAACTTGGAAAAAAGGAATGTACAGGGAAAGAAAAAAGTATTAAGTAAGTTTTGGAAGTGAAACGAATTCCGGTCTAATTGATGTTGAATACATAGTCGCGTTGTACCTATTAGGTTCGTTACGTACCAAATTTTGTCAGCGTCTGTTAGTAGGTAGTACTATTATTCTAACATATTATAATAAAAGGAAGAGTTCCGCGGTTTCACTCGCGTAAGACCCGATCCCGTGGAAATATCAGGATCAAAAGAAGCCTATGTTACTCAGTGTGAATGAAGCTTTCTAATGGTGAAAGAATATTTGAAATCGGCACAGTAGTTTTTGAGTTTATTCATTATAAACATACTGACACACACACACACACAAAAATACAAATATTTCCTCTTAATAATATTATAGTGTAGATGTAGAAAACAAATAGGCGCGAAAACATAACCCCCTCTTTGTAGTCAGGTGAAACTGAAACTTAGTATGGAGACAGCAGAAAAACTGGATCATTACCTAAGCCACTTGTATCCTGTTATTTCCGCAGGTGAAACCGCGGGGCACAGATAGTTGAGGTATAAAGGTATATGGAATCAGTAGGTAAATCAAAATATTTGTTTAGATGGAATATTGGAATCAGTTTTTTCCTTCTACTTAGAATTAATAAGTTTAAAATCCAATGTTCTCCCCACCTGTACTTTTCCTAAGCGAAATCATGTGACCTCCCCTTTGTCATAGATTCGGGCACAAGCTCAAAAGTGAATAGTAAAGGAAATGAGATGGTAACCTGTCATCATAAATAAGTTATAATGTCACCTACAACTACAAACTTCTCATATATTCAGTGTAAGACGTGGTCTGTTCTCCCTATGATTGGGCTAGAATGAAAAACGCAATAAATTCTTGTATTTTTTTTTTACAAAGTCAAGTTAGTTTTCAAGTTAAAATCATAAAATCATTTTATCAAGCTACTCCGTGCATCGGAAGAAACGTTAAGCCTTCCGGAGGTAGTTGGTTTCGGTTGTCGTTGGGTCAAGTTAAGTAGAGGCCTTAGGGCGACCTGAAAACTCTAACACTATACAAAACGAAAAAGAAGTTTTAAAAATAATGTTGTAAAGCGCAGAGCAGACGGTTTAGGGGGGGTTTCCATTGTGATTGGTTTAGTTATTCACTTCGCAAATTCGTTTTTAAGAATCTTGCTTATTCAATGTGAAATTTTTAATAAATTGTGTCAACAACAACACACAGCGCCACCTAGTCCCGTGGTAAGCGACTAAGCTTGTGTTACGGTGACTAGACAACGGATATAATACTTATATTTATTTTTCTTTTGTAAATACATACACATTATACATAGAGAACACCCAGACCAGATACAAATATTTATTTTTTAAGCATAAATACTGAATGAATGAATGATTAAAGGATTCATCGCCACGCTGTGAATGGCAATGTGGACTCGAATATGAAATCTCTTAAAATTTCTGTTTTTTTCTTTCAAAACCTTGCATTTTGATTTTCCTTTTTCTCTGCATTATTTTAAACAAACTATTCTTCTAAGAGTAGGAAACACTAGAAAAATAAAATCAATAGTTAATTTTTTTAATCTCGGCCATATTAGATGCGCCCTCTTAATATTACATGCGGTGGTATAGTTCAGGGAGTTGGTTCTTGATGTAATTTTACGTGAAAAATGGTTTTGTGTAAGCTTTTATAAAAGAAGTTAAATAAAGGTAGGACCGGAAGACTGCCTTCAATGGGAATCGGCGGTGCGTTCTTAAGTTTCTTATTGCGTGGCCTAGTTAAAAGCCTATTTTAAAAAAAACCCCGGCCAATTACGAGTCGGGCTGGCGCTTGAAGGGTTCCATGCAATTATCTATACTAATATTATAAAGAGGTAACGTTGGTAACATATATGTATGTATGTATATTGGGGGTAATCTCCGAAACTACTGGACTGATTTCAAAAATTCTTTCACCATTAGAAAGCTACATTCACCCTACTTTTGATAGGCTACTTTTGATCCCGATATTCCCACGGGATCGGGACTTACGCGGGTTAATCACAAAATAAAATGTTAGCCGTCACGGGACGCCTCCACTCCACTCCACTCGCTACGTATAGTACCTACATATAATATTCCATCATACACCGTGGCGAGGCGTCGCCACGGTCTGTATCGCCACGACAACTTTTAGGTTTACCCTCGCCTATAGATGTTTCACATCAAAAAAACACGTTTGTTGTATGGGAGCCCCCTTAGATACTTGTTTTATTTTGTTTTTAGTATTTGTTGTTATAGCGGCAACATCAATACATCATCTGTGAAAATTTCAACAGTATAGCTATCACGGTTTATGAGATACAGCCAGGTGACGACAGACAGGGCTGGCAATTAAGAGCCCTATAGCTGCTAAACTGAAAATCCATGTCAGGTTCATCGGAAATTGTTGATTATTCCATGACGGAATGTTGTTGATTTTTTTTTGTGTATGGATTGTAATCGACATTGTTTCTGATATTTTAGTGCAGTTTCCAGACAAATATGTCGAAACGTATTGAAACCTATCAACATTTTAGCCAAAACAGACATTTTTTGTCTAAAATTTCGATAGGCTTTGCACCAATAGGAGGTTTTTGTCTTAAAACTACACTAAAATGTAGGAAACAATGTCACCTCCAATCCATATACAAAAAATAGTTCTACGACATTCCGTCATGAAATAATCAACAATTTTCGATGAGCCCGACAGGGATTTTGAGTTTAGCGAGTATAGTGCTCTTAAGTGATTTACTAGTTCCATGTACTTACAACTTTAAGCTATATATCAGGTTACCAAATAACAACTTAATGCTGTTATATTGGCAAAAGTTATATGTATACGCAGCAAGAGTACAATTTCCTGCAATATCTGTAATATCTATACTAATATACATCTACACTAATATTATAAAGAGGAAAGATTTGTATGTGTATGTGTGTGTGTCGTATGTTTGTTATGAATAAACTCAAAAACTACTGGACCGATTTCAAAAATTCCTTTACCAAAAGAAAGCTACATTCACCCTCACCCTCAAAAGTAACATAGGTTACTTTTGATCCCGATATTCCCACGGGTTTGGGACTTACGCGGGTGAAACCGCGGGATGCAGCTGGTAATATTATAATGAGAAAAAAAAATTCTTTTAGTAACGAATGGGGTCCGAAACTACTGGACCGATTTCAAAAATGATTACATCATTAGAAAGCTACATTATCAAGGAGTAACATAGGTTACTTTTGATCACGATATTCCCGCGGAATCGGGACTTAGACGGGAAACCGCGGGACGCAGCTAGTTTGTTATATTTTATTGCTGCTTGAATATTTATTGGGTGATCTTCTGCGTCGCAGGGGGTTGTTAAAATAAGTATGACAATTTCAATAGGTAGGCGTCCATTTGAGTTTTAATATTTGTGTGGTTCCCCTTGGATGCCACGTCCCGAAACCACACATTCTAACTTATTTATAAGGTATCCGTTTGAATAAAATATTTTTGATTAGATTCGATATTTTCTCTTTCTGAAAATATTCTCGTGTCAACGCACTTCTGTATGATTGCTGTAGTGTTTTATTCAGGCGTGGTAATAAAAAACAATTTAGTTTTTTTTTTTCAACTATACTTAAACTATGTGCTAGCAAAATGTTTGTTTATATTAAAAAAAAATGTCGGACAAAGTATTATCTGTAAAGATTATTTAGGTCAAAAGATCAAGAGCCAAAATTACGTACAAACTTCTAGTAAACAGTTAAAGTCGACACGGATTAATCATGTGGTTAAAAATTATATTATTTTCCATTATTGGATTTACTAATTCTGTGAGTAATTATCTTTCCATATTACGATTCTATCCACCATCAAACCTGATTTCTCTTATCCGAGCGATGTTCCCGGTGTCATCCCTCACGGGAGCCCGAAATATTTGGGGTTGGCGCAGTAGGTAAGTCATCATTGACCATACCTTCTGCAAATAGATTTATCAATATTTTTACGGCCAACCCTTCTAGGAACCAAGTAGTTTATCCGCCACCGCGCGGGGAGAACTTCAGTTTTGCTAATCCCCCCTAAATCCCTTAGTTGCCTTTTATGACGCCCACGGGAAGAGATTGGGTAACCCTATTCTACGCCGGGGATACACGTCAACCACCATCAAACCTGATACTAGATAGATACTCCATGGGTCTCTTCTGCTAACCTATGGTAAATCCCAGCCGACCGCTCATTAGTGGCATTTCTTTAAGAAAAATGAGCTCTTACGGTGGAGGAAAACATAGTGAGGAAACCGACATGTCCTGTGACACACCACTAAGGACATTCGCCAATCAGGATTAGACTATCGTGGCGTATAACTACCTAACCCCGCTGAGGCTATTTCTCATACTTTTGCTTATTCTGACATGTATGGGTTTTACCACAATGATACTTTAAGGTAACCGATAATGTGGTCTAAGTTATAGCACGCTCATTTAGAAGATAGAAGGCAATGGAATAATTTGCAATTACTTTTCTTCAGTGGCTAGACCGACCTACACATCGAAGCATAAAGCATCTTTCATTGGCTTACTGTCCTGATTTAGTGGTCATTTTTGACCAGTATTTTAGAACTACATCAACAAATCAGTCCTACATCCTTTCCCCCAGTTAACAACATCGTTCGACCTGCGAGGAGTGATCAATGGGGATCGCATGGCTGGAGTCCCTCTGGGCACATCCCTTGGAGCTGGCGAGGTAGATGTCGAAGGGATCTGCAGTCAGAGCGGGATGGCCTGCCAGAACTGTTCTCTAGCTGTCACTTGCGTCCCGTTGCCTTTTGGCTGGCTGAAGGTACCAGTACCTCTATTAAGAACTGACGCGTGAACCGGTTCTACGGGATGTGGGCCCAGTTGACCATTAAAAATTAGGTTTCTAGTGGTTGGTGGCCTTCATTCTAAACAAACGTGGATCCAATCGACCACTAACAAATTTAGAAAGGCCAAATGGGCCCCAGTCCACGTTTCAAAAGGGACCATTCGCCCCCTAACCCCTTCTTTTACGTAATTTATTTTGACTTCCCCGGTTACTCTTGAAACTTACCTACTGTTACTGTTGCTTCCGCATCAGATGTATAACTCATCAAATCTTTGCGAATTTCCTGTCTTCAGGTGCCCCTCCATGAATGTGGCGAGGGTCTGACTTGCAACGCGCACCTCGGCAAATGCTCCAATCAACCAGTACCAGAGTGTGACGTCAGAACACAGGATTACCTACATTCTTGTGAACAGGTCAGTAAGTCAGTAAAAGGCCTAGAACTAATCAGACCTAGGCCATAATTTCATCCGGTAAGTGCGAAAGTAACTCTGTCTGTTGAGATAAATTTGTGGAAGTTGTAAAAGAAAAACACAATCACATCCGCAAACACACAACCCGCCCAACCGGCTGCAGTATCATCATTCCTCTCCCTTCCTACTCTTGAATTTTTTGTGTTATTACTTTCCTCGAGGAGAATAATCTGAACATATGAAGCTGTGGTCCCACGGCCCATGTTTTATTAACCCGGATAGCGCCAGGCCATACGGACAGGCCGTGGGAACCGTAGCGTCTGATGAAGCCTGTCGTCGCGTGAGAGGAAAATGGCCTCGACGGGCGAGGGCCTGGCCTGGCCTGTGCCGCACCACGCTGAGACCTGTGCGACTGATTGCCTCTCGCGGTGGTTGAAGCCCTGATAGGTGCGGTTTTTTTTGAAGAAATACTTTCCAAAAAGCTAGCTTTGCTAAATGCAAGCTAAATGTTGCAGTTTCAAGTCCTGCCCGGTACAAATTTTTGGAAAGCATTTCTTCAAATAATCTTCCAAGTGTAGGAAACACTTTAAAACTAAATCAAGACAACTTTTAGTTATTAATTTTTTTTTAAATAATGGCGTTGGAAATTAAAATACCTATTAAATTTATTTTGTTAAGTAATTTATTAACAAAACTAGTGGAAGATTATGATCCCGAATCCCAAAATTCCTTCAAAATCCTGGGGGATCTACACATACTGGGTTGTCTACACCGGGAACACAAAGTGGTGTACATACTTGTTCAATACCTTGGTTCGGGTCTGGGGGAACTAGAATTTCCCCCGGCCCACACTGCTTACCCTGCCTTTTGACATAACCATCAGCTTGATAATAAGTTACTGCAATCACCAGAAGTAAGATGAAAACTTTATTCATTATGGCCGATTTACGTTGACTTCAAAAGAGGAACTTATTATTTTCTAGTATAAAAAGTTATAATACTCTTTGACAATTGTTGTAATCTTATATAGTTCCCTCTTATCTTTTCTAATCCGTAAATGATCAACATGCCAAATTGAATTATAGTTTTAACCGACTTTTAAAAAAAAAGAGGAGAACCACCTCAAAGCATCGTCGTGTAGTATTAAAAAATTGTATGTGTGTAAAGTGTAAATTGTATGTGTAAAATTGAATTATAGTTTTAACCGACTTTCAAAAAAAGGAGGAGGTTCTTCAACTGTCGTGTAGGTAGGTACCCATATTTTTTTAAAGATGTGACTCGATTACTCGAAGACGACTTGACTCCGCTCCGACTTGGTCCGAAGTTTTGTGAGGATCTTCGGAAATCGGAGGATACTCCTCAAAATGCAATAAATGAGGATTTTCGGTGACAGCAGAAATGCACCAAAATTGTCCAAAATAAAAAAAGCAGACTTTAGAAAAGGTTATTTTTAAATAGTAATAAAAACCTCTAAAGTCATACATAACATACCAGACTTTACAGGTTCAGGCAGGTCCTATTATTTTAACCTTTTCTGAAGTCGGTCTTTTTAATTGGGTGCAATCCATTATTTATGCTTCAAATTATTACTATCGATTTTTTATGATCCAAACTTATCATAGAACAATTTGAACGGTTTAATCTCATCAAACTAATTGTCATGAATTCGGTACACATTTTTGATTATGATAATTAGTAGGTAGGTAAGTAAGTACTTATTATTTATTTATTATCATTTTATTATTTATTTATTTATTTTGAATAAGTTATAATAAATCTTTTTAATGATAAAAAAAAAAGTAAGTACTTACAATTTTGAAAAAAACCATGACGTTTTACACACAGCGCAATCTAGTGTCAAACTAAGCACCAGGCTTGTACTATGGGTACTAGACAACGGATATACCATGCATTTTATACTTTTTTTTTTGTAAACTCATACATTACATATGATACACAGAAAACACCCAGACGGGCAACAAATATTTATGTTTAAGCATAAATACTTGCACCCAGCGGGAATCGAACCGCAACCTCCTGCATTGCAGTCGAGGATTCCCCCGACGCGCCACTGAGGTCGGTCGTTATAAATGATAAAAGTTTTTAAGAGCACCGATTTCGTTTTCTTTAGGAAAAAATATGTTTGTTGTTGTCCTGTCTTACTCCTACTATATTAAGCTAATACTAGCTGACCCGGCAAACGTTGTTTTGCCTTATAAATTATAGATAGTAGCCGATTCTCAGACCTACTGAATACGCATATAAAATTTAGTAAAAATCGGTCATGCCGTTTCGGAGGAGTACGGTAACTAACATTGTGACATGGAAATTTTATATATTAGAGGATTATAAAGCTGAAAGTTTGTGAGTATGTATGTGTGTGTGTTTGTTACTCAATCACGTAAAAACCGCTGAACCGGTTACCTTGAAAGTCGGTGTGTAGAAAGCTGGAAAGTGTAGAAAGAGACCTGGAATAACACATAGGCTACTTTTTATCCAGATATTGACGCGGGATCGGGACTTACTTGAAACCGCGGGGTACAGCTAGTATTAAATATTATTTAATATATTATATATATTATTAAATATTATTTAATATATTATATATATTATTAAATATTATTAAATAAGGACAGTCTACCTACCCTTTCTCCCTACAAACTCATTCGACTGTTTTCTCCCTGGATAAAGACATTAGAGCAAAAATGTTTATGCCATAAAACCTAGGGGCATAGTCATGGCTGATATAGGACTTTGGCATATACATATTTGCTCTAATTGCCGACTACGTTTGTAAAGTTTGTATGGAGAAAAGAGTAGCTAGACTGTCCCCTTAAAGTTATACACCTTCCCGGACCAAAAGTCAAAAACCGGCATTATGTCTGAGCCCACAGCCCCATGGTCCTACAGTCTCTACTCCGAAAAGCGCAATCGTGTAACTCCCATGCATCTGAAAAATAATAATTATTATATACCTATTCCATACTAATTTTGTTAGTAAGTATAACTGCACAAATAAGTACCGCTACCACAAGCCACAAGATGTATGGAACATAGTATTAAAGACATCTTAATAAGCTAACTGTTGCATACAAACGTATTGTCTCGAATTATCTCATGTCTAAATCTCGGCCAAAGGTCAAGGTATGGCGAACTGATGAGAAACCCCTTCCTGTTTCACGAGCTATGTTTTTATATGTCTCAATTGTTTGAGGATTTGAATATTCATGTGGGATCGGAATTGTTTTTAGCGTGAAAACGACTGTTTTAGAATTTGTTGTTGTTTTTTTTGTATAGCTTCGCGGTTGGGTCCGCGTAAGGCCGTATACAGAAAGAAAGCTGGAAACTTATAAGCGCTGATAAGCGCTTACCAGCGCTTTTCAGCGCTGGTGACCCGCGCAGGAAAATGTATGAACCCGCGCCGATAAGCACTGATCGGTGCCGACAAGCTTCAACACGCGCTGGTCAGCGCTGGGCTGCTGACGTCATAACATCGTCCGATGAGTCCGACATTCTGCCTCAACCTGCTTCCTTTGTGTAGAACGGACCAGCGCTGACAAGCGCTGGTAAGCGCTTATAGGTTTCCAGCTTTCTTTCTGTATACGCACTAAGGCCCGATTTCAGAGGAATATCGGGATAGAAAGTAGCCTATGTATTAGTCCAGGTCTTCAGCTAGGCCCCGCTTTACCCTTTAGGTATGGAACCCTTAAGGTTCCCATTGAAAGGCCTCAGAGAGTCCTTTCCTTTCTATTGAAAAGGGTATCTTTTCAATGGGGTATAAACTAAAATAACTAGACCTTGTTAAAATTCTAAAATCTTTAGCTTAACAAATTAAACTGTTAAAATATTATCCTCAGGTGGGAATATTCCCAGACGCCCACGACTGCAGAAAGTTCCACCTTTGCTCGCCTCCTGAAGGCCTGCCTGATGGTAGACCGGCAGCTCACAGCATTGCTCTCTGTCCAAGGCATTATGGATATAATCCTCAGAATGCTCAGTGTTCGGTGAGTGGTAGAATTAATTAATTAATTAATTGCGACTAAACGCAAGCAGTTTACGAATAGCTGAAAACGCAGAACCGCGTATCATTGAAAAAAAAACGCCAATGCGTGGGCTTGCATAGAAAGCTATGTGTTGCATTTTTTGCGGTTTCAGACCTACGGGAAAACGCAGGCGTTTAATCGCAGTAAGGTCTATAACTTGATATGACGACTGTTATCAGTGATAGCAACCTGTTTAACTTGCCTTCCGAAGCACGGATGAGCTCATGAAAATGATCTTTTGCCAATCACATTATCGGTGACGGTATCAGAGGAACTCCGTGAACCCACATAATGCTTACCTATTTAAAATTTCAGCTTCAACTATTAAACGGGCAATGTTCAGAGAAACCAGTGCCTGACTGTACCAAAGTCGGTGACACAGGCGTGTTGCCACACAGCTCCAACCACTACTATGTCTGCCTCATGAGGAAAGGTCGTCTTCATCCTCAGGTAACATTCTTGCCTTCTTCTTTTTTTCGTAGACTTCCTACGCTCTAGCAGTGCCCCGCGGTTTAACCCACGTAAGTCCCGATCCCAAGGGATTATCGAGGTCAAAAGTATTCTATGTCAATCTTCATAACTTAAACTATCCCTATGCAATTTTTCATCAAAATCGGTCGAGCCAATTAACCGCAAAGAGGTAACAAACAAACTTTCGGATTTATAATATTAAAGGTTTTTTATTCTGGGAACAACACACAGCACCGCCATCTAGCCCCGTGGTAAGCGACTAAGCTTGTATCACGATGACTAGACAATGGATATAATACATATATTTATTTTTCTTATGTAAATACATACATAATTAATTATTATACATAGAGGGAAACCCAGACCAGACACAAATATTTATTTTTAAGCTTTTTTAAGCATAAATACTTGCAAGTATTTATGCAATGCAGAGTATTGCAGTCGTGCTTTCGCACGACGCGCCACATAAACTCATACATTGGATATGTCATTGATAAATCTGTATTTCGTTATTTAGGTCTTTATCTGCCCCCACGGCTGGCATTTCTGGGGGGGTTACTGCAGGCCAGAACCCAAACCTGCCACCCAAGACGTTACCCCAAAGAACCAGGACAGAAGCTCCGAAGAACCATCCTCTGAAGGCACCATTAAACCTGTCACTGAAAAAACCACTCTATTGTCCAAGATAGAGAGCTTCTTTTCAACTGAAAAGACAACGACTTACGCTGCTGATACGTTCTTGGCTGATAAATTCGATTTAACTAATTATGAAACCACAGATGATGTACAAACAAATAATAATGATTTTGTTAATTCGTTTGAAAGTTCTGAGTGGTAGGAAAATTGCGTAAATAATTTCAATTATTTTTTAAGTTATGAAATAATGTTATTATTTTTTAAGTTATCATATAAAATACCTGTTAATGTGACGAATGAAAGTGTTATGATGATTTGTGATAAACCTAGTTAAGTTTTTTGACACTTCATATTATTTTGAAATTATTTTTATGTTTTCCATAAATAAACTAAACTAAACTACAGTAATTTTAATAAGAAACACGATAATAATGGCCGCCATTATGATATGAAAACACGATTCCTGAAAATTTTGTCGATAGAATAAAATCAAAAACTCTAAGTTTTACAAATAAATAGCAGTTGTAAGTCAATATTTTCCCTACACTAATAAGTTTTATAGATAAACTGATCTTAGTTTAATACAGGGCATATATTATTTGAACTTCAAAATTAATGTTTGTCATCTTGTAATTACCAATTACCTATTTGATTTTTCGCTCTAAAGTTTTGCATAGTGGCATCTCACGTCTTTCTTTTACACATCCGAAATCATCGCTAGCGCCATCCCTGTTACACTATTGGGGTTATATGGACTCTTAAATATCTTTATGTATCTTTCGAATTGTATGTATTTTACAGGTAGCTATAAATCCAAATAATTATTAATAATCAAAGGCGTCGTAAAACTGTAGATAATTTTATCATTAGTATAGTTAAGCTAAACTTTACCATTAAATGAAAGAGCAAACTAATGTCACAAGTTTAATAAAACATTACGTAAAAGCTCATGCGGTCTAAGTTTTAGCAAATAAAGTTTTAACGATCCATTGACATTTATTTATTAGACGCTTTAAAATGAAATTATACTTCGTTTTTTATTTGCAGACTACGATCTGACATTTTGGTTCTTTGTGTTTGAATTTTTTTCTTCAGAAAGATGTGTCAAATCATAGTCTACAACTGAAAAACGAAGTAAAGGTGGCCAACTGCTTATGGATATCACGATTGTCCGTTATTTTTCGTCAGATCCGTTTTTGTCAGATCCGTTTTTCGTCAGACCCGTTTTTCTTCAGATCCGTTATTCTTAAGGTCAAATTTTTGTCTGGTGAAATAAAATTAAAAGTTTTTATGCGCTTTGTGCTTTGTGAGTCTTTACGCAAAAAGCGATTGCAATGAAAATCAGTACGCATCGGCGTACTGATTTTCATTACGATCGGTTAAACTATTGCTATTCAGCTATCGAGCTGAAGATCTGATTTAACACATAGGTTTCTTTTTATTCCGATATTACTACGAGAACGGGACTTACGCGAGTGAAACCGCGGGGCGCATCAAGTTGAAAATAAGTCCAAGATGAGGGCGGCCTAAGATCGTAAAGGTATGGCACCGGCGAGAGAAAGATCTAGCAGGAAAAAAAGCTGCTGTTAATAAATGGCTTACTAAAAATAAATAAAACAAAAACACAGCTAACAATTTCCTTGGGTTTTTACTAAGTTTACGTCAGAAATTAAAAACTTGCTGTGAAAGCAAGGACAATGTTATTTTCAGTTTCTCATTAGGTACTTACCTACCTATTTATCAAACCTAGTAAACAATAATTGTTGTGAATTAGTTAAAAGTTTTACATAGATAACTCCTATTTTTAACACTCGTTTTTTAACCTGTAATAATTTTAATATTTCTATAAGATAGATAGATAGATGAACGCTTTATTTGCAAAACTTAAAGTATAATACAGTCATATTACATTACATTAAGTAGGTATAGAAACACAAAAAGGTTAAAAATAGAACGTTGCACAAAACGCTAAAAGCGATTTCTTCCAGGCAACCTTAGGATGGAGATCAACTGCTATAAGCTAGTTATTTAAACAAATACGCATTCAAAAATTTTTACTCGCGGCGAGTTTTGAACTCGCGTCTTTGACAGGGACAGGGCTTGTGTAGTCTTGTTGGTATAGACGTTGAGGTACAGACCCAAAGACAAGCCTCGCTGCAAGTAAAAATGTTCGAAAGAGTTTTTTTTTTAAAGACAATTTATTAGAATTGCTTTTCGTTGCTTATTCCAGTTTGGTCGAATCACGCCTACTTTGTATAAGAAAATAATATGAAACGTCTTAAATTTCCTTTTTAACGAGCTTTTTCCTAAAAACAAGATAACCTACTGGTTGAAGACGATTGTCTGTGTCCGAAACAATCGCACGACCATCCGAGAGACCTTTGTCCTGACTCAACAAAGGAGGACTTATCGCGTACATCTCTCTTCTAAACCTGACTCGGGTGGTGCAAGGTACAAGCTGTAGCACCTCTGAGCCACCACTGAGGAGCTTATTGACCTACATGCACCTGCCGATCTTGAATGGTCGTGCGGGCTCTTAAGAGTCCTATAGCCGCTAAACTGAAAATCCCTGTCGGGCTCATCGAAAATTGTTGATTATTTCATGACGGAATGTCGTAGAACTTTTTTTTGTGTATGGATTGTAGGTGACATTGTTTCCTACATTTTGGTGTAGTTTTAAGACAAGAACCTCCTATTGGTGCAAAGCCTATCCAAATTTTAGACAAAAAATGTCTGATTTGGCTAAAATGTCGATGTCAATACGTTTCGACATATTTGTATGGAAACTGCACTAAAATATCGGAAACAATGTCGCCTACAATCCATACACAAAAAAAAGTTCTATGTCATTCCGTCATGAAATAATCAACAATTTTCGATGCACCCAACATGTATTTTCAATTTAGCAGGTATAGGGCCCTTAAGCTAAGCTTGGCGCGGTCATTACTTGGGTGGGTGACCTATAATTTGTGTGGTAAAAAATACTTTCTCGAGCTCCTCCATGCTTCGGAAGGTAAAAAGTCAAAAGTTAGGTTAAGAGGAGTGTTTACGCCAACGACCTTGAAACTGAAAATCCCTGTCGGGCTCATCGAATATTGTTGATTCTTTCATGACGGAATGTCGTAGAACTTTTTTTTGTGCACAGATTGTAGGTGACATTGTTTCCTACATTTTGGTGTAGTTTTAAGACAAGAACCTCCTATTGGTGCAAAGCCTATCCAAATTTTAGACAAAAAATGTCTGATTTGGCTAAAATGTCGATAGGCTTCAATATGTTTCGACATATTTGTATGGAAACTACACTAAAATATCGGAAACAATGTCGCCTACAATCTGTACACAAAAAAAAAGTTCTACGTAATCAACAATTTTCGATGCGCCCGACATGGATTTTCAGTTTTTCAGAATAGGGCCATTAAGTTAGAGGCCCTAGGTTGACTTGGCTGAAAACTCTAACACTAGGTAAGCCACACTACTCCACAAAAAGAAGAAGACCTCTGAGGTATTGCTGGCCTCTGTGGAGCGTCGAATTCGATATCGAATAGACCCTGTTTGTCATCTCTGTCTGTCTGGTCTGTCGACAGATAGACCAGACTGACGGACAGTGGAGTCTCATGAAAAGGGTCTTGTTTTTACCGTTTTTATACGGAACTCTAAAAACTTAACCCTCGAGGTCTCTCCCCAATAAACAGACGAGATTCCCCCCTTTAAGACAGTAATTCGCTAATCGCTCATGAATTAGACCACCCTCACGGGCCTAACGGTGTAAAAAACGCCAGCACCTCTGACATTAGACACTGGAATTGCATCAGACCTGGTGCGATCCACCGTGGGAACATTACCTATAAACGCATACAGAACTAAGCTGGCTTAATGTGGAAATCGCTTATTTTATATGAATTCAAATCAAAAATAAAAATATTTGATCATGTTTTGTAAAACATTAAAGGATACCCCCAATTCAGGCTTTAGTCCCTAGTGCGGGATCCACTGCATAATATTTTTTTGTTATTTGAGTTGGTTTGGTAAAATAAATACATTATTTATATTCTTTTATTTTTAAATACTTTATTCATGAATGTATGCTAATAGGTGATCATTTTGAAATGTCCTAAGACTTAAGATTATGATTTTAGTGTGGTTTCGGAACGCGCCTCAAGAGAAGAGATCACAAGAAACTCATGGGGCTTTCTTTGGGTTCACAAACGTGTCAAAGAATCCATCTTTTTATTAAAATAAGCATATTAAACTTAATCCTAACTAATAATTATCCAGTGCTAAAAAAGATATTGCCAACAAGCTATTCCCTGCAGTCTAAACCGCGTAAGTCCCGATCCCGGGAGAATATCGGGATAAATGGTAGTCTATGTATTATTCCAGATTTTCAGCTTTCGTACATACCGAGTTTAACCGAAATCGGTTCAGCGGGTTTTGCGCGAACTTATTCCCATACTCACATATTTTACTCACATGCTTTTAGATACCATTATAATATTAGTAGAATCGCCACCATCTCACCGGTTTTGAAGGAAGGATGACAGATTTTCTTTCGTTTCTTTTTTCGTTCGTAGAATTAAAGTAGAGGCCCCGGATTTTGTTTTAATTCTAAAATCTTGATTTATTTTTAAAGTATTTCTTACACTTTAAAAAGTTTAGTATTGGGTTTTTGAAGAAATATTTTCAAAAATTTACTTGAACCTGCAACCTTTAAATTCCCTGTATTGCTCTAGCCAATTGCGCTACATTTCTGCGTATACTATTTGCCCGCATTTCATCAAAAAAATAGTCCTCCAAATATAGGAAACACTTTGAAAATAACTCAATATACTTAGGTATAATTTAGATTTTTGAAAAATGTATGAAAAACTCCTTTTTAGCATTTTTCGCTTATACCGTTTTTGCGCTTATAGGTAGCCGTATTAATAAACAAACATGGAGAAAAGTCTGAGTAGTAAGAACATGCTTTGTCAAGAACTTTCGAAGTTAATAGACAGGAACAACAAGTGGTAAAACTACTCCGACCTTACTCCACGCTTATTAATAAGGCTTATAGTTTAGGATATCCCCCTGAAGGCCGGCTTAAATGGTTATAGAACCCTGGAACCTTGGCTCTTCCCTGGCATTTATAGAAAAATAATTATATTACGGTACACCTATAGTGTAAGTCTAGTTGCTGAATTTGGAGCTAGATGGCGCTGTGCGCACAGTCCTGCATTTTTATATTTCTACTTAATTAATTTCTAATTTTTAATAGTCTTCGCATTATTATTAAAACGTATTTGATCGAATTAGATTTTACGACAACGCCACAACAACAGCAAATATGCAAATAAAACGATTAATAAAACGGATTTTGTGTGCACATAATGTTATTTGAATATTAAAAAGGTCATCATTTAGATTAATGGTTTTTCTTAACTTACCTAAATAAAATCATCTAATCAATAAATTGATCTAATTTTTACATAATTAGTTAATAACTTTTGGTTTACGATATTCAAATTTTATATTTATTGTTCAAAATGTCTGCCTTGCACAAATATCTAAAGATATTTTTATTGCCTGACTCCATTCTACTAATACTAGTTAGTAGTTAAAATAAATAATAAGAAATAAATTATGTGAACAACACACAGCGCTATCTTACCCTGTGGTTAGCTACTAAGCGTGTGTTACTGTAATATTAAATTTATTTTTTTGTAAATTACATACTTACATGTCATATTTGCACTCGGCGGGAATCGAACCCTCCACCTTCTGCATTGCAGTCGGGCCTATGCCAGGCGCGTCTCAGCAAAAACCGACGTAATTACCATTCCAAGCCACAATAAGATAATTTTTTTTTTTTTTTTCATTAGTTTTAGTGCACTTCTGCTGTCACTAAAATTACAATAAATCCTCTTGATCGAAAGTGAAAAAAATACTAGATTTGGAAGAGCAATCCCGTTCAATTTTTTTATGGAACCACCTCAAAGCTCTCACTTTACAATTAAAAACAGAATAATCTCAATCGGTCAAGCCGAGCAATCGGAGAACATCCCTAAAAAATACGCGAACAATTGAGATTCTCATCCATATATTTTTAATATTTTGAAAATCGGCTAACAAAACAAAGAGACTAGAATACCCAGCCAGAAGAGACTAGCCAATTGGTACCTCATGTGAGTTAGCGGTCAGTCCTAATACACCGTTGCTATAGCAGATTCCTACCTACATACTGTCTTTTACTTATTGCATCTCGATGGTAAATTTATTGAATAACTCGGGGTCATCGCTCGACCCACTAACTACAGCTTCTAACATACTTAGGTACTTAGAGGCGTTCCTGAGTGACACTCTAGCTTGCTTACTTGATAATAATAGATGAAGATTTTAATTAAAATTAATTCGTGTATTTCATATAGGTGACGTAAAATGTTCCTACTTTGCTCCCATATGGGTAACTATGCTCCTATTGACTTCCTAATATGTTCAAATATTCGCAACATTTCATTTTATTGTGAACGTATCCGAAATATCTGATTTTTAAGACTTAAAGCGAGGTTAAGCTTAGGTGATCAAACATTTAATTTAATAGGAGCATAGTTACCCATAGGGGAGCAAAGTAGGAACATTTTACGGTATCTGCCTAGATGAAAATCGTTTTTTAAATGGTTCTTAAAACACAATGAATTAAAAATAATGAGATGTGAATCTGAGGTTTAGATTCCGTTATATGTATATGTTATAGGCAATGTGTATAATCCGGCATTGTATAGAATGCCTAGGCATTGTATACATTACCTAAAACGTTCAGGCAATGTGTATAATACGATTCATTTCATACATTGCCTAGGTATTGTATAAAATACCCAAAGCGCATCAGGCAATGTGTATAATGAACGTCGGCAGCGGTCACCGAAGCGTCTAATACTATAAATAAAAACATTATTAACATTTATTTCATATACAGTGCGATTTTTATACATCACGCCTTTTTTATTTACAGAATAAGGCGCTTTGGCGACAGCTGCCGCGGCACGCTCGCTTCGCTCGCTCGCCAAAGCGCTGCGTGTAATCATGTTCTAACATTAACCTAACTTCCTAACCTAACCAAGTCGGGGTGCTTCGTTTAGTTTTTCCGTGCTTTAGATAGTTAGATAGCATCGGGATTTTAACTGTAAATATTTTAATATTAGATAGGACCTATTCGAATACGTACCCCCTCAAACCCCCTGCTAATATATAAAAGCTTATTTTAAATGAAAACTGTTGGTTTTTTTTGTATCATGATCAAATTTCCATAATCAAGTGGTAAGAAATGAACAGGGCGACTTTCTGCTGCAATTTTTTGGTACGGTCAAGTGCACTTAGACCTTTACACTTGCCATTCGATTTTGTCCTAATATCGCAGAAGATAAGAGAGGTGGAAATGTCAAAATGTAAAGCTCTACGTGCACTTGACTGTACCTAGGAAATGTATAGAATGCCTGCATTATACACATTGCCTATAACATATATATTCTGAAAAATTGAATACATACCTACCTATTAGGTAATATCAAAATTTAAAACAATCAAATTATTCATTAAGAGTTATGTATGCAAATACATGAGCATTTAGTGTGTTTTCTGAACTCGGTTCAGTTATTTTATGCCCTACAGTGAAACATACAATATTCATACATAGACTACCAAAGTCTTTTGGCAGTCTATGTATAAAAATAATACAGTGTTTGAAGCAACTATTATTGGATAGCTGGCAGGTAACTGGCAGGTAAAACCTGCGACTAGTATAATCACTTTCGCTGGTTTTTCCTAACAACTCGCCTGAGATCTGTCGACCGAAAGCGCTAACCAACTTTTGGTCATGTTTGAGATTGTAGACACCATGTAAGACTAATATTTGTTTAAATTAATGGTACTACTTAAATAAATGAATAATAAATAAATTCTGTAAGCAACATACAGCACCATCTAGCCCCGTGGTAAGCTACTAAGCTTGTGTTACGGTGACTAGACAACGGATATAATACTTCAATTTATTTTTCTTTTGTAAAAAGGTAAGTACTTGCATTTTTTAGATAGATAGATACCCAGACCAGAAACAAATATTTATTTTTAAGAATAAATACTTGCATCCGCCGGGAATCGAACCCGCAACCTTCTGCATTGCTTGCGAGGTCTACTGTTCGCAGAACTACTAGTATTAGTAGTATGTCAAAACCACGTCCAATGTATGGAGATGGGGATCGAATAAGGTTCATCCTAGTAATATTTTATAGGTGCAAGTTTATGTTTGTGTCCGTCACGCAATAACAACTTAACCGATTGCTATGAAACTTAGTACGCATATAGCTGGAGATCTAAATAAACATATCGACTTCTTTTTATTTAGATGTCCTCACGGGATCGGACTTACGCGGGTAAAACCACGAGTCGGGGCTAGTTAAAAATTAGATTAAAAAAGCTTACTCCATATTATGAAGCCGTCGTCGTCTCTACAAGCATTTTGTCAGCCAAAATGCCAAGTCGATTCGGTGCGAATCTACTACGAACCGCTATACTACGTAGTCGGCCGCAGTGTCTTGATACTTTGTTTTTGATATTTTGAAGTAAGTTTTTTTAATTTCGGACTATAATCTGACGATTTGGTTCCTTGTATTTGACATTTATTCTTTAGAAAGATGTGTCAAATCGTAGTCTATAATTTAAAAACGAAGTGTAAAGAAAACTTTTATAAAAAAATATATAGTTACCTAACCTAACCTAACTGTAATTATGTTAACAAATCGTGTGAGAAGTCCCCTCGCGACCAAGACTATTGTGGTTGGTTACATGGTTGAAACTACGAGGTATGAAAATAAATATTTGATTATAAAAAATAGCAGCGAACCGGATTTCTCTTCTTCGTGGGAGTATCGAAATAAAAAGTAGGTAACCTCACAAAAACATATAATTATATTTTTTTTAGTTTAAAAAAATACATTTTTGATGCAACGCAATAGTTCGATCGATTCTCGCTTGTGGTATTACGCTTGATTCCGAGACGGTCTTCTTTTTGTATTTACACTAACTTGGTTATGGGTTAAATTATAATTTATAACTAGATCCCAATCCCGCAGGAGTATCAGGATAAATTAATTATAGGTAGGGTTAGTAACGATGTGTGCATGATAACAACATTACTTCTTATATCACACTTAAGGCAAACAATTACACATAATGTTTATTCAACCTACATTTTTCACACTTCCTCGATTGTATTCTTTTACTTAAGAAAAATAATAATATTACTGTTACGTAAAATATTTTTACTTCAATTAATTATCCTTCTTATAAATGACATCGTATACCTTTTAGGGTCATTTATTATTTTACTGGTTTATGTTCCTTTCTATGCATTTTTGCTCACGGTGACTGTATTACTTAAATCTACCTACATTTTTTATCAATATTGCTATAAATTAATAATATATTCTTATTTACATGTGTTTTTGTTATACTGGGGATCTATTTTTAATAATATAATAATAGTACACTGCTCTGTAGCAGTATGTAGTAACATGAATAGTTATCTATGCAGGTCTAATGGATTGTAAAAAATTAAATATCTTTTATCAAAACGTTAGGGGATTACGCACGAAAACTTTAGATTTATATAGGGAGATTCTCAAAAATGACTTTGACATTATTATTATTACAGAGACGTGGTTGCACAGTGGTATTCGGGACAGTGAGCTTTGTGACTCGAGGTATACCGTCTTTCGCCATGACCGAGATCCATCATTAATTAAAAAGAGTACCGCCGGTGGTGTAATGATACTAGTCCGAACCGAACTCGACGCTTCATTACTCGTAGACTCTAACGCTAGCCGTTCTACCGAAATATTATGGGTAACTATACCGTCTAAATCATTCAACCGCACTACAGCGAACATGCATATCGCAGTCACGTATATACCAGGCAATGATTATCTACCACGGGAGATAGCAAATGCAATATGTAGTATTTCTCATGTACAGAGTAATTGCCCCAATGACAACTTTTTATTGGTGGGGGATTTTAATCTTTCTAATATTCAGTGGCACCCGCAACGCGGCCCCACTCACATAAAAAAAGGTTCTATTGAATTTCAAAATGCAGGGCAATTACTCGTTGAACAGCTCAGTATCAAGGGATTCGAGCAGTATAATTACACTACTAATTCATCTGGTAACACACTAGATCTGGTGTTCTGTAACTTTTCAGCTATGGTAACTCGTTCTGGTATGTCGTTGGTGCCGGAGGATGTGGCACATCCCAGTATTTTTATAGATATTACTAATATAACACTAACCCCATTGCCAGAAAATAACATAATCAAGTATAATTATCGAAGGTCAGACTTTCAAGCTATGCGGAAGTACCTATCGAACGTTGACTGGATGCTCTTATTTGAATCTTGTAGTAATGTGAACGAAACAGTTACATGTTTTAATGGCGAACTGTATAAATGCATCGAATTATTTGTGCCTAAGATGAAAATCAAATCTAAAAGATACAAGCATTCTCCTCCATGGTACAGTAAAGCTCTGTGTAGAATCATTTCAGAAAAAATAAAAGTCCACTCTCTATGGAGGAGATTTAGAAATGAATTAGATTACGCCGAGTTTTCCTTGCTGAGAAATAGGGCTAAAACTCTGGAAAAAAAACTATATCGTGATTTTATGGCCAATATGCAGAACGACATTAAAGTATGTCCTAAAAACATGTGGAATTATATTAAATTAATGAAAGGAGGAAAGTCCAATTATCCTAAGACCATGACCATATGTTCAACAAGGCTTTCGGAAGGACAAGATATCTGTAATGGCTTTAACTCGTTTTTTAAAAGTGTATTCGTAGAGCCTCCTCCACCTGGTGCCTGCGACTTATCGGAGCTAGATCTGCCAGACAACTGTAGCAACAGTAGTGTATCCAATATATCAATTTCTGTTAGAGAACTTTTAAGGTTGTTGAAGACATTAGACATCAAGAAATCCGGAGGTACAGATAATATTCCACCTATACTCATACGTGCATGTGCTGAGGACTTAGTACTACCCCTAAAGTTAATTTACGAAAGATCTTTGAGAGAAGGTATATTTCCAGATAAATGGAAAGAAGCGAATGTGATACCAATACACAAAAAATTATCTAAAGCTAAAATAGAGAACTATCGCCCTATTTCCATTTTAAACACTCTTAGTAAAGTATTCGAAAAGATAGTATATAATCAGATTTACGGCACGATCGCGAGAGGGGTAGGTCAAAATCAACACGGCTTCCTAAAGAACAGATCTACGGTTACAAATTTAGCAGAGTTCATGGAGTTTGTTCTCAAAAGTATGGACCGAGGAGGACAGGTTGACGTGGTGTACACGGACTTTGAAAAAGCCTTTGACCGTGTGAATCACGTCATCCTTCTAGCTAAACTCGACAAGCTTGGTATTCATGGCGATCTTTTGCGTTGGATTGAATCTTACCTGACCAGACGATCTCAAGCAGTAGTTGTGGGTGGTTACCGCTCTAATTTTATATCTATCCCGTCCGGGATTCCCCAGGGATCCCATTTGGGACCTTTGTTCTACAATGCTTACATTTTTGACATCTATAAATGTTTCGGACCTAGTACCAGACATTTGCTTTACGCAGACGATAAGAAAATTTACCTTAAAGTAAGAAATGAGGACGATTGCAAAAACCTTCAAGCTACTCTTAATAATTTATCTCATTATTATACAATAAATAAAATAACTGTTAATGTCGCAAAGTGTCAACAAATATCTTTTACCCGTAAAAACAAGCCACAAAATTTTACATACACGATAAACGGCCATCCCATAGAAAAAGTCAAAGTCATTAGAGATCTCGGTGTGCATTTGGATAGTAAATTAACAATGGAACAACACATTAACTTCATAACTAATAAGGCATATAAGAATCTTGGATTTATTATTCGAACCTGTAAACCGTTCACAGATACTGAATGTATTAAAACCGTTTACTATGCTTATGTTCGTAGTATCTTAGAATATGCGAGCACTATATGGTCTCCAATCTATACAGTTTACAGGGAGCAAGTGGAAAGTATACAGTCCAAATTTGTAAAACACTTAAACTATAAAAAGCGTATTTACAGCAATTATTGTGTAGGGTGTAAAGAACATAATTTGATGAAGTTAATAGATAGACGTAATCTCACCGACATGATGTTTCTGTATAATATCGTCAACAGTAATTTTGACTGTCCAGCACTACTTTCAGCTATAAAATTTCGTGCTCCCACTAAACGTACCCACAAGACCCCCCTGTTCTTTCTCGGCACGCAGAGTACTAATTACGCACAAAACGCCCCTATAACTAGAATATGCTCAACCTATAACACACTTTTCTCAGATACTGATTTATTCAACAATAGTAAATACAGTTACCGAGGTAAGATTGCATCAATAATTTCTGATTCAAACAATGAAAAAGAAGGAAGAAATGTAACTAAATAATAAACATTTAACCGTTGTTTAACCAATTTAGATTTGTAGCTTTCAACTGGGTAGGACTATTGTTATAATTGTACAAACAAGGAAAACCTGTAATTGGCTGTAAACTTTATCAAAATTAGTATAATAAGTTTCTATATTTAAGTAAGTGCTGTTGGTTTTCTGAATAAATAAATAAAATAAATAAAAAATAAAAAAAAGTAGCCGAGGTCCTTCTCCAAGGTCTGTACCAAAACGCATCAAAATCGGTTCAACTATTAAGGCTTGAAAGCGTAACAGACAGACATAGTTACTTTCGCATTTAAGTATAATAGAAAGTAACTTTTTTATTTTTTATTTTAAGTATTATTAATTACAAAAAGCATTTCATTCATTCATACATACATTTTTTTTTCTTTTCTCGTTTCTAAAACAAACGTTTCACTAAATCTTAGACATCAAAATGATCTTAGATGTACCACACTCATCAACGCTCCCGGCCCTACGAAACGGCCGTAAAACAAGCGCCGAACCGTCTACCGTGTGTTCTGTGATGGTTTTTTTCTCGAGTGAGAGTAAAAGTATCAAACGCAACAGCCGCAGTACACGACGCGGCACATTTTCCCGACAAAGCTGTTCGGCGGAGCACCTCACTACAAACCATTCATTACACTGACATCGCACTAACCGATGCACACTACAACACTAAAAACAAAACATAAATAAATAAAGAAAAATAAAATAAATAAATCACTTCTATCCACGTACTTCATAAACTCCGCTGAAAAATATTCCCGCAATTTTTCGTCGTTGTCATTTTGACAAGCTGTCAGTTTTTTGCGCGAATTTTTCCGATTGTGTATTTTCGGCCAGTGTTTTTTTTATTTACTCTGTTGTGTGAATTCGTGGAGGTTGAATTGTTTTGAATTGTTCCTGGCTGGAAAATAGGTGAGTACATTTTTGTTTACGTCTGCGTGGCACTGGGAGAGCACGTTGGGAATTTTATTATTTTTATTATCGTCTAGGTATATTAAATGTATGTGTATTCCTAGATGGTATATTGCATTTTTTTTAAAACGTTATTTATAAGGTGTTACTGTATCGCATTCGGGATGTAGAAAATTTAAAATTTAACATGCCATAGGGCTCGCTTGCAGTACCTGCGTTTTAATGAGGACATGAATTCAGTTCTTGACTGACTGTTTGACTGACTGAATGACTTAAGGGGAAAGTCTACCTACACTTTTTTCTGTACAAACTATACAAACGTACAAACGGCTGTTTCTTACCTGGATAAAGATCGAAAATATGTTAATACCATAAATGCCTAAATAAGCCCTGACCTTGACCATGCCCCTACGTTTTTTTTTATTTCATAATATTCTATTATTACTAAAATTTTATTTCTGTTCTAATTTTATAAGAAAATGAAATAAAAACGAATGGGCATGGTCATGGCATATACCTATAGGTTTTATGGCATAAACATATTTACTCTATGTCTTTATTCAAGGAGTAAACGATCGACTAAGTGTCTATGGAGAAAGAGTAGATAGACTTTCCTCTTAATTAGGTACTGAACTCTTAATCAAACCGAATCTAAGCCGCTGATTCTAGAAACATGAGATTTAGAGGACGTGTTCTTTGTGATGTGTATTCATTAAGAAAGGGGATTAATCTTTGAAATATCACCGATCCCGTGGATGGATGGGGAATTATGCAGGTAAAACAGCGGGTCGCTGCTAGTATCGATACAAATATCGATAACGACATTATCCCGTAAGCAGGGACTCCCCGAATGCGGTAAAACGAACGACTAAGTTAACAATCAATGAAACCACCTTTACCAATTGTGTTTAAAAAAAGCTGAATAGAAAAACTTGTTTTCTCTTTAATTATGTTAATTTCGATTCAACTATAATATATTAGAATCAAGTTGGAATAAACAGTTAGAATTATTACATAATTCAAAATATATCGATAGGTACAATAGATATATACCTATCTAATTAAATACTACACAACGGTATAGGTACCTACTTAAACCACGGGACGCAGCTAGTATAAAATAATAATAAACCATTGACTATCAGTACACATCGCGCGAAGCCCAAATCTTGAAAGAAAAAAAATGAGTTGAATCTGAAACAAATCGATAGGCTCATGTAACGTGAAGACAAGAAACTAGTTAATCACCACGGGAGCAAAGTAATTTCATCCTTATTGCCTCCCAATTGAGAATCGTAAGTCCCCATAAATAAATGTTGGGCTACGAAAATGGAGAAGACAGAAACTTGCATTGTTTGCGATTTTGCAAAACAAAATATCGCGATGAAATTCGCGATTGAAATTATTAAACTTTTTTTTCGGTTTTAATCGCGTTGGCGTTGTACTACTTTTAGCATTGTTTCAATGATCAACGTTTCGGTACCATTAGGGTTTCTTCTTCACGATTGCAACCCGATAATAATAAACACCACGCGATTAAACCTCTGTGGCGCGTCGTGCGTAAGCCCGGCAATGCAGAAGGTTGCGGGTTCGATTCCCGCTGGGTACAAATATGTGTGCTTAAAAATAAATATTTGTATATGGTCTGGTTGTCTCTCTATCTATAATATGTATGTACTACAAAAGAAAGGTAAATTTATGTATTATATCCGTTGTCTAGTCACCGTAACACAAGCTTAGTAGCTTACCATGGGGCTCGATGGCGCTGTGTGTTGTTCACAGAAAAAAAAACCCCAACAATAAGGTTTATTTCAATCCAACATTTATCGCGTATGCAGAAGAAAAATCTATTCGCGATTTAATGGGCTCTAGAATTATTATTTTCTCTCGGCATTTTTGACTAAGCAGAGGAGTGGTAGATGAGTGCCGCGCAAGCCTACTTCATCAATATGCGCCATAGCGCCTGGGAACTTACATATAGGTAGGTATATTTCAATTTTCGAAAATTTCTTTCAACACATACCTACCTACCAGTTGCAAAAATGAAGCTCAAAATGAAGTTATAACTTGCAACTAAACTGTAATTTAAAAAAGTTTATCGACTCAAAAATGTATTGTTCTTTTTTGTCGAAAATAGAAAAGTGCGTGCCTTGTCGGGGCACACATTAGCGAACGGTCGGCTGGGATTCGAAACCACTACTCGGAGTGAAAGTCGGGGGTTCTACCACTAGACCTAACACCGCCCAACTCCGGCCGTGGTTGCGAACGGATCTACTCGCGACCACGGCCGGTGTAACCCGTGACGTGACCCACAGTTCTAATAATATTTAGTTATAAATAAACTACGTATATATCTTATCTAGTTTACATAAGAAATTCAAACAAAGTAAATAATACAACTTAAAGACCAACCTTGACTGAAGATTAATATTCGTTTTATTTAAGTACAACTTTCAACTCTCAAATCTATTTCTGAATCCTGCCCTTCACAACAATTCATACGTAGGTAGTATCCTACACAATACAGATGTATCCTACGGATGTGTCCGTAGAAAAAAGATGTGTTTGATACTGTGGTATCGGACAGATCATTTTTTTTTTAACTTTTTAGGTATAGGAGAAATCAGACTGAAATATCCGTGCATTATAAAGCTGAAGAGTTTGTTTGTTTGAACGCGCTAATCTCAGGAACCGCTGCTGCGCTGGGAATTTAGAAAATTCTTTCAGTGTTGGATAGTCCTTTTATTGAGGAAGGCTATAGGCTATATTATATATTTAAAAAAAATAGGGGGATAAAGTCGCGGGCACTTCTAGTTTATTATATACACGTATTTGTCCGGCGGACAAATCGTTTGGACATATTTGTTACTCAGCAAAAAAAACGGACTACATCACATTTGATAAGTTTTTTTATTATGCGTAAAATTTTGGCACTAAAGGGAAACTTCATTCTAACATTATTATCCTAATTAAAGACATTTTTCGGTATGAATCGCGTGGTTTTTATTACTTTTAGCATTGTTACAACGCTCAACGTTTCGAGACCATTCCAGGTCTCTTCTTCAGGATAGACATCTTTTCTTCAGGTCTCGAAACGTTGAGCGTTGTAACAATGCTAAAAGTAATAAAAACCACGCGATTCAACCCGAAAAATGTCTTTAATTTCAATACAACATCGCGAAAACAGAAGAAGAATCTATTATTATCCTATTTATAAACGTGGAGTAAGGTTGGAATAATTTTACCACTTTTTGTTCCTGTCTGTCAACTTTGAAAGTTCTTGCCACGGAGGCAAAGCAGGGTCTCACTACTCCGACCTTACTCCACGTTTATTTTAAAGGCTATATGATTATGTGATGTTATGGATTTTTAATCTATAGTTCTAATATAAAATATCCAAACCTCAAATTTCGTGGCTCTCACGCACCTTTGACAGAATCGCTTGAAATAAATTGGTTTATCGGTAATTCAGTTTATGTCTGACGTCATCATTGTTATAAGGACAAACGTTTCAATAAGTACTTTATTATAGACGTAACGAGAACGCTGTTTTCATAGAGATAGGGATGTTTCAATAAAACAAGAATTTACTTAGATCTTTCTTCTATTTTCGCGATGTTGTATTGAAGTTAGAGACATTTTTCGGTTTTAATCGCGTGGTGTATTACTTTTAGCATTGTTTCAACGCTCAACGTTTCGAGACCTTTACAGGTGTCTTCTTCAGGATTGTCAATGCTTTTATTCAGGTGACACTCCTGAAGAACAGACCTGTAAAGGTCTTGAAACGTTGAGCATTGAAACAATGCTGAGCGATTAAAACCGAAAAACGAGTTCAATTTTAATCCAACATCGCTTAAATAGAAGAAAACGCTGGTTCGGATTACCGGTCTCGGGTTTGAATCCCGCCGGGTACTAGAATTTTAAAAGCGTCTTTTCTAAAAAAACTGTTTTTATCTACACTAATATTATATAGAGAATAGATTTGTATTTTTGTGTGTGTGTGTCTATATGTTTGTGATTAATAAACTCAAAAACTTCTGGACCGATTTCAAAAATTCTTTCACTATTAGAAAGCTACATTCACCCTGTTTAACATAAGGTAACCTCTCACGGGATCGGGACTTACGCGGGTGAAACCGCGGGACGCAGCTAGTATTTAATAAAACCTACAGATAAATATGTAGGCACTAGGCAGGTACTAGCGTCGTCCGTAGTGCGTGATACCATCACGACCTAGAGAAAGTTAAGGCTAAAGTCTAGACCCAAGGTTTATGTACCTAGGTACGTAGAAAGTTGATTGCTGTACTAACGTAGGTATGTGCTAGGTATTTATTGACACCACTACTATGTATATACCTACCTAGGTTATATTAGATGAAACTATCTTAAAATTAAACTGAAATTGTAGTGACTAGATTTTTCTTGTGTTTTCGCGATGTTGGATTGAAATTAAACTCTTTTTCAGTTTTAATCGCGTTGTGTTTATTACTTATAGCATTGTTTCATTGCTTAAAGTTTCGAGACCTTTACAGGTCTTTTGTTTCGGATTGACTGAATGTCTCACTATTTCTTATTATTATAACCACGACAGGGAAGACAAAATATTTTTGGTCGGTGCAGCCTTCCGTGGATAGTTTTAGGGTTTCGCACCTCAAAAGGTAAAAAAGAAACCATAATTTTTACCTCACTCGCTTGTTTCTTTTAAGATTAGCTTTTAACCCTCAAATTAATCAAGAAAATTGTTTGTAATAAATAAGCTGAACAAGAAGCCTGTTCACTGTTCATCAAGAAAATATTTTACTAAAAATTATGGTATTTTTTTTTAATCCCACTTAATTTTGTTTATTGGCCTTAGTTTACAACCTGAGACAGGCTATATTTTACCCGACTGCAAAGGATTGGTTATGTTCTTCATCCGTATCTTTGTTTATTCTTTGTCGCGTCTTATTTTCGAAACCACTGGACGGATTTTGTAAAGTAAGTTATCGTTAGATTCGTCTTATTAGGATTGATTCGTCTTAATTAACTGATTCGGAGGCATTTTCGTGATGTTCTCATCACGAAACATAATCTGATGTATGACTACTATAAGACTTTTCGAGACTTCTCCTTACAATGTCCCCTCGCGACCAAGACCATTGTAACATGTTTGAAACGTCGGGATAAGAAAATAAATACTAATACGCGATTAAGACCCGGGAAAACTATTGTCATTTAGATTTTTCTTCAGTTTTCGCGATGTTGTATTGAAATTAAAGACATATTTCGGTTTTAGTCGCGGTGTTTATTACTTTTAGCATTGTTTCAACGCTCAATGTTCCGAGACCTTTCCAGGTTCCTTCTTCACAATTGAGTCAATCCTGAAGAAGGGACCTGGAAAGGTCTCGTAAAGTACCTAATAAACACCACGCGATTAAAACCGAAAAATGTCGTTATTGTCATTTATTTATTTTAAATGAGTTTGTAATTTATTTACAACATGCAGGTAGGTACCTACCATATTATTCATTTGCAAAAAAAAACTTAAAGCTGCATTTCAACACAGTGAGCGAACGAGTCGATCCAAAACCGCAAGGTTTCTCCGTAATTATGACTAATCAAGTAATCAGATCAACTTTCTTTGTCGCCATGAAGGCCGACCTTATAAGATACATTTTAATTACTTTAACCACCCGCCCTGGATTCGTACGCATACACTCTACTTTTTATATTTTTTTTATTATTAGGTAAATTAATTAGCCAGAATTGTCCCACTGCTGGGCAAAGGCTTCCCTCCAACTTTTCCATTTGGGTCTTTTTTGGGCTATGGTTCGCCACTCAGGCTTAAATTTGTCAATATCATCACGCCATCTCATTGGAGTTTGGGATCCAGTCAGTAGTGGGGTCCAGACTTTTCTGGCATACGGCAGACGTGTCCCGCCCAGTCCCACTCAGTCTACTTACTATCTATAAAATGCTTGGTCGTGACTGACTGATCGACGCAAACCGCTGATAGTAGAGAGCTGAATTTTTGGGTGTGTTTTATATGATGTGGACATCCAATAAGAAAAGGCTTTTTGAAAATCCCACGAGATCGGGACTTACGCGGGATAAACCGCCGGACACAGCTAGTAAATTTAATTAAGTCTGGGATATCTATTGCCGTTACATCGAGTCCCATTTCATCAACTAGAGCGGTGTTGGTCTAGTGGTAGATACCCCGGTTTTCATTCTGAGAGTCGTGGGTTCGAATCCAGACCGACCGCGCACCAATGTCTTTTTCTTTAAGAAAAAGGTATGTGCCCTAATAACATCGCTCTTACGGTGAAGGAAAAACATCGTGAGGAAACAAACATGTCCTAGGACTCACCACGGTCCGAAGACATGGGATATTCAGTGTTTTCTATGTATCATATGTATGTATTTACAAAAAAAAGTAAAATATGTAGTATATCCGTTGTCTAGCACCCATAGTACAAGCCTAGTGCTTAGTTTGGGGCTAGATAGCGCTGTGTGTAACATCGTGCAATATTTAACTTCAAAGATTATTGAAGGTGAAAAATTACTTTCAAATGAATCTTTTGTAGATAGACGATTGGAATATTATTGGTATATTCAACTATCTATGACTATCTATCACGGTTCAAGAGAGCTTGGTGACAGACATCCAGACCAGCAGTGGAGTCTCAGTGGAGTAAATGTGTCGTTTTACCCTTTCGGTACGGAACCCGAAAGAGATTTGATTAGTTGAATGTCCTGTAGCAGCGTTCTAGGACGCTACACTACTGCTGGTAAAACGACACTTTTACTGAGACTCCACTGCTCGTCTGTATGTCTGTCGAAAAGCTGTATCTCGTAAACCGTGATAGATAGTCATAGATAGTTGAATATACCAATAATATTCCAATCTTATATCACAAAAGATTCATCTAAAAGTAATTTTTCACCTCCTATAATCTAAGCGCGTGACTCCGAGCGAAAAAGGTCGAATCCAGCATCAAAGGATACGGCAAGAGTGCTCGAAATGCTCGAATAATCCCTGCGGTGTTCCTACTAGATAAGTGGCAATCTATACCTACGTGTGGCCACAGATAACAATGAAGATAGATGACTCTCTTTGTTTAGGTGGCTCTGGTTTAAGGGTCCTTTTACAAAAAGTAACAAGTTTTTTTTTGTTTTTGAAATAGGTATCGAATTGGGCGAACCAATAGAACGCTAAAGCCTTAGATTAGCGAATTGATTGATTTCATTATTACACTAGTAGTTGATATTAAAGACATATTTCGGCTTTAATCGCGTGGTGTTTATTACTTTCTGATGACTTCTGACTTAATGTAAAGTCTGCGTACACGGGAACGTTTTGATACCTTTTTTAATATTTAATTTTTGATGAGACGGTAGTTTCACTGTAGCTTTTGTAATACCTATATTAGAATGACAAATCACATTTCAGTCAATCCTGAAGAAGGGACCTGTAAAGGTCTCGAAACGTTGAGCGTTGAAACAATGCAAAATGTAATACATACCACGCGATTAAAACCGAAAAATGTCTTTTATTTCAATAGAACTTTGCGGAAACAGAAGAAAAATCTACACTAGTAGTTCTCCGAACAGTAGGTAGACCTCGCGAGCACAAACTTTATTGCTAATAATAATACTACTTTATTTTCTTTCCACCATATACCTAAGTCTCCACTAGGTACTGATGAGGTAAGATGGCCAACTTCCCCCACCTAATCTTTAAGTACAACCTAAGAATAACGACTGGGTACCACTTTTGCTGCTACCCATTGAAGAGTTTGTGATGAAATGGTGGTTTCAGAAGCGCCATCAATCTGTAGCTTGTAGTGTTAAAGGGCTTACTCTATTTTATTCTGATGAGAATTTTCTCTCCGAAGATACTGACTAGATCTTTACCAAAATTGTATTATATCAATTTGAAACGACTATTTTTCAAATAAGAAAGCCCCCTTTGTGGGGGAAATACCCCATACCAATCAAAAACCGCCAACAACATTTATCGATACCATTTTCTCCTGCAGGTAGGTAGTTAAAAGTCTAGAAAATCTATCAAACGGAACAAAACATAGTTGTATCCGAATTTCAAATTTCAAAAATAAAACTAACCGCTTTTATGTCGAGGTACGAACGAAAATACTGAAACTTTCGAAATTGGCCGATAAATAATTGAATACCTACTCTTTTAGTGTTTGAATAATGCACGATTCATTGTGATCGATTCGAGAGAAACGCAAACAAATTGGGTCAAAAATGCAAGGTCTCGTTACCGTAGCACTTATAATTTCCGGGAAAAAAATATGGCAATTTGTAACATGACCATAAAAATAATAAGTATTAAAAATAATAGGTATTCTTTTTTATTCGTTTTCGTGTAGTGATGTAGCTCACCACGAGCTCACCTAGTGTTAAAGTTTTCAGGTCGCCCGAAGGCCTCCAACTTGACGTAACGTCAGACCAACTGCATAAGCCTGCCTCTAAAGGCCTTAGGGCGAACTGAAAACTCTATCGATAGGTCAGCCCTAAAAACCCTAAATACTTTGTATCCCGATATTCCCACGGGCGGGATCAGAACTTACGCAGGTGAAACCAAACGTCGCTGCTATAGCATACAAACCCTTCGTATTAGATTTAAGTATATCTTACTAAATCTACCCCAAGATAAATGCGAGAGTGTCAGGTCAGCCCTTTCCCGGCATTTTTGTCCGCACACCTAATAGCTAGCAGTTAGCTAATCACTGTGAGTAATAGCTTGGTACATGTTGGTCTGTAATCCCAACGATATTGGACAAAGACTTTTATATGAATTGTACATAGACTGTACGTTTGAATCTATTTGCAGTAGGTATGGCGAATAAGACTTACCTACTGTGTTTAAACGCACTTGTGAAGCTTATACGTTTTCCGTCCATCATATCAGTATCACGGGGTTATGGAGCCCCGGACTTTTGGAAGGCGTGCTTAAAGCCGAAGCCAACTAGTAGAGGCCCTTTTGAATAACAATTTTACTCGCAAACTATGAAGTGAAAACTAAGCCAGCGATTATCTCTGTCTGCACTATAAAATGCAGCCAAGGACTACCACCGGGTCGGAGAGAACTATAGAGAAATCTACGGATTAAAAAAAATTAGGCTATATAGTGATGTGATGGTAGTGGATTGGCTACTGGGGGAACTATGGTGATTATGGCGCCTGCCGTAACAATGTGGAATAAACACGTAAAAATGGCAGACGGAGACTCGTCAACTCACAAACTCGGCCAACCTAATCAGCTGAGCAAATTACAACAAGAGAGCAACATTACAGTCCGTCCATCATTATTATTAGAAAAACGGGTCAAGATCGCGGGTCACACCAGCCGTGGACGCGAGTAGACGCGAGGTCCCAATGATCTACAACGCGATCTATACCCAAGTTTCTAATAATAAGTAGACTTATTAATAAACGTGAAATAAGGTCGGATTAATTTTACCACCTTTGTTTCTGTCTGTCAACTTTGAAAGTTTTTGTCACGGAAAAAGACAAAGCATGTTCTCACTACTCCGACCTTACTCCACGTTTATTAATAAGGCTAAATGTGTTTAAGCGCTCCAAATTAACAGTGCTCCTATAACCTTAAATTAATTGAATCTCGAACCACGTCACTACCTAGATTCCGTCCCAAAAACACCAAACAATAAAATAGTACTTATAAAATACTCAGTGAAAAAGAAAGCTAATAAAAATAAATACAAACAAACAAAGTGATGTTAGAAATAACGGTCGAAAACAACTTCCGGGTTCGTGGAACCAAATAGGAGCACCCGCTAGCCACCACGTGTAAGACAAGCACTGACCTTCATGGTACAAGTCGCTGGACAAGTCATAGCGCACTTCATTTTGTGCCGGTTTGATCTGCCCCAAGTTGAAAAAAAATAGAAATAGAAAATCTTTTATTAACTTAAAACACACGTCACATTAGAAAGACAGAAATACAATAAGACAGCCTAAAGAAATGCATAAAAAACATGAAAGCCGCAATCCAAGGAGCCGTGTGTTGCTAAAGGATTAGCCTCAGCATATTATTATGTTGCGTATACGTAGTGCAACCGCAACGCTTTAACGCACGGAACTATTAGTTCCACGGACGGCCACCATCACTTTCAATAGCAAACGCGCGACAACAGCGCAACATGGCGCTAATGAAATCGGCACAAAGATCTAATGTCATTTTGTATGGTATTCCAATTCCAGCGTAGGTACTTGTATAGTTTAATTTCAGTGAAGTCAAGCTAGATCCACTTGTGGTCAGTGATAATGGTCTAACTCAAATAATTATCTGTTGGACGACCGGGTTTTTCCTTAGGTATGTTGTAAAGAACTAGGTGTGTCTGTCTGTAGGCTATTAGATAGAACTAGCTGCGTTTCGCGGTTTTACCTGCGTACGGTCAGATTATATCGGGATTGAAAAAGTGAATTGAAAGAACCCGACTGCTTAAACAACTTTAAATTAAAACTTGAAAGGTAATGAACTGAAATGTTAAGTTGATAATGTTGAAAATATGAGATACTACTCATTTTACTACATTTTACCCGCGTAAGTCCCGCAGGATTTTCCCAAAAACCCTGTCTTAGTGGATACACACCACAAAGATCACACTCATCAAATTTCATGTCAATAGTACCAGCGCAGCGGTTTGGGCTCTGCATTGCTATTATAGTCAGTTAGGACATTGAATTTTATGTATATAGATAGAAAACATTTTTCGATTAAATTTTTCTTGCACATTACCGTATTCCATAGACTCGAGTTTCGATTGCAATTTTCAGTTTCATTTTGAGCGCATTGCTTTCAATTGCAAACGATACGGCAGAGCGCAGCGCAGCGCATCTTCATTACAGCATTATGCTGAGTGCAACCCTTTTTTTGTTCCACTGTACGTACGTGTTCCCTTCTTCTATCTTGTTGTTGATGTTTTTCTTGTATAGTGGAACAAAAATAATTGATATTCAATTATATTCAATTGTGATGTTGAAATGAAATTTGTGTCAATTTAAATAGAGGAATTGACGCCACGAATTGAATTTCAAAAATTATTTATTCTCCAATGTACAAAAAAATACACGATTTAAATGTCAACTTAAGAATATGATTTTAGTGTGGTTTCGGAACGCGATCTCCGATAAAAAAACCACAAGAAACGTAAAAGTACCTAACTGTATTCCGTTGTACCTATGACTTTTCGTTTATCATTTCCCATTCCTCTTTTGCGGTGAGAACACGACTTAAACCACGAAGCAACGGGACGTAGCTGCTTCACTTTAAACAAACAGTGGTAGACTGCAATTTTAATTACATAGAAAAATGCGCCGAGTGAGCGACCACATTTCGTCTGAAAACGAGAAAACGGCGACCACTAGGTATGTAATTGAAAATACCAACCCTGGACTTGGTTGACCCTTCGTATACAATCTACGCTTGGCATAAGGCCGGGGTCACACATTGAATAGTACCTACTTGAAACTAAACTTATAAAAACTCTATCTGTGGTCCACATTTTTACCCGCGTAAGTCCCGATTCCGTGGGAATATCGGGATCAAAAGTAGCCTATGTTACTCCTCGATAATGTAGCTTTCTATTATTGGTGAAAGAATTTTTGTAATCGGTCCAGTATTATGAGTTTATTCATTACAAAAACATACGACACACACAAAAATACAAATAGGTATTTCCCCTTTATAATATTAGTGTAGAAGTGTAGACTAGCTGCGTCCCTCGGTTACACACGTGTAAGTCCCAATCCCGTGGGAATATCTGGATCAAAAGTCTATGTTACTCAGGGTTAATGTAGCTTTCTATTGATAAACTAATCTTTAAAATCGGTCCAGTAGTTTAGAAGCCTATTCGTTATATACAAACGAATAAATATTTCCTCTTTATACTATTAGTATTTACCTAGAAGTATAGATTAGATCCGGCAAGTAAAGTCACCCAGTAGGATGTCCGTCTGTATGTCATAAATTAGCAGCCAACTAGGACACTGACTCATGATTGTATGTATATGTTATAGGCAATGTGTATAATGCAGGCATTCTATACATTTCCTAGGTATTGTATAGAATGCCGGGGTCGTCCAGGCAATGTGTGAAATGATATTGAATGTTCAAACTATTTTACACTTTACCTAGGAAATGTATGGAATACCTAGGCATTGTATAGAATGCCGGTTGACGCATAGGTAATGTATGTAACGTGTTTTTCTTTTTCATTTCTTACCACTTGATTATGGAAATTTGATCATAATTAAAAAAAAACCAACAGTTTTCATTTAAAATAAGCTTTTATATTATATTAGCAGGGGGTTTGGGGGAGTACGTATTAGAATAGGTATCTAATATTAAAATATTTACAGTTAAAATCCCGATGCTGTCTAACTATCTAAAGCACGGAAAAACTAAACGGAGCACCCCGTTTGGTTAGGTTAGGTTAATGTTAGAACATGATTACACGCAGTGCTTTGGCGAGCGAGCGAAGCGGGCGTGCCGCGGTAGCGGTCGCCAAAGCGCCTTATTCTGTAAATAAAAAAGGCGTGATGTATAAAAATCGCACTGTATATGAAATAAATGTTAATAATGTTTTTATTTATAGTATTAGGCGCTTCGGCGACCGCTGCCGTCGTTTATTATACACATTGCCTGATGCGCTTCGGGCATTTTATACAATACCTAGGCAATGTATGAAATGAATCGTATTATACACATTGCCTGAACGTTTTAGGCAATGTATACAATGCCTAGGCATTCTATACAATGCCGGATTATACACATTGCCTATAACATATACATTGACAGTAAAAAGTTGTTTGTAACTTGTATTAGTAAGGTATTTCGTTCGGATCCTTATTTATTGGCGCAGAACCTGTTGATTGGGTGTCGTTCCGAAATGCTTCAATATTTAGGTTACCATTTAGGTTGTTACTCAGTGTCTATTTGTTAGATTTTGATGTTAATTGTAACTAAGTAAAACTAATTAAGGGGACAGTCTACCTACTCTTTTTTCCATACAAACGTAGTCGACTGTTTCCTTCCTGGATAAAGATATTAGAGAAAATATGTCTATGCCCATAAGTCCTATTAAGTATATCAGCCGTGACCATGCCTCTACGTTTTGGGGTTTAGGTTTTATGGCATAAGCATAATTTGCTCTAATGCACAAACTATCTCTAGTGTCTTTTTCATTTTATATACGACTGATTCTTATCCGATAACATGCGATAAGTATGCGGGGTAGACCACCAATGAGATGGAAGGACGACATCATAAGACACGCAGGACGAGATTGGATGTCGAGAGCTCAAGACTGTCAGGAGTGGAAGAGGATGGAGGAGGCCTACGTCCAAGATTGGACATGAAAGGGCTGTAATGGATGGATGGATGGAAGTATGGGTTTATCAAAAAGTCTACGAATCGGGACTTCAGGACTAACGCGGATGAAACCGCGAGATTTTCCCTTTTTGTGGCTACAAAACTGTTGGACCTAGAAAACTAAAACTGTTGTTACTGAAAAAAAAACTTCATTTTTAAAAACAAAATCTATCGATTTTTCTTCTGTTTTCGCGATGTTGTATTGAAATTAAAGATATTTTTCAGGTAATCCTTTTTTTAGTCAATCCTGAGGAAAGGACCTGTATAGGTCTCGAAACGTTGAGCGTTGAAACAATGCTAAAAGTAATAAACACCACGCGATTGAAACCGAAAAATGTCTTTAATTTCAATGAAGTATCAGTTTTTTTCAGTACCTAGTCAAAACGCTTAAAACCAGAAGCAAAATCTACATAATCACGTTTACAAAACCCCAAATACAAACCTTTTAAAAAGTAGCGACTCGCGAATTCCGTGTTCTTGAAATTGCACCAATTACAATCATAACAATATTAGCTCTCGACACCCTTATTACCGAAGAAATGAGGTTCAATATCGTGTTTAACGAGTGCATGTTTTATAATTGTTAAATGCTTGTATAATTGCTCTACATTAAAATCGTAAACCCTTTCAAGGTAAATCTGTTGCGAAGGTACCTTGTTTTTATTTAACTGGGCCTGTTGAGATGTCAAATCGATTTTTAAGCATTACATCTGAAGTAAAGGCTTTGTTACACGCGTACAGTATTCCAATGTAGAGATGCATAGTCAATAGGGTAGTTAGTTTCGCTGGGCCTTTTCAGCACTAACGGCCGAATACAGAAACGCCAGTTAAAATTTGAGGGGTACTTAAATAATTGAGCAGCTTCTAAATTTTATATTAGGTAGTATGGGAATTTTTGAGTTTGAAAGCTGTTTAAATGTAAGTAGAACTCAAATTTTGAGTTGCGTTTCTGTATTCGGCCGTTAGCCTCACACTTTAGGCCATTGTACGGTATTTCTTTAGAGGGGTTAAGAAGTAAGACGCCACAGGATCCTTCTCCAGATTGGCGAATATCCCATGCCCTCGGACCGTGGTGAGTCCTAGGACATGTCGGATTCCTCACGATATTTTCCTTCACCGTAAGAGCGATGTTATTACCGCTCATAACTTTTTTTTTATTTTTAAGAAAATTTCAACCGTCTAGGTATTTCGGTTCGTATTATACAGCCTGATGACAGACGGACATACGTAGACAGATGAACAAACAGCCAAATCTAGTACTAATACTAGATTTGGCTGTTTGTCCATCTGTTTTTACTCTTCGGGTACGGAACCCTAGAAACGGCTTAAAATATTCGTTTTACGTTACCATTACGTTGCGGAAAAAGAAGCCCACTGTAAGTGTTAAGTTAAAAACTTTAGCGAATTTCAGCAACAAGTAGGTACTTTAGGAATAAAACACTTTTTTGAAGCGAGATTCCATATCGGGGCTTGGTGAAGTGGTAAAAACCGTCACGTAACAAAATGGGTAGGTAGTAGGTATAGGTATGCTAAACTTTTTTAAAAAGAAAATTATAATTATATTCAGAATCCCGATAGCTATTCTACAAATTGTAAAACGAAATCGTGATAAAAATTGCTTTTCTTCAATAAAAACCCAGATTCGAAAACGTGACTCGCAAAATATGTGAAATAATTCCAATGGGTTAAAACAGACGGCAGACACGCGTCTATCGATTGTTTCGAGCCCCTTTTGAAGGTGCACATTTAGTTAACATATATTTTTGAGAACACAAAACTGAATGAAAATTGCAAACACACATGTGTGTGTTTTCAACAGTCAAAGTGTTAAAAACAAGTCAAACCTTCACGTGCTTAGCACACATAAAATGTTCACATAATATCATATTAACCTTCCAGTGTTCACATGTCTTGAAGGCATAAATTCACACATTCAGTGTTCATATGATATAGTATTCACATGTCATGAAGGCACAAATGCACTGTTTACACACAGTGTTCATATTATAAAGTTTACACGTGATACAATGTTCACTTGATACAGTGTTCACAGTGCTCATATGATAAAGTGTTCAGACGATACAGTGTTCACATGTCGTGAAGGCACAAATTCACTGTTCACATACAATACAGTGTTCATATGAAACATTGTTCACGTGGTATAGTGTCCACATGTCATGAAGGCACAAATTCACTATTCACATACAATACAGTGTTCATTTATGAAACATTGTTCACATGATACAACGTCCACATGTCGTGAAGGCGCAAATTCACTGTTCACATACAATACAGTGTTCATATGAAACATTGTTCACGTGATATAGTGTCCACATGTCATGAAGGCACAAATTCACTGTTCACATACAATACAGTGGTCATATGAAACATTGTTCACGTGATACTGTGTACACCGTAAACATAAAACACCGTTACACATTTAAAGGCACTTCCTAAGTGTTAAGTATCACGGAATAAAAAATCTCAAGTTTGCACCAAAAGCTTTCAAGGATAAGAAAAATGAAAAGCTATTATCGTGCCGTATTATTCTATTCACCCCACACAACAGCCTCTACTTGAAGAAAAGAAGTTTGATCAGGTATACTTTGAGAATTATTCTTTTTAAAGCTTTCCGAGTAGGTTAGGTAGGTTATGAAGCTTTTTATTCGATGGGAAACTGTGGAAATTGTTATCTTCACAAAGGCTATTATTATCTTAGATGAAAACAAAAATAGGTAGATATGGTATATTCTAACATTGCGTATTCGAAAAATGAGCTACATGCATTTTCATAAAAAAATTGTATTTAAAAACATTTGTCATTAAGAATGATTCAAGCTTTGCAAATAAGCAAAAAGGCATTCTCATGGATGGCAAAATGATAATCGCAGTGTGACAGCACGTCCTCACGCGGCAACGGTTCGACATACAACTGAGGCAAGTGCGTCAGCTAGACGCAGTTTTATCGTCTCATTTTCCGAGACTAGGTACCGTATCTTTAGTTTTTTGGTTTAATCTAAGATTATTATATCCTTACTTTAATATTAGAAATGCGAAAGTAACTCTGTCTTTTACGTTTTCACGCGATGAATTTTGGTATAGAGGTAAATGGGACCTTGGTCATTTGGGGTAAATGGGAGCATTTACGGGTGAAACCGAAGGGCGCAGCTTTATAGCATTAAACGTGGCTGAAAGGACGTTTTAAAGTGTCTGATTTTAATTAAATATTTGAAAATTTAAAGTGCTGTAGTTGATTAAAATTCCAATGCTGATTTTAATTTAAAGTCAAAGTGAAATTCTTTTATTTACTAAGATCAATGTAGATATAACAAAGATTTGTAAGCATGGGACGTTTTAGACCGCATCATAACTTACCATCTGGTGAAATACTGGTCCAACCGATCAATCTATCTATATAAAAGAAAGTCGTGTTTAGTTACACTATTTATATTAAACTCAAGAACGGCTGCGTAGAACCAGGATTTTTTGCCTCTAAGGCGGAACAAAGATCACCGGGTCAGCTAGTTCGTAATAAATAAGAGATAACACTAAAAGAATACTTTTTTTCTTTCAAAAATTTAAACCTGTGCTACAGTTTCGATTGTACCATCACCAAAAAAAGAGCGAAAAGAAAACTTTTAATCTCGTTACTTCAACCGCATCTTTAATTGTCAGTGTCGTGTAACATTTACTGTTAGTAACTGTACCAACTGCTACAGTTTCGGACAATCCAGTTCTTTTTAATTGCCACCGGTGCCGGACTGTTTGCGAGTGTACCAATTTTTTCTCGGTTATCGTAAAGTGGACTGACATAATATTTTTAATTTAGTTGACTTCTGTGCTCGTCTGTACCTCGGCTACTGTTTTTGGTGATTTTTATTTTGTTAACTTTTTTATTAAACGTAAGTTTTTTTTCTTTCGTTAAAATATGGCACTAGTGTGCATGCAAAAGGCTGTTTCGGTCTGTTTAGTTATGTGACTGATTTAGTTGGTTTTAGTGAAGTTTTGTAGAGACAGTTGAGCGACTGTTTTTTTTGTCCAAAGAAATCCAATAAAGTATAGGACATTTTTATTTTAAAGGAAAAATAGCATTCAAAATGTTTTCACTTGCGGCGAGGCTTGAACTCGCGTCTTTGGGTCGGTACCCCAACGTCTGTTCCAACTAGACTACGCAAGTTCACGTCTCGTTCCGTGAAAACTTCCAATGCTATATATCCTTTAAAATAAATTTTCTAAATAAAATAGCCTTGAGCTACATACAAAAATTAAAAGAAATTTAAAGTATAGGACGTTTTATTTTCAGTGAAATACACAGGTAAAGTCCTTTTCATAAAAGAAATCCCTCAGATGCGCCGCTGCAGTCGCAAGACAATGTACTATACTTAAAATGTAATTTTATCAGTTACTAGCTGACTCGTCGAACTTTGTAAAATGTATAACTTTGATAGGCCTTAAAGGCAAAAACAGACAGACAGACAGACAGACAGACAGCGAAGGCTCAGTAATAGGGTCCCGTTTTTACCTTTAGGTACGGAACCCTAAAAAAGGTCCACCAATTTTCACCCAAATCGGTTCAGCCGTTCTTGAGTTATAAATAGTGGAACTAACACGACTTTCTTTAATATACTCGTTAGGGTTGAAAATCAATTATTCATGACATAAATAGGTACAAATGATCAAAATACTTTACTTACCTACACAAAAATTTAATAAAAATTAAATTATTACGAAATACAAAATGTATAAAAAGGTACTTAGAATAAGTACAAAGTTCTAAATAAATATTGTGTGTCTTGTGATGGACGTAATATAAATGTATTGTCGAACGACTATAGACTTTAATTTAAACTTTTAAAAGAAAAATAATCTAATAAAATTTTATAAGACAATCTACATTTTTCATCAAATTATCCTGAAGATTGTTTTCTTTTGAAAAGTGCTTTCTAAACTGCTCCTGGCAGGTCCGGTCCGGCCGAAAAGTATTTTTTTTTCAGGTTTTTTTTTTATAATAGTTTAATCCCAATTTAAATAACCGACACAGTTCTGCTTTATATTTTTTTTAAATAAAAGAAAATTTATTTGCCCAAGAATTCATACAAAAAAATGATAAATATATTATAGTGACAGAAATTCGGGCCTTCAGGCATCCAATTATTTCCAAATAGACCAAAAATTAAATTGGTATTATAAAATTTTCATTATGGCAAACCACTACAAATCACGGCATAGAAGAAACCTCATTCTGGTTCACAAAAATTATCTGTCCATAGTGGGGTAGTTATGCCCAAATTATTAAAACTTGCTACACTTTCGAAAAACGAGTTCGAATTCTTAAATTGTCGTGTATTTTTTGCAGAGATACAGCATGTCCCAAAACTGCAAGACGACGTTCACGGCCAGTCCGACACGTGACGCAAACAACAACACGTTGTACCACGGGAGCCCCACGCCGGGGTATGGGGGACGCGGGGGGTACCCCCCAGCCGGCGTCACCAACGGAAATTATCAGGTGATTCCACAATTTCATACCCTACTTATGCGTTAGATTCCATATTTGAATATTATTTTCATTTTAGCGACCCTTTTTGTCTTAGGACTTGGTTTTTGTCACCTGCAGAAGTGTTATTGAAATCTTAAGTGTGTTTTTATTCATATTATTAAGGGTCCCGTTTTGTGGAATGTGATTCTGTAGTTTCATTCGAGAAATGATACGCTTTATTTTTAAAACGATGTTCTTTTACGTGGTTTGTGGGGGATTAGTTTGGTAGAAATCGTAACGTAATACTGTGCTTCCACTTTCCGTTTGAAAACAGTGAAACTATGTAAGTAATTTGTTCTGTTTGTATGCCAATGTACTATGCTAATTGACATATACGGCGTAGTCTCACGTAGTCACCAAGTTATCTCATTAAAGATGAAAACCTGTGACCATGTTACTTTTTTTTCCTAATGACACAAAATACAAATGACTTGGTCAGAAAAGAAAAGCCCAATAAGATGTTTGCTGAAACTTATCTAAACCCAAGACAAAATAAAGTTGCTACAGTAGTTACGTCTATAACGTTTAATTTGGCTGCTTCAGCTCTCCTAAAATACGGTGTGATCTTATAAGGGTTCTATTTTTACATTTTGAGATACGGAACCCTAAAAATACAAGGTATGTTACATGGTATACATGGTTGGTTTGGTTTTTTAATGTTATTTAAGTTTTATATTTAAATTATTTATATCTTTGTTTGATAAATAAATAAAAAATCAAATTTTAACCGACTCTATAAAAAGGAGGAGATCCTTAACGACAAAAGAAAAGTCGATCGTAACAAAAGATGATCGTAACAGAAACATAAGACGATTGAAGTCAAACTAAAGGGGGGAATTGAGACAGTTAACAAATATAAGCATCCTGTAGAGTGCAGTGGTCGACGCATGTGATCGACAGCGCGCCAAATGATCAATGACGCGAATATCCTACCACTTGCTCGCAGACATGCTACTGTTGCAATCTGTACTGTGGCAACTATTTCAACGAGTTATGTTTGACTTTACCACTTTCTGGGGCAAATTTAATTTGAAGTAATTAATGTACGTACGAGAAAACGATGTTACAGCATTGATCTCAACCTTAACAGTAGATAATATGACATCAGAAAGAAGACAGTTAAAACTTTGACTAGGCCACTGAGGAACGGTTACCTCAAACTGAAAGATACTTTTCACGTTTTAGGGCTCATTCATCGGATGCATCTTGGTGTTATTTCATTTTTACCATAGACGTAGGTAAAAATATTATTGTAAGATAACACTATCCAAATTTATTATGTCCCAGCGATTTGGGCTCTGCATTGATTTAGTCGATCACCTTAAAAATACTTTAAAAGTAGCTTTCTGAGTCTGTCTGTTCAACAGTTTTCGCCACCATTTAGATTATTCTTGACAATTATATACTTACAAAAACACCCACAACCTTAAAAGCCATCTTCTTATAACCAATCAACCATCTTATTCTAATCACTGCACGGTTTTTTTTTTGTCTCTGAAATACCTGAACAAGGAGCTAGTCAAATCGGGATTTGTTATACCTACATTGTTTATATACTAAAAGAAATAAATATTTTTTGATCTGTATATCAAGCTAATATTCCCAACCTGACGCAGATTTATTTACAAAATTTATCACTGGACCACGCAAGCTACATAAATAATTGAAATTTGAAAAATAGCCTCCTCAAAATTGAAATATCAGAGCCTAGTCCAAGATTTATGAAAAAAGGACTTACTTTTAAAGCGACCGGCCTTTTTCTATAAATCTCCGGACTGCTACGAAGCTTTCTGAATATATCACGAGAGGAGATATATTAATGGACACGTACAATACGTTGGTAGGCTGAATTTGACAGAAGTAATATATAGTAGGCGCCAGATTAGTTGAAACAAAATGGCGGATGCGCAGAAGTCGATTTTTCATAGAAAGCACATGTAAAATGTACTGCGCGAACTTTCCCCTTCCAAGACAATTTTTTTTAACTTATCTGCCGGTCACTATACAGGGCTATTCCTAAACGCGCATACGTAGGCTTTGTAGCCCCGGCATAGAATGGGGATACCCTATCCTTCCCGTGGGTGTCGTAAAAGGCGACTACCCATATAAGGGAATTGGGGAAGACTAGCCAACATGGAGTTTTCCCCGGGCGAAGGCGAGTAAACTGCTTGGTCCTAAGGATATAGTTGGTGTCGGACAGGAAACTGACCGTAAAACATTGCCAAATCTATGTGCAGTGGGTATGGAATTACCTATGTATTTAAGCGGACCTCGGACTCTAGGGATAGAGGGATGCATTTTGACGAAATGTGTTGCTGAATTTAAATTTTCGTGAAACCTAGTTAACACGCGTATAAATCGTTTAGTTTGGATGGCATATTTAATCACTTCAGTTTCCTGAAACTGCACGAGTGTAGTGAAAATGAAAACCATTGCCACACATTGACTTTTTTTCGTTGCTTCCAAATTTCGTAAAGTGACCTTTGATAAAATTCTTAGTTCTCACTATGACTCTCTCGACAACTTGACTGCTTTTACATCTGCAAATAACTTGCAAATATTACAAAAACTTAACACTAACGAATTCCTAAATGGCCACAATTCTGTTAAAAACCAATTAAAAACACTGAAATCATTTTTGACACCAAATACAATGACATCCCTATCTTGAAAAAAATCTGCCTGTAGGTAGTACAACCTACAACAAGTAGAATTATCTCAGCACCAGTCACACAAAAAGAAACTCACCGATATACAGTTTAAAACCCAAATTCCTCCATATGTATACCGTACCATAATACCCAAACGAAGTCGTTGCGAAATTATCAATAATTTGATACAATTACACAACGCGAAGCCTCCTTGGAAATTGGATCAGTAGGTACCTACAGTCTACAGTTGCTCAGAATTAATGAGACTCACCCTTATTGGGCGAGCAGTTCTCGTTCAAGGAGAAAGGCTAATGGGTAAAGAGCGAAATTGTTATTTTCTCTATGAAAAACATTAATTGGTCTTCTAACTTTTGTCTAATTTTACCAACTTATAGTAGAAACAGTTAAGATTTTTTTGTAATGTCGCGAAGTTGAATTGTAATTATTAAACTCAATTTGCCTTTCTAATGGCTAAAGAGCGAAATTGCAATTTTCTCTATGAAAAACAATAATTGGTCTACTAACTTTTGTCTAATTTTACCAGATTATAGTTAAAAGTTAAGATTCTTTAGTAATTAAGTACCTTTAGATTTTTCTTCTACTTTCGCGAATTTGGATTGTAATTTTTAACTCATTTTTCTTTAGCATTAGTCTTTCTAATGGCTAAAGAGCAAAATTGCAATTTTCTCTATGGAAAACAATAATTAACTTTTTTCTAGAACTTCGGGTCTAGATCGCGTTATAGATAACTATAGATTTATTTACCTTGACGTTTCGGAAAACGGGTTATTGCGGGCGTGGTCGCAATAAGACCTCGGGATTATCTTTCTTTCGTTATCTATAAAGCGACCTAGACCCGAAGTTCTTAATTAATATGGACGGAAATCGTGCAAGTTTAAAAAATGTGTAACTTTTGTACTAGCTTGTAGTATAAAAAAGTAAAAGTATTTTTTGTAATTAGGTAGCTATAGATTTTCCTTCTTAATAGAAGTAAATGTAGTGTGAAGTTTTATGAGTTTAATTACAATCCAACTTCGGGAAAATTCGCAAAGTTGAATTGTAATTTTGTAATTAAACTCATTTTTCGGTTTTAATCATTTTGCTTTTATTATTTTTTGCATTTTATCAAATCAATGCCCTTCCCCTGAGGAAGAGATCTGTGTAAATATCTCGAAACGTAGGGCATTGATAAAAACCGAAAATGAGTTTATTTACAATTATTTTAGGTAATTACCAAGTTCCTATTTCTAGCAACGTGCGAGAAAGTGTCCTGCAAACGTTTTCTATTGCTATAATATTCACAACCCAGCTTCCGCATTAGATTAGATTATTCTCGAAAACAGTTCAAAAATATGGAAATTTTGCAGTGTCCTTTTAAAGTGTGTGTAATTTCTTGCAAAGTTGCTAATAATGCTGAAGCGATGTCGAGACGATTTTATAGTTAGGTATAGAAAACGTGCTCATTGCGAATTTTTATAATGTTTGACTGTTTAGTTGTCTATGCACTAAGCATGTAGGTAGGTACCTACCTATGTAATAGTCTTTGACTCTCGAAATCATGAAATTAATTCTTAAAATTTCCACCCCCAGGACGACACTATTTCAGTGTCGTCCTGTTCCAAATTTTTGTAATGTTCGACTTCATACACCATGCATGTATTGTGTTGAAAGTCTTTGAATCTCGAAAACAAGCGAGGTACAGCTCTAACCAGTCGTATAACCTATGGTTAAAATGTCTAGATTGACATTTTAGTAGGTAGGTGGGTATAGTAAATTGTCTGAAGATTGCACTGCAGCGTCTGTCTGAGGAACAAAGATTAATTGTTAGTGATTGTCACAGTAGGTATACTGCCTAATTAGCAACTTCATTAATCCGAGACATAACCCTGTATCTATTCGTACATATAGCTATCCGACATCTAAGATGTGTAGGTACTACCTATAGGATGGTAGGTGTGTACCTACTTATCTATAAAAGACGAACTATGAATACCACCCTACAGAATTTCTAATCGACATCCATTAACTGTCTACTAACTTATGATGTTTCTAATCAAAAGCCACTAATGATCTATCATCATCTTGTTCCCAGCAAGTGACAGCGAAAGTGCTGTTTGGCAGCGTGACTTCGATCAATGACCTCAAAAGGCAGGACAAAGTGGAACGGCAGGCGCGGCGGATGCACTAGCGACATCTAGCCGACAGTTAATGAGGTGAGATCACTACGTAGTTCAAGCCCTAAGCAACAGATGGCGGTATTTTAAAGTTTAAGTAGCAACCAATTTGGTTTTATGATGTGTAGTTACTATTTAGTTCCAGACTTTATTGAGAGATGGCGTTGTTATATAAAAAAATACACATTATTTGCACAAGTATATTGCCGTACATACTCGTACCGTACACGCGACAAAAATATAAACCTCTCGCAGTCGGGTAAAAAATATAGCAAGTACCGTGTATTACAGCTATTTTAATTATCTTTTTATAATTTCCAGAAAACGTTTGATGTGCTGCTATCAAGAAAGACAAAGGATTGATCTCTGAAAACAGAAAAGACATCTGAAAGATGCAGAAATTGACACATTTATTGTATTTAACTAGCTTATTTTTAAGTTAATTTTAATTGAAATATTTTACAAGGCGATAATGTATCATCAAAGATTCTTCCATGACAGGTGACAGGATTCGAAACTGTGCCCTTCGCTTGCCTGGCGAGTGCGCTACGACTGCGCCTTGCCTTGAGCAATAAAACAATAAGAAATATTAATTTTACTTGGTAATAAATAACAATTTTTAAGGCAACTATGAAAGAAGTGGGTAGGTTTCCGTAGTTACAGATTAATGGAGCACTCGAAATCGTCACATCACCTATACACATAACCCTTCTTTGCGTCGCTCAGTCGGGTAAACATTTAAGAAGCTTTGAGAAGGTAGTGAGAACAAGGGACGTTATTTTTGCTCAATCACACAAAAACTACTAAATCGATTTTGATAAAATTTGTCATGGATTTGGATATTACTCGGATACTGTAAAAAGGACGCCACAGACTTACGACTTGCCTAGATACTAAGCCGCAGGGGACAGCTAACACTAAAATAAAACTAAAAATATTCATTTCCAATGCCGCATTGTGAGGTTTTAACTTAGATAACTTATACTTACTTCAAAAGTAAAGTATTTTTCAAAAAGTCTGAGAAGAGTTGTATTTTTAGTATACAAATGTAACTAGGTATGTATGTAGTACTTAAAGATAAGTACTAAGTGTAGTACATTACTAGATGTTAAAAATTTTGAGATTTTCTTTTTGTTAAAATTTAATATAGTTTAATTAATTAAGATTGCGTCCATTCGATAATTATTATAATTTAATAAATAATATCTTATACTTATTCGTATTAAAAAGGTTTATTAAAGTCTTGTATTTTATTTTCTTTTTGTTTACACGTAGTATTGAAAAGATGACACTTTCCAAAATGATAAATATTATACTGTGGCCAAAATTCCCAGTCTGTCGTGCTTCTAACTACGCTATGTGGGCTCAAACCACACCGGGTTGAAATTCAAGAAAACTTCGAGACTTCAATCATCAGAGACATCTCAGCAAGAATACCACATCTTCGATCTCATCATCACTCCCCATAATTAGGTCACATCCTTTTATATTTACGAAAAAAGTTTTCCTTTATCATTATATAGGAAAGCTTTTTTTTACGGTTGGCAGCCTGGCCCTGGCAAATACTAAGACGATCCTGCACCCCCTTGTATTGTTTTTATAGTGGTTGACTACTACACAACCCCGTCCGGCTGACACGGGCTTACGGGTTGAAAGCCCAGAAATCGCGGTTCCCCACCCTGACCTTAGAACCTTGGCTTCACTGCCGCTCGGCAGCTACTTAGCCCCCACGGTGGACGCACATTAGGAGGGAGGCCTTGCATCTATTTTATATCTAGGGTTTCCCACAGTTTTGGGATTGGGATTGCCTCTCTTTAAAAGAACCGGGACACGATCTGTCTATAACTGATCCCAAACGGTGCTCTTGGGAGTGGTACAGCGGTCCCTGCCTCCAAGTCTAAAATGTTGGCTGTCAAGTGGGGACGCTATAACATATTATATTGTTAGTTTCGACTTGGGGTTGCTTAGATCAGGACTCGGACTCTACGGAACTGGGCTCTGGCTTGAGGACATGATCTGTCTATAACTGACCCACGAAGGTGCCTCACGGAGTTGGACGGTATAGTATAGCGGGTCTCTCTAGAATAGCCATTTGGTCGAAGCGCTTAGGGCGCCATATCATAAACTGGAATAGGAGTGAGTTGTTTTAGATTGGGATTTCTCCCACAGGTCAGACTGATGTTAAATCGGAGTTAGGTAATATGTAGATATCTAGCTATATGTACGGAACCAATCGGTGCTCTGGTCCAACTCGCACTTAACCGGTATAAAGTCCTCACTTAATTCAGATAAGATAAGTACTTAAATCACTTGTTGTGATCGTGATTTTTGTCGTTTAAGTGCAAAATTTCCAGGTTGCAGAGTGTCTAGGTTGCAGAACGTCTTGGTGGCAGAATATCCAAGTCCCATAATGGAGAAAAACACTTTAAAACAATAGTGTTAAAAATATACCTACTTAAGTATAAAAATTTAATGACAAATTTTATTGATGTTTGCTTAAGTTCCACGCTTTAAGTTTACTTTCTCACCATATCTACTTAGCTTAGATTATGTTAAGATAAGTTAGATAAATTAATAAGTACCTATATAGATAAATGCTTTACTTCCACAACAAACAATTTTATTACAGTTAAGTTATCGCTTAGAGCGATTTCTTCCAGGAAAGATTTGGATGGACTCTGCATTAGTCTCTTTGAATAAACACATACTTAGATATCTAGACCTCCCTTCTTTATTTTATTAGATTTATAAATGGCTACGGCCAAACTGATCTAATTGAAAAACTAATTTTAGATTTTGTATACCGATTTTACGAGCGATTTCTGTATTGGCTGTACTGGCAGCCAATCCAAACGATCTAAAATTCGTTTTACAAAATCGATTGAAATTGATTTATCTTTATTGGTCTTACAGGCGTTTACCGTTTTTAGGTTAGATGGTCTAACTTATTGGTTGATTACATTACATGGTTGATTCACCCTTCGGCACCGTACGTAGGTAGATACGTAACTACATACAAATTACCTACGACAATACCAAATGATACGTGCCTTGTGTTCAAAATTACCATTTGGCCATAACCTACATAATAAAATTCAAAGTTATTAAATAAAAGTATATAAATGCATGGTATTGACGCAGATCGTCATTTTCGCAACTGGTCATCGCGAAAAAAATTCTTACTTTAGCAGAATGTCATTTTTGCAACTGGTCACTTTCGCAAAAGGTCACTGTGGGAACGCTGCTGCGGTTACCCCAAACTCAACTATACTTTTGACGTTTTAATCGTCATCAACTTAGTTCCCGCAGCGATGATCATTTCATTTTTACGATAGACGTAACATTATTGTCAACGCTGCAGCGGCTTATATCTTTATCCAATAAAAAATAATTATCAACAAACGTGCCATTCCGTGGCATATTCTGTTCTAGTAGGTACAGAATATGCCACGGAATGGCATGTTTAAAAAAGATACCAATATTTATTCATTGATAAATGAATTATGAAGTACCTACCAACCAACTAAGAATTAGTCATTCTTATCAAATGAAAATCAATCTAAAACTCAGAGAAAAGCAATTTATCGTACCATCGATATAATATAATATCTTTTTCCCATGAGTATTATGTATGTGACACAATATTAATCAGACAAAGGCAACTAAACTAATGAATTAACTACGTCATTTATAATGCTAACGAGAATGCAACTAATTAAAATGATAAAGTGATGAATGATAGGTGATAATCTTCATTGATGATTTACTTACTTACTTATATAATTTCCTTTGATAAGAATGATTAAAGAAACCTAATTACTGATGATATAATTGACTGGGGAAGTACCGTGGTAATTCGATGCAAAAACTAAAGACATTCTCAGACAATAAAACTGACAAAAAGTTGTTATTCCGACACGTTAGTCGGAGCAGCCACTTAAGAAAAAGGTACGAAACTTGTTCCTGACCATTAAGATATCATCAATAGAGGAGAAAAAACTTAATAACACTGCATTAAAATTCGTGTTTTTAAGAGAAAAGTCGAAATATGAATTGAACTCGCAACCTTCTTCATTAGGTACAGACACGCTTTCGCCCGACGCCCACAAAAGGTCGAAATTGTAATCTATTCAGGCCCACGTCACGTGGTTGCACAGGACACGTATGATCAAAATATGTGTGCTCAATCGCGTCGCCTGCGCCGTTTGTACAAGCCCTAATAGGTATTACACAATTACAATAATCATTCAAAGCAATCAATCAACACTTATCCGGTTACCAACTGAAGCTTATCTATCACTAGCAGATTCCCGCGGTTTCACCCGCGTAAGTCCCGATCCCGTGGGAATATCGGGATCAAAAGTAGCCTATGTTACTCAGGGTGAATGTAGCTTTCTAATGGTGAAAGAATTTGAGATCGGTCCAGTAGTTTCGGAGATTACTCCCAATATACATACATACATACATGTCCAACGTTACCTCTTTATAATATTAGTATAGATTTACCTATCCAAGTTTATCATGCTTTTTGAAAATTATTTTATTAAAGCGATAAGTCCTAACCAACCACGCATACCAATCTACTGGTGGAAATCAAAAACTGACCAATTTACTGCACTCTCGAGTTGCAATTATCTTCATTACTCCGAAGATCCTCATCCTATTTTCACCATTTTTATGGGACCACCTGTAATGTATCTCCTTTTAAACGAAACAAGAATTATCGAAATCGGTCTAGGTATGTTCAAGACGGCGATAGGGCGGGACGATTTTACCTCTTTTAAAAGTTACAGGTCCATAATAGCCTGCGATAAAGGAAGGAAGGTAGAGAGGCCTTTGCCCTGCATTGGGACAAAAGAGGCCTATAATATTAAACCCCACTTACCAACAAATCTATATCTTTACTAGCTGACCCGGCAAACGTTGTTTTGCCTTATAAATTATAGATAGTAGCCGATTCTCAGACCTACTGAATACGCATATAAAATTTGGTAAAAATCGGTAAAGCCGTTTCGGAGGAGTACAGTAACTAACATTGTGACATGGAAATTGTATATATTAGATAAATGCCTAAACCACTGAAAGTAGAGAACTAAAATGTGGAGAGTTTATGACGGAGGCATCCGATAAGAAAGGGTTTTTCGAAAATTCCGATAGGATCGGGATTCGGGACGTACGCAAGTGAAACCTGGACACATCTAGTACTAAATATTAGGTGTTTATTACCTTTTGAGGTACGGAAACCTTAAACAAAGTCTTATGAGAAGCTTAAGGTGGAACTGCAAACGCCTACCGAGACTATACTTTGGATAGATAATGTGTGTAAAAGAACCATCCCCTTTTTTTGAAGTTGGTTTAAAATAGTTTCTTGAGCTCCTCAGCACTTCGGAAGGCACGGTTATTTCTGTTATCTTTGGGTCTCTACTTAAATTCTACGAACGATAAAACGAACGATAATTCCAGAACAAAATCTGTCATCCATCAAAATAAAATTTTCGGACGGATGCGGATGACAAAATTTCTTTCTTTCGATCGTACGTTCGTAGAATTAAAGTACCCCTCCTAAAAGCAGTCGTTAGGTCAAGTTAGTCGAACAAAAGCTCGAGTTTCATAGAAAACAAAACACCGTTTCTAACCTCTCTTTACCTTCAAACTAAATGTTGGGTCATTTAGTTCACATTAATCATAGTTATTTCCAAACTCAAAGAAAACAATTTCCGCTTTATTTTCTCACACAACCAAATCACCTTCAAATTGTAGTCGAACCCGTTATCGCTGGAGTGTAAACAAATCGTTATGAAATACAACGCCAGTACCTTCATAGTTGAAGAGAGAACATTTTCTTTTTCTGATTGGTACAAGAGCTGAAGTCTTTGTCAGATTGGTACAAGAGCTGTGTTGGTCTAGTGGTAGATGTCTTTCTTTCTTTTTTATTCAGAATATGTTTTTCTTTAAAAAGGTTTCAACGTAGCTCTTACGTTAAATGGAAACATCGCGAGGAATAGACTACGTATGTACCTACATAAATACAAAAACGGCACCCCTCATTTCTTTCTAAAACATTTTTTTGTTTGCGTAACTATACTTTAGTTTTACCGTTTTGTTTTTCTCCAATTTAAAAAAAAAAATAATTCCGATTTAATTAAATAGTTAACGAATATACGGACAACATTCAAGAATTAAACAGAGTAGGTATATGGCGTATATGGAGAAAGCGTGAGCCCTGCATCCCTCACTGTTGTGCTTCAAGACGTTAGCTTTATGTCTATGCCAATTTAAATGTCTTGGGGTCGTAGTAATTGTTGTCACTGAGGTCTATAACCGAAGACAAACTAGGTAAGCATGACGCATTTATTTCGTAGACTTGTACAAATTATGTGAATTTATTTTAAAAATAATAATACTTTTTACCCTACACTGGTTATACGCACGGTTAGTGCGTAGAAAGTTACATTTTTTCCTGTAGTACTTAATAGTCTTTATAGCCATACAATAAATTATATTTTAGAAAAAAAAAAACAAACATTCCACTAGCACACAATGTGTAAGTGTACACAATGTGTACACATAAGTGTAGCTGTGTAGGTATACTTTTTGTTTAGTTAGTTGTATAAATGAGACTTTCTTGTCGTATAAGTAGTCGTTTCGTATAGTGGTGTCACCGAATATTGAATCCCACAGAACAACAGCTTCATACAAGCCCATGGCGCCGGCGGTATAGGTACTCCACTACATGCGCAGCTATGTGTGCGTGACTTCTCACCGCTTTTCACTCGGGTTTGCCGAGGTCGCCCGAAGCGCCTATTCGGCTCACGTACGTGAACCCGTCGGCATACTGTCGGTGAGAGAGGTCACGCACGCCACGGGCTTGTATGAAGCTGTTGTTCTGTTGGATTAAATATTCTGTGGCGGTGTGGCTCATCATTAGGCTTACCCAATGTTTAAGTTTTCATGGCTTCTCATAGATCGGATTTTTGGGTGCCGTTTAAAAAATGCGACATCAAAAGTATGGATACGACCAAAAAAAATTCCGAGAAAAATTCCGCGTCTTGGAATTTCATCGTGATTGGGATTTCGAATAAGGATAGGTGTCGAAATCACGAGTACTATCACCATCTAAAGTATCATCATCATCATCATCATTTGTTTTCATTGCTTAAGGCATATTTACTAGAAACATTTTAAAGAAAAAAATAATCTTCAAAATTTAAAATGAGATTCTGTTTACAGGTTAGAGTTATCCGTCAGAAATAAATAAAACACACATATAAATTAAAAGGGTTTAATGTTTATATTTCTTTATTTAATATACAAACAATGGATAAAATCTGTTCTATAAATAATTATCACAATTAAGAGAAAACACACCTAAAGCATGTTTGTGGAACAAACATTTTCAAATACTTGTTTAAAAACATTTATTTTTCAGCCAGTATTAATTTCCTTACAACGGTAGGGTAGAGACAATCCAGCAAAGCTTGAAATATAACAATTTATGTATTACTAAAACCAAAAATGTTCCCTTGACATGGAATTATTGTTGAGAAAATAATACAAAAATACTTTCCTTACAAATTGACCGAGTTGGTTAAAATGGGAAGTAGATTTTTGTACCTCTCAACGTTTAAATTGTTCTATTTCAAGCTTTAATAATAAAAAAATAACAGAAAAAGTTTTTTTTGTTTTCTGTGTTTTTTCTTAATAGTCTAGAAAAAAAATACTCTTTTTTTTACGCAACAAAACAACAAATTAAATAACGAGAAAAGATCATGGTAACGCCCAATATCCAGTTTTACTTAAGAATTACCAAGTTGAAAATGGAAATCTGATGATCATTTTTATTAAAATTCCGGGTCTAGGTAGTGTTGTAGCTACTTTTAAATTTAAATTATCTCGATATTTCGTAACGGAATACATGGGCAACCGGTCGCGAGAAAACTAAAACAACAGAACAGGGATAGAAACACAAAGACCCAAATTGCGTAAATTTAAAAAGTGTCAAATGTTTTGTAAAACGCTGGCCATAATCATTGTTTTCTAGCTGCTTAAACCCAAAATTTGCAACTATCTTAAAATTTATAAATATTTTGATAATAAACGCCTATATCTTTAATATCTAGCTGGGGAACAATAGTTTAGACCTGCGTTTAACAAAACATCATCACATTTTGTTTTTCAACTTGGTCATTTTGGCAAAAACAAATCTGGAAAAAAAGTACTCGAAATCGAAGTTCTTTGCTTCAAAGTCAAAAGTGCCGAGTATGGTACAACCTAAAAAAAGTAAAACAAGAAGCTTGTGAGGCGGGTTATAAAAGTAAATTATTAGTAGCTATGTAATCTTTATAAATCTTGAAGAAGGTATAGTTTCAAACAAAGTAAAACATTTGTAAATTTTAGTACAATAGTAAACATTTTAAAATACCTAGTCAATTTCAAAAAAAACTATCAGAGCAGACAAAAATGAGACGAAGAATAAGTGACACAGAAAATAGGAAACATTTAAGTACAACCTAGGTATTAATTTACTCACCTTAGCCAAAGTTGTTGTAAACTATCCAGTCAAAGCAGCAAATCAAAGTCCGTTAATTGTCAAGATAAGTTCCGTATAAGGTTTAATCTAAAGAAAAAAATAACAAATAACTTAAAAGGGTAAGTGTATTTGAAACGCTTAGTTAAAGAGCCCTATAGATATAGAATTTTAATGAATTTGAACTTATATTAGATTTTTAAATAAGACTCAAAGGAAAACCAAATTTGCCATCTCACAGCCATAATCCATAATATCTATAAGTTGTAAATTTGTAGGAATGAAGAAAAAAAATGCTACACTCTTTTTAACAACATATTATGGTCAAGAAACTTACAGTTAAAGTTAGTTTCTTGATTATAGGCTATGTTATTTATACTATTACAATATAGAAAAAATCTACTCACCCAAAGTTCGACAAATGCCAAAGATATCCAATCCAGTTGCAATAATCGTAGTCCGTTTAGTAGCCAAAATGTCAAGTTTTGCAGTGAAATCCAAAATCCAGGTAACGAGCAGGGGTCAATAAACAATAGCATAAAACACACGGATAGACTGCACTCAACAAACCGAAGTAAATGAATGAGCTTAAATTGCAGTTTCACTTTTCCCATAGGCATAACGGAATAATAATAATAATAAAAAGATATAAATATATACAAATAGGTATTTAGTATAAACAACTTCCAATTGCTCGAAGAAAAATAAACAAACATACCTTGGCGCCGCCTTTGTAATATTGCCGACAATAGGTATTGCAAAAGATTGGCCGCTGTCTTCAAAATATTTTTTTTGTGCAATTTTGGGTCTCTACTTATGGATATTGTTAACTTAAAATTGCGAAATTGCATGTATGAAAATGACTCAGTAAGTTTTATGCATTCAATTAAAAAAATCAGGTTTTTTTTTAATCAATAGTACAATTTCTACGATACATTTACAATACATTACATTACATACATACATACAATACATTTAATATTGTTGTAAAGTTTAAAAAGAAATATCGGAATTACGAAATTTTCAATTCCGGAAAGTCATATCCATGTTAGTGACAACGTCTAAAACAGCACCCAAAATCCGATCTAACTTAACCTAATGACTGCTACCAGAGTTTACAACCTGGACCAACGCACGGATAAGAGCTCGAGGAAAATATTTTTTACACAAATATCTTTTACCCACGAAAGTAATGACCTCGCCAGGCCTTACCAGCTCGCTAGGCCAATGAGCTCCTCAATGATTTCATAGTAACAGATTTAAAATTGAATCTCAAATTAAAGAACCAATCCAACAAATACATAGATGGGATACTTAACTAACTGAAAGTCGAGAGCAAGATTAGAGTATTTATTGTCAATAGAACTCAATTTTAAACCAAATACCTACCCATTACATTAGCACTGCGAGATGTTTTATTTATGTAAGTATAGAATTGACATCCCAAAAGCTTTGAAAGCTCAGTCTGCTCTTCTTTCTTCATATTGGGTAGGTGCTCTTTTTTTTTGAGTTGTAGTGCTTGTGTCTGTTGTATATTATAATTTGATTTAATTTAATACCTCTCTATTATTTTACCTATTTTTCTTTTTACGTGCTTATTTTTTCCCGACTGCACGACACAAAGTAGGGTTATATTTTATAAGCGATAGATGAGTGTTTGACTACTATCTCACTTTTTTTTTGTTTTTATACTTAATAGACCAGCATTTGACTTCATCTCACCTGATGGGAAGCGACGCTGAGGTCGACGATGTAGCATGCTAATAGTAATTGGTAATTGATGATGATATAGTCACTCAACTATAAAATAATAAGATGGCAGTGGAATAAGATCCGACCCGTCTTCCTTAGTGGAACAGGTCTACTGTTACGTTTTTAATTTAATAATCTGAATTTGATTATCGACTTTTGATGCTAATGATTAATTTAATTATTAAAAATAAACTCCGTCATTGGTCATCCCTACCGACGCGACGTATGAAATTTGAAGCATACTTCATTTGCGATGTCTGTTCTATATTATTCTTCCTCAATGTTAATTACGTAGGCAAGGATATCAAACCAAATACAGACTATAATAATTAACCAATCAAGAAAAAGCAAGCATACAATACGCTAAATATATAAAAAGTTAACTAGATTCCTATAATGGGTATAAAAAACTTCGCGACGAAGCGACGAACAACATTCAATATGGTATTAAAGAAGCAAAGAGTTTTAAATTAGAGCAGAATAGAGGTTCCGTAAATAAATAAAATCTGTAAACATCACACAGCGCCATCTAGCCCCATGGTAAGCTACTTAGCTTGTGTTACGGTGTGGCTAGACAACGGTTATAATACTTATAATTATTAAGATTTATAGGTAGGTTCTTAATTTTGATTTGTAAATACATAGGTAGGTACATTTCTACACTTAATATTATAAAGATAAAGATTTGTATTTTTGTGTGTGTGTGTATGTTTGTAATGAATAAACTCAAAAACTACTGTGCCGATTTCAAAAGTTCTTTATTATTTATTACTCACCTACATTACTACAAGCTACATTCACCCTGAGTAATATAGGCAACTTTTGATCCCGTTATTCCCACGGGATCGGGACTTACGCGAGTGAAACCGCGGGACGCAGCTAGTTATACATAAAGAGACACCCAGAACAGAAACAAATATTTATCTAGTTCACAAAAATAACTTTTGTTTACATATTTACTATGCTTTGATTTTTACTTCTAGAGTTCGATTTGACACAACTTCCAAAAAAAATTGCGAAATAGAAAGACCCAAAACATCAGATCGCTTAATTTAACGTAAGATGGTAACTCTATTCCGGTTTAAATTTACATCTCATTGGAAAAAACTAATTTCGCCGGAAAGCACGCGAAGTGACGCGAAGCTGGCTCGAGATCATCGTTCTCTTGATAACTGTACTTTGATCACAGAGTCCAGATGTTACGCAACTAGTCCTACCGCGGATGCCATCACACCCTGACGCTCCCAGGGATTACTTGATTTGACAAATAGCCTTCTCGATACTTAGTACTGAGATACTATGTAGTGTTTTTTTTTCTTTCGAAAGCACTGGCGGTTTTTAAAAAAGTTATTAAACTTTTTAATTAAATGATGTGCTCGCTCATGTTGTTCTATTTTTAAATCTGTGGTTTAGGATTGCAATTTCTTGAAAAAGAAAAACAACTTTTAATAATACCTAGTGTTGTTTTTTTCTTTCGAAAGCACTGGCGGTTTTTTAAAAGTTATCAAACTTTTTAATTAAATTATGTGCTAATGTTGTTCTATTTTTAAATCTCTGGTTTAGAATTGGAATTTCTTGACAAAAACCACTTTTTAATAGTGTTGTTTTTTTCTTTTGAAAGCACTGGCTGTTTTTTAAAAGTAATCAAACGTTTCAATTAACTTATGTAGTAGATTGTTATTCTATTTTTAAATCTGTGTTTTATCCCTGAAATTTCTTCAAAAACAACTTTTATTAAAACATTTTTTTCTTAAAAGCACTGTTAGTTTATGAAAAAAATACTATATACCTACTAGGCGATTTTTAAACTAATTTATTTAATAATAATCTACAGTGTAGGCGATAACACATCGATAACCTTAAAGAACCTTACTTACTGGCCAGTTTTTTTATTCAAACTATACAAACTTTTCGATGAAAACCTTTTTTGTGTGTTTTTGATTTGTAAAGTATATAGTTCGATTAACATGTAGTTTTGTTTTAAAAGATAACCAAACTTTTTTATATAAAAGAAACTTTGGCCGGTTGTATTTTTAAAAACATACAGGTACTCGAACTTTTCAATAAATAAGAGCTTTTTTTAATACTGGCCAGTTGTAACAACTTTTCTAAACCTAACTTTTTAGTAGACATATTTATGCGGTTTTTTTTTTAAATTATTCACTTGATTTTTTTATTGATCCAACTTTTTAGAAGTATTTTTAATACTGGCTGATTATTTGCTAACTTTAACCAAACTCTTTTTTTAGAAAGTTTTTATAAAAATCAGTGGATTAACAAAATGTGCTAGCGTGACGTTTATTTGTGATCAAACAGTGATTTTGTTTATTTCTTCAGTTTTTAGTTTTTCTTCTAATGTGAATGGAAAACTGTACAGTAATTAGCGATGGAAGTTTTAAGGTTAATATCTGCTAATACCTGTAAAAAATCTAAAAAACAAAAACATGTGGAATATTTTCTTTTTTCTTTTTGTGTTTAATGAACCTTACAATTGGAAAACAATTGTGGTTATCCAACGTTAGGTGTTGTTCTTCTTCTTCTTCAAAATAGTGTTAGAAATTCAGGACACCCTAAGGCTAACTAACTTGACCTACCGACTGCTATCAGAGATAACAACCGGGACCAACTGCTTAAGAGGATAGTCTCCATTCTCTTTCTCCATACAAACGTAGTTTACATTTTCCTCCCTGGATAAAGACATTAGAGCAAATATGTTTATGCCATAAAACCTATATCTGTCATGGCAATGCATCTACCTTTTTATTTATTTTTATTTTCTAATTAAAATAATAATAAAAAATAAAAAAATTACAAAATGAAAAAAATAAAAAGGTAGATGCATAGTCGTGACAGATATAAGTTTTATGGCATAAACATATATGCTCTAATGTCTTTATCCAGGGAGGAAAATTTAAACTACGTTTGTATGGAGACTATCCTCTTAACGTGCCGTCCGAAGCACAGAGAAGCTCGTGAAAGTAATTTTTTGCCACACAAATCATCGGTCACCCATCCAAGTAGCCACTTTTGCCCTCTTTTGTACATGCTAAAGTCATAATCTGTAGATACTTTGCAAGATATTTTGCATAACGCTCGTTGTTCCGTTACCTGTCTCCAGTATATCAAAGAGACTGGTTCCTAAACCGGACTGGAAGTGTTATTCTGAGATTAAAGTAAAATACCGTCGGCGTAATACTTTCCTTATTTCTGACAAGATCACAATTTACGTGGTTCAAGGCGATGCAACTTTTAATTAAGCCGTAAAAATACGAGGTTTGACAGCTAAAGTTAATAAAGTTTAGTTTTTGAAATAACGGATGTTAAGGGGACAGTCTACCTACTCTTTCTCCATACAAACGTAGTCGACTGTTTCCTTTCTGGATAATGACATTAGAGCAAATTTGTATTTATTTTTTAATTGAATTTGACATCTTTCTTTGTATTATTTGTTTGACGACCTCTGTGGCGCGTCGTGCGAGAGCGCGACTGCAATGCAGGAGGTTGCGGGTTCGATTCCCGCCGGGTGCAAGTATTTATGCTTAAAAATAAATATTTGTGTCTGGTCTGGGTGTCCTTCTATGTATAATATGTATGTATTTACAAAAGAAAAATAAATATAAGTATTATATCCGTTGTCTAGTCACCGTAACACAAGCTAAGTCGCTTACCACGGGGCTAGATGGCGCTGTGTGTTGTTCACAGAATTTATTTATTTATTTATTTATTATTTATTATACCTGTGTATCATGAATGAATAAATGAATTGAAAAACATGAATTTAATTGTTTTTGCCTAATTGACATGACCATGCCCCTACGTTTTGTTTTTTTTTTCGTATTCTAATTAGAATAGAAATAAAATATAGAAAATTTAGAATATGAAATAAATCGTATGGTCAAGCATGGTCATTGGTCATGGCTGATATAGGACTTATGGCATAAACATTATATTTTCTAATATCTTATTATCGACCACGGACGGTGCAACCCGTGCCAAAACGTCGAGACAATTAAAATCTAAAATGATCTACAACGCGATCTAGAACTCAATTGGTTTTAAATAATATCGGTTTATGACAAAAAATATGAATAATGACAGTTCTATTTTTTTTTTTCAGAATCAAATTAATCTTCCTAATATTGACATTCATCGTAACTCACACAAACAATGAGAAACCGCCATCAAACATTCACAACTCAACATGCCCCTTTTCAAAAATAATTGAAGACATATTCCAAATAAAAAAACACCCCGGACCAGTTAACACAAGTGAAAGAGCCAAAATATTTCTACATTCCATTGCAAATATAACTAATACAAATAAATATAAGAACATAACAGAAGAAGAACTTGTTAACGACATAATAGCAGCTATAAATAGAATTAAGAACAATTTAACAGAAGAAGACAGTAATGATCAGAAACTAAATGAAGCTATCGTTTTGTTCCCAAACGAAACTAGCATAAATAACAATAAAAAAGTTACTGCTGTTAAAAGTGGCATCGAAGAGAAAACAGATTTAAACAACGTCAAGAAAACAGATAACAAGGTTATAACAACAACTGAGAAAACAAATTACGTTGAAATACTTACTATAGAACCAAACAATACTCAAAATAACAATAAAAGTAATGTAACATCTCACAATATTGTAGAAATCCTTAAACATTTCATGCCAATATTTAATACAACTAAGAAGGATCTTCATAATATAACAATAATTGAGAGTAACGTTATAAAAAATCATTCAATATCAGCTTCTAAAAACGTTTCTACTATCATTGTTACCTACTGTGACAAAGACAATAATACCAATAATGTAACAAGTATTAAAAATAATAGTAATTTAAATAATGATTATTATGACGATGAATCTCCTGATCCTGAGGAAGCAGAAGAAGAGGAAATCGTAACCGCGGGAGAGAAGAGAGATATTCTAGAAGCAGCCGAATATGGAATGCAAAAAATGCATGAACTTTACAGCGTACTGGAGCCTAAATTGTATTCTATGGGTAAGAAAAACGTACACGCCACTTTTGTTCATCCGTCCGAAGTTGCAGCGTATTTCATAGTAGCGAAGGTTAAAGATACACTAAATCATGCCTCTCTAAATATTACTGTACTCTTGCTTTGATCGGTCTATCCGTAACATTGAGTTACAATACCTATAGAGCCACAATCTCTAACTAACAACACTCAAAAAATGTACGAGCGTCGTTCTGTATTCCTTTTAAAATGACATTTGCTCGAATTTACACTTTATCCTACTCGCATAACGTTCAAAGTCGCTCTAACGAAGTGAACAAAAACTCTGTGCACCTGACAGCGTGCGCCGGCGAGGACATATTTTTTTTCAGTTTGTGACTCTATAGGTATTGTAACTCAATGATCCGTAAGTATGATTCTAGTAAGCAATTGGTTACCAAGTTTGTATACGTGGTACTTGAAACAATAAGTGTCAAACAAAAAACAATCTATTTTTCGTTTTTTATTGTAGACTATGATTTGACATAATATGTTCCTGAAGAAAAAATGTCAAATACAAAGAACCAAAACGGCACATAGTATTATTATTTATTTCGGTCGGAGACCGATATGGCCAATTTGGAATAGCCAGGGTCAAGTTTTAGAATATTTCAAGTATAGTTTTGGCGTCGTACATCTTGTACATCTTGCCAGTATCAAGTATTTTGCATGAAATTAGCCCGATCGGGCCTATAGTTTCAAGTCAGGGGCTATTGTAAAGCGGTGGCAACTTTACTATAACCTTCAAGGAGCTTCGGCGCGAAACAACGGAAAGTCCATGTTTAACACTCAATTTTGTTTTCACTACACTTGTGCACATTCACGGAACTAAATTGAATAAGATTCCACCAAAATTACACAATTTAACCGAGTTTACAACATAGTTTAACGAAAATAAAATTCCAATTTTATTTTGACATGTCGTGCTCCAGCACGACATGTTGTCTCCGCTTTCCCGCCGAAAGTCGGCACATAGTAGTCTGAAATTAAAAAATGAAGTATAATAAGTTGTCACCGCCATTTTCTTATTAAATTGTGTGATCTGAACATCGCCACGATTCGTATTCCACCCATCACTGACAGCTGGATTAATCGATGTGCTAGCTATAGACGCGGAAATATCTGCAACTTCAGACGGATAAAGTATGCGACAATTATCTCACAGCTTGCTGTTATCTTAATATCGTTGTGTTCATAATTAGTAAAGAGACATGTATGGAACAATCTTTATAATTACGGCTAAACAGCGAGTTCCTGTAATTTACTTTTCAATGACAATAACTGAGTACTTGAAGCCTATCTTTTAGTGAGAAAAGCTTTTTAACTCGACACTTCCTTCTGGCTCTTGAGAATTTTAGAGTCGACTGAAATAATTTGTTAACAACATTATTTGTTATCTTAACTACATCTATAGAATACTTTTTCCTCACTGACTGACTGATGGACAACGCACAGCCTAAATCGCTGATAGTAGAGAGCTGGAATTTGGAGAATGTATTCATTATATGATGTAGGCATCCGATAAGAAAGGGTTTTTCGAAATTCTCACGGGATCACGAGTTACGGGTGAGTGTAACCGCGGGGCCCAGCTAGTTCCACAATCTATAACCGTATAACTCCATATATTATTGACGAAAATATCCATTTAGAAAAACTAAATTAAATATATTAAAAGTAAACATAACAAATACAAAGTCAAATTTCTATTGACTAAGTCCATTACGGTCAAAAGTGCCTAATACGCTGGCTGCATTTCCCCTCTGAATGGCCACATTGTTATAACTATACCTAGAACCAGAAACAAACATGTATGGTCAGCATACTTGCCCGCGGCAGGAATCGAACGCGCAACCTTCTGCGTAGCCTCATGAGTGTTCGCCACAGAAACGACCGTTGATAATAAACACGCTAAACTATCCCCAGGGCTGTGGCTAGACGAGACCAACCCGGCTCGCTATGTGGCTGCCTTCAATGCGCCTTCCGAAGACGCCGCCAGATACACCAGATACGGATACGCATCTCTGCAGGCTGCAGCCAAGTTGAAGGAGTTGACCAGGTTAGTGGTTCTGCTGTATACCTATGCCTATAAATTTGTGGCGGACGCCCACAGACCAACTAGATGGGCGTAACTACTACAATCCTGAATCGCACTATCAACATTCTTTCCGAGATAAGCTCAATATAACTCTCGACAAAACTTCGTTGGGCCGCGGGCTACCGTGCAAAACCACCTGCTAGGTGGAAGATCTTCCCTTTGGAGGTCACACACAATCTCGTACCTCCGAAAATTCATTATTTGTGTTAATTTATTTTTAGTAGTTTTATTTGTGTAGGTATGTCTTATCGTATATCGTATGACCTTTCCTACAAATGAAAGATCGGTCCCAATAAACTTTACGTAAAATAGACTATGCAATTAGCGACGTTTTTTTCTGAGAAAATGTAATTATCTCCAACCACTCATTAGCTTAATCTTTGAGTATCAGACAATTTAATCTTAACAAATTATTATTTACTTTGTACGAACCTTAGGTAAATTGATCGAAATTGCAACGAAATTCATGGCTAGTTTTTTTGGATTCCTTCGACGTGATTAATATACATTCTTACATCGGCTCTCTAACTTTTTCGGTGACGGAACCCTACTGGAAAGACAAATATTTGACGAAGCCCAAAATGTAGTACAGAAACTTCGCAAATCGCAAGAAAACGATATACACTTATACATTACTAACTGCGTCCCGCGGTTTCACCCGCGTAAGTCCCAATTTCCTAGAAATATCGGGATCAAAACTAACCTATGTTACTCAGGTTGAATGTAGCTTTCTAATGGTAAAAGAATTTTTGAAATCGGTCAAGTAGTTTTTGAGTTTATTCATAACAAACATACGACTCACATACACCACACAAAAATACAAATCTTTCCTCTTTATAATATTAGTAATAGATATAGAAGTATAAATGTACTAGTACATTAAACCATTTTGTACCCCAACGATTTTTAGTTTTTTTTTCTATTGTTTTTTTGCTCCTACTTTCACTGAGCCCCAACATAGGCTTTGCAGAGAGCTCCAGGGTTCCGCGGAACACACTTTGAGTATGGCTATTCTAAATAATGATTACCATAATTATAAATCTGGAGTTAAGCTTCATAAACACATGTATAATTGCGTTCCTAGAAGTGTATGGCTAACATCCGCTGTTACGAAATTTACTTAAGAGGGCTATTGCTCATACTGTGACTCTCCATACAGAAAGAAAAAGCTTTTTTCCACCCCTTAACATTGTCTGATTGCGGGATAGCGTTGTTTTTTTGGTATGTAATTATCTCACAAAAATTTTTATTTTTATTCATTCAGTATAGATTTTTCTTCTATTTCCCAATGATGGATTGAAATAGAACTCATTGATAAAATGCGGAAAATATTAAACGCAACGTTATTAAAGCCGGAAAATGAGATTTATTAAATTAAACATTATTTCTAATAGCCCTATTAATAAACGTCGAGTAAGGTGAGAACATGCTTAGTCTTTTCCGTGACAAGAACTTTCAAAGTTAACAGACAGAAACAAAAAATGGTAAAAATGCTCCGACCTTACTTCACGTTTATTAATAAGGCTATTAGTGTTTATGTTACCGGAAATGTATGTAATCCGTCATTATATAGAATTCCTAGGAAATGTGTACATTGCCTAAAATACACAGGAAAAGTGTACAATAATTTATATTATACACATTTCCTAGGAATTCTATATATTTCCTAAGCAGCAATCGGAAATTTGTTAAATTCAGAATGTTGGTCGGTTTGGGGGGGTACGTATTCGAATAGGTATCTAATATTAAAATATTTACAGTTAAAATCCCGATGCTAACTATCTAAAGCACGGAAAAATTAAACGGAGCACCCCGACTTGGTTAGGTTAGGTTAATGTTAGAACATGATTACATGCACCGCTGCCGCGACACGCTCGCTTCGCTCGCTCGCCAAAGCGCCTTATTCTGTAAATAAAAAAGGCGTGATGTATAAAAATCTCACTGTATATGAAATAACTGTTAATAATGTTTTTATTTATAGTATTAGGCGCTTCGGCGACCGCTGCCGCGGCACGCTCGCTTCGCTCGCTCGCCAAAGCGCTGCGTGTAATCATGTTCTAACATTAACCTAACCTATCCTAGTCGGGGTGCTCTGTATTATCTCACATAATGGTAATAAAATATGTATAACTAATACTTAACATCTACACACATGAAATACACTAAACCGCATCGTCATAATTCCATCTACCCACATTTATCCTGTCTATAATATCATTTCCTAGGTGCCTTTAGGAATTGTATACAATCCCTAGGAAATATGTAGATTTCCTAGGAAATGTATGTATTAAATAATCTTTGATAAATTATTTTACACATTTCCTAAATGAGGTCGCCATTATTTGAATTGTATACAATTCCTAGGAATTGTATACAATTCCTAGATTTCATACATTTCTGGTAACATTTACAACACTTATGAAATACTGCTTTTTTGGAAAAATGCTTCCAAAATGTTAGTATTATACCCGGCGGGATTCGAACCCGCGACTACGGGTAATCCGAACCAGCGCGTTTGACCGCTTTGCTACGGGTAACCCTCCCGCTAGGCCGAAATTAAGAATGCACGTCCTAGAAACCTAGAAAATGACGTGTTAAATAGCCCTCTTAATAGAAAAACATGTCTTTAAAATTAGTTATGTTTTACCTATTTGAGTCAGAGTAAGTTACGTTAGTTGCATCTTGATCCGCCATATTAGAAAACAATCTTATTTAAAAAAAACCGACCAATTGAAAATCGGACTCGCGCACGAAGGGTTCTGTACCACTGTCACAGTTGGGTACGGAACCCTAAAATGAACACTGGACCACCTACTGGCTACAGAAGTACATCAACTGTGAAAATTTCAACTGTCTAGCTATCACGTTTCTTCTTCTCATCCGAGCGATGTTCCCGGTTGCATGCCTCTCGGGAGCCCGGGGTCCGCTAAACCCCAAATATTTTTTTTTTATTTGGGATCGACGCAGTCGGTAAGTCAACAATCAACATTGACCATACCTTCTGCAATTAGATTTGGCAATGTTTTTACGGCCGGCCGCCTGCCTTACACCAACCCTCTAAGGCAGGGGTTTCCTAACTTATTTGAGCCACGCCCCCTTTCGACCATAAAAAAAAATCCGGTCCTCCAGTCCAGATTATCAGGTCTGAATAAAAAAAAAATAACAAAATGAGTATTCTTATTGCTTATTGAAATTTTACAAAGTCATACAAAAGGTATTTGGTAAGTAAGTAAGCATTCTCTCAGCGATCCCGTGTGGCCCGCGCCCCCCTGGAAAGGTCTCTGCGCCCCCCCTGGGGGGGGCGCCCCCCACTTAGGGAACCACTGCTCTAAGGGATCAAACCGTTTATCCGCCACCGCGCGGGGAGAATTTAAGGTTTGCTAAGCTCCCTCAGATCCCTTAGTCGCCTTTTACGACACCCACGGGATAAGATGGGGTATCCCTATTCTATGCCGAGGCTACACGGCTCAGCTATCACGGTTTATGAGACACTAAAGGGCTGCTGCCACAATACCTAGACCAAAACTGATTGATGCGGCATCTTAAAAATAGCCCACTCAAACCATGCCAGCCTGCCACCGCGAGCGGAGCGGAGCCATTAATGTGTCAGTTTAACAACCAATTTAACGATCGTTTTCTCTGCGCGATCGAGTCTGGAAGCGCCGTAGGTCTATGAAAACGATCGTTGTATGTTAAACTGACACATTTTTAACTCCGCTCCGCTCGCAGTGGAATTTTAGAGGTGAAAGTGTCATTTCCTTTTGGCAGTCGGAATTGTGTCTGTTATCTCCCTGTAATTTATACCGACTTATTGCACCTAATTAAGTTGTTTTTGTCTGATTATTTATCTAATCAGATTTGTAACGCTCCTTTGGACTTGATAAACGGATTGACGACTGATTCCGTTTGATTGATTGATTAATATCGACCGTCGTTAGGTCTTAAGGTGGATTTACACAAAACAAACAAAGAGCTAGAGCTCGAACAAGAGCATTCTTAGAATGTTCAAAGTATAGAATCTTTGCGAGCGTAGATAGACAGAATAACTGTCTGTCAGAATAACAGAAAAATAGATAGACAGAATTTAGACGACCTCTGTGGCGCGTCGTGCGAAAGCGCGACTGCAATGCAGGAGGTTGCGGGTTCGATTCCCGCCGGGTGCAAGTATTTATGCTTATAGAATAAATATTTGTGTCTGGTCTGGGTGTCCCTCTATGTATAATATGTATGTATTTACAAAAGAAAAATAAATATAAGTATTATATCCTTTGTCTAGTCACCGTAACACAAGCTTAGTCGCTTACCACGGGGCTAGAAAGCGCTGTGTGTTGTTCACTGAATTTATAATTTATTATTATTTATTATTATTATTATACTCTTAGAATGTTCAAAGTATAGAATCTTTGCGAGCGTAGATAGACAGAATAACGAAATGCTCTATGTCTGTTTACATTTAAAGAACTTGCTAGAGTGGGGATATAATGAGCATTCACTCGTTTGGTGTAAATCCACCTTTAGGTCTTAATCATATATAACTAGCTGTGTCCCGCTGTTTCACCAGACTTAGTCCTGATCGCGTGAGATTTCTTGGCGGATCCCTACATCATATCCTATCATATCCTATCCTATTCCTACTAATATTATAAACGCGAAAGTTTATATGTCTGTATGTATGTGACTTTGTAACTATTTCACGCAAAAACTACTGAACCGATTGCGATGAAACTTGGAATTTATATAGTTGGAGACACCTAGAATAACACATAGGTTACAGGAGGGTTACTGCGGTTCGTTTCGATACGACATCGATACGATAATACGATGATTCTACGGTCACATTCTGATAGTAGGGTGACAGTAGAACCATCGTATTATCGTATCGTTGTCGTATGGAAACGAACCGAAGTAACCCTCCAGGTATTAGCAGTGAATTGGTTCTATTGTCACCCTATATACCCACTTACACAAAATACAAAGAGATAAAGTAACCATTAATTATTTATTAAACAGAAATCAAATTGCATTAAAACTTTTATAATAATTAAGATGAACTTATATTTGGTCTAGGTAAGCATTTATATTTATAACTTAAATCATAAAGCCGATAAGATTACAATGATGTATTGAAGCAAATTTTTAAAACCTTATCATAATTAATGAAAAACTTTACATATAAATAAGCGATCCAGTACTCAGTCTTTTATATTATCCGGTCATCGGGTATAGACCAACATGAAGTACTTGATTCTATTGGTTACCCTTATCGCCGTCAGCCGGGCGGCCCCCGCGGTGGACGTTCAAGAAAATGCCCAGTATTTGGCTTATAACGCGTCCCGATCTATGGACAGGGCGCTCGGTTGGGGCAGCATGAATGGCGGAATCCACGGAGGGAACGGAGGGTCAGTATGGACTGTGTGGGATGCTTGGGCACTCCGAGATGCATGCAACAGCAACGATGCCAGAATTATCTACGTAAGAGGGAGAATCAATCTAGAAGTTTTATTCACTGCTCCCCCGGGTGTACGTATACCTGTCGGAAGTAGGACATCTATAATTGGGGGAGATGCCCAAGCCGAGATCACTTTTGGGGGCTTTCAAGTATCAAATGTCCAACAAGTTATTATTCAAAATATTAAGATGAATAATGCTCTGTCCTTGGCTCCCGGAGAACGCCCCAATGGTAACGGTGGTATTATAAGCATGATAAATCAAGATTACTCAGAAATCGATGCCATTGAAGTTTCGGGATCAACTAACGTGTGGATTGACCACTGTGAATTCTCCGATGACCCGTGGAACGCTAACGCAAGCCCTAGAAGGCACGATGGTCTTATCGACATTGTTCGTGGGTCGGATTTGGTCTCAGTTTCAAACTCCATCTTCAGTAACCACATCTTCACGACACTGGTCGGTAATGGTGACGGTATGGGGGCTACTGACAATGGACGCCTTAGGGTCACTTTCTTTGCCAACTGGTACAGAGGAGTCAACCAACGCTGCCCGAGAGTTAGATTCGGACAAGTCCATGTTCTTAACAATCTTTACACTGATGTTGGAAGTTACGGTATTGGAGTTGGATTCGAAGCAAAAATCGTTGCTGAAAGAAACGCTTTCATTAACACACGTCGGGGTTGGGGCTGGGCTTCTGGTGTTACAACCGGTCGTCTTGATGCCAATACGAACTTATTGCATAATAGTGGCTTTGACTCGGGTATCCCAAGTAATGCGGGTTGGAATCCTTGGGGCACTTACAACTATCAAGCTATTCCTATCGGCAATGTGGAAGCCCACGTACGAAGGTATGCCGGTGTCTGGTAACATGGTGCTGGATTGCATTTTTAAACTTTGACTATGAATTTAATATGATATGATATGATGATATTTAATAAATTAAGTTCGTCTAATTGCAGAGTTTATTTTTTTCAACTATTTATACTAGTTTTTAAATCCCTAGGTACTTGTTCATTTACTCAAATGTTGTGTAACAAACTTAACCAACATTCGCAAATGTGAGATTTGTATGATTTAAAAATCATTTCTAACAGGATTAAATAGTAAATTTTTAGTAAAAGTAAAAAAAAATATTACTGAGACTTCGCTGTCTGTCCGTCTGTCACCAGGCTGTATCTCATGAACCGTAATAGCTAGACGGTTGAAATTTTCACAGAAGATTTGTTTCGGTAGCCGTTACAACAAAAAAAACAAAAAAAAAACAAAATAAAACAACTGTTTAAGAGGGGCTCCCATACAACAAACGTGTTTCAAAAACTACAAGGCAATTTTAGTACAATCTGAGGTCGCTTCTGATTGGTCAGGGCAAATGGAGTAGGTCATGGAATTAAAAATGGCTGCCGTCTGTCAAATATACCAGTCTGCCTTCACTTACCAAAAAGTTTCTTATAAGTTTTAGACTTTCTTTGTGTCAAAGTTTTTTTTTTCTTTTTTATTTCGAGTGGTGTGGTCGTATAGTCCGAGAGCTAGCACCAATTTTTGGGTAGGTATTTGAGGCAAGCTGAAAACTTGGCACATACCTCTTCTATTATACCCCAATACGGAATCGCAAACCTGGCTGGTGAGTAGCGGGGCTAAATGGACCCCTAAATTTTTTAAAATATTAATTTTTTTTTCCGAAAAATATGTTTGAGGCAGTATGCAATTTTTATATGTTTTTGTATTCATTAGGCATTACCTAAGGAATACAAAAAAAAATAAGCCAGACGATTTAGTCGGGGTTTTAACATTGCCAGACGCGTTTGTTAGATCACCTGGCAGGTAGAAAGTCCCACCAAAATGATCTGTCTTTTTGAGAATATTTTTTTTTAGTTATAAATAATATTCTATTAAAATTTCAAGCTGCCTCAAATATATTTTTTATAATTTTTTGCAAAATAATTTTGCACGCGTCTGGCAATGTTAAAACCCCGACTAAATCGTCTGGCTTATTTTTTTTTTGTATTCATTAGGCATTACACTGCAACATATAAAAATTGCATATTGCCTCAAACATATTTTTCGGAAAAAAAAAAAATATTTTAAAAAATTTAGGGGTCCATTTAGCCCCGCTACTCACCAGCCAGGTTTGCGATTCCGTATTGGGGTATAATAGAAGAGGTATGTGACAAGTTTTCAGCTTGCCTCAAATACCTACCCAAAAATTGGTGCTAGCTCTCGGAAGGAGAAAAAAAATAAGCCAGACGATTTAGTCGGGGTTTTAACATTGCCAGACGCGTTTGTTAGATCACCTGGCAGGTAGAAAGTCCCACCAAAATGATCTGTCTTTTATGAGAATATATTTTTTTAGTTATAAATAATACTCTATTAAAATTTCAAACTGCCTCAAATATATTTTTTATTATTTTTTGCAAAATAATTTTGCACGCGTCTGGCAATGTTAAAACCCCGACTAAATCGTCTGGCTTATTTTTTTTGTATTCATTAGGCATTACACTGCAACATATAAAAATTACATATTGCCTCAAACATATTTTTCGGAAAAAAAATAATATTTTAAAAAATTTAGGGTCCATTTAGCCCCGCTACTCACTAGCCAGGTTTGCGATTCCGTATTGGGGTATAATAGAAGAGGTATGTGACAAGTTTTCAGCTTGCCTCAAATACCTACCCAAAAATTGGTGCTAGCTCTCCTACTAGTAAGAATCAAAGCTAAATATTTCACATTTTCTTATCAAATTTAAAAATTGATTGTTGAAAACAATTTTAGGGTTCCGTACCCAAATGTCATACTGGTACGGAACCCTTCTTGCGCGAGTTTCGCACTTGGCCGGGTTTTTAAGTTTCTTGTTACATTGAAACAAGAAACTTAAAAATTGATAATTGTAAAACTTAATTTCATATTTGTATTGGGGCTCAGTATTTGTTTGTAATTTTTTCGAATTAAAAAAAATGATATTATAAAGAGGCAAAAAAGAGAAATAGAAAAGCGTCCAAAGTATTCTTGGTTCGTTAGCAAATATAATCCCAAGGTTAGGAGCAAAGGGATGGACTCTATGATTAGTTTCTAGTTCTCTTTCAAATTTTAGTAATTAATGTAGTTATTGATAAGGTATAATATTTTGTCTAAATGTTAGTATAGATTAGCAAGACTAAGTATAGCGAATTTGATTAGATTATTTACATTACGTATACTCTTGCTTTTAATTACATTATCTAAGTAATACTGATTTTTGTATATAAATAAAGTGATAAGACATTTTAGCACTAGAAGTACTTGTTTCTATTACTCTTTCTGTAATAGCTTTTCGATCGGCACCAGTCAATGTGCAAGAAGATGCGGAATATTTGGCGTATAATACCTCCGCAATACGGTGGGGGTAGTCGGCTGGGGCATGAACAGCTAAATTCACGTAGATGTGAGATCTATAAACACTACAAACTGCCTTGAGCAAAAAATAACAGCAAATCGATCGATATTATTACGGGGGTCCGAATTGATTACCATCTCTTATAGTATCTTAAGATCACAACTTCGTGACTTTGACCGGTAACGCTAACGACATTGTTACAACAGACCGTGGACTGCTTATAGTCATGGTCACCTTCTTTGCCAACTGGTAAATGGGAATGAGGTAGCGCAACCCGTAAGTTGCCGAATATATTTTGTATCTCTTGACTTGAGAGTCCACGTCCTAACCAACGTGTTGATAGAAACTGGCCAATCTGGGAAGAGGTCGTTTTGTGAATGGTCATTTTGGGAAGTTGACTTTTTAAGAATTATCATTCTGGAAAGTGATCATTTTAGGAACTGGTCATTATGGAACTAAACGATGGTGGTGACTATCGTTTAGAGAAATGTATTTAGGAAAACACTTCGTGCTTGGGGTTGGGCTGTTGGGCAAATTAGGCCGCTAATTTGTCTGGAGCATAGAGTCAACCAACTCCACAGTAGTGGTTTTGATTCAACTATTCTGAGGAATATTGGCTGGGATCTTTGGGACACTTACGACTACCGTGTCATTACTATCGGTGATCTTGAACAAATACGTAAAAGTATTATTAAATGATAAATATAATATGTGAACAACACACAGCGCCATCTAGTCTCTAGGTAAGTAAGCTAGTGTTACGGTCCCTAAACAAATATTGTCATCAAATATTGTTGTTGTTGTTTATTGTTGTTGTTCTTCTCATGCCTTTCCTTATGTTCCCAACAATATTTTTATTTCGTACACACTTACATTTACGTTTAATAATTATGTGCAATAAAGGTACATTTTTACTTACTTTAGAGCAGAAAGAAGATTGAGAATAGATGGTTAGATAGACTAGTCGTTCCTGGTAATAGTTCCTGGGAACCATACTGCAACGTAGTGGAAAAAATATATTAAAGTCAGTTTATGATGATAAGATTATTTACAATAATCTTCCTATCGTTCATTATTATGATTAACATAATACAGATGTAATTAACTTTTGTACTTTTTGAAATACGTTCATTCTGCAAACGTATTCAGCGGAAACAAATTTGAAAGTTTTAATCCTGTTATTATTAATCGTAGTTTTAGTTGAAGCATGGCCAGTGAATATTTCGAATGATGATGATGTTTCTAAATATGTGACGTCTAATGCCACCCGTAATATTGGACGAGCAGTCGGTTGGGGTGGTATGAATGGTGGTGTACACGGCGGTAACGGAGGCTCGGTGTGGACCGTCTGGGACGGCTTCGCACTCAGAACTGCTGTCAACAGCAACGAGCGCAGGATCATCTACGTGAGAGGAAGAATTGATCTAACCCCATTGTTCACTGGTTCCCCTGGCGTACGGCTGCATGTAGGAAGCTTCACTACCATTACAGGAGGTGACAACATTGCCGAAATCACCGGTGGAGGCTTCCGAGTGAATGGAGTACAACAAGTCATCATCCAAAACATAAAATTTAACAACGCTCTATCTTATGCACCTGGAGAACAACCTAACGGTAATGGAGGCATCGCTAACCTCGGACCATCAGACTATTCAGAGGTGGACGCCGTTGAAATTACAGGAGCCACAAACGTTTGGGTTGACCATTGTGAGTTTTCAGACGATCCATGGTACGCCAACGCCCGGCCTAGACGACATGACGGTCTGATCGACATCGTCCGAGGATCAGACTATATAACAATCTCGAATACCATTTTCAGGAATCATGACCCTGTAACTCTAGTCGGGAACAACGACAATAATGGTGCAGTTGACCGTGGTCGCCTTAGAGTCACCTTCTTTGCCAACTGGTACATGGGGGTCACTCAACGCAATCCGAGAGTCAGATTTGGAAGAGTTCACGTCCTGAACAACTTGTATACTAACGTTGAAGGATACGGTATTGGCGTGGGAGTTGAAGCTTCTATCGTCGCTGAGAGAAACGTGTTCATCAATACAGCTCGTGCTTGGGGCTGGCCAGCCGGTTGGGTTAATGGTAACCTGGTAAACACTGTCAACCTTTTACTCAACAGTGGTTTTGATTCTGGTATTCCGGCCAATGTCGACTGGAATCCATGGGGTACCTATGACTATCGAGCGATTCCGATTGGTGATGTTGAAAACCATGTTAGGCGTTATGCTGGTGTTTGGTAGAAAACAATTTGAGAAAGATAAATAATAAATTAATAACAGCGCCTTCGACTTTTTTGTTTTTTTATTATTTATTTGACATGCATTTGTATACGTCACAACGTTGAATTTTTTTAGGGTTCCGTACCGGGTAAAAACGGGACCGTATAGGCAAAGGAAACATTAAAACAATATACACTGATTTTAATATTACATATCACCATATAGGTAGGTATAATTATTACATGGGTATTAGATAAATACCATTTCCTTTTGTGATCAATCAAATATTAATGCGTTGATAAGATTATTTAATTTACTTATATTTAATATTATGTAATCATTATTTTCAGTGATAATAAGTGATAATAGGTGTAACAATAATTATCATATCTTAGGTGTTGCAAAAATTTTCCGTAGCTTTTTGTCTTAATTTTCACATTATTAAGTTAAAACAACAAATACGTTGCTCTGTAGCATCTTACTAAATACCTATTCCTGTGGAAAAATCGTTCCAGAACTATACTTTTTATAAAAAAAATCAAATTCGGGGCTCTCAAGGAACGGGGCCCTCAAGGAATAACTCGAATTCATTTTTTTTTCAATTTTTCCAATAGCGGTACCACAAGCCATAGACATTAGGAAAAATATGCTTTTGGGTGCTCAAGAGCGGTTGAGGGATATTTCTCCTCATGTGGCCTTGGTCCTTATGCGGATGTGCTTCGCTATGCCTAAGATAACTTATCTTTTGAGGACAGCTCCCGTGTGGCTATTTCCGAGTGAGGTTGAGGAGTTTGACGAAGCTCTTAAAGTGAGTCTTGAAGAGATTTTAAATATTAGTCTCGACGAGGCTCAATGGGTTCAAGCGTCGCTCCCTATTCGATTCGGAGGCGTGGGAGTTAGGCGCGCTCGGGATGTGGGCTTGCCAGCGTTCTTGGCGTCTGCTCATGGGGTTGTGGGCTTGGTCACTGATATTTTGTCTCTGGATGGTGATCGAGTTTGTATACCTCATGTCGACGGGGCCATTGACGCTTGGCGGGCTCTCAACCATGAAGTTGACCTTCCGTCCTTGCCGGATGTGCAGCGATCGTGGGATGAGATTGGGGCAAAAAGGGTGTATGATGGGCTTTTGGGGGAGGCTCGGGGGGTGGATTTGGCAAGACTCAGGGGCGTGTCAAGGCCGGAGTCGGGAGCGTGGTTGCAAGCATTACCATCCCCGGACTTGGGTACCTTCCTCGATGGCGATTCTCTGCGGGTGGCGGTTGCTCTTCGGCTGGGCTGCAATGTATTTGAACCTCATACTTGCATTTGCGGTTCCTGGGTGGAGGCTAACGGTCACCATGCTTTGAGTTGTGGTCGGTGCCTTGGGAGGCTTCCGCGTCACCACGCTCTCAACGATATTGTCCGTCGGGCCTTGGTGTCTGCCAATATTCCATCAGTTTTGGAGCCCCCTGGGCTTAGTCGCACGGACGGCAAAAGGCCTGACGGTCTAACTCTCGTACCTTGGCATAGGGGCAAGTGTCTGATCTGGGACGCGACCTGCGTGAATACCTTTGCTGCAAGTCACTTGCCTCACACGTCGAGGGTTGCTGGGGCGGGGGCGGAGGCGGCTGCTGGGGGAAAGCATGATAAGTATGCTCCTTTTTCCCCGAGCTATATGTTTGTTCCTCTGGCGGTTGAGACAGTGGGGGGTTGGGGATGTGAGGGTGTTGCTTTTGTGCGGGAAATCGGTCGCCGTTTGCGGAATAGGGGGTTGGATAGTCGCTCCGGGGCTTTCCTGGTGCAGAGACTGTCTGTTGCCATCCAGCGTGGCAACGCGGCTAGTTTGCTTGGCAGCTTTGCATCGGGAACGTTGGGGATCGGCTTGTTTGGCTGAGTTTTTCTTGTTCTATTTTTTTATTGTTTAGTTTTAGTTAGTTTTAGGATTATTAATTTTAGCATTGTTTTATTTGTATTGTATATGTTTGGATTTAAATGATGTATTATTTTGTTTTCAATAAAGTTGTAAGAATTCATTTTTTGAATTCGGTTAATTTAACCTTTTTCTTATTTCGGAGGACTCGTAATTCCCCAATGGTCATTGCAGCCAATGGTAAGACTGTTATGGGTGAAGTGATTTGCTTCTATGAAAATAATAGGCGTTGAAGAATAGAAATACCTATTTTATGTTTGCTTAAAAATTTTGAAAGGCGTTAAATTTATTTAAATTCTAAGTTTATAAAAGATCTAGCAGCGTCCCGCGGTTTCACCCGCGTAAGCTACGATCCAGCGAGATTTTCCAAAATCCCTTCCTTAGTGGGTCTTTACACCACAAAGAACACACTCTCCAAATTTCATGTTTCTAGGACCAGCGACCGGTTTGGGCTCTGCGTTGATATATAGATGAGATAGGACTTTGAATTGTATACCTGTATATAGATATATAACTGTAAGAACTGCAAAAAAAGGACTATTAATAAACACGTACTAAGGTTGTACTAGTACGTGTAGATCATATTTTATCTTTCGCCGTGACAAGAACTTTCAAAATTGACGGACAAAACATGTTTGTTGGTCTAGTGCTAGATGTCTTGACTTTCATTCTGAAGGTTATGCGTTCGAATCCCGACTCCAATGTATTTTCATTTCAAAAAAAGTTATGTGTGCTAATAATAAATAAATAACATCATTCTTACTGTGAAGGAAACTATCGTGAGGAAACCCACGGCTTATAGTTAGTCCCAGACGTATTGACCCGTCTTTCCTCTGGGTTTGGCTGCATAGGCACGGAGGTCGGTGATCTTTAGGTGTTGGGAAGCGTAATCCACCTTAAAATGTCCTGGAAACTACAGCGTCATAAATTGCATACACTAAAGTTTCTTTCGCTGTATTTAAATCACCTAAAAATTTGATGAAAAGACACATAATTATCACTGCAGATTCGATGATAACTCGGCGGGACTCGAATCGCATAGTTAATGCCCTTGATAGGAAGTAGGAAGAAAGATTGTGTCTTACGAGTGTAACAAAGAATTTTAATCGCTCGTGTTGGTATGTATATTGTGTAGGTATACGTAACTTGGTGCAACGGCCTAACACCTTTCGCTTTCAAGACCAAGGTCCGACTTTCACTCCAGCCTGCGCCTGCGCCGGCGTTGATGCGTGCGGTACTTTCCATTTCAACTTCATATGCACACCAATTTCCTCTATAATAAAAATAAATAAATAAATAAACTACTACTACTACTACTACTACTACTTTTACTTGCACCCGGCGGGAATCGAACCCGCAACCTCCTGCATTTGCAGTCTATGTCGCTATAGTATGGTTAGTAAAGTTGTCTAACAATGCTAGATTTTATAAGTAAAATGTACTTTACATTATAATGTTCAGTTACACGCAGAGATATCCGGGGCTGGCAATTTTCTTAGTTCGCTGAGTTTATATGCACTATGACAGATATAGACTGGTCACGGTTACCTTCGAGTTCTTGCCGGTATATTTATTCTGATATTAAATCTCCTGATACATTTTAATTCTGAGAAATACTCGAATAATAAAAGCGGCCTGCATTGCATTAGAGCGCTATGATAGGCAAATATACCTTCATAAAAATTGAAGCCTCTTGTCGGCTTATTGGCTTCACTAATTCGATTATCTAACTTTGCTGTTAAGACAAGATTGATAACGGAATAAACTGATAACCTGTTGTTTTCCTTTTATTAGTAAATAGGTAATATCAAAAAAATTATCAACTGTACTTAAACACTTGATAAATTTTTGATTTGTTGAGTCGCTGCATTTCAGCGGTTGATACAACAGGTGCCAAAATGAAGCAACTTTTACTTTTATTAGCACTGGTAGCCGCGGCCATTGCTGCTCCTGCATTTTTGCCAGATGGGGCGTTTGACATCAACGATCCCGCTGTAGTAGCCAATGGCTCGCGATCATTTGAGAGGGCTCTCGGATTCGGTGGCTCACACGGTGGCGTCCAAGGTGGTGCAGGAGGATCAGTCTGGACCGTCTGGGACTCCTGGGCGCTCCGCGATGCTCTCAGCAGTAACGATCGCAGAGTAGTCTCCGTCAGAGGACGTATCGATTTGACTCCTTTGTTTACTGGATCCCCTGGTGTTCGGCTAAGCGTTGGCAGCTACACATCTGTCATAGGAGGAGATAACATCGCAGAGATATTTGGCGGAGGTCTTATTGTATCAGGAGTACGTCAAGTCATCATTCAAAACCTTAAAATCATCAACGCTCTTTCTTACGCTCCTGGAGAACAACCTAACGGAAATGGAGGCATAATATCCATGGTCCCCGGTGATTATTCATCCATCGACAATATCGGCATTGACAGAAACTCTGAAAACGTATGGGTAGACCACTGCGAGTTCGCTGATGATCCTTGGGTTGCTGGTGTGGGCGCTAGAAGACACGACGGTTTGATCGACATTACGCGTGGAGCCAGCTATGTCACAGTCTCTAACAGCATCTTCAGGAACCACAACTTGGTGTCGCTGATAGGTAACGGTGTGGATATGGGCCACGAGGATGCCGGTCGCTTGAGAGTCACATTCTTCGGGAACTGGTTCAGAGGTACAACGCAACGTAATCCGTACGTCAGATTTGGTCAAGTACACATCCTGAATAACTTGTATGAGGGTATTACGGACTATGGTATCGGTGCTGGAATACATTCCCAGATATTCATTGAGAGGAACGTTTTCGTCAACTGCCGCGCTAACCGTGGTGCTATTTCCTCAACAAATGTCAGCCCTCGAGGCCAAATTGCTGACTCTGTGAATATTTTCCGAAGCTGCAGCTTAGACAACAATCTTCCAGCGTTGACGAGCTGGAATCCCTTCGTCCACTCATATAACTACCAAGCTATTCCCATTGGTAATGTTGAGAACCATGTAAGGCAGTATGCTGGCACGTGGTGAATTAAGAAAAAATAAAATACTTAATTCATAAATATCATTAAAATAAAGTTTCATTAAATACGTTGCTGATATTATATTTACTGCAACTTATTTATATTTTAGTACCTACTTATTTTTTAGTATATACCTAATAAAATCTATATTTATATGTTAATTTTTCAAGATAAGTAGAGGTACCTACGTACTGAGTACTGACTGACTGATTTTTTTAAATCTCTCATATTCTTCTAATTAATTACCTATCAATAAAACTTAACAATATCTAATATAGCAAACTGAATTAACAACCTCCATTGCACGTTGGGTGAATACCCGACTACAATGCAGAAGGTTACGGGTTCGATTCCCGCAGGTACCTATTTGTTTCTGGTGTGGGTGTCTTTCTCTGTACAATAGGTATTAGGGTATGTTATATATTTTAAAAGGTAAAATATAAGCATAATATACGTTGTCTAGTCACCATAACACAAGTTTATTAGCTTATAATTGGTCTACATGGCGCTGTATGATTTTCAAAGAATTTATTTATACTTCATTTAAATCAAATCCACAATTTGAACATGAAACCGTATTCAATTAACTGTTATTTTCAACGATACATAAATTCATCGTTTTTTAAGGTTCCGTACCCAAAGGGTAAAAACGGAAACCTTCTACTAAGACTCCATTGTTTGTCTGTCTGTCCCGGGATGTACCCCGTGACCCGTGATAGCTAGACAGTTGAAATTTTCATTTTTCATTTGGTCCCACTAATCAGTCTGTATAATTCTATTTTGTAAATATTATTCTACTTCCTACTTCCTATCCTACTTCCTACTAATATAATAAACGCGAAAGTTTGTATGTATGTCTGTATGTATGTGACTTGGTTACTCTTTCACGCAAAACCTACTGAACCGATTGGAACATAGGTAGCTGGAGAGCTAGAATAACACATAGGCTACTTTTTATCCCGATATTCCCGCGGGATCGGGACTTACGCGGATAAATAGGATATAACATCGCGTTAGGCTTAGAACGCACTGCGATTAAACGCCTGCGTTTTCCCGTAGGTCTGAAACCGCAAAAAAAGCAACATATAGCTTTCTATACAAGCCCACGGATTAGCGGTTTTTTCCTGTGACTGATTTTGCGTGTTGATACCCGGTTTTGCGTTTTCAGCTATTCGTAAAACGCTTGCATTTAATCGCAGTACGTTCTAAGCCATAAGGCTAAAAAAAATCATCCTAGGATGATTCTTTTAGCAACACGTGTCGCGACAACGCGCGTCTTCGCGTTATCGCGATAATGTAGCCACAGGATTGCACAATATCTCTCTGGGCACTTATCAATTATCATCGACGTTGGGTTGATCAATCAAATTCTAGAGCTTAAAATTAAAACACCTCAATATTCGTACATTTTGATACAAGTGTGTAAATTTGTACCTAAGTATTTTCCTGAACCTCAATATCTCTATATCTCAATATCTTTAATTATAATTTGTTATCAGCTTAATTCGGTGGGTATATGAATCCGACAGCGCCAAAACATGCGTTATTCCACGACACGTTCTAGCAATGAAAAGATTGATTTGTCTCACGGCGTTCATCGCCGTCTGTTTCGCGGCTCCTTTAAACGAATATGATGGAAAGTTTGCTAATGCCACCCGGAACGTTGTTGGATCTCCAGTAGGATTCGGCAGCGTCGGTGGCGGTACATATGGCGGCGCTGGAGGGTCGACCTGGACCGTCTGGGATGCCTGGGCGCTCAGAGATGCCTTGAGCAGCAACGACCCCAGGATCGTCTACGTCAGAGGTCGCATCGATCTTACTCCGCTGTTCGCCGGACGCCCTGGAATCATGCTCCATGTCGGTAGCCGCACTTCCATCATCGGAGGTGACCGGGACGCTCTTATCCACGGCGGAGGGCTGAGTATAGCTAACTCTCACCAAGTCATTGTTCAAAACCTCCGAATTTATAACGGTATTTCGTACGAAACCGGAGAATATCCCGACGGTAACGGTTTCATCATCAGCATGGTTCCCGGAGACTTCTCTATCGTCGACAACATCGTCATCACAGGGAGTGAGCACGTGTGGATAGACCACTGTGAGTTCGCTGATGATCCTTGGAATGCAGCTACAGCTCCGCAAAGAAGACACGATGGTTTAATAGACATCGTTATGGGATCTAACTGGATCACGATTTCCAACAACCTCTTTAGGAATCACAATTTAGTCACTTTAGTCGGCAATGGTGATCATCTGCATAATACAGATGGTGGAAAATTGAAGACTACGTTCTTCGGCAACTGGTATAGGGGAACCAATTCCCGGAATCCACGAGTAAGATTTGGAGAGGTGCATATGCTGAACAACCTGTTTACCGATATCACAGACTACATAATCGGCGTTGGAGAAGAAGCTTCTATCTATGCTGAAAGGAACACTTTTGTTAACTGCCGTTCTCAACGCGCCTCTTCAGTTGCCGGCAATGGTCACCTTTTGGACGTTCGGAACACAATGAGGAGCTGCAGCTTTAGTCCAGCTGTTCCTAACAACGTGAGATGGGATCCCATGGACTACTACAGCTATCGCGCTATTGCTATGGGTGATGTTGAGCAATACGTGAGGAGTAATGCTGGCACTTGGCTAATATAATAGCTTGTATCTGGTGGCTACAGATTTTGAAATAAAATTATACGACATAGTAATATTTAGTTTTTTTTCTGTCTTAACTGAAGGGAGGTAAATGACAAAGTGGTCTTAGTTGTAGCACCGGCACGCTTGTAGTAGGAAGACGGCTTTGGAACTAGATGAAACGTCCTCAGACTAGTCCGCTAGGAGCTACAACTGGCCGTGCGCGCTCTGTAATAACAATCCGTGACTTTTTAGTATTTATCTACTAAACATTTTAGCCAGTCTGAGGGCCACATTATACAATGCGATTCAAACACAGATCTCGACTTGGGACTAGATTTATATGCCATCTTTGTTAAAATTACATAAAGCTGTTGTTTTATGACAATTTTCCAATGATGCTGACTATAAATCGAGTCTCAAGTCTAAATATGTATATGCTCGAGTCACGTTCTATAAAACGGGTCTGAGAGTGAAGTAGGTACATACTTAACGTCAATAATAATAATTGACCTTTATTATAATTTTTTTTGATGAGCAAGCAACTTTTAATCCATGCTATTTATGACGCTGTAGTGCCCGGGACATTGTTAGGTGGAGTAGGCTTGCCCAGCACCTATACCACCCTCCCAGCCTAGTCAGCCATGCCCTAGTAGTGGAAAGAACAGGTCAATACGTCTGGAGCTAACTAAGCCGTGGGTTTCCTCACAATATTTTCCTTCACCATAAGAGCGATGTCAATAAGGTATTAGGCCGTATTCAGAAAGAAAGCTGGAAACTTATTAGCGCTTACCAGCGCTTGTCAGCGCTGGTCCGTTCTACACAAAGGAAGCAGGTTGAGGCAGACCAAGCAAAATGTCGGACTCATCGGACGATGATTTGACGTCAGCAGCCCAGCGCTGACCAGCGCGTGTTGAAGCTTGTCGGAACTTGTCGGCACCGATCAGTGCTTATCGGCGCGCGTTCATATATTTTCCTGCGCTGGTCACCAGCGCTGTCAAGCGCTGCGCTGGTTAGCGCTTATAAGTTTCCAGCTTTCTTTCTGAATACTGCCTAACGAAGGTCATGCGTTCGAATCCTGATCGACCGCGCACTAATGTCTTTTCTAAAAGAAAAAGTTACGAGCGTTAATATTAACGTCAGTAGACATGCAACAAAATCATGATAACCTAGGTGAAACCCCGATTCACAGCAAATTGTTCTAGAATGAACAACTCAATAAACACAGAAACGAATAATAAACACCTTTTTACAATTTAACAATAGAACACCCATACAATAGTGGGATTCGAAACCTCTATGATATTTTATGCGAGAGAGCGTTCACGATCAACCGACTGATTGAATTGATTTCTTTTTTTGATCATTTTCCCCATTATGTTATACATAGGTAATAAATACTGTCATATTGTCCTACAAATTGTGTGGTACGTTATCCCGGTCCTACACTCAAGAGTAGTAGTACAGATCCTACCTCTGTTATCTTCCACAATCGAGAACCTACCTACATTAAATTTGTACCTACTTGGAGAAAAAATATTTACTTTTTTTCTGGCCGTGGTAACTAACAATATTTTTTTCAAATTCATAATTATTAACTTATACCATAAAATCAGGATAGCTAGGTTACTTTATTTCTTTAGGTTACTAGGTTACTTTACCTACTTTATTTCTACGAACGAAAGAACGAAAATTTATCATCCATCCGTACAAACGACCGAAAAAAATATGGGAAAAACCGAAAACTGTATTTTAAAATCATGAAAAATTTTAGGTTTAAAATAATTATTGTATCTTTTTTTGGCATTCCGAAAATTGTACGACGTTGAATTATATCGACACAGCTGGCGTTCACACGTAATTGCGTGAAGATTGGGAGGTTAGGAAAATACGAACGAACGTCCAAAAAATATTTTTTTTTCGCAAACATATACATACACCCCAAGTAGGGATAATACGTGTCGTGATATAATTATGTATATCGTGTGTTAACTACTTTACAGAATAGATATATTTTAAAGAAAAAAAAACATGCCCTAGTTGTGTTAGATACTGCCGCAAAGATTCAACGTATAAGTACCGACACCGACACTACCGGTCGACAGTCTACCGACCGGTAGACTAATTGGTAAAGTCAGCACTCCCGGATTGAGTAAAGATGCGTTGTTGTTTCGAATCCCGCCCTGCGTCTATCGTGCGTTATGTTTTTGCGGAAGTATTTTACTTTTAAAATATTTTTATGAAAACCCAATGCAGCCTGCATTGGCTTTCATAGACATATTTTAAAAGTAAAATACTTAAGCACTTAAAAATAAAAAAATGAATATGACTTTACAGAATATATAAAAGACTACTTAGTGGTCTGATGGATGAAACCCCGATTTTTCTTACAATTTTTAATCATCTACCTACCAGTAATTAAATAAAATTCTGCCTAGATAATTTGCAGATGTAATCTATCTAGCTTGATGATTAAAAGATGATTATAAAAGAAAGTATCCATGTTATTTGGGTTTCTTTCACTAAAATTATGCATCGTAACAACAAAGAAAACAGTAACAAAAAACAATAAAGAAGAATATGAATTATAGCTGCGTCCCGCGGTTTCACCCGTGGGACGCGGGACACTCGATTCAGTGAGAATATCGGGATCAAAAGTAGCCTATGTTACTCCTCGATAATGTAGCTTTCTATTGGTAAAAGATTTTTTGAAATCGGTCCAGTAGTTTCGGAGATTATCCCCAATATACATTCATACATGTTACCAACGTTTACTCTTTATAATAGTAGTATAGATGTACTAGTATAGATGATCATAAGATTATTATAAAAGAAATACGGAAAGTACATGTTATTTTAGCTTCTTTCACTAAAATTATGCACCGTTACAACATACAATAAAGAAGAATAATTAATTATTGACGTCTGGCTACTCTGTAAGTCCATTAGCAAAAGAAAGAAAGAAAAAATCATTAAAAAACACTATATTTTTCACAAGTCAAGACTGACCATTCATCCTCAGTGCCTAACAAATCTATTTAACCATTACACTAGCGTTACACAATATGCAGATTGAAATCATTGGTTATGGTCATTTCAGAAAAACGGCTTAGGATACACTGGCATGATATTCATTTTCATATAACGTCAATAAAGAAGTTATACTGATTCTTAGAAACCCTGTGTAAAAGGAATACCATAAAACATACATAAATAAATGTTAGATGGCGTTGCATACAGAGCGTCTTCCCACATCGTTTTATTTCTAGTTATTTCAGCGGGTTGTCTTCTGACTCAAACTGAAAATATGTTTATTCTTTTGGTTATTGTTAACATACTACTTTGAATCGTCAATTATATAATGTAATCTTATGTGTCTTCGGAACGCGACCTCTAATGAGAAGAAGACACAAGAAACTCATGGGTTTTTTTTTAGATATTGATATAGTGCTTTTTGAAAAAATGCTTTCAAAAACTTTTGTACCCGGCGGGATTCGAACCCGCGACTATTGGTAATCCGAACCAACGCGTTAACCGCTTCGCCACGGGTAGCCCTCCAGCCAGGTCGAATATAAGAAAGCACCTTTCCGTGTGCTGCTCTTCGTGTGTTCTCGCAAGAACACACGAAGAGCAGCACACGGAAAGCAGTATTCCTAAGTGTGGATTGACACTAAGAAATAATGTTTATTGATATAGTTTCAATATCGCCCACTCCCTTTCTGTTTATTTACCGTGACCAAACGCTCTCATTGTACCACGTGCCTTACAATTTCGCTAGTCGCTGTGAAAGTATTGTTTGAGTCTGTAATGGCGAATAAAGTCAACTAGAACTATCTACAAACGTTATGTATGATTGTTATGATTTATTGACAGATATACCTGACTTTATGTAACTCGTGTGTAGAGAAAGACAAAGATTACGGTTACGGAACTTATGGAAGAATGTGTTAAAAAACGTGTTGGTAAATCTACTCAATTCATTATTAGGTACCGCATTTCTAATTGACGGCCTTTGTGGGGCGTCGGGCAACTCCCGGCTGCAATGCAGAAGGTTGCGAGTTCGATTCCAGCATTTATGCTGACTATTAATGTTTCTTTCTGGTTTTAGATGTGCATAATAATCCTACTAATATTATAAATGTGAAATATTATAAATGTGAAAGTTTGTATGGATGTTTGTTACTCTTTCGCGCAAAAACTACTGAACCGATTGCGTTGAAACTTGGAATATAGATATCTGGACACCTAGAATAACACATAGGCTACTTTTTATCCCGTAATTCCCGCGGGATCGGGACTTACGCGGGTAAAACCGCGGGGCGCAGCTCGTATAGCATAATTATGTATTTACAATAAAAAAAAAAGTAAAGTATTATTATCTAGTATATTCGTTGTCTAGTACCCATAGTACAAGTCTAGTTACCTAGCCTAGTTGCTTAGTTTGGGACTAGATGGTGATGTATGCAATGTCCTGCAATATTAATTTATCTATGTAATTCATATGTCGCCGGCCGCGGCGCCACCATATGTACCGCCACCGACGCTGCTAAATCTTACTGCCTACTTCCGAGTGACATTCGCAGCTAACTTTCCATTGTTTTCATCAAGAAATGAGTTGTTTTGCTCCTCTTCCGAGGAACGAGTGGTGAGCGGCTTCATTGCTCCGGTACCAGTCTGGACAATCTGGTAGTACCGTTTTGGGTACGGGGTAGCTCTCCCTTGAGAGAACCGAATGTAGCGTTTGGGGACACGATCTGTCTATAACTGATCCCGCACGGTTGCCCTCCGCGGTGGCCGGACGGAACAGCGGACCCATCTCTTTATACCCTTGTTGGTCACAGCTTGGGACGCTATAACATATATGCGTAGGAGTATGGAACGGGTTGCTATGTTTTCATCAAGAGGAGCGAGACTAACGGCTATGGATACCGTAAAACAAATAATTATCTTCATGTTCACTGCATTACTGGATTAAAGATATTTAATTAGAGTATATCAGTATAATTTTATTGATATAGTGGCCGGCAATTAGTTTATTAGTTGAAAAAAATGGCGGATGCGCAGAAGTCGATTTTTCATAGAAGTCGCATGTAAAATATACTGCACGAACTTTTTCCCTTCCACGTAAAATTTACCAACTTATTTGCTGGAACCTGTATTATTGTTTTGATATCTCTGCTACTAAAATGAAGTTGATAAGAAAATTTTAGGTAGAATCGGAAAACAATGGTTTTATTCGCGTTGTTTTTTTTTTTCATTTAATTGGTAGGTACCTAGGTACTTGTTGGAAATTTTGAATAAGTATCTTAACTCTATTGCTGCTGTGATTTATTTTTTTATACAAAGAGTAGGTAGATACTTACCTATATAAAGTTAAATTTACTGTGGCCGCCTGGCATACACTATACTGTAAGTCCTTACTTATTTCATTATAATGCGCAATGCAACACTCAGATTATACGATGAAATGATAAAATAGGATTAAAAGATAATTACTGACGCAAGTGAAGTGAAATATTATTTATTGTCATCACAACAATCAAACTCAGAAATTCTTTATCTGCATTGAGATATTGATGTACCTACCTACCTACTAGTATTTTCTACTATTTTACAAACTCTGCCGCAGTGTTACTCGCGTAAGTCCGGATCCCGGTATTGGGAAAAAAAGTAGCAGATATGATATTTCAAAACTTCAGCTGTCTTTAATCCAAGTTTCATCGTAATCGGTCTAGTAGTTTTAACTGTGAATAATTAACGAATTTCCTCACAAACTTTCGCGTTTATAGGTAATATTATTATGTACTAGTAGCGTCCGACAGTTTCACCCGTTCCCGTCCCGATCCCGCAGAAATCATCATCATCATCATCCGAGCGTTGTTCCCGGTTGCATCTCTCTCGAGAGCCCGGGGTCCGCTTTCCTACTTTTACGTCTCCACTTCGCACGATCTTCGGCATCCCGTGTAGTGAGGCCATTAGCACGCATATCCGATCTTACAACGTCAAGCCAGCACTTCTTGGGTCTTCCCAATCTGCCGCGGCCGGGCGGAGGCGCCATAGCAAGACATTTGTTTCCCACGTAACTAGCCGGTTTCCGTAGAACGTGGCCGTACCACCGTAAGCGGCATTCTTGCAGTTTGTCTGCAATGTCTCGGACATGAAGGCTGCCCCTGATGCGGGAGTTTCTGACGCGGTCTTTTCGCGTCACTCCACACATCCAGCGCAGCATCTTCATCTCCGTGACACGCAGCTCCTGCTTATGTCGCTCAAGCAATGGCCACGCCTCACTACCATACAAAAGATCCCGATCCCGCAGAAATACCGGGATAAAAATGTACCGCATATGGTAGCATGTACCATACGCGTTAATTCAAAACTCCGGCTGTCTTCATTCCAAATTTCTTCGTAATCGGTTCAGTAGTTTTTGAGTGCAAGAGTTACAAATGCACATACAGGTAATACCATTTTCCATTTTTAATTATTAGAAGGCAGAAAGATTAGTACTAACTAGCACTACAATTTATTCCCTCTAAATAGCTATAAAGAGGCGCTTCACAGAAAGTAGATAATGCACACTTAGTACAACAAAACACAGGGACAGCATGTAGAAAGCTGAGCCCGTGAACTCTCACTTGATTGCAGGCTGCACTTCTCCATTAACTTTCGCTACTGTAAGGCATTTAATCACCTCAGACTAGGGCATGAATCCCGGGATCCCGGGATTTCGTAATCCCGGGATCTCGGACGCAAAAGTTCGATATTATAATCCCGGGATTGAGTGATCCGATATCGAGATTTGAGCAATTTACTATTTGGATATAAATTAAGGTTTTTAGCTATATTTTTCCTCATGGAATGATTGAATAGAACTATTACAATTAAACCCAAATTAGTCTACCCCTGAGGAAGAGATCTGTAAAGATTTAGAACCGTAAGGAATTGGTAAAATGTTTAAAACAATAAAAGTAACGTGATTCATTGCAATTTTTAAAACAAGTATTTTTTATACAAGCTCGCATGCAATTTTTTTCTGCTAACATCATTTTAGTGGTGCGCCTAGAATTTGGCGCGAAAGTTTAGACAATTTCGGGTTTAGGCTATTTGTCCGCCATATTTCCAAAATGATGGGGTGGACGGCCCTCGGGGTAACTTATTTACGTAATGATGGTTTCATTACGTAAATAAGTTACCCCTAAACTAGAGTGTTAAACATATTAAATATTTTAGATTTAACACTTTTTTATTGTATTAAATTCGCCTTTTTAACGATATCTAAAATCCCAGTATCAATCCCGGGATCCCGGGATTGAGCTCTTAATATCGATATCACCCCGGGATTGAAAACCTTCCGATATTGCATGCCCTACCTCAGACCACTTAGCGACCGCATGTTAATCGACTTCAATGATTTCAGTGGGTGGTGCTGACAAGTCATCATCACTACCTCTTCATATAATTGATAGCTGGTGAACGATTGAACACTATGTTAGTAGATGGTAAATGATGATTAGACCTGCTCACCTATGCAAGACGTTGTTTGTGGCGTCGTATGGAGGAGGCCTTTGTTCAGCAGTGGAGGGGTAAAGGCTGAGATTATGATGATGATGACCTATATAAGATAGGAAAAACTCAGATTTGAAGACAATCCGACACGTCATCCTTTGTGACTGTAAGTATCGGAGCACTGACTAGTCCGCTTAAAAATTAAATTAAATTAAATTAAATTTAACTTGCAAGATTTGTCCCATGGTTAGGGCAAGTAGGTATAATCATCATCATCATCATTTCAGCTGTAAAAAGTCCACCGCTGGACATAAGGTCATAGATCTCCAGATGCAGTAGGTATAATAAAACCTTGTAATAAATAAAAAACAATAATATTGTTGTTTTGAATCGTCAGCAATATAATATGTCTTTGGAACGCGACCTTCAATGAGAAGAAGACACAAGAAATTCATAGGGCGCTAAGACTAGGCCGGTAGGTGGTGACAGACAAGCCTCAGCGAAAGACTCGGAAATCAAATAATTTGTATAAAAGTTGGTAAACTATATGACAGCGCCGCGAAGCTGTAACTACTAGTTAAACTGTAAAGGTTCACTACGTACCTACCTCTAGTGAGCGGAAACATCTACATCATTAACAAGACGTGTGCATAAAAAGAGATAAGAACTGGACACATAAAGAGACAGACTAGCTTACTTAATACACGCAGCTTTCACACGAGTCGAGCCGCGCTTTCTTACTAGTTTCTTGTTCCCTAAAGCAGAACTCAAAGGGCGGGCTTTCTTCGACACGTTCGATAATGCACAGTGCACAGTGACACAGTGCTAGGTCGTGTTTCGTGATACAAAATAATTAGATGAACAAATTTAAAGTCTTTTTCAGGATTTACTGAAGAAGGGACCTGTAAAGGTCTCTAAACGTTGAGCGTTTAAACAATGGTAAAAATAATAAACACCACGCGAATAAAACTGAAAAATTTCAGTCAATCCTGAAGAAGGGACCTGTAAAGATCTCGAAACGTTGAGCGTTGAAACAATGCTAAAAGTAATAAACACGCAATTAAAACTTAAAAATGACATTTTTAATTTCAAAACAACATCGCGAAAACAGAAGAAAAATCTGTGAACAAATATAACAAAATAATTTACGTGGGCATAGATTAAATTACAGGGGATGCGTAATTTTCTTTTCAATGTTTAACCATCGGAACTAAATTATTAACTAACTAGATTTTTATTCTTTTTGAAGCCTTCTGATTCTCCAGACCAATTTGGCTAAATTAACTAACTATCGCCCGAATAAAAAACTTTCAAATTCTTATTAGAACGTTAGTAACTAAACATTGGCTAGGTACTTATTTATTTTTGCATATTTTTACGTAATTCAATAATTAAAAGTTACTCAACTTCAAAACTGATTGTTATCTATTATCGGGTTAATATAATTCTAAGTTATAAAGTACCTAGCCCATCTAGTGCAAACTCACCGAGAGTTCCAGGTGTAAATCCCACCCAGAAGATGAAAGCGAGTGACCCCTCATTTGGAGGGTCAACTGAAAGGTCTGCAAATCAGGTGATGCCTGATTTCTCGGGGAAAATCAGATATCACCCTGATAGGCCGACTTTTTTATCTAGAACCACGCGGAAATCTAAAAATTGTCCACTTACAACCAATAGACACTTCCAAAAACCGTTATATAATCATAATCACGTCAGTATTACTTGCCTACATAATCAGCCACATCCTTTAACCACTTTTTTTAATTAAATTGATTGTTACATAAACATATACATCGGGTCGTTGTCCGCTTTCTCGAATTATCTTGTAGATATTTGCTATACTTTCACCTTCTATATTCGGTCTGTGACACATCAAGATATCTCCCGGTGGTTTCTCCATGTATTAGGAACCTGTACTAACCATAAAGGTACGGACTTACATAGAGGTATGTTTCCTAGATTTTTAACGTCGGATTTTATAAAGCAAAACTATGAGACTGGAGTTGTGTGTACGTACCTACGCAGAAATTAATAATTAGTTATCGTCGGTTTCTTGAGATTTTTAACGACTGTTAGACACTTTCTTATAATGTTATTTAACTTATAACTATAATTAGTCATTACAGGTGTGTGGGTCCATAATACAAAAATTACGCACAGATTAAATTAATTAAATAATATTAAACATTATTAGAAGTTATTTAAATACCTATGTAAAAAAATACAATATTACGATACAACTTCTCACTTGTTATTTATTTATTAATACAAAAGTGTTTTAGTTATTTTATTATTTTCTAAACGATAGCAGAGCGTTTACTTGTATGCTATCTCACTAGGTGTTGAGTGATGATATGGTCTAAGATGCAGCACGCTCATCTAGAAGAAGGAAGTCGGCAGTGGAACAGGATCGAATTTCTTTATATGTTGGCTGTAGATGTGGCCTGTAAGGTAAAGTGTCTGTGTAAGTGTCATCGTGTAGTTTGACTTTAAAAATGGCTCATTAGGTAACATTCATTAGTTAAACTAGGCACGCAAACTAATTGTTTAAACAATCAGTACTTAACTCATTCACATCATAATATTAACTTAAATCCAACTAATTGATTCGTGTTAGCGAGTAAAAGTGTGTAATGGTAAAACTGTACTTATATATAGATATATTGTAATTACGAAATACGAGTATATCGTAGCAAAAATGAGGAAGGAAACAGTCACGCAACACGCGACAACACAACGTCGAGGAAATTATGGGTAAGTGTAAGTATCTATTGTTTACCTACTGAACAACAGACGGACAAGAAAGTGATTCTTATGAGGGTTCTTTTTTTACCTTTTGAGGTACGGAACTCTAAAACTGTCACCAGAGGCTTTATTTTTGAATCGCTTGTGCCACTTGGAGCGTTTTAAATAGCTCGATTTCTACTGATTTTCATTCGATGTGAATCGTACGACTTTTTTTCACAAGGAGAATTGCGACTTTATGCACTGATGTATTGTGGGGTTCTCTGTTGGCCTAGGATGGTGGGCCGCCACAGGTTTACCCACTGAAACTCCTCGGTGTCCTTCTCTTCGGCATATTCAAGGGGAAGGGGTAGTGTTTGCACATACAACTACAATCCCCTGGAGTGATTCGTTTTAATGACCTTCTTTCCTAAAACCTTAAAAAGTAAAAACCCTCACGACAGGAGGCTTGGGACACGCCCGCGCCGCCGCCATCTCGGGCCCTTTGACTGGTGGCGGAACCTTCCTAGTCCACCAGTCCAAGGGCCCGAGATGGCAGCTTCGCCGGCCGTAGGAGATATATGTTGAAAGTTAAATGTCAAAAATAGTCGTGTCTAGTTTGTAATTGAGCCGTAGAAGTTAAATGCATAAACATAACATCCTTGGCTCATACTCATTAGCCTTAAATGATAAAGTTATAAAATAGTTAGTTAACTACGCACGTATCTCTACAAAGTATGAACTTTAAAAATCGGGTCAAACATCCGATGAAGATGGTAGCTCCGTACAGTTTTATGAACGAGTCTTTTTGCATATTCTCGAATGCATTTTACTTTAACAACATTTTAAGTAGTGGCATTTGAATATCAAGGGAAGCTAGATAAACGGATGTTGGCAAATAATACGATGATGCTTCAAATAAAATTATTGGCAATCATTTGTAAATGGACCCAACTAAACCCAACTAGCTATAGAGTGGGGAGATACGGGAAGGAGGCATTTGACCTCCAGTGGGACATAGAAGGCTAAAAAAATTGTAAATGGTCAAAGAAGAAGTGTAGTAGAAATCTATCTATATATACCTACCCAGGTATAAGTATTTTTTTTTAATTAAATTTTATAAAAATAAATAATAAATTCTGTGAACAACACACAACGCCATTTAGCCCCGTGGTAAGCTACTAAGCTTGTGTTACGGAGACACGACAACGGATATCATACTTATATTTATTTTTCTTTTGTAAATACATACATATTATACATAGAGGGACACCCAGACAAGACACAAATATTTATTTTTTAAGTATAAAGGTTGCAGGTACGATTCCCCCCGGGTGCAAGTAGCACCCGGGGGGAATCGAACCCGCAACCTTCTGCATTACAGTCGTGCTTTCGCACGACGCGCCACAGACGTCGTCAAAAATGCATTGTTATAATTTCATTAAGTAAGTAACATTGTAATAATTTCTCGAAAATTGCTGTCAAAGTACGATAGAAGTTTAGGCGTTGGTGTTGGTATCAAAAAATACAAAAATACTTTACTTAGGCACATACTTTTTTTCTATTGACACCTCGAGCGGTGAATTCTTGAAACCTAGGTAGTCTGAGATCTAGTTGGAATAGACGTTGAGGTACAGACCCAAAAACGCGAATTCAAGCCTCGCCGTGAGTAAATTTTTAGAGGCGTATTTTTTCTTATAAATATTTCTAGTAAAACTGCCTGTAGCAATAAAAACTTATTACGAAATTTTATCTTAATATTGTTAATATTCTAATACACACCTTCATTGTCTTGAACAGTTTGCGAGCCACAGACACATATTTTCTGCGCCCGCGCCGCCGCTTCATTGAGCAACAGACCAAACACAAACAATTCGAAAGACATCTTAAAACAAACAAACTTCCGCGGTTCAAGCGACTCATGCGCAACGCGACTCATAATTTGTAAACCACAAAATATTGCAGGTTTTATTTGGTGTTACACGGGTTACGGAATAAATGTTATTAGGTAACTCTGTCTATTGTACACTTTTGTTAAGGTCTATGTCAGAAGGAATACGTAATCGATTGACCAATCGATGCAGGTTCTTAAACCACCTATCTAACTACTGGTTTTGATTATTTTAACAATGTGTAGAGAAGGGTGATTCTGATCCTCTGATTAATTAATTCCGTTTGATAGCTAATTTGAAGAGACTTCAAGGCTACTTCTGCCTGTCCCACTTATTGTGTAAAACATTTGCTAGAATGTGAATGGGCACTTTTGGCCGTAATGGACCTAGACAATAAAAAAATTACGTTATATTTATTGTGTTTACTTTTAATATAAGAAGGTATTTAATTTAGTTTCTGTCTATATAATATTAACTATAATAAATAATTAATATATTGGTTACTCTTTCACGCAAATACTACTGAACCGATTGCTATGAAACTTGGATTAAAGACAGCAATAGCAAATTTAAATGCCGATTCCATGGGCATAGGATCGGGGTTTAATTTTCTTTTGTAAATACTTAAATATTATGCATAGAGACACCCAGACCAGAAACAAATATATATTTTTATGCATAATGCTTGTTCACTGCGGGAAGCGAACCCACAACCTTTTGTGTTGCAGTCAGGTATTCGCCCCACGCGCCACAGAGGCCTACTACTGTAGGTATCTTCGCATAATATGCAAAGGTAATAAATTAGTTTGATTTGTGCTTTGTTTTTTAATAAGGTCAAAATCTACATAATATAAAAATACCTAACTAGGAAATAAAGGAACCATATTTTATGTTGATGATATTTAAGGATTTATCTAGATTATTATTCCTTTGATTGAAGATGCATAGAAATAGATAATTTACTGTAAATTATGAGCATTTAAATTCGACTTTTTATTATATAATATCTCAAAATCCATTAATTGGAGCTCTCTCAAATTAGAATTAAAAATAAGAAAGATCAACATTTTTCATAATCGACTAGGTACTTACTTATTTAAAAATCAGTAAATAGGTAGGTACATACTTCATTACTGTATGCTCGAAACGAAGTAGACAGTCCAGTAATATAGTACATAATATTTTAAACCTACACAGTTAGAACAATAAATTATTCCTGTTGGAGATAAGCAGGCTAAAAGTGTATTTTAGGATTATTATTATCCTGATTTTAAAACTATAATATTAACCTTAATATTTCTTATTTTAATGCTCAATGCATATACTGGAACTGGTTAAACCAACAATAACAAATGCATCATGCATGGGGTTCCCGTATGGCGTAACGGTTAGCGCACTCGCCCGGCTAGCGAGAGGCACGGGTTCGAACCCCGTCACGGAGAATTTTTAATGATGCACATTTTCTTAAATATAAAATATTTCTAAATGAACCGTATTAAGCCATTTAACTCTAATTTAGAATTAGTAAAATGTTGTAACCACCATTGATTGTAAAACTAAAATGAACGGATGAGTGAGTCGGCGTACATTTTCAACATCACACCGTAAATTCGATTAGAATTCAATTCGGATTTCAATCTGTTGCTGTCATCTACATTGTAAACAATTTCATAAAAATCTTAGCTTTAAATCGACCATACTGGAATAAGTAGGGAATAGCAATTCTACGCATAAATCGTCTTTTGTTCGAGAGAATCTCGAGCTCTCTCTCACTTCAATTGAAATAACCTCCTCCTTATTTTTTAAGTCGGTTAAAAATGACGACAATAATTGTTATTTTTTGCTTATTTATATTAAAATTTGTTCTTCGAAATTCGAACGTACCCGTTCGTTCGAAAAATTAATAAATAAAACCTATTGATAAACTACAAACGAATAAATAAAATGTATTGATAAACTACAAACGAATTAGAAAGGTACTTGACCAAATCTTTATTTCCCTTTATTTCCCATAGACGTTTCTGGTTCGGTTTCCGGCGTAAGTCCCAATCCTTTGGGAACATCGTGATAAAAAGTAGCCCAAGTTAATCCAGATCTCTAGCTATCTGCATACCAAGGTTCATCGCAATCGATTTGTAGTTTTTGCGTGAAAGAATAACAAACGTTTTCGTTAACTTACTCATTTACAATATTAATAGGATAAAATAAACGTTCATAAAAACTTGTTCTTACAGTTTTCTATCAATAAGCTTCCATCGATTTGCCTAAAACATGTTTTGTCACTGCGGACCTTTGATATTTCATTTTAATCAACTCAACCTTTGACACGATCGATAAAAAGAACAAAGTAATAAGTAAAGGAAAGTTTCCTTTTAATTTGATTAAATTAATTTGATTTTCTAGTTTCCTCTAAATTTGATTAAAATGCCTTGCTATAATTTAATCAGTTTCGAAATTAAAGACATTTTTTGGTTTTAATCGCGTGGTGTCGTTAGCGTTGTAGCAATGCTAAAAGTAATAAATACCACGAAAACAGAAGAAAAATCTATGTTCATCAGTTACGTTAAAATTTGATTAAAATACTATAATTTCACAAGATTTATTTTAATTTCATTAAAATGAATTGCTATAATTTCATTAGTTACATTATGATTTCGTTAACACATAGGTGTTGCTATAATTTCATTAGGTTTACACCTGCTTAAGTGCATGATATTCAGGTCAATTATTACGGTGTCTCTCGGTAGCACCACAAATGTGACTGTGTCCAAACAAATTAGTTTTGTTAAGCCTTTTACGAGTATAATTCCTAGTCGATCACCGCCTCGGTCACGTTGCAAAGCGTTGCCTTTTAACTGTTTGCTTAATTTCGTTTCAATAGAAGACAATACACTTTCTATTTTGTTTTTGTGGCGTCACTAAATCAATTTGTTTTCGCAAGTTTTTATTCTACTTTACTTAGTGGTATCAAATTGCTAACCTAGTTATAGATCTTGTTAGATCACAGAATGAGTAGGTAACCTTTTTTTCTTTTTTTTTACGTGGGTAATGCGACTAATGCACCGTCATTCCACTCTCGGTGAAAAGCGGTCCTGTGTGTTGGGCTCCCTGCCATAGACCAACTAAACCCCCACGGTGTCCCCCTCCTTGCGGAAAAGGATCCCCGGGCCCGGGGCTTACATAGGTATTTTACTTGTATCTTCTGTTTTCGCGATGTTGGATTTTTTGAAAATGAAACTCAAATTTAAAAAATCTAAGTTTAAATCGCGTTGCTATTAAGTAATTTTAATAATAATTCATCAATCCTTCTGAAGACTCTAGAAAGAAGAGGTCTGTAAAGGTCTGGGAAGGTTAATTAGTTATTAATCAAATGCTTTTAATACTACTATATTATTAAAAATAAGTTTAATACCAATACTTTATCTAACTTTTAAAAACTACGTGCAATAAAAGGCACCGTATCTAGCACGGTCGAACACATGTCCCTATAAACTTTACCCGATCTAACAAAAGATCAATAATCGATCGGTTCCAAAGTTCCAACTACAATTGCTACCGTACCTTCATCATTTGTCAACAAAACACCTACAATCATACTCCGGCCAAGTTATGTGTGCAGACAGTGGTGGCGCGATGGCGCTGGTTAGCGCGAGCTAAGAATCTTTAGTTGCATATTTTGTCCGTCTGAACAGATAGCTAGACACTGTCACAATTATTACAATACGAGGTCTAAGCGAAAACTTTGATTTATTCTTAAACGATTTACAGAAGGCTTCCCGTAGCCAAATAATAGGTTTATTAAAATGTTGTATCTAAACTCTTGGTTTAAGACCGGAAGGTCGCGGTTCCGAATCCCGTTCGATCGCACACCAATGTATTTTCTATGGAAAAAAGTATGTAACTTTGCTCTTATTGTGAATGAAAATATCGCGAGAAAACCCGCGTCTCAACATCACGCACAATGGCCCAATTATAAATCTACGCACTGAAAACGGGAAACCTTTAACTCTAGGTTAACAGTTTTTTTACCACATCTATAAACGCATCTATAAAATGCAGTTATAAATTAAACAATTATAATAAAATCAGTTAGTAAAAGGACAAAGTGAGTGACAGACTGACTGATCAACGTACAACCTAAACTCCTTATAATAGAGAGTTGAAATTTCGAGAGTGTGTTCTTTGCATGTTGTAGACATCCGATAACACACGTTTTATTTAAATTCCCACGGGATCGGAACTTCCGCGTCTGAAACAGACACAGCGATTTTTAATATACTTCTAGTCTTACTGAAAATGTTCCGTAAAATGATTTAGGCCTTAAAATAAGCCACAGTTTACGCTAAGACATTGTTTTATAATAAAGCTGTGTAACATCCACACGTTACGCCACAAACGCAAGGGTAGTGGAAGTATTTGAAAGCACGCAAGGTGCCTCGCGCGCCAGTATTCCGCGACGCGCGCGCGCGCTCCAGCGCTACCGACTTCTAGTCAAAATGACAGACGACATGTGACTTGTGACTGTGACTTGATTCTATGACTAGTGACTTGACATGACTTGGATTGACTGACGTGACTTTGATTGCGCTGAGATGGAGATAAAGGTAATTTTTTTAGTTTATTACTTTAGTTGAACGTAGCTAGAGTCAATTTAAAAATCCTTTTTAACACTAATACTAATCAATAAAGAATGACTCTCGTTCCTTGGAAGATGGGTAGGCCCCTAGTTTGGGATGCCACTTGTGTGGACACGCTGGCTCCTTCCCATCTTCCAGTGACCACGGTGCGGGCAGGAGCTGCCGCTGATAAAGCTGAAAACCTTAAACGGCACAAATATAGTAATCTAGATAGGGGTTACATGTTTGTGCCGTTTGGGGTGGAGACTTTAGGTCCGTGGGGGCCGGCCGCTCTGGAGCTGTACAGAGAGCTAGCTAAACGTTTGGTGGAGGCATCGGGTGACCGGAATGCTGGCTTGTATTTTGCCCAGAAAATAAGTATTTGTATACAACGGGGCAATGCAGCCAGTATTCTGGGCACTTTTCCCTCCACCAAGTTTTTAGCTGATTTAGATTTAGTTTAGTTTTTAGTTTAGTTTTATTTTAATCAGTTTTAGTTTTAATTTAGTTTTTAATTTTAACTGTGTTTTATAAGAATAAAAAATAGCTAATTTCTCTATTATGAAATAAAATCAAAAAAAATACTAATCAACCCTTATAAAGACAGATAATTTACAACCGATGATTAACAGATGAGCTATATGTTACCTTACGTTTGTAACTGTTTCTCGCGGTAAAACAAAAGAGAAAAATATTTGTTCATCATCTCTTATTTTAGGTTAAAGACCCTAAAATAAACAATAATTAACAGGTTAGGTAATGGGATAAAAAGTATTAATTAATTTTAATTTTAAGTAATATTAACCGGCGGTGGTAAAAAATGTTTGTCGGCGATGGACTTTGCATAAGCTTTAATCCAACGGCCTAACCTAAGCTAATACCTAAGTGGTACGAGACGCGATTATATTGATCGCAGGTTCAAATTCTGCCGGAAGCAGAACTTATTTGGAGCATTTTTTTCTCTTTCAGACTAAAATGTTGAATCCCCAAAACGTCCAATATCTATTTTGACGTTCCAGAGCCTATATTTACTAAGTAAAAAATAATATAAATAAAAATATCTTTAAATGTTGTGAACTTGGTAAAATATCCATATTTTGCCGCACCGTGTCCGCACCGCACCGCAATTGTGTTAAAACACTACCTAAAACAACCACTTACAAACCACCTATGTTTAAAATAAGTTTATTTTTTACTAGCAGATTTCCGTGGTTTCATCTGCGTAAGTCCCGAATAGTCCCGATTCCGTGGGAATATCGGGATCTAAAGTAGCTTAGTTACTCTTCGATAATGTAGGTTTCTATTGGTGAAAGAATAAGCAAATTATGATGTATATACATAAATGTTACTAACGTTACCTCTTTATAATATATTATATTTATCTATATTTATTTTATTTTCGGAAAACAAACAGCACAAAAATATATATTATATTAGTATACAGTATATTAGTATACAGATTAGATTTTAATGTCATTCTCGTAGAGTATTAATCGACGCTTTATCGACGTAAAGGTATTTTATTAACTTACTCTCAAACTTTCTTTATCAAAGTAAAACGACTTCTTAAACGTATAAAAGTAAATATCCAGTGATTATGATTAATGGCCTGAAGAAAATCTGTATACATAATTTAGTATTTCAGTAGGTAACTATTAATGTTTCGCTCCGTTTGTTTTCTTTTACTTTCTACTTCAATTTAATAGAACATTATGCACCTACCTATTAATTAATATACCTATTAGTATCACCATACAGTCGGGTAATAAAAGTAGTTATCCACCGTAATGTTTTAAAATTGACAATTTACCGAACTCGAACTAAAAGTTCCGAAAAGGAAGCAAGACTTTTGAAGTCCTTTCTTAAATTCAAATAATTTTTCTAATTTAAAATGCTGTGGTGGATATGGACTTTTGTTACCGATTTTATATATTTAATTAAAAAAAAGAAAAGCCCCATAGTGTTCGTTTAAAATAAAACACTATTTATTTTAAAGCATTATATTTTTTCATATAAAAGACTTCAACGGGATCTCAATTAGGAACTTAAATTGTTTCGTCCTAAGTTATAAATAGGTTTAACTAAAATAGTTATGAACCATTCAGGGAGGGAGATTAGCAAACCTTAAGTTCTCCTCGCGCGGTGGGGGATAAACCGCTTGATCCATAGGAGGGTTGGTGTCAGGCAGGCGGTCGGCCATAAAAAGATTCCAAATCGAATTGCAGAAGGTATGCGTCGACCCCAAATAAACCCCGGGCTCCCGAGAGGGATGCAACCGGGAACATCGCTCGGATGAGTAGATTGTGAACTATTCACACGCCGATGAGGAAGTACTAAGTTTAAAAACTTGGTACATATCCCTAATATCTACCTAACCTGAAAGAGTATTTTATTTAAGGCTGCTTATAGGTATACATTGTTCTACACATCTAGACGTGAAGAACAATCGCCTAGGCGAATAACTTTTTGTTCTACGACCTATGGAAATTTTAAAGTATATAAGTTTCCAAAAAAAATTAACTATTTTTCTAAAAAATCAGCTGTTTCTGCGAATCCTTGATAGAAAGGACTGCACACTCGCCCTTGCCTGCCAAGTGCGCAGTGATGAATTTCTCCCTGTAAAATATTCCTACCATTACTTCTTTATCGTGTTACCTATCATTACACAATCTGCTGACAGTATTCCATAAACGTTTTCGTAGGTGCGTACTTGACTATGTAGATACATACCTACGTTATCTAGAGCCTTGCGTCCTTAGCCTTGACACAAACACGCATCTACTTTTTTAACGATTAGTATATATTTGTACATCTATGTCAACCAGGTACTTAACTATTACATGCTATTACTACCCTAGCTACCTACTCGTACCTTCTTTCTTCTGTTTTCGCGATGTTAGATTGAAATTAATCCTGAAGAAGAGACCTGTAAAGTTCTCAAAACGTTGAGCATTGAAACAATGATAATAGTAATGATTTTCCAAAATTTCTTTCTTATTGGATCCACACGCACGCACCACAAAGAACAGCCTCTCCAAATTGCATGTCTCTAGGATTGGTTAAATAGCGATAGATGACTTCTTGTACTGAAATTAGACCTAACGTAGATATGTCAATTTCAATGTTAATTGATGTACCATAAGGTTAATTATTCGAATTTAACTATCATTAAAATATCTCATAAACCTAGTTTTATAGCCTCTTTTGTAAAGTCCTTGAATAACTTCTTTCACCTACCTACTAGCTGGTAATTTGAGCCAGTCAGTACCTAATTATCCGCTAGAAGAAACCGAATTAAATCAATTTAGCTATGTGTAACAGCGGCTGAAGAAATAGCCTAGTCGGCTATTGTGTTATTGTTAATAATCGATTGTCTCCGCTACAAGAAACAAACAGTACCTAGGTAGGTAATCTACTTTAGAAACTGCAACTAAGATGTGGGAACTACTCACTGTGGGTGGGTAAAGTTTGTCCAATTGTATTTAAGGTAGGTAGAGCACACATTCCTGAGGCACTACACTTTGAAAGCTGTAGTGAAATTTTGAAATATTTGACTATTTCTTCGGTTGTCACGATAATGAATCGAAATTCAATTCACTTTTCGGCTTTAATTACTCAACGATGAAAACCAAAAAAATGAGCTTCATTTTAAAATTAGTGTTAGGTAGGTACCTTACAATTTTATTGTAAAACAAATGTGCAAAAAAAAATTCAACCTTCTAGCTATTACGGTTCATGAGATACAGCCTGGTGACAGACGGACAGACGGACGGACAGACAGCGAAGTCTCAGTAATAGGGTCCCGATTTTACCCTTTGGGTACGGAACCCTAAAAAATAACTCTCCTAAGACGATTGAACTGCAAGTAGGTAGGTACCTGATCAACAGAATATGGCTCCTGTGGCTTATGATCTGTACCTACTAACACACTTTTGTACGCTCCCTGATTTAACTAAAGTAGAATAAAACTGTGCTAAACACACACTTGTTTCAAAACCTCCTGTGTCTGGTAACTTTAACTACTAACTCCACCTATGTTAACTAGGTATCTGCAAACTCATCTTCTTTCGCAATTATAAATCCTCATTACAATTCAATATTCCTACACGCTACGAGGACATAATTCTGTGTCTCAATACTACGTAACACTCATTATTGTTTACCGACGTGTCAATATTGTTATGTGAGCTCGAAGTGGAAGCGCGGTGAAAGCGGCTTTCGCTTTCACTGAGGGTCGGCTGCGAGCTGCGAGGTGCGCGAGGTTCAATCTACTGCACTTTCACACATGTGTGAGAATTGACAAACAATAGAGCACTTTTATGTGTAAACAATTAAAGAAAACACTTGGAAAAGTGCTAAGTGCTAAGTACTGGGGTAGGTACGTACATCATTACGTAGCTTGAGTGGTAACGTCTTGATGCGGAGATGATTTCTATTTGTTTTGAAAGTTATTAAAAGCTCTTGTAGGAGATCTATCTAATTAATTACCAATGCGTTAATTGTATATTTATTTTTGTTTTAAATACTTTTATTCTTTGGGCCAAAAGAATAAAAGTATTATATACATACATTCTGTGCCCCAAAGTTAATGAAAGATTATAAAAAGATTCCAAAATCTGCAAAACTTTTTCGAAGTAGATGGTATTTCTATTAGGCAGCTACCTTCAACAGTTCAGTGTAAGTTAATATAATATAACGCGATAATCCTCTAAAAATATTATAACCCATCGAAAGAACGTATCATACATAACTTACCTGTATAAACATACCTACATACCTACCTATTATTCTAATAGGCACCATAATCAAAATAAACTTTATATAAGCTTTCACTCAAACCGGAGAAAACAACGTCGAATCTTCGCTTTCCATCGAAAGTACATAAACTTCTATTTAAGAGATAATAAATAACCAGTCTTCGAGCTGTGATGTAAAAGTTGACGACATACTAACAACAAATATTTTTAATGCAAATGTTTCGCATTTCGATAATAAGAGACTGAAGGCAGAGGGTATTGATATTGCAAAACTATGGTATGGTCATGACTCATGACATTATAAGAGTTTATTTCTAACAATCTGCATAGTTAATCAAAATTATTGCATCTGTTTAATAATAGTATTATTATACTAGCTGTGCCCGCGACTTCGTCAGCGTTTTTCGAACACCTACCTATCGCTGTGCAAAAGTCTACACATAAACGGACGACCATGGAAGTCTGTTGCTAAGCACTGCAGAAGATAATCATGGGAGAGTCTGTTTAAGGATAGATTTTGCACAGCGGTAGGGAACTTGTTGCTTGCTTATATGCATTATTATAGGAAGAAGGTAGTAGCCTTTGTCGAAAATATATTTTAAAAAACCCATCTTCGAGAAAAAGGACAAAACAATAAAAATAATCTCTGCTACATACAGTGCAACCGACAAGTCGACTTATCTCTTATGCAAGCTGAAGTCGGGCAGCTTAACTACTTCCTACACACCACTACACTACACCGTCTGGCCACTCCCGTTGGGCTCCCTACCATAGGTTTAATAACTAAACCCCCACGCTCATCTCTGTCCGAAAGACAATCCCTCTTCGTCTCGTCTCCCTCGGCACGGTCACACCACCGTCTCGAGGCCCCCAAAGCCAGGATAAAACCCCCCGAGTTCACCACCAGAGGCTGAGGTGATTTTTTTATAGTGATTGTCTTCCACGCTGCCCCATTCTTGCGGAAAGGACCCCTGAGCCCGCTGACGCGGGTTTGCGGGTTAGCTTACAGCTACTGAGCCCCCCGACCACGGCAAGGTAGACGCAAATCTGAAAGGTAAAACGTAACGTCGTGCCCGGCACACGGGACTCGAACGCGCAGCCGTCACTCGGCTCGCTAGGCCACTGTTCCTTAAAATGGGAATGCGACGGTCCGTGATTCGAACGCGGTACCCTCGACTCGGAATCCACACTCTACCGCAGCTGCCATCGTGCCCAGTAAAACTGAACTACCCGAAATTGTAATCGTAACCTTAATAATTTAGGAGTTTTTTGATGAGAAGGTGGTTTCCAGGTGGTCTTGTATAAATAGTAAATTTTTTTTATTTTAAATTTTTTATAAATAGTAAATTTATACCTAGTTCTTTATAACCCGATTCTTTGATGAAAGTCCAAAAATTAGTAATTTACTGCATTGTGGGATGCTATTCTGCTCATCATTTCGAAGGTTGTCATCAGATCTTCACCAACAATTTGTGGGACCAACTCGGCACTTTGACTTTCCAAATGTAAAAAACAATATCGAAATTGGACTTCATATGCCGGAGTACGGCGTGAACATATCCCCATACAAACCATATGCGGGTCGAATTGAGAAGCTCCTCTTTTTTTTGAAGTCGGTTAAAAACAGCCATTATAAATTTCCGTATGTCCGAAGGATCCGGATATATGGAGAGACATAGGTATACGGCATTTTAATAATTATCCGATATCCGGTTTTTTTAATTACCTACCGGATATCCGGTTTTTATATTACCTACCGGATATCCGGTTCATCATGTATTGATTCCACACAACATACTTCTCCAATACAACATTCAAACGAATTAGGTAAAAACAGAAAAAAACACTTTATCCGGATAACCGGACCAAATATCCGGATAAAAAATAGCCTATATGTTAATCGGGGTCCAAAACTATCTGCATACCAAATTTGGTCAAAATCGGATAAGCCGTTTCTGAGATTAGCGGGCACAAAGGCACACACAAACAGACAAACAGATAAACAGACAAACAGACAACCAGAAAAACCGAAAAATAGGTTCTACTGCGTTAATAGATACCCATACAATTTATATTTTTTTTATATGTTCCAAAAACAGACACCGCTGAGTTACGATTTTATTATATGTATAGATGTTTCACAAATATTACAACATACATTATGTACTTAAGAGCCATTGGTTTTGATTAAGATATTGTTTATTACAGATGCAAGCAAATAACCTATCTAGGCATCATACATAATTTTCAATATTGGTCAGGTCTGTTTGAATTTTGTAGGAAAGGTCACATACGTTGTAGGAAATTCGACAATTTACTTGTAGCCCGAAAGCCCGTTTTAGAAAGCAGGCACTTTTGCATACTCGTATTGTCATAATAATTTAACATTGTTAAATTTATTTTACAGTGCATTTATTTTTATTTAATTTTATACCTATTTATTCACTTAAATTCCATGTAAACAGATGCTTCTAAAATGAAACCGTTTTCCAGAATTTTGTTTCTGCAGTGTTGTACGGCATGTAGTGGTGCGGTTTCAAAATACCATTTGTCTTATATCCTGCAGTGCGAGCGGCGAGGGTTTGGAAGGTCGGACGGAAGAGAACCAGTTTCCTATAGCAGCAGCAGCGCTACGTCAATCGCCGCTGATGCAGCACTGTCCACTCAAAAACGCTCCTAAATGCCCACCAGCTTCTAAAAGGTAAACTCTACGTATGTAATCGCTTCAAAGAAAATATAATCACTGAAACGCTCTGTGGTTTCCGCCACATAGGTACAACTAGTAAAGCACGTTTATTTCAGCTGAAGAAAATTCTAAGTATTACAAAGGTGCAAGTTTGGCAATCTAAGTATGTTTGTTACTTTTTCACGCGAAAACCGCTGAATCCAAAGCATGAGTTCATGTATAAATTTAGCTGGAGACCTAGAATAACATATGGCTACTTTCTATTCACGGTATCGAGCCTTAAAAATACGAGCGTCTCCGCGAATAGCAGCTAGGCCAGGTTATGCTTAAGCTGAAGGTGAGTTAGCAATACAGGTTTAGGTTAGGTTTAGTCCTCGTATCTATTTCATGTCACTTACTAATTTTTCTATCTATTTTGTGATTCTTTTCATTCTCTGCGAATGTATCGGCTACGATGACTTTTCAATTCTTATATCTGTCACTTGTAGATACCGCACCCACGATGGAACATGCAACAACATCAACCGTCCCCGCTGGGGTTCAACAATGACCCCAGTCCAACGGTTCCTCCCCCCTTCCTACTCGGACGGGCTCCAAGCCCCTCGACGCTCCGTGTTCGGCGGTCAGCTACCTTCAGCTCGGGAGATCAGCTCGCTAGTCCACGAGAGCAAGAATGTGGAGAGTCCAGGCATCACGCATTTGCTGATGCAGTGGGGACAGTTCGTGGATCACGACGTTACATCGTCGAGTCAGTCGAGAGGGTTCAATGGATCTGTTCCGAGGTGCTGTAGGGATGGTGGGAGGGATTTTGTTCCTAAGGAGTTGTTGGTGAGTTTACCTATCTGGATTATAACAATCTTATTTAGGAATTTAGAAATGATTGAAAATTGATAAGCTCATTTGCATCACGATGGCGGATGATGGCCAAACCAGGGAGTTCATGGTTTGGCGTCATCTGATACCTGTTCATTGTCATAAGTAAAAGTTACTTTGTCCATCTAATGAGGCCCTTTCACTTTTTTCACAGCACCCTGAATGCTTCCCAATACCAGTACCTCCTTCGGACCCGTTCTACGGTCCCCGCCGAGTACGATGCTTGGACTTCGTGCGCTCGTCACCAGCCCCACGCGACGACTGCTCGCTCGGCTGGCGCGACCAACTTAACCAGGTGTCGGGATATATCGACGGATCGCCACTCTATGCCAGCTCGGCAAGACAGTCCGATAAACTTAGGCTGTTTAGAAATGGTAAGAGTGCCCTTTTTTTCTCGTTGTCGATTTTAGACAGACCATTACCTAAACAGGCAGACAGTAACAGCGGTCCCAGAAGTAGCATGTGGTCTGATATAAAGTATGTAGTTTAAGATGTTCCATGCGGTCAGAGACTAGTCTACAAGACCATTTGTATGAAACAAAGACGCTATCATAGGTCGATTCCGAACAGTCATGAAGCGAAACACGTATTGAACGAGTCTGCTTAACGATACTACTGCTTAGCGAGACTTAGGCCGTAAGGCGGTCACAAGTTTCACAAACTATTATCAAGAGATGTTGTGTGTAGGTATGCTGCAATATGGACGCGTGCAGCAACGCAAGCCGGTGCTGCCGCCGGAGCGGCGCGACGATCTGTGCCGCGGCGGAGCTGTCTCCACCGAGTGCTTCAAGTCTGGAGACGGCAGGGTCAACGAGCACCCCGGCCTGGTCGCTGCTCACATTGTTTGGCTGAGACACCATAACAGGTATAGTCAAAAGACGGACAGAATCTTTCAAAGAAATCATCATCCACAGCTTGTTTCTACCCGCTGCTGGGCGTTAACCTTTTTCCGCCTGTGCCATTCCTTACGACCTTGGAATGGTACAGGTGGATGGGTTGGTCTTATGATGTTATCAACCCATGTTACTACAGGATATCCTCCCAAATCTTGGCCACCAAAGTAAAAAAGTAAATATTGTTTATAACTTCAGAATGGCACAAGAGCTGGCTCATTTGAATCCCCATTGGAGCGACGAGAAGATCTACCAAGAAACTAGGAAAATTGTTGGCGCCATGGTACAGCACATCACCTACAAAGAGTTTCTGCCTATTGTTTTGGGTATGCAGTCTTCTTCTTATTTTTTGTATCTCAATAACAATACAGTGAAATTCTGAATAATGAAATTCTTATCTTCAGGCTCTGATGTCATGGACATTTTCGAACTGGATCTGCTGAAAAAGGGTTACTTCAAGGAGTACAATCCAAAGATAAACCCTAGTCCAGCCAGCTCATTTAGCTCAGCTGCATTCAGATTCGGACACAGTTTGGTTCAACCGTCCATGATGAGGTTCGACAGATTCCACAGGCCAATGCACAACAGTAAGTCAACGACAAACTTCCGATATTTTTAAAAGCTTCAGTGTATTAAAGTTCCGTCTTTGCCACAGATGTTTCCCTCCACAATGAACTGACGAATCCATCCAATATCTGGAGCGTCGGCGCCGTAGACCGTCTCCTCCTAGGCATGGTGAATCAACCGATACAGAAACGTGACGAATTCATCACAGAAGAGCTGACAAACCACCTGTTCCAAACACCTCAGTTCGACTTTGGTATGGACCTTGCTGCGATAAACATTCAGAGAGGAAGGGACCATGGGGTACCACCTTACACGTCATGGAGGGAACCATGTGGATTGTCTGCTATCCTGGAGTTTAATGACTTGATCAAGGTTATGCCAGCTCGCGCTGTAAGGAAACTCAAAGTTTTGTATAGGTACGCAACAAATTGAGAACTATCAGGTGATTTCTCACAAAGGCAAAATACTCAGTGTATATATTTCAATTTCAGGCATGTGGATGACATTGATCTGTTCACTGGAGGTATGGCTGAGAGGCCTGTGGTAGAAGGACTGGTCGGGCCAACATTCGCTTGCATCATCGCTCAACAATTCTCCAATTTACGGAGAGGAGATAGATTTTGGTTAGTAATTTAAGACAAGATTATCTGCTGAATATTGTTTTGTTTTATTTTTACTTTAACGTTTTTTTTTTCAGGTATGAAAATGGTGGATTCGAATCATCTTTCACACCTGCTCAGTTACAACAAATACGAAGAATATCATTCGCTCAAATTCTATGCCACACTTTAGATTCCATCGACAGCATTCAGCCCTTTGCTTTCCTATCCGCTGACCACCCTGACAATGACAGAATCTCTTGCCAAAACGGGATCTTGAATAACTTTGACTTATCGCCTTGGATAGAAATAGATTCCGAATCTGATAATGACATTAGAAAATCTGAAAAGATAACAACTCAGAAACCGAAACGGAAAAAGCCGACTACTCCAAAACCCTCGACAACAACTAAGGCTGTTAAAAATTCTATTAAAAGTACCAAAAAGCCTCATATTAAAGTTAGTACCACAAAAAGCGCAATTGACAGACAAACTGACAACGTTAACGCGACTACCAAAGAAAATACTGACTCTAATAACACTCTGACTAACAAAACAAACACTACAGTACAAATCGATGACAAACTTGACTTTAAGAACAAGACAAAACGTTTTGACGACACTGACATAGACTTTAGAAACAGACCCACAAAGCAATACAATTCAGACTATGACGACGATGAAGATTTGAGCGTACAATCTGTTGTCATCAACAACTCAGGGTATAATAAACGACCTTATAATAATTACCAAAGACCTATACTGACTGTTACTGAAAATACAAACAAATATACTTACTTGATCAACTACGTTCCCCGACCGACGGAGTCTTACCGACATACTACCAGAAGAGCCCCTGAAAGAGATGTAGTTAAAGTGACTTACCAGACTTACGACGACACTTACAGACGACCTAACAGACCTTACTATTACAATAACAACTACAGACATAACAGACCGAACAGACGGACTACAGTAGACGACAATTACATGCATTCCTCAGCAAGATTTAATAACGACATGGAGGGGACAACGACTAAATCTAAATTGACAGACACAACTGATGACCATGACCAACACGACAAAACTGACAAGACGTATACAACGACAGAAAACTTATATAAACTGGTGACTTTCGGTTACGTAGGTAGCTACAGGGGTGATGCTGTTGACCGACTTAATATGAAATTTGACCAAGTACCTAAAACAGACGACATGACTTCCAGAAGTGAGGACCTACCTTTGACTGAGAAAGAGACTGATAAAAGACATGGAATCATTAGCCAAGACTTCTCGACTTATACGACTAAACCAGACGTTACTAAAGACAAGACTGAATTTCCTAAATTATCGACTTTCTTCACATATGACACCTCTACCAAAAGTTACCAGCCACGTTCCACTCGACTAAACGACGACACCTACCTTTACCCCAAAAACAACATTTACAGACCGACTGACACTGATAGAGAATTCACTACTGAAAGTCCTAAAATAATAAAAGAAATTATTAAAGAAAATTACAATAACCCTGGTAAGCCGCAAGTAAATATTGAAGAACGATCGTCTTTAAATATTATGGCCGAAGAAAACGATGCTGTTTCAAAAGCGGCTGCGACCAAGTTGAGGATTAAAGTTAAAAAGCCAGCTGGTCCAGCGCAAACGCCTTCAGTTGCCTTTCAGGTTATACCGAGTGAAGTGAGGTTAGTATCGTCATAATAACAAAAAAAATATTCAAATAGGTAAAGTTACCTAAAATTGTATGTTTTTTTTAAATTGTTTTTTCTTGTTTCAGTCCTACACAATGGGCTGTTTATGACGAAGATCTAGATCTTCCGGAAGTGGTTCCGCATCAGATGCCACCTATCAGGACAGACCCTCACGCACTGAAAGAGATCCCGAGACCAATCTCTTTGATTGGGTTGAGAAGAAGGCGACCAGGGCGATTTTGATTTTAAACAATCTGTTTAGCAGAATTTTATATTTCATAGTTTTGTTTTAGAATATGAAGTGGAATATGAATATGGCTTTAGGTGCTAATACTGACTTTGACTTTGCTTGACTTCTGCGACTACTGACTTGACTTGAGTGAATTGACTTGAGTGACTTGACTTGAGTGACTTGACTTGAGTGACTTGACTTGAGTGCCTTGACTTGAGTGACTTGACTTGAATGACTTGACTTTACCGACTTGTATTTGACAAGACTCGAACATTTAACTTTGACCTATTCAGCATAATCTCGTACAGAGTTTTTGGAATGTATAAATGTCTGACAGGTTCAAATTATGACTTAACTTGTGCTATTATGAATGACTTGACTTTTCTGACTTATGTTTGACAAGCCAAAGACTGTGACTGACAACTAACGACTACTTATGTTGGTTCCTTATTATTTTATAAGACCTTAATAAGAGGACTTACTTGCATTACGATGTTTAACAGGACTGGGCAATATGCCTAATGACAAGGAAAAACTACTAATGACTACCGCATTAATTGTACTGTTTATTTTAATATTAGAAGTACCTACATAGACCGACCGACAGACTTATAAAGACGATTTTTATGGATTAACAAGACTGAACAATATGCCGCAATACCTTTAGACAAGAATGACGTTACATTTGCGTAAAATTACCTACGGACCGCCATGTAGCTTGTATGCAAGTTACACGCAATCTGCCTGATGGAATCGCAGCTTAATGACTAGACAAAAACTATGACTGGCAAATAACGACTACCACCACAACTTCTTATTTTTATACACTCACACAGACTCTCTTAAAAAACGACGGACTGACTGACTGACTGATTGATATTAGGTACTATGATAATTGACGTAATGACCTGACGTTTAATTAATACTCTGACAAAAAATGTAAAACAAAAGACTTTATCGACTAAAATACCTGCTAACAAAAATACCGAGATAAATAAATGACATATAAACAAGACCTAACCAAGCCTAATTAAAACTATATCTGACTAATGACTAAAATGACTAAACGAATAGACTTTATTAATCTGACTAAAATACCAGACTTTAACTATGACGGACAACTACTAAAGCTTCGAATGACATAACTTACCTACCTGACTTTAAGCGAAAATGGCGACCTACTTCACTCGTTGTACAATGATGGTGTTTACTAAATTGACAGGAATCTTAAAAGATAAATCAAAATCCAAACAATGTCTAGCTATTGGTACATGAGATACAGCCTTGTGACGGACAGACTGACAGACAGACGGACGGACGGACAAACAGGCAGACGGACGGACGGACAAACAGACAGACGGACAAACAGACAGACAGACGGACGGACGGACGGACGGACGGACGGACGGACAGACAGACGGACGGACGGACGGACAGACGGACGGACGGACAGACAGACGGACGGACGGCCGGACGGACAGACAGACGGACGGACGGCCGGATGGACAGACGGACAGCGAAATCTCAGCAATAGGGTGACCCATTGGATACAGAACCCTAAAAAATACTTTATTTATAATGATTGCCTGAAAAATGGTGAAGTTTCTATCGGCTTTGGCAAATGGTTGAGTAGCAAGAATCAGTTCAAGTTCTTCTTTGGCAACTGGTTACGAATCTCAGTTGCCAATGTGGCCGGAGCGAAGTTCTCGACGACCAATAACTACTGACTTGACCCTGACTTGACAAAAACATTGGGCAGACAAAAAATCAATGCCATATTATATTGAGTAATCTTGATAAAACCTGAAAACTCCCAAAGACTTAAAAAAACGACTTAATTGATGACTTTTCTGACTTATTAATTAGTAATTACACAAACAGTGACTAGACTAAAAATGTCTCCTTTTACCGGTATAAAATGACCATGACTACCAACTGACTACTAACTACCAACTTTTGACTGACCTAATATTCGATAAATATGAAACTGACAAAAATCTAAATACAAAGTATAGGAAGACAAAGTATAATATTTGACAGTCAAAGACTTGTAAAATTAGATTGACTACCTGTTTAAAGACTTAACATAATATTATGACTATAATGATGACTGACATAATGATTTAGCTACTGAGTACCGACCGTAAGTAGGTCGGTACTCAGACAAGAAATAGACTAGCTACAGAAGAAAAAAAATGTTTAACTTTAACATATTATTATGACCAACATGACTTGACTATTTGACTGACTTAATTTATCTTATTGACTGACCAGACTTACTTATTGACTGCCATGGCTTGACTAATTGACTAATACCCAAAAAATTACTTAACCTACTGAATACCCACATACATAATGACGAGAAATAGACTAACTACAAATGTAAGAATATTTTTTACATATTACGATCATGCATGACTGACATGACTTGACTATTTGACTGACTTAATTTTTCTAATCGACTGACTGACTTGACTAATGGACACAAATTATTGACTAATGACCAAATATTGACTTTACCTTTTTTTGAGTACCTAACTTAATGACCTACATTGACTAACTGTTCAAAGACTTAATATAATATTTTGACTATAACGACTGACATAATGATTTACATGCTGACTACCTTCTTAATGACAAAAAATAGACTAACTACGGAAGAAAAACATGTTTTACATATTACTACCATGACTAACATGACTTGACTATTTGACTGATTAAACGTTTCTAACGAGTGACATGACTTACTAATTGACTGACATGACTTGACTAATTGACTACCATACTGTTACTACTTAATCGACTGACATAACTTAAATATGCTCAAATGACTGATTGACATAAAGACCACGTGACTACCTACCTAACAATTATTACATAAGAACCGAAATCGTATAGAGAAAAACACTGACAAATAATTAGAATCAACATAACTTTGATTGACTTGTGACTTGACGAGTGACTTGACTTGACTACTGAACCCCCAGAACAAAAATGTTTGACAAAACTTAGATCTCAAATAAGACAAACTGGACAACTGACTGACTAGTACTTTAGCTTAGATTTAAGTAATAACTTAATAATGGTGGAAAATATTAATATTTTAAGATTCTATTTAATGAATATTACCACCGATGAGTGCAATAAAAAAGCATACCTACCTAACTTATTGAAATTTTCTATATACTTTATGTGATGCTGACTAGAATTGTACCTACACAATTAACACAATTTATAAATTACAATATACCAAGATGACTACCTAGTTATAGTTGGCATTGATTCGCTCGCGAAACATAAATAAGAACATATTATTCTGTGCAAAAATCCCCTATGCAAATAGGAATATTGGAGAGCCAAAAGTGCATGACCACCTCTACGTTCAAAGTTACAATTATTAGAATTTAATTAAATTGAATATAAAAAGATATTTGTGATTGTAAAGGATTGCATTAACCAATACGAGAGTTTGAAGGTAATATGTTTTTTCTTATTAAAAAAACTCGAGGCAAAGCATTGACGTGGTTATCCACTTTGGCGCTCTGAAATATATTAACTAATTGGGTTATTTAATCACAAAATGTACAACGAATTTGACATCAAATTACATTTATTACTGTACTCTATGTTGATAATAATATAATTATCTTAATATTGATAAGTTACTGGTTTAATTATACATTTCTACGTAATTAACAATGATGTTGTTTTATTGATTTCCTTTGGCCATTATATCACGAAATTCAATGTAGGTTTATAAATCCTCCTTATTTTATACCTTTTTTAAACATGTTTAAGCTCTTAAACGTGATTAAAAACAATTATCGAAAAGTTGTTAAATAAGTTTATGCACAATTTAATGCAAGTTCGACACTTTTAAAACTCGTTAATCATGTCAATAATGAATAAGTTAAAAATGTTTAATAAATAATATCAACCTTATGCTTATTGGAATAAAGATCAATAAACTTGATTTCACATATTTTCAAATACATTAAGCAAGCAAATTTGGCGCAGATAAGTAAAATATAAATTACTTACCTACGCAATGTCAATTAATTAATAATGATGATGTATAAGGGTTCCTTTTTATTACCTTTTAAGGTACGGAATCCTAAAAATAGAAATAAGTTATGAACAATATTAAGTAATTTTTTAGAATAAGTATAATATTATAGTTAGAATTATGATTTTTAAGTCATTTCATCTTAACTCCTGAAACCGGTTCTGGTAAACCAAGAGTGTAACTAGTAATATGTATTTCATAAAGCAATATTAACAGTTTGCTTAGTTTTAAGTTATTTACCGCTTAAGTACAATATTTTTATGGTCACAATAGTAAAATAGACAACAAAAGTTAGCTGGTCTCTTTGTCTTACCTACAATAGTTGCATACAAGCACGAAAAATATGTTGTAGATCGAGATTTAAAAAAAATACGTTTCTTCTCATAATAAAATAAAAAAGAGACGGATTTTTTTCTCAATCTATAAAATGTTTCTCGTGTCCGTTTGCTACCACTGCTGTATTGCAGAAATAAGTAGCTTGGGTAGATAAACAGAAATATTAGAAATAACTCTACAGTAGAGTTGCACTTTTGTTGTCTGACTGTACATTGAAGTACTTACATGAACTGACTGACATCCTCTTACATCTTTTTGTCATTACATTTTACATTTACAAAGGAAACAAAGACATAAATATGACGATCTTTAGACTAGTTTTAACAAACTAAATAATTTATGAAATTATCAATACAGTTAGTAGGTAATGGTTATGTACTACTGTATTGTATTCAGTTCAACAACAGGTACAATTTTTGTTTTGGAAATATTGATTTTGATTTGAGATCTTGCTAATTTTGCCCTGGCATAAAATGGGGCTGCCCAATCTCCTCCCGTGGGTGTCATAAAGGGCCACTTTTTTTTTCTTGGGGAGACTTTCAAATCTGGAGTTCTTACCGCACGGTGGCAGGTTTTAGTCCCAAAGACATTTCAGACATTCGGTTGGCCGACAAAATATTGGCAAATCAATTTGCAGTAGGCATGGTTAATGAAGACTTATCTACTATGCCAACCCCAGATTATTTGGGATGACGAAGAAAGAAGAAGAGATCCTGCCAAAAAGTTTGAAATGCTTAGCCTTAATATCTAGTTAAATGCCTTAGAGGCTTAAATATCACTGAGATAGTAACAATTACACATTTCATGTGAACATTAGGTCTTTAGTAGTTTATAGATCTTTAGTTTTAGAGGTTCATCTCCAAAGAGAATACAAGAAATATCCTAGTTCTACTAACATACAATAATTAAAAAGAGTAACACCTTCATTAAAATAGATTAGTATTTAAGCCTCTCCCAGTCGGATAAAAATAGCTTCTTATAGACAACAATATAAGTACACCAATATTCAAAAATTTAAGTACTTAATTAAAAGTAACATTTATAAACATCAAATAATAAGTCGCATAAAATATGTTTTCAAAAATTGTACAGTGCCGAGACTTGAACTTGTGACTCAAACATTTGGGATTAGCAAGAATCATGACTAAAATCGCACCATCTCTACACAGTGCAATTTTTGGACACACATTTTGATGTAACTTAAAATAGAATTTAGAATTAATTTAGTCACGGTCTGGGTACAGTTGTACCAGCGAGGACGCCATCTCCTGAGCAAGATCAAGAGTCGAAGCAGCCAACACTCGGCGTGACAACACGTCGAACTTCCCGCCTGCAGGATCAATGCACACTCCACCGGCTTCTCGGACCAAGATATCCCCAGCGGCTACATCCCATGCATGAATACCAAACTCAAAGTTAGCATCAGCACCTCCTAATGCAACCATCGCCATATTCAGTGCTGCAGACCCAAGACACCGCATACCATGAGCATTACTTACTATCAACTTGAAGTTCTCCAACACAACTTTACGTTTGTCCTCATCTCTGCTTGTCCCAATCTCCGAAACAATCAGCGCATTGCGAAGCTCCTTCACTTTAGATACGTGGATCTGTCTGCCGTTGTAAAATGCTCCCTGGCCTTTCTTAGCAGTGAATAACTGGCCAAGAACTGGGTTATAAATGATCCCGGCCACACATTCCTTATCTATAGCCAGGCCTAAAGATATGCAGCTGTGAGGAAAACCGTGCACGAAGTTCATCGTGCCGTCTACAGGATCAATGATCCAAGTCGGGGCATCTGTTAACTCGCATTTTCCGCCGTCAGAAACTGTTTCTTCACCTATGAACTTATGCGTTGGAAACTTCTTGGTTAACCCACCTATTAAAGTGTTTTCCACGTTCTTGTCGACTTCAGTAACGAGATCGATGTCGCAGGACTTCAGCTTAAAGTCTTTACAGCCGTCTACGTGAGCAGTAATAAGATTTCCAGCTTCTTTCACGAGCGATAACGCTTCTTCGAAGTATTCGTCTATTTTCGACATTTTTCTGAATTAACTGAAGCTAATATTCAAGTTGATATGATGTCGCAAGCACGTACTTTTAAGTAATGTAATTTGAAGTAGTTGCAAGCGGAAAATCGATAAAAGGCATACGAAAATAGAACACAAATGTACGAGGAAACCCGAGGAAAAATCCAAAACAGCACAAAAATCACCTGAAAGCTACCGCGGTTCTTCCGTTGACAGCAACTCGATCCCGACGCAGTAGTTTGACATCTCTGACAGCGGAGTTTTCAATTTTAAAACCGCGCATCCATGGCCGTCAGCCGTCGATTTGAAGATTTTCTTTCAAAATCTTCAATTCAATTCAATTCTGTCTGTGTTGCATTCATTCAATTTGGCTTCGGTAACGATATGAGTAATCGACTCGCCGATTTGAAATTTTCGCGGTCCGAAATTCGGCTGGCAACTGTCAAATGAATCCGATCCCGATTCCGACGGAAGAACCGCGGTAGCTTTCCGGGGTTCCGACGGAAGAACCGCGGTTCACAGCTTCACAGCTTTCCTGTGAAATGACATTGACGTGTCCTTTTTTCGCGTTCACCGAATTTTGGCCATAAGGAAATAGCCAGTGTCAAAAGTTTACATATAAACGAGTATGGTTGATAACTTGCTAGTTCTTTGCACAAAAACTCCTTTAGGAAGATAGCTGGAGACCTGGATTAATACATAGGTTCAATTTTATTCCGATATTCGAGCGGACAAAGGACAAACGCGGACAATCTCTTTTATGAGATTAATCTATTACACTATTATTGAAAGTCATACCTTTTTTGTTTAGATACACATGTTTTATCGAAAATCTAAATACCTAACTGTCTAAACCACGAAAAAGACTATACGGAGCACCCCGACTTGGTTAGGTTAGGTTAATGTTAGAACATGATTACTCGCAGCGCTTTGGCGAGCGAGCGAAGCGAGCGTGCCGCGGCAGCGGTCGCCAAAGTGCCTTATTCTGTAAATAAAAAAGGCGTGATGTATGAAAATCACACTGTATAAAATGAAATATATTGAAATAATATCATTAGTGTATTTAAAACATTTGATATTGTGACTTTAGGGTTTATGACCGTTGAGATTTTAACTGGTGATATTTTAATTTTCGATATTCGAATACGTACCCGAAAATATTATGGTAATTATGTTTAGGGATAAAAACGTTAGGATAAAAAACAGTAGAAGCTTTAATATTGTATGTTAACGATTTTATTGATAACAATTTTCGGAAACATGAGTGTTATGAACATCGACGGTAGCACTACAAATAGTATGAATAAAAACTTTAGGATGAAAAATTTTACGAGTGATCATTCGGATTACAAATCGTTATGAACAACAATTTCGGATAAAGAACTTTAGGCGAGTCAATATGGACCCGTATACATTTTGTTGGTAGCGGCGACTGGTTGCGCCGCCATGGTGTCCCGGTGAAATATAGCCCTTATAGTAGCTTGAGATGAGGGCACTCCGACCACCGCGTGCGCATTTATTCTTATATTGACCGTATGTCAAGGTGGTTAAGGTTTATATTAAATTGTTGTCTTCAACTACTCTCCGCCGCGCCACCAGCGGTGTGCGCTGGGCCTATAAGCTACCGGCTAGACGTAAATAATGGAGGTGGTACCTATTTGAAGATGTAACATGGGTCTATTACACTGATGAACTCTATATGAACCACTGACCTCCATGTACTTGTATATAGGTACAAGTATATGGAGGTCAGTGGTCTATTGCTATGAGCCTTAAATAATAAAATAAAACAATTGGTTTAAAAAATCATGAAAAATTGTAATTGGCATACCAACTTGTTACAACCTATGGCCAATTTTACAATCATCAGTTGTTTAATTAAATAGGTATATTTAAGTAAAATATGTTTATGCTTTAATGGTTTACTTACATTTTAATTTTATATTATTAATTAGAAAAACTATATAATCGATAAAAAAAAACGAAATGTCGATAAGACTCGGTACATAATCGTAAAATGCTCGTAAAAATACAATGTTGTTGTTTTTTTTTCAAGAAACGCATTCTTGGCTCCCGGAGACGTTCGTTTTACGTATAACTCCACAATAAAAAAACCTAATGCCGCAAAATATTACTATTATAGGTTCACGAGTCTCTTACCCCCAGTTTCTTTATCAACATTAAAGTATCTTAGGCAAAATTTCCCTTGTGACAGCTAATTTTACTTGCGATTAAGAAACTGAGGGTTAATCTATGGTACACGTAGGTAAGCGAGCTGACGAAACTCGCTTAGAATTTCCTACCGATACCATATCAGCGTATTTACATCGAAGGTCGTGACAGGCAGACAGAAAAAGACAGTGGACAACACTTGTTTGAAGAGCAACTTCGCTAAACGACTACTTCGCAAAATGGCAACTTCTTAAGAACAGACAAACACGAAGAATTGAAAAATGTCTGCTTATATTCAAGTATCATAGTTGAACAGAAATCACCAAGACCAATACATGTTTTGTATTTATCAGTGTTGGGCGTTACTTTCAAATATTTGTAGTGAGTCATTGTAGTAAGTTACTAAATTATTTTTTAGAAAAGCAGACCTGAAGATCCTCCCAAGATAGATTTTATATAATGAATTATGAAGTTATGCTGTTTTAAGTGTTCAGTTGCCCTTGTGCGAAGTGGGTGTTTAGCGAAATTACCCTTTCGCGAACAAAGCGAACACAACGTTAGTTAGCAACGTGAGCGAGCGGCGCACACGCAATTTTGTACGTTAATACCAAGATGGACATTTTTATTTTAAATACATGTATGGAGGCGCTGGCCGCCCGTACTCATGTAGCTTCTTACTATCTAATATCATTTGTATGGCAACTAAGCTGTCAGTGAGACACACTGATTTTATTTTTATTATATACATATCATCACGGCATGCCGTTGAGCGATTCAGTAATTTAAAAAACAAGCGGCGAGTAACAAAAACGATGTTTTTATTGAAATTAAGGACATTTTTCGGTTTTAATCGCATGGTGTTTATTACTTTTAGCATTGTTTCAACGCTCAACGTTTCGAGACCTTTACAGGTCTCTTTTTCAGGAGGTCTCGAAACGTTGAGCTCAACGCCCAATGTCAAAAGTAATAAACATCAAGAGATTAAAACCGAAAAATGTATATTTTTTTATTTGTCGAATATTGTCGCAAAAACCAGTCTTTCACACTCAGTCGCTTTAAATGCATAGTTTTACTTACTATTTTGCCAAAAAACAATAATATCCATTATTCGTTTAATACTTTTTAGATAACTTATCACCCAATTAGAAGTCGGATCCCGTTCGGGCCATAAATCTCGATTGTTAGGAATGTTCACATTTTAATACTGGAATAAAGGATATATAACTGTGTTACACGCGCCCTGTCATTTAACAATACAGCTAAGGGCTGGTTAACACGGAGTAAGTGACTAAAAGTTCAATAAACGACCAATTGAAACATGTTACAGCGCTGGCTTATGTCATTGCTGCCAAACATCCACCGCCCAACTAAACTAAGCTAGATTAGGTAAGCCCTGCATAGTCGAGACAGATTCTAATGCATGGGCGTTAACCGTAAACTGTTATGCTTATGCCAGTTATGCTCACTTGTTTGAAAAACTGGCGAGCTAAGCGAAACTTAGTTTAGTTGGCTCAGACAGACCGCATATTAACTGCACTGCAACTGGAATTTGACTGCCAAATGAAGTCTGTCTGTTGAGAGACTTCATGGTCAATCCAGTGCTAGCTTGCTACTGACTTCGTGTAGTTAGATTTAACACAGTCCAAAGCGAAGGCAGCATAGCACCAGTATTACCTATGTAGTGGATAACTCAGTTTGATAAGCACTATGCAGTACATTGCTGCTTTGACGTAATGGGGTCATCACGTGGTCGTCACCAGTGATTACTGCAAGGCCTTACTGCAAAGTGCCTATGGAAGTGAGTTATCAACTAGATAGACAATACGGGTACTTGACTGAGATGAAACTAGTGACTAAACTAAATCATTAGCAAGCCAACATTAGACCAAGTTACTACACTGTCACTGGACTCGTGTAACTCAGCCTTAAAACAATTCATTTGCTCAGAGTTTCGACTGTTCGAACGCTTGAAAAATCGAGCACCTAACATCTTCTCGTAGAAAAGTGGAAATTTGTTCAAAGTCAACCATATAAAATAAAAAGGGATCCGTTGTTTCCCTTTCGGGGCACGGAACCCTAAAAACGACGTCCGTTAAGTTAAAATAATAATATTAATATAGAATATTCCCGCATTTCTACGTAGAAGAAGATAAAAGATACATAATATGTTTTTATTTTAATATTTTTTTTTTGTTTCATACAATACGCACCCACGTCTTAGTGATTCATACAAATAAAAAACAAAGAGATATATAGTTTTGTATACTAAAATAAAGAAAACATCATAAGCCTGAAAGTTTCCAGTTTTATTTTTGGAAAACTTCAGTAGGTATCTTGAGATTTTGACATCATTTTATTTTCTTAAAATGCTAAAATCATCTGTTTTTCTCAAAAATTATCTCTATTTTGCTAAAATTTATATCTCTCTGTAGAAACATTATTGCTAATTTCATAGTATACGATTTAATAGAAATAAAATACAAAAATATAGAAACCAGATGGCTAAATCCTGATACCGAATTATTCAAACTGCAAGTTTATTATGGAACTATCAAGGGCTTTCGTTCGATGTGTATAATTGTAGTATTATTTCTATGATTTTCATAAAATATAAATAATAATCATAGGTATATAATTATGTATATTTATTTAAACCACTAACATTGAAGGCAGTTGAACGCATACAAAAAATTAAGTACTTTATACAATATCATATAATATGACCGTGACTAAAAGCAGGGAGCAAGCAACTGCTGTCAAAGTGTTTCGACATTTTAAACCTAAATTCAGCAAAAAAACAAATAGAAAAGCGATATCATTGCAGCGACATAAGACCCTATTTACAATTACACTTCAGTTAAAAACAAATTTAAGACAGACCCGAATTGGGCCGTGCGTAGTACACAGGTAAAAGAACTTCGGGTTTAAAAACGGCCTGATGTTGCTTCAACGTAAACTTAACAATGACGATATGAAACTAACAATATTTTAATGTATAATTCTTGGAGATTTTCCTTGAAAATCAACAATGCAGCGTCGGATACGTCACACGGAGACAAAGCAAGGGGGTTTTCGTTGGGGTATCACTAGCTATCTAATATGAAATGTCTAATTGATGATCAGATCACACTAATGTAGATTTTTTGCATGTATACGTTACGTCAAATACGTACACGAGTTTGTGTCAAAGCCGCATACGCATGTACGTCAAATGCGTACGGGGATGTACGTCAAATGCGTACGGGGATGTACGTCAAATGCGTACGGGCATGTACGTCAAATGTGTACAGGCATGTACGTCAAATGAGTACAAGCATGTATGTCAAATGCGTACAGGCATGTACGTTAAATGCGTACACGCATCTACGTCAAAGCCGCATATGCACATTGCACATGCGCCAAATGCGTACACGCACCTACATAACGTCTTTTTTCAGAGTAAGGTATTTCTAAATGTGTATCAGTTGTTTGGAACCTTAATTCGCTTATTTAGAGGCTAGATGTCTTAAAAAAAATCACATCAGATCGCTAGTAACGTCCCATCGATATCTTCAAACATCCGGCAAACATTACTCGACGCTGTTAGTGGTATCGTTAACGTCATCGAACGACTCGTCTCCGGAGCCGGCGCCGGGCGCTAGGGATGTGCGCTTCATGCGGGAGGTTGACGACGCGCCGGACAGACCGATCGGTCCGCCTTGCCTTCTGGAATGTAGATGGGTAGAGGTGAGAGAGTGTAGGGGAAGGTGTGTGGTGGTAGACTCATTTATTAGATTATTATTGGTTTTAAGGGTGTTTATATTTAGAATTTATTGTGTTATGAAATATAGAATTTATTGTGAAAAGTGGTTATAAAACGGATTTAATATAATAAGTACTTCGTTGAAGAAAAAACGTCAAATACAAAGAACCAAAACGTCAGATCGTAGTCTAAAATTAAATATATTTGTAGTAATATTTTGACTACTGCTTTGATTCTAGATTGTAACTTGGATTTTAATATGTATCAATTTTATCTAATGTATCCAATACTGCCTCGCTGTTTTTCATTGCTACGAAAACATAATAATACAGAAACGCCATTCAAAGTTTAAAGGCTACTTAAAGAATTAAGCAGCTCCTAAACACAATTCACACAGTAATTTTGAATTTAGAAGCTACTCAATTTCTAAGTGGCCCTTAAATTTTAAGTAGAGTTACTGTATTCGCCCGATAAAGATTAATACACCAATTTTCGGATAAATAATCTAATAAATGAGTCTACCAAAAGCATGTAATACACGACTATGAAAATGTAATGAATTTTTCATAGTAGACATTCTATTGAAAACAACCAATATCATGCTGATATTACCCTAGAATGGAACAGTTATTATATCCATTTGTTTAGTTCGTGACAGACAGAAAAGATGATAAGAAAACAACATAAACCACCCGAATACTTCACGAGGACGACACAATTCATTCACATTGCTTATTAATAATATTATTCTAGTATGAAATAGTAATATCCCGATGCATAGTCGATTATTTTGTTATTTTTAATAATGAACCTGGAATGATGACACGCACCACGATCAAACAATGATGATCAAACGAAGCCCCGAATGTTAAAAACGAATTCAATCCACAACTGAACCTGTTTGTTTGGTATTAACAAGTTTTTGCGTTCGGAGGAAAGATTTCTCATTTTTAGTCGAAATTCAAATAAAGATTGACATTGGAAAAATATCCAGATCATTTTTTTACCAGACATTCTCCTTTTCGTGTGGCTCACCTGATGTTAGAGTTTTCAGGTCGCCCCTAAGGCCTCTAACTTGACCTAACAACTGCCATCAGAGATAACAACCGGGCCCAACGGCTTAACGTGCCTTCCGAAGCACGGAGGAGTTCGAGAAAATGATTCTTGATCGGACATTGAAACAATGTCAATATATTTTTATCAAACGAAATCGACACGATTTTTTAACATAGAGTTACAATTTCCCGGGTGTTAGTCGCGTATTATTATTTATTTTCTTACCTCGACTTTTCAACCATGTTACAATGGTCTTGGTCGCGAGAGAATAAAATACGCGAATAACGGTCAAACACAGAAACGCAATTCGAAATGTAAGTTCTACTTAAACGTTAGCACCTCTGAAATTCAAAAAATCCCATGCTATTTTTAAATTTAGAAGCTGCTCAATTATTTAAGTACGCCTCAAATTTTAAATGGCGTTTCTGTATTCGGCTGTAAGACCCGGGAAAATGTAACTAAATCGACAAAGGACAAATCCCTTTGCTAAATAAACCACATTACGCAAAAACGTCCGTCAATATGAAACCCAGTAACCCATGAAGCCTGCCCAAACAAGCAGTTAGTTACCTCCCCTCGCGCGAACATTCGTGCGAATATCGCGTCACTCCTCGCACTCTTCCTCGGAGAGAGAGACAGACATAGCGCGCGTCGTCGACATCGCAGAGCGAAGCTGCCGCGCTTCGTATCCACTGTTCATTCATTATTATCATTTTTTTGGGATTTATTTTCCGGGATTACCCCGTCCCGGGAACTTGTCCCGTTCCCATTGTAAATTTGTAAAGTTACTCGCAGTGTCCCGTGGAAAGTCCCGATGTAGTGGGAATTTCGATAAACCCTTTCTTATCGGATCTATCAGCCCTAGGCGGTGCGTTGATTAGTCAGTCAGGACAAAGCCTTTTATAGATATAGATACTACTCTTTTTATTTTAAGGTTCCGTTCTTCAAATTGTAAATAAGAAACCCTTGTAAGGTCTGTCCGTCTGTTTTTCAAATTTTCAGTACCATCCACCAAATTTAGTAGAAAAGAAGTTTGTCAACAATAGATAGATATAGATAGACGTCCAATAATAATCCACATAAATATATACCTTATAGACTTAACATACATAAAGATAAATAGGTTAATTCGGGGCGTAAGTCGAGTCGACTCCATACCGGCGCGGGCGCCTTAAACTCTAACCTCACCCTAGTAAAGTCTAGAATCGCTTACCTGAGCTTGTTCCTAAGGTTGTTACACTCCCTGGTGAGAGTCTCATGCGTCTCCAGCATATCCTCCAGCTCGCGCTGTGCCTTCCGCTTGCCGACCTTCTCCCGTTGGACTTCTTCCTCCGCCTCGTCCAGTTGACGCTTCAGCGCCTTCACGCGGACGTTCATCTGTTGGGGACGGATAGGTTTGTGAATTACACTTCTGATGTTAGGGGCGAGTTCGGAAGTGGGATTGGATATCAAGTTATTTCATACTTAATTAATTTTCATATTGCTAAAAACACTTGCGTTGTCATCACGAATCTAATGACACCTCATATGCTAAAATCCATCGAACCAAGGCTACAGAGAGTGACATCAGAAGTGGGATGTGGCATACAAATTTTATAATATCATTTTTCCAGGGTCTTCTGACCAAGACCATTGTAACATTGCCGAAACGTCGATTTTAGAGGATTTAACAAAAAATACGAACTATGTCTAGTGTGAGGGCCGCTGATAATATTCGTAACTAGGTTTTATTGGTATATTTTCAATTTTTTTTTTCATACGCACCTTCTCAATCTGCTCCTTGTACTGGTCAGCGTGCCGCCTCTCTTCATCCAGCTGTAGTGTCAGCTCCTTCATCTTCTTGTCCAGCTTGATACTTCCAGTTCTAGGGATGTTATTACATTACGCACCTTCTCCATCTGCTCCTTGTACTGGTCAGCGTGCCGCCTCTCTTCATCCAGCTGTAGTGCCAGCTCCTTCATCTTCTTGTCCAGCTTGATACTTCCAGTTCTGGGGATGTTATTACATTACGCACCTTTTCGATCTGCTCCTTGTACTGGTCAGCGTGCCGCCTCTCTTCATCCAGCTGTAGTGCCAGCTCCTTCATCTTCTTGTCCAGCTTGATACTTCCAGTTCTGGGGATGTTATTACATTACGCACCTTTTCGATCTGCTCCTTGTACTGGTCAGCGTGCCGCCTCTCTTCATCCAGCTGTAGTGCCAGCTCCTTCATCTTCTTGTCCAGCTTGATACTTCCAGTTCTGGGGATGTTATTACATTACGCACCTTTTCGATCTGCTCCTTGTACTGGTCAGCGTGCCGCCTCTCTTCATCCAGCTGTAGTGCCAGCTCCTTCATCTTCTTGTCCAGCTTGCGAGATGCCTTCTGCTGCGCGAGACGCTCGCGGGACTCCACCTCGATCTGTTCCTCCAGGTTCGATACTTTCAGCTCTAGGGATGTTATTACGCCCTGTGGGGGAGAAATTATGAGGGTTTTTAGTCAATTATTTTGAAAGTTAACCGCTAGAAACAAGTACAGTGGAAAACCGGATTCTAATTACAAGGTTTTACGACCAATTGTGCATTGTGTTTAAATAAAATATAACAAAAAATAATAACGGAATAGATTAAATATTTAAATCTTTTCGCCGACGTCATTTTAAATTCTCAGTTGATGAATTCTTCTTCTTTTCGTGTAGTTGTGTGACTCAACTGGTTTTAGAGTTGTCACGCCCTAAGGCCTAACTTGAACTAACGACTGATACCTCACATCGCTGCGTCCCGCAGTTTAACCCGCGTAAGTTCCAATCCCGTGGGAATATCGGGATCAAAAGTAGCAGTATGTTACTCCTCGATAATGTAGCAAACAAATGGGACCAACGGTTCCTGAGACTACCTTCTTCCTAATTCGCGTGCCGCGTCGTGTCTCATTTACCTTGGTCTTGGTCCGCTGCGCAGTCTCCAGCTCCGTGAGCTTGGCCTTGAGCTCCTTGTTCTGTCTCTCGAGCACCAGCTTGCTGCTCTCCAGTTTCTGTGTGGCCGCCTTCTCGGTGCCCAGTTCCATTGTAAGCTGGTCGATTTGATTCTACAGGGTAAATTTAGTAAAGGTTAGAGATGAAATTGGAAGAAAAATATTTATTTTTGCTGCCCGGCGAACTCTGTTCCGTAAAGTAATAAAAAATCCTATGTCCCGTCTCCTGGTTTTTAGCCTTAGTTCCCTACATTTTCAGCGAAATCGGTTCAGCCGTTCTTGTGTTATAAATAGTGTAACACTACTTTCTTTAAATAAATAAATAAATAATATGTTACCTGTGACTTCCTGAGCCTGTCGTTAAGTATCTCGTTATTGGACTGTTCCTCGTCCAAATCCTCTTCCAGGGCTGATATCCTCGCTTCGAGGCGTTTCTTCTCGTCGACTAACAACGTGCCCTGGGAACGAAAGCAAATAATGCGTTTTAGTATATAAATAAACTAGCTGCGTCCCGCGGTTTCACCCGATATCGGGATCAAAAGTTACTCAGGGTGAATGTAGCTTTCTAATGGTGACAGAATTTTTGAAATCGGTCCAGTAGTTTTTGAGTTTATTCATAACAAACATACACACATAAAAATACAAATATTTCCTCTATATAATATTAGTATAGAATATTGCAGGACTTTGCATAACGCCATCTAGCCCCAAATTAAGCAACTAGGCAACCAAACATGATAATAACAGCGAATTCAGTTCTTTACACTAACTTCAACTTTCCCTAAGAAACAAATTCCTAATACGGATTTTTCTGTTGTAATAATCATAAAAGTAGTATTTGAGAAGTTATGCCAGTCTGTCAGCTACTGGCAATTTTATTACCGTTTCTAAACAAAAGGAAGTATAATGCTATAATCTTCTTCTTTTATAAATTTCTTCTTTCAATGCTATAATTGTAACTTTAAAATCAGCATATGAGTTCTAAATCGCACAAGCAACATTTCACGCCGGCTAGTATACCTTGCTGGTGGTATTGTTAAGTTCATCAATAGCGTCGTCTCGCTCAGCCTCCGCTTGCCGTCTCGCTCGCTCCGCTCCGGCCAACTCTTCTGCATGCGCTAAGGCTTCTGCTTCTAGAGCCTGTAAGGGAAAATAAAAGTAAAGTCATCCTATATTCTGTCAGCTACTACTGTAAGAAAATTGTCAGAGTTGGGTGCCTGTCTGACACGACACTGGTACAGGATTTATAACAGGATATATTTTTGAACCACAATTATTTTTCCCTCAAACAATGAGATATAATTATTTTACTTTTATTTATTATAAAAAGAAAATGGCATATGATTGAACCGCACGCGCCAACCGCGTCCGCGCGCGATCTCAAACGAATCGTTTTCAAATGTCAAGAAACTCACGCGGTAAAATTTTGAAGCTATATGAGGATAATTATCAACAAGTTTTATTTCACTTGCAGATCACGGTTACAATACGTGATTTATTTATAGTATGTAAGAGAATACATCACGTATTCTATTCGTGACGCGCGATTTGCATTTAAACTGCCATAACGTAGTAAGAGAATACATCACGTATTCTATTCGTGGCGCGTGAGTTGTTTGCAGTTAAAACAGCTATAACGTATCAGATACGTGATCCGCTGGGAAGTGTTAATATTGTGTGATCCTCCCCTATATGTTCCCCTCCCCTATATGTTCCCCTCCCCTCTCCCCCGTATACTCCCCCCCTCCCCTGTTTACGCCCCCTCCCCTGTATGCCCCCCCCCCGTACCTTGACCCTGCGCTCGGCGTCCCTGGCGGTGGCGGAGGCCTCCTCCCGCTGGCCACGCGCCTCCTCCGCCTCGCGCAGCGCCTCCTTCAGCTGCTGCTGGAGTTTCTTCACCTGCTTCGTTGCGTCTTCTTTCACCTGAATACAGTATGACATTATAACTAGAGCTGCGCGGTTTCACCCGCGTAAGTCCCGATCCCGTGGGAATATGGGAATTAATCGTAGCCTATGTTACTCAGGGTGAATGTAGCTTTCTAATGGTGAAAGAAACATTCATTACAAACATACAGACACACATAAATACATATCTTTCCTCATTATTAGTGTGTAGACTAGCGCTGTTCCGCGGTTTCACCTGCGTAAAGTGCCGATCCCGTGGGAATATCGGGATGAAGCCTATGTTACTCAGGGTGAAAGTAGCTTTTTAATGGTAAAGGAATTTTTGAAATCGGTCCAGTAGTTTTCGAGTCACACACACACACACACAAATCTTTCCTCATTATGATTTCTCGTAAAACAATGATTACTATTCCCCACATACCTTGTTGGCGATCTGCAAGGCCTGCTCAGCATCCTTGAGGTCGGCCTCCAGCTTCTTCTTGGCGGCTCCAGCGGCGGCGCGCTGCTTGCGTTCCTCGTCCAGCTCCAGCTCCAGATCCCGCAGCTGCTTCACCAGCCCGCGACGCTTCTCCTCGCCGGCCTCGTCGCGCGCCGCGAGGTCGCGCTCGAATTGCGCGCGGAGGGCCTGGGGAGACGATGGAAATTGATTGATTGATTAGGGAGGATTTTTAATTAGGCATAGCCTTAGCGGTATTTCTCGAAAATGCTAAGTGGCGTCCTTCCACTTTGCATTTGGAAAGACAATCTTAAGACTTGATCTATGTGATTGCTGTGAAGACGGTGGAACACCCTTGCCTTACGTTTCTGTGATAATCTGCAGAAGACCTGTAAGACGTGTAGATCTGCCCAGCTGTTCACACCTGGCTGTTGACCTACAGCCAATCTAAATGATTCCTATGAAGACGGTGAAAGAACCTTCCCTTACGTTCCTGAGATAATCATCCGAACCTACACCTGCAAACCCAGCTGTACCCACCTGCATATTGACTTCCAGCCGTAGCTTGGCATCCTCAGTGAGCTGCAGATCATCCTCTATCTCCTCGTTCTGCGCCCGTAACTCCGCCAGCTGCGACTCCAGCGCGCGCTTGGCTTTCTCCAGCTCGTGTACGTTCTTGTCTGCGGTGCCTTGCGAGTTGGCTAGCTCGTCCAGCTCCGCTTGTAGCACGCGGCAGCGACGCTCCATCTCCTCCACCTGTAGGGTAGGTAGGGTATAAATGAATAGAGTACACACACCCATGAATGCAGGCAATCGTTTTCTTAGAACCCTCTCATCTAGACCTTCCTTCCCTTATTCTGAGATAAGTGCTTTTTTCTTAAAATTATTTTTCCATAATATATTGTTGTAGTTTTGACTAAGAAACAAATTACTCTTATTAGGCTTGATTCGACCAAACCAGAATAAGCAATGAAAGACAATTATCTACATACAACGACATTTTATCGATTAAACAGCTCCAGAGTCTTTAAAACAGAGGCGATTTATGCATAGAATTGCAATTTGTTACTTATTCCGGTTATGTTAAATGCAGTCTCAGGAAACCTTTCTTTACACTGAGTTTTATCTATTACCTTCTAGCATATATTCTTGTAGCTTTGAAAAAAGTACAAAAACTCGTGGGTGTGCCTTCCAGCGATGGCAGCTACCTATTATTGAAACTTGTGCTTCAATAGCCTCTAAGTTGCTCTATATGTACCAGTACCAAATAACAAGTAGAATATGAGTTAATATTCTATTTTAAGTGCTTAAGCCTGCACTGGGCTTTCATAGAAAATATTTTAAAGAAACAATAAGACTTGACCAATTAGTCTACTGGCGTCGGTATTGTTCAAGTCGTGCCCCCGGTTTAAGGAAGATGCGGGTTCGAATCCAGCCCTGCTTCTATCGTCCGTTGTGTTTTTGTAGAAGTATTGTTTCCATTATAATATTTTCTAGTATATGAGTTGTACATCTAATGATCCAATGTTACCTTCTCAGCGGCGTCGTCAAGTTCCCTGGTGAGCGAGAGCACACGGGTCTCCTTGTCTCTCGCGTCGCGCTCCGCCGCGTCGCGCTCGCCCGCGAACCGCTCCGCCACCGCGCGCTCCTCCGCCACCACCTGGTGGAATCATACATTACAATACATCATTATGAAGGAGGATTATTGCTTATTTCATATTATTACATACTAGTAAAAAAATATTACCTACAATACACCATTACTATTCACTAAAATAATTAAAAATCTAAAAAGGAATTCCTAGGTTATGGTACCAAAAATGTTGGCTGCATTGCCTCTTTGAATAGCAACACATAGATTATATTTTTTTAGTGTTTCCTACACTTGGATGCATGATTATTTGACTAAATGTGTTTCAAAAAGCGCGCGACACGGAATGCAGGATCAAGTCCTATCGGGTGGAATTTTTGAAAAACATTTTTTCAAATAATCTAGTAACACATATTCAAATATGATTATTATTATGAATAGTTTGTGATTATCCTGTGAGAAGTAGGCAAATATGGATAACATCCGCTATCTAACGGCTGCCGAAGTCGGTAGGATCAGAATCAAGAAACCCATTTTTTATTTATTTACTTTTCGGAAATCGTATATCACATCAAATGTAACCTATACTTTGTTTGTTTTTTAATTATAGATATTTTTTTTATATTATTGATTTAATACGATTTAACACTTCAGTCAAATACAACGCACCAAAACGTCAGATTATAGACTGAAATAAAAACGGTACTATAGGTTATAATTTAAGACATAAGTCCAATAACATGTTTTTCCACCGCCTGGCGAATAACAATTATAACAATTAAACATTGATTGCAATAAAAGTTTTAAAACAAATTTTCTTACCTTATCAAAGCTCTTCTGTTTCTTCTCAAGCTCGAGTACTTTAGCCCGCTGTGCTTCGAGGTCTATATTTGCGTCCTCTAATTCTGCCTGGATCTTTTTTTTGCCTGCAATTCCATACAAATCAAGTTATTAAAATGGAAGAACTAACAAGGACATAGCCTAATAACGACGAAAATTACAAAATAATTAAAATTATACACTCAAATTTATAATTACTTTTATTTTCGGTTTTAATCGTGATGCTTTTAACATTTTTCAACTCTTTTCAAAACTTTCTTTACAGTACAAGTCTGCTCTCACAATCGTATCTCGATGAATAGTAATGTATTTGACCACATTTGTCTATCAAATGTGCAAATACACGTCAAATATGACGATAACTATTCTATCAACACTATTGTAACATGAGTGTGACAGCAGACTTGGGACCCTGATCACAGGTAGACGGAAATGTAATATCTTACTATTCTGTAATTTGTCATACTCATCTCATGGCAACAGGAGGTCTAAATGCTTAATCTATACTAACATAATAAGAGGTAACGTTGGTAACATTTATTTATGTATTTTCCGGGTAATCTTTGAAACCAAAGACTGATTTAAAAAATCTTTCACCAATAGAAAGCTATATTATCATGAATTAACTTAGGCTACTTTTGATCTCGATATTCCCACGAGATCGGGACTTACAAGGGTACACTACCACAACACCGCTACATTCGAAACGTAGGGCGGTTCAATTTCTTATCAGAATCGCGAAAACCGAAGAAAAATAAAATAAATTTTACTTTTATCCAGCTTATCGTTAGCCTGCTGCAGCTCGTCGATCTGTCTGTGTAACGCCTCCACATCCTTGGCGAGCTTCTTCCTCTGCTCTTCCAGCGCCAGCGCGCTCTCCGCTTCTTCTTCTGCCTTCTTCTTGGCGTCAGCTACTTGCTGGGTTAGTGCTGTCACCTGGGGGGAACAAAGTTAGGCGTTTATCAATGTTTTACTACATTTAACGCTTTCCTAAATATTGTTTTGCCTCTTAGGCCTCTGAATGAAACACTATTCCCATTTTACACGACTACTGCAAATGGAGGTATTTAACATGAAAATACACCCTGAAATGTAATTAAAATGAAACGATTACAACAACACTTTACTTCGAAATGGCTACTTCAAAACACCGTCCTTTCTTTTTCTTTTATTCGTAATACTGGTGCGGCTCACTTACCCCCATATTTATCAAAGACGATTAACAGCTGCATAATCTATGTATCATGTAAATTATGTACTATTTAAGTTAGTCATCTGTTACCTATCGTCTTTAAGTAAGAGGGCTAGTGTTCAGAGTTTTCAGGGCTCTGTAAGGCCTCTAACTTGACCTACCGACTGCTATCAGAGACTCCACATCAATTTACCGTACCTGTTTCTCAAGGTTGGCCTTGGCCTCCTCCTCCTCATCGAGCTGGTCCCTGGCCTGGTCCAGCTGTTGCTCCACGTTGCGCAGCTTGGTCTGCAGCGCTAGCTTCTGCTTCGTCTCCTCTTCCAGAAGTGCCTGGATGGAGAATGATGGGATTCATTTAGATGTATGTGTAGGTGTTAAAACCGTGTACATTTTGAGCTAAGGGAGTAATAGGACTAACAAATTTTAATACAATTATTTAATCAGAAAAAAATGCTCTCGTCTGTGTCGCATGCAGCATTTACAGACCCATTGGTTACATAGCATATTTGTTTGTTACTTTTTGAGCTTTTGTAATCTTCGTCTTCCAGATTATGTCTGCAGTATAAAATACAACCAAGGACAACTACTGGGTCGGATAGAACTATTGAGAAATCTACGGATGTAAACATCTCTATTTGACCTTACCTCACCTGACAGAAAGCGAAGATGAGTTCGATGATGTATCATGCTTGCCTAGAAGAAACCTATTCACTCTATTCACTCTGACTCCAAGGCTCATTGAAGGGGGCATATCTCGGTGGTCGCAGTGAAGCCTCGTGTGCTACTATACCTGCGACTCCGCATGGTGCGCGCCGAGCGTGGCGGCTTGCTTCGCGGCAGCCGAGGCATTGAGCTCGGCTTGCTCAAGCTGCGCAGCCGCAGACTCCGCCTCCTGTTGTAGCCGGACACACTTCTCTGACACCTCCGATCTGTATACACACAGACACACGTGAAAACATGGTATCAGCATCTTAACAGTGATAGATATTGTCTGCTAGAGCAATGGATCACACAAACTCTGCATTTATGTGACTAACCTAATCCAAATCCCTATCCTAGTGGCACTAGGTCTGATTCTACTGATAGAAGTCCAAAAGTGAGCAATTTAGTGGTTTCCGAGGAAATATCCTGCTCATCACTTCGAAGATCCTTGTCATTGATTGATTAACATGAAATTCCATTCGGTTGTGGCGCTTGTGGGGGTAAGCCTTAAGCTTGCGCTTAAAAAACTTCCTCCTTTTTTAAAGTTATTTAAAGAAGAAACAGTCTAGCAGCTAAAATCTCCTGTAAAAACGTAGTATAGATTTGCAAAGACAAAGCTTAGCAGTATATCCTCACCTGGCCCTCTCAATCTCCTGCAGCTTAGCCGCCAACTCTGCCAACTGCGCCTCGGCCTGCTTCCGTCTGCGCTCGCCGTCTGCGCGCGCGGCCGCGGCCGTCTTCAACTCAGTTGCCAAGTCCGCGTTCTCAGCTTCTAAGGTCTGCTTGGCTTTCTCTAGAGCTGTTGGGGATTGATTAAATTAACGCTTTTAAGTTTACGAAACTCCATGCACCTGAAAAACCTTTCTATAGGGTTGAAATTGAAGTCATAAGTACATTTAATTTATTATATTATTTAATAAATTAAATGGCCTTATTTTTCATTGTACACATAAAAATGTCTGTCGCATAAATCTCCATATGTTTTATCTGTATATAAGAAAATCAACCTTTAGTATTTAAATACAATTTGACGTTTTTTTATTTGTTTGTAATGTAACTTAAGTGTTTCAGTATCGACCGGATACATTTCGAAAAACAAATTGGTTTGAGCTTAGAAATCATTAAAATAGTAGTCGGACACTAGAGAAAATAGTAGTCGACCTTATGTTATAAACAAGTGCGACACTCGCGCACGAAGGGTTCCGTACCACTATGACATTTGGGTACGGAACCCTAACATGATTTACATCCAATTTTTAAATTTAATAGGAAAATGCTTCGATCATAAATAAACTATAGATACACGGTCCCATACAAAATCGAAATCAAAAATTGGCACTACTTCAACGCTTACTTATACGGACATAGTACAGTTTAATGTAAACCTTAATCTCTGGGCAATAAGGTTGTAAAATACTTATGCACGACTGACAGCGATATGCCTTGTTTCGCTGTAACCGGCTGAAATATGCCTTGTTTTGACGGCTCCATTTCTAGAGCGGCGACCGTGCATCTATGTAGGTTATATATGATCGAAGGGAAAATGTGAAATATTTAGCTTCGATCCTTACCTACTCCCTTCATACGACCACACAACTCAAAAAAAAAAAAGAAAAAAAAAACTTTGGCACAAAGAAAATCTGAAACTTATAAGAAACTCTTTGGTAAGTGAAGGCAGACTGGTATATTTGACAGACAGGGCGGCCATTTTGAATTCCATGGCCTACTCGATTCCCTTGTTCTGTTCCCTTGTCCATTCCCTTTTTGAAACACGTTTGTTGTATAGGAGCCCTTCTTAAATATTTGTTTTATTTTGTTTTTAGTATTTGTTGTTGTAGCGGCAACCGAAATACATCTTCTGTGAAAATTTCAACCGTCTAGCTATTACGGTTCATGAGATACAGCCTGGTGACAGATGGACGGACGGACGGACAGACGGACAGACAGACAGACAGCGAAGTCTCAGTAATAGGGTCCCGTTTTTACCCTTTGGGTACGGAACCCTAAAAAGTATTGCAACATAAAACAAATACATAATACCTACAAACACTAAAAACCTCCGCCCGTTAAACAATCTTACTCTTCTAATATCACACATTTTCGTCGGGTTTCTTAAAACGCAACCTGTCAAGTCCATAAAATTTAAACCATACAGAGGCGCATGAAACTAGTAATAAAGTTTTAACAAAAAAAAAACCATTTTCTTAACTCGATCCGCAAAGTTTTACTTCGATCTAATATACCATTAAAAAATGAATTTACCATAACCATAACACAATATGAACCTAGTTTTAGGCCTAACCACTGACCTCCATGGTACAAGTCGCTTAACAGGTCGCGCACTAAATTTTGTTCCTATTTGATCTGAGCCATGTTGCGCTGTTGTCGCGCATTTTCTATTGAAAGTTCCACGGACAGCCACCATCACTTTCAATAGAAAACGCGCGACAACAGCGCAACATGGCGCTTATCAAATCGGCACTAAGATCTAATGTCATTTAGTATGGTATACCTATCCAGCGTACTTGAATAGTTTTCATTTCAGTGGGCCTAACTCGTCGAAGCGTTCTATTTTTCGCCTACAGCATATTCATCTCTATTGTTTAGTCTATTGTTCGAACAACAGTTGGAATAATAGACTGTTTACAACAGTACCTATTCCTTCTGATGTCATATCTACTGTTATGGTAAAGGTCAATGAAGGCCCTCAGACTGGACCTGGTATCAGATATGTGTTTTGCTGCCAAAGGAGGTCGGCTGAATTGGGCGGAGATAGACAAGTTATTCGATATGTTCATAAAATATTTTGTATTTTTCTTTATTTTATGAGCATTTTAGATTTTTCCTACAACTACGGAATGATTTTTTACCATAAAATCGTAAAAAAACTCAATAAAAATCTACCATTTTCGGTCCTTTCAGATATGGCAATAATCCAAAAGTTACCATTTATTTAAACGATTGCTGTGTCGATAATCGAATGATTTTGAATCAATAATAATGTACCTAAATAATCCGTTGTCTTCTTTGTTTTGGTTTTAATTATTATCGTAACTATTTATGAACGACGTTTTATTGGACTCGATAATAATAATTCAACGAATAAATGACTAGAGAACTATTAGAAAATGTTTTAATAATTTAATAAAAATCGATTTAATAATCGATGTCAGATCGATATTGTATCTGTGGCAGATGTTCGAGTGTTTGATTGACAGCTCGCTTTCTGTCGGTGTTGTGTTCGGTGTATTTTTGTATGTTTTTCGAGTTTTTTTTCAAATCGACAACCTAGTGCTACGTTTACGGACTGATTGATCTTGCTCACACGACTAAACTTGGCATTCCTGGATTTTGATTTGGATAACTTAAACGATATACCTACTTATTACATTAATTAAGGTTATTAAATTGACAATTAGTTGATCAAGTAAAATTCCAAATATCTCACTATTCCGGAGTTTAGAGTTAGAAAAACAGATTTTTGTATAATTAGTAATAAATCTAGATTCCAAACTGCTACTGTTCATCTCAGTCCACCTTCCGCCCGAGGTTCTATGAAGAGTTGCCGATCTCCTTTTTAGTAAACTACATTCTGCAATATAGGACTTCTAACCAATAAGCGAGACATCGCATCTCCGGTCGGCAGAATCAGCCCCACTAGTACAGAGATGTTTAAAATAATCCCTCGCAGAGTTGAAAGAGCTCCCATCTTCAGGAAACGTGGGAGGTTCTAACGCCTCATTATCGTCGTTTAAGAGACCAAACTTCACGTTCTTCTGTCTACGCAGGTACGGTAAAATTACAGAAATATCCTTAGCCATTTTTATAATTTTACCACATTATTTTTGTAAAGGAAAAAATAAATATAAGAAAATTTTGTTGCTTTTTTATAAAAAAATTTAAAATGGCTGCAAAAACTCTGATTGATTGATTTATATTTGACAGAGTGACAGGTTTTTGAATTCGGTGGAAAATGATTTGTAAAAAGTGTAGTGGTAATAGTTTTTATTGGATTGGAAAAGTTTTGACAATAGTCAACATTGACTAATGATTGAAGACAAAAATACCAAGTAATTTGTACCTGACTGCGAGAGGGTTATTGCAAGATGGATTTTAAGAGGAAAATGGCCTGAAATTGCATAAAGATGATGGTCCAAACAAAAGCCCGCGCCATCTTTCGCACCGGTTAAACAATGCCACCCGCTTTTAATATTATAACCCAGTTATTGCACACAAATATACATTTCTTGCTGTTATATACAGTTCCTTGAAGGAGGTGATAAACAGAAAATATACTTCGACAGAGTAAAGATCGCATAACGACTATGAAAGTAACGTATTGCTAGACCGACAAAGAACCAAACACATCGAAGCTAACCTAACCTTAACCAAAAACCCTATAAAGAGGCAAACCAATATTTCCAGTAAAGTCGTCGGGCTAAGTCGTAGCGCCAAGCGGACTCATCTGTGTTCCGATACGTAGGCCGGTGCAGCCGCTTAGGAAGTCAGGTCGGATTTTATTCCACTGCCATTCCACTTCCATTCTTATTCCAGTGGAATAAGTGGATATAGTAATATCTTAAACCATATCATCATTCATCATCAGATATTATAGTGTTCAAACACTCACTGAACCTATTGTTTATATAAAATACTAGCTGACCCGGCAAACGTTTTTTTGCCTTTCGTTTCGTTTCGGAGGAGTACGGTAACTAACACTGTGACATGGAAATTTTATATATAAGATAATTTATTGCTTACCAGCTTTGGCCTTCTTGATCTGCTCATGTTGCTCGTTGAGCGACTGCAGTTCCTGTGAATGCTTGTGACGTTGGTCGGACAGCGTGGCTTCGTGCGAAGTTGCTTCTTCTTCCAAACTTCGCTTGAGCACCGCCACTTCTTGCTCGCGCTTCGAGCGAAGTTCTTGTTGCGCTGGAAGGAAGGATAGAACCGTTATTAGATTTGAAATTCTATGTGAAGGTAATTAATTCATTGTAAGTAAATTTTAATTCGTGAAAAGTTTATAATTATAATCCTAAAGAGTGACTTAACCTCTCAATAGTCACCCAGAGCTGCAATATCGAGTAAATCAAGCAATTTGCTTATTAAAGCTTAAGGTTTTAACCTAAACTAACTAATGAAGACTCAAACTTAACCTACCCACAGTAATATCGAGCGAACGGAGCAATTCACTATACAAAGCATCAAATTCTAACCTAACCTAATTAAGGAGACTAGCTCTGAACCCACCCGCAGTAGTATCGAGTGAATCGAGCACTTCGCTCTTCAAAGCATCAAGTTCTAACTTAACCTAACCTAACTAAGGACACCTTCAAACTTAACCTACCCGCAGTAGTATCAAGCGAATCGAGCAATTCGCTCTTCAAAGCTTCCAGCTCCTCGTTGAGATCTCTCCTCAGTTTCTCCGCCTTGGTCCTGGCCGCTCGCTCCGCTTCCAAGTCATCGTGGGCATCAGCGAGGGCAGATTCGGCTTCACGAGCTGCTTTCTGCGCTCCCGCTCGGAGGGATGCCTCTTCGTCTGCGCGGGTCATTGCTACTGCTAGTTCCTCCTCGCGTTTGGCTGGAAGAGAGAAGTCAATAGACTTAGTATCCTGGATTTCTTATGGCGACATCTACCTTAAAGTATGGTGTAAATAGTAATCACTGCATAGTATAAAACAAAGTAGCTTTCCGCTGTCTGTCTCTATGTGTGCTTAGATCTTCAAAACTTCGCAACGGATTTTGATGCGGGTTTTTAGAGTGATTCAAGAGGAAGGTTTATTATGTAAAATATATGCACCGTATGAAGCCGGGGCGGGTCTCCAGTATATAATAAAACAATATGTGCGCATAAAGCCAAAGTGCGCGTAATACATATCGATATAGTTAGCAGACCAAAAAAGCATTCAATAAAGAAGATGTATAAAAATACATGGTAATTTTGACACCTCTTAAAATTATGAATCTAGTGTGGTTTGAAACTCGCCCTCCGATGACAAGAAACTACAAGAAAATCATAGGAGTTTACTTTTATCATGTGTCCAGATTTAAGGATTCTCGTTATGTCTATGAACCCTCTGAGATCCTGAATAAAATACCCTGTTAACGACAACGATGCATCTTAAAGGGACCTGATATTCATTCAGGGAGCTCCAGTCCGCTACCGAAGATCGGAAACATATCTCCGTCTCGCTCAACCCGATTCGATACGACAGAGACAGCCACAGTCACTTCCACGATCGGTGTCGGATCGGGAACTGTGAATACCCCAACAGTATAAACCTTACCGAGTACAACTTGTAGTTCATTGAGCTGCGCCGTCCTCTCAGCGAGCTGTTCTCTAACATCCTGCAGCTCTGTCTCCAGCTTCCTCTTGGCGCGGTCCGCCTCTTGACGCAGTTGGTGGTCCTGGGTAATACACAAAATATTGATAATATATATTTTCCCGGGTCTAAATCGTTTGACTTTTACTTTTTAATTTTCTTACCTCGACGTTTCGACCATGTTACAACGGTCTTGGTCGCGAGGGGCAATTATGAGTTCCAAACGTGTTAGTTTAAAAAGTTTATTACACAAAATATTGTATTGCGTTTTGTAGGTGTAGGAGTGGTACGCCACTCTATGCCAATCTGTTACGGCTCTCTATGTCACTCTGTAGGTCTCTACGACTGTCGTGGCGTGCCATGGTGTCGATGGCTATACTATAGAAAACACCCAAACCAGAAACAAATACTTATTAATTTTTTTAAGCAGATACATGCTTGTACCCGGTGGGAACCGACCCCCAACTCTTTGCATTGCATTCGCTCGACGGCCACAGAGGTCATCAAAAGTAAATGATTGTGGTTGTATCGTATTTCTAGTGTGTAATTCGGTAACAAGAGATGGTAATGGAGATCTCTGGGCTCTGGCTAGTCTTATCAATATCAATGTCCTACCTTCAGTAATTTCTCCTCGAGCTCAGCGATGGCGGACTCCTGTTTTGCCTTCAGTTTGCTCAGATGTTTCGCCTTTTCTTCCTCCTCTGCTAAAGCTTGAGAGAGATCGTTCGCTCTTTCTTCTAACATCTGCAATTATTTAACAAATTTTACAATTAAACTGTATGTAAAGTCGCTATAAAAATATAAAGAAATGCATTCCCATAATTTCAACTGGACTGGTCTCTATATTCGAGCCTAGAAGGAGAAAGGTCGCCTGATAATGATCCATTTTAAACTCGTCTCTGACGGACGAGCTTCACCAGTTCCAAACGTCAATCTGTTCGGGAAATTTCTCACACACCTTTAAAAAAAGATGGATCAAAATTCGAATGTCGTGGTAGAATACCCACTATCTAGTAATGTAAGTTTCAAACATAGGAGCCAACTCCTCTTTTAGAAATAGTTTAAAATCACACCTTCTTTTCCTTGACAAGTTTCTGGTTGGTATCCTCATTGAGAGCTAGATCTTCTTCTAACTTCTTGATTTTAGAGTCGCACTGTACTCGCTCCAATTGCAACTTCTGCCGGGCACCTTCTTCTTCTTCTAACTGCTCTTCTAGATCCTGGGAGAAGATGGAAAAAGGTTAGTTAAACATTTGGTGGTTTTTGGTGAAGACTTTGGCCAAATGGAAAATATTGTTTTTTTTTTTTTCAGCAACTAGGCTGGTATTATGGTGACCAGATAACGATTTAAATAGGTACAGAACCACCCAGAAGTAAAAACAATCTGGTCCTGGTGGGAATCGTTCCCACAACCTTCTGCACCGCAGGCGGGTATTCGCCCGTCGCGCCATAGAGGTTGTCAGTATTTATCTGCCTTGCTTGCGTAGGCCAATTATACAGGCTCGTTCACTTCCACTTGACCCTGAACCATACAAAGACCAACAGGGGTATTCCTAACCTTTCAGTCTGATACCGATATCGGAAAGGTTATCTCTCTCTCCCTCAGGGGGATTCAGTAAGACAGTGACAAGCATATCAAGTCGATCATCGGCATAGCACAGAAGCCCTCCAGTTACCTGTATATTAAGCTGAAGCCGTTTCTTCTCTTGGTGTAGAGCGTTGCAGCGTTCTTCTTCCTCTTCGATTCTTCCTTCCAGGTCGTGCAACAATTCTTCCAGTTCCTGCTTCCGAGCTGCAGCGCGAGCTCGGCTTTCTTCCGCTTCCGCACATAGTTCCAGTTCCGCCTGGAATCAGAAAGACAGGTGTGTACTGCTGGAAAATTTTAAATAAATAAATAAAATAAATAAATATTGCACGACGTTACACACAGCGCAATCTAGCCCCAAACTAAGCACTAGGCTTGTACTATGGGTACTAGACAACGGATATACTACATATTATACTTTTTTTTTTGTAAATACATACATATGATACATAGAAAACACTGAATATCCCATGTCTTCGGACCGTGGTGAGTCCTAGGACATGTTGGTTTCCTCACGATGTTTTTCCTTCACCGTAAGAGCGATGTTATTAGCGCACATACCTTTTTCTTAAAGAAAAAGACATTGGTGCGCGGTCGGTCTGGACTCGAACCCACGACTCTCAGAATGAAAGCCGGGGTATCTACCACTAGACCAACACCGCCCAAATGGGAGATCTAGAATACTATAGATGGGAGATATTAGGTCTATGAATAAATGAATTTGCTGGTCTTGTAAAACTGAACAAATTTAAAGATTTACGGTCTGATTTTATATTCATAAGTAAAAGTCGAATTACCAGCTTAGTGACATTTTTCAGCTCAATTTGCTTAAGGACGAAACTTAGGCTGAGGAAAGTGGCCGTAAGTAAAGTACAGTATAAAAAACCAGTCAATTTTACCTGCAACTGTTCAGCCAACTGTGTTTTCTCAGCATTAGCATTCTGGTACTTCTGTTCGTACTCCTGGCACCGCTTCATCTGGGTGTCCAGACGGTCGCGGATCTGACGAAGCTCATCCTCTTTCTGCGTCAACTTCTCTTCCTGCTTCGTCACTTCTAAAAGTGGTTTCACCTGGAAAAAAGCAGCTGTTAGAAAAAAAATATAGCAAACCAGTTTCTAAGTCTAAGTTTACGAAACGAAAATACTTTTGCATCAACTTCAGATAGATAAAGTTAGAACATGATAGTTATTCAAAAACAGTAAATCTAGTACAAAGTTTATATTACAGGTGAACTCTAATAGATTATTTTCTGTATACGGAATGTAAACAGGCACATAACTTCTAACAATAGGTGGGTACGATGCAAGCCGTGTATAAAATAACCGCGCGCCCTACCGCGGTCATATTTACATAACTAAAACAGTTTATCAATGTAGACAATGTTATTAAACTAACCTTTATGTAGAGACGCCACCATTGCCAATTTCTAAGCTTAAGGTAAGCAGCGCAGTTTCTTTGGATGATTCTGATGGCGTTCAACTGCTGCAGTCTCTTCTGATAGTTTCTTCTGGCCAGGTATCCACGGCAGAACGCCTGGAAGTTCACAATCAAATCCGTGATTTTGTAGTCTCGCTCCTCTTCCAGATGAGCTAACACTCCAGCTCGGAAAAATATCTTCGACTGTCCGACGCGATAAAGATTGTGATCTAGCTCCAAAGCCTTGATCATCTGCTCGCAAGCCTTCTTTCCATCCATAAATCCTTTAGGTATGATGTTCGGCGTAAGTAATTCGTATCGTTGCCTGAATTCTTGAAACGGTATTCGGTTGGGGAAGCCCTGTCTGCAAATTCTAATACCTTCCAGCACACCGTTGCATCTTAACTGGTCCAGGACTAGAGGCGCCTCGATTTTACCAGCCTTCTTCTCGTGATTCGGAATGATACATCTCACGAAATTGGGGTTGGTGTTTCTAAGAGTCGCCATCAGTTTAGTGAGTTGTTCCTTGTACAGTTGTGAGACAGTTCTGAACATTCCCTTACGAGTTCTTGCGCCGAATTGCGTGTCGGTCATAGCCTGTTGCGCCATGCCAACAATTTCAGCATCCTTCCAAATATGGCACACGAAAGGATCCTGCGATGACTGTAAACAAGACACGACGTTCTCGTTCAAGGGATCCATGTTCTTCATCAGCCACTTCTCGGCTGAGTAGTCCACTTTACCCGCGTAGTGGATGATCGCGAAATCGGCTACTCCTCGGAAATCGGTCTTCATGAACTTGGGATGGACTGAGTGAGCAGAGACCAATTTCTCGACGAAGGTCTTGTCTGTCGCCTTGGGGAACCAGCACTCTTCGTCCAAAAGTGCCATGATACCCATCGGCTTGTCGATAAGATCGATAGTAGGCTGCAAATCGAGACCGAAGTCGATGAACTTCCATTCGATACCTTCACGCTGGTACTCTTCCTGCTCCAATATGAACATAGTGTGATTGAAGAGCTGCTGGAGCTTTTCATTTGTATAATTGATGCAGAGTTGTTCGAAGGAGTTCAGCTCGAAGATTTCAAATCCAGCCATATCGAGGATACCAATAAAGGAGGCTCCTTGTCTTTTTGTCCTGTCTAGAGACCTGTTGATTCTGTTGACAAGCCATCTAAACAGTCGCTCGTAGCACGCTTTACCAATGGCTTCCACTGAGAATTCCACCTGCTCCTTAGTTTGTGCTTTCGTCACGAAATCACGACCCACTTTAATTCGGGGTTTCAAGAAAGCCTTCGTCATCTCCGTGACTGATAGACCTAAAAGACGAAACGAAGTAATTAACAAACTACTAATGCGAAAGATCTTACAAGATATAAACATTTAGTTATATGGAGATACCTTACCGAGTAAATGTGCGATCTTCTGTGCGACAGTGTTGTCTGGTAACGTGGCTTGGTCGGAGTTCCTCTCTTGCTTGAACTGCATTGAGCCAAACAGCAGAGTCGCAGACACTATCCTAAATATAGAGTTGAAATCCTCATTGTTCATTCCCATGATGTTCATGGACTTGATGGTAGCCTGGAATTCCGCTGAATCATCAATACCCGGCACTGGTAAAGCAGCATTTGACAAAAACGGATAGCTTTTAGGATCTTCCAGGATATATTCTGCTCTCTGTTCCGGCGTCGCACCGGTTAACAGTTGGTAGAAGATGTGGAATGTCCTCTCATCTTTCGCTTGTCTAATCGCTCTCGATTTCTCTAACAGATAAGTTTCAATATTCGCGCCCGCGATATAACCTGACGCGTCGAAGTTAATCCTTATGAATTTACCCTGAAAACGAAACGCCAAACGTTAAAAAAAAAAAAATAATCTTACTAAAATATATCTAAGGAATTAAATAGATACTTACAAATCTCGATGAATTGTCGTTTTTGACAGTTTTAGCGTTACCGAAAGCTTCTAGAATCGGGTTAGCCTGCAGCAACTGTTGCTCCAATTCGCCCTAAAAGGAAACACAACTATGAATACACGACTTATGTGTCAATCAAACTCGAACGCGATTGTCGATTCAAGCAGAAAATGCAGCAATTTAAGTCACCAATACTTCATTTGGTCTGTTTGTTGAGTAATTCTTAGGACTTAAATTATTGCTTTGTGGTGGTGACTTATAGCTTATGAAATCAATGGTAAAATGTTAGAAGCATGTTGACAATTTACAGTACACAAATTACAGGGAAATATTGCTAAGAAAAATCAAGCTATAGTTTATTGCGTAGAAACTTGAGTGAGCGTGAGAAAGATTTAAAATAATAAATAAATATTGCAATACGTTGCCCACAGTACAATCGAGCCCGTTTGGGGCAACGTAAGAGTTAACGTAAGTAAGAAACTAGGCTTGTACTATAGGTACTAGACAACGGATATACTATATTTTTTGTAAATACATAGGTATAAAACACTCGAACACAAACGTAATAAATATCCCGTTTTTAATAACTTCTACTAGCAATAAAGTTTATATTTCTTTCCAATATAATATTATGAAACATACAAACAATAGTATTAGCTGATTACCTCGAAAGTAGGTCCGTTTGTCTACGATGAGATAGCGGCGTGAAATTAAAGGTTAAGTTGTTAATGAACATACAAGGGTTAACATTTACAATGATACAGACATTTACACAATGTACGATTACACATTAAACGCTTGTTAATTTTCAATAGACAACAATTAAGAAGATAATTAATGACAAGTTTAATAGACAGAACAAATATCACTTGGTTACTGCCCCATTCAGAAATTATTTTGTTACTTTCATTTAGTTACTGCCACACTCAGAAATTATTGTGTTACTATCATTTAGTTACTTCCCCACTCAGAAATTATTTTGTTACTATCATTTAGTTACTGCCCCACTCAAAAACTATTTTTTTAACACAGGGGAGCGTTTGGACACTATCTTAAAAGATGATAAGCAACGGAATAAGAAAATGGTTTCGCTACTATCCAATACTTAACGAAATCTTTCAAACACCTTTCGAAAAACACAGAACAAATAGTTTTTCCAAAATCGTGTGCCAAGTTTAGACAGGTAGTCTAAAACATAGCACGACGATGCTTACTGAAAATTTTATAGTATTTGTGTTGTACGTTTAGTCCATGGTGTTTCTGAGTGAAGCAGTAAGTAGACTTTTTTAATAGCCCGATTTCACAAAATGAGTTATTAAAATTATTTAATTGTTATCTTATCCAAATTTTAGTTACACAAAAATAATCTTGCACATCTGTAAATCGTCAAGATTATTTTTTATTAGAATTTAATGATGATGAGTTGTTACGGTTGATAATGACATAATATCCAAAATTATAGGTATTCCTAAAAAATATAGTTATAACATAACATCACGCATAAAACACGAAACCTGTTTATATTCTAGACACTTATATCACATTAATAAACAAGTTTTTAAATTGTTTGAAAATTATGTTATTAAAAATTTCGCGGAAAAAAGTCGCGAATCGAATTATGCAATCATTATAACTCCATGCACCATGCTAGCACTCGCATTAGATACTAGTTTCCAGAAGAAGCAATACAGCAGCAGGCTTATGGTAAATCCAGATTTAATTAATTAAACATTTTTTTTTACTGTATTTCAATTAATATGTCAAACTTTTTTCTGCCACACTAAAAAAAAGCGACTTAGCGAATGATTAGTTAATCAATTCTCTGTCACATCTTTACTCCCAGAATGCCTTTCACAAAAAATCCATTGATAAACTAATAAACCGCTGAGTTACAGCTTCCTGAGTGGGGCAGTAAGAAAACTTGTCTTTTTTTAATAAATTACAAAAACCAATTAACTCAGGATTTAGTACCATAAAACATAAGTTTCCCAGGCGTTTAGTACAACCGTTCAAAGGCGAGTTAAACATAACTTACTATAATCAACTGTGGAGTCGGGCCCTTCTCGTTCGGAACAGCAGTCGTAGAAGAGGGAAAATAAAAATATATGTTACATGGTGTACTTAGACGTGGGCGGGTGTTGCTTGACCGAGGGGAATTAGACTTTAAAACAATGGCAGTAAGGTTTATAATAAGACTTTTATAATATCAAAATATATTGAGAGAAAAGTGATACGAGTCATTTTTTATAGCCTCCCAAAAACACTCCGACAAAAGTTTGCACTTTTATGCGTTATTTGACCAGACTGGAATAAGTAGCAAATAGCAATACTACGCAGAATTCGTCTTTTGTTCGAACATCAAGCTCTCGAGCTCTTCAATCGAAGAAATGACGATTCACGCTTAGAATGTTATTCACTACGTATTCTAGTTTGGTCGAATCAAGCCTTAGTCGTATTTATTGTCATTGCAGTAACGTAAAATTAAAGTCTAATTGTGCAGTCGAAAAATTTATGTCGAAAAGTGAGGGCCAATTTATAACCAGTGACATTTTGGCGCATTTTGCCGTAATATCAAAAAGTATTCAATTCATTTAAAATACAATATCGCAAAATTACTAAAAAATTCAACAACCCAATTATTTAGAGCAAAAATACTGAACCAGCATTTCTTTGTCTAGCTTTAAAGGATCATATTACTTCCTATAAAACTGCTAGCAAGCAATTGACGCATCAATAATTAATTTCTCAATAGCCCCTATTTATCTAGCCACGGTTCAAAGGTTGAAGTCTTGCAACACGCGTGAAAGAAAAGTGCTGTACAATATAATAGACATGCCACCTTAACATGCTGGTGTGCTTTTAAATATCCAGGGTAATATAGGAAATACAACAGACAGTGCGGTCGCGATGTCGGAAGAAATTCGTTCATTAACATCTCTCTCTATCCCTCTTCTACAAATGGGTTTAAAATAATCTTCAGATTTATTGTACACATATTCTCAATGTTATTTTTTTTATTATGATTATCTGTGACGAAAATATAGGGTAAGAGGCTTAGATGTACAGATGCGCCTCATTTAACTCAAGGCTCGCTACTTTCCTATAACGATGTATACATATTTACATAGGAGCGACAGAGACTGAGAGAGAGAGGTTAAAATGTAAGAATATCTACTCTTCCTCCATACAAACGTATTTGTAACGTATTTCTTTCCTTTTAATGTATCGAATTCTTCCCGCATCATGAACACACTTACTTAGGTATAATAACCACACTCTTCTCCGTACTAAAACTATAGAGGCCCGTATTGAATGCAGCTCTTTGGGTTGAAAAACTGAAAAGTCCTCGGAAAAAATCTTTGAATTATGTGATTGAATTGAATTGAAAAAGCAGTATCAAAATAACGTCCAATGCCAATCTTCTAATGATTTCCCCCATAGAGCTGCACTACTTAATGGCCGCAAAACTTAGCAAAAAAAACTCTAGCCCTGATCCAAAACGACATTCATAAGTACAATTATTCATATAAACTTGGCTGCAGTCGGAAAAAACCTGTGTGTAACCGAATATCTCGGTTTTAAATTACTAAGTGACATTGATAAAGATATCTAGCTTGTTTCTAGCAAGTTTATTCAAATTCTTACCCTGTGGCGGTAGTCAAACCAATAGATATGATTGCGCTAAGAACACGACATAGATTTGTGTTTTGTTTTCGAGATGTTGGATTGAAATTAAACTCTTTTTTCGGTTTTAATCGCGTGGTGTTTATTTGGCATTATGAGATGTCTCTTCTTCAGGTTAGACCTGTAAAGGTCTCGAAACGTTGAGCATTAAAACAATGCTAAAAGAAATAAAGACCACGCGATTAAAACTGAAAAATGAGTTTAATTTCAAAACGAACATACCCAAAATTATGCTGTTTGATTTGTGACTCGGGAAATTTCCATTTTGCAATATTTCGAGGGTAAAAATATGCAATGCAATATTTTTTTAATTTATTTTGTTTTTTTAATATGTATCATGTATGTATATGGATCAGCAATAAACGCTAACTTTAGAGGATAACTTTTAATTTAATATTTTTTACTTTGATAAGTATTAAAAATTACTTCGAGGAAAGTTATAAAGTGAACGAACTAGGCAATATAATTACAATGACACATAAAACAAAATAATTAAAATTCAAAGTAAAATGACTCACTCAAAGAGCAGTAATCACGTAAATTCACACGTTCCCAATCTTAAATGATTCATTTATTTAGTTAATTCATCAGTACCTCATATATTTCCACCATAAAAGGTGATTCTAACATCAACATCGACCTATATGGTGAATTTGCTTGCAAAATGTATGGATTTCTACCAATTTATTTCAACTACATCGCAATAAAATAAAAATTTAATACCGTTTTTCAAACTGTAAAAGGCGTGAACAGTTTCAATTAGATTCTAGTTTGGAATTTATTAGACATTTTAAATCGCAATAAATTTTGTAATTAGCGATGTATCCCTTTATATAGAAGCCTGTCGTTGAAGCATCCAATCTTCCACAATCAAGCATTCGATTTCTTTGACCACCTTCATTCAATTCCATCATCATTCCATAACTTCATACATACATAGGTCTTCGCAGACAAGGATCATCCAAAACAGGCAAGGGCTTTAAATTGTAAACATAGTTGAAGTTAAACTTATTTAACTAAAGGCATTTTTTCAGTCTGTAGTTAAAAAATATCTGTGTAATAAAATGTAACACTAACGAATAAAAACTTCTTTATCTTCTAAAAGACAATCAAACTTTAGAAGGCTTTTCAATTTGGTTGTATTTAATTTTATTCGACAGATATACAAATAATTTTCAGATTTCTCCGTGTCTCTCATATAACCTCTCGTCTTATGACTATAATCAATATATTCATATAATTTACTATTTACTCTAAAATAGTTAGTAAAAGGTTCTTACCGCTCCAGATCCCTTGGGTTTCGAAGCGGCGACGTATGCTAGGTACTGAATAACTTTCTTTGTGTTCTCTGTCTTACCCGCACCTGATTCTCCTGTACAGAGAATCGACTGGTCTTCTCTGTCTGAAAACATAAGGAAAGGAAGATTTAAAAAACTTAGTAGCATTATATTGAGTGAGAGCAAAATGTTCGTAATTGAAACGTATTAGGTACCACAGTAGTTGGCCTAGTGGTTGTCGCCTGGGCGCTTTTCAGTATTACTATAGTAGTAGAAAGAGTAATGCCAACTTGCATGTTTTCTAAAAACGGGCTTTTTCAACTTATGTGATCTTTCCGACAACTTATGTGACCTTTCCTACAACTTTTATGACCTTTCCTACAATAAATGTGACCTACGACGATATTCCTACGGCGGCATCAGAACGGGGGTGAATCGGCAGAGCACTGCAGTGACTAATAGTTTCCAAAATCCAGTCAACTGCTCCACATAAAAACCATACGTAGGTAGACCAGATTTATTAGTTCTACGTTTAGGAGAGTCCTTGACTACACATAAGTACCAACCAACTATCATTAAATCCTACGGACACGTTTGACTAAACATTCAATGACAGTTCCATTACAAACATGCAGTTTATTTTTGGAAGTCACGTTTCTAAGCTCTATTAAGAGCCCTATAGCCGCTAAACTCAAAATCCATGTCGGGTTCATCGAAAATTGTTGATTATATCATGACGGAATTTGGTAGAACTTTTTTTTGTGTATGGATTGTAGATGACATTGTTTCGTACATTTTGGTGTAGTTTTAGGACAAAAACCTCCTATTGGTGCAAAGCCTATCCAAATTTTAAACAAAAAAATGACCGTTTTGGCTAAAATGTCGATAGACTTCAATACGTTTCGACATATTTGTCTGGAAACTGCACTAAAATGTCGGAAACAATGTCGATTACAATCCATACACAAAAAAAAAGTTTAACATTCCGTCATGAAATAATTAACAATTTTCGATGAACCCGACATGGATTTTGAGTTTAGCGACTATAGGCCTCTTAAGTTAAATAAAACGTCTGTGTTCGAGACAATGATTTATCTCTCCAACTCCTGCAAAATGGTGATAATTGTTAGACAATGGAATTTCCAATCTAGGTAGAAATAACTAATCTAGTTACTGACTTGCTTTGTGCTTAGGCGACACCAACGTAGTCTTAACTAGACAGGTTTAGTAAACATTTTTTTCTGACTATTGATCTCAACTTTAATAGGAAAGTCTACCTTTTCTTTCGTCATACAAACGTAGTCGACTGTTTCTTCCCTGGATAAAGACATTAGAGCAAATATGTTTATGTCATTAAACCTAGATCTGCCATGACTATGCCCCTACGTTTTGGTTTATTTCATTTTCTAATTAGAATAGAAATACATTTTAGAAAAAATACTAATATAATTAAGAGGAAAGATTTGTATTTTTGTGTGTGTGCGTCTGTATGTTTGTGGACCGATTTCAAAAAATCTTTCACCATTAGAAAGCTACATTCACCCCGAGTAACATAGGCTACTTTTAATCCCGATTTTCCAACGGGATCAGGTTTTACGCGGGTGACACCGCAGGACGCAACAATGGCTGATATAGGTTTTATGGCATAAACATATTTTCTCTAATGTCTTTATCGAACTATCGAATCCGGATTAGCAAGATCTCGACACTTTGTTGGCACTTGCTAATCCAGATCAGTTAGCTCGATATACCTGCGCAAGCCAGCCTAAGCAACATGTAAGGTAACTTTAAGGCCCCTTCCTCGATTGTCTTTCTTTGTTTACTACACGTAGGTATTACGAAACGATGCGATGCTCACATCGTGGGCGTTTCCTGTTACCTGTGCATTGAGCGAGTTGCTCATTAGCCACAGTCAATGATACCGTGTACCTACTGATGACGGGAATATTTGTTTGTTTACCTCATTGTAATTAGAATTTAGCTTCGAACGAAATACACAAACTTATTAAGAAAAGTAATTTACTTTAATCTAAAAATCTTTACAAATGTTCTGGTTATGATTTTTGGGGTTCCTTGTCCAAAGGGTAAAAACGGGACCCTTTTACTTAGACTCCACTGTCCGTCTGTCTGTCATCAGGCTGCGTATCTCATGAACCGTGATAGCTAGACATTTGAAATTTTCACAGATGACGTTCTATTGCGGCTATGACAATGAATATTAAAAAGAGAATAAAATAAATATTTGAGGGTCCCTTATAACAAACAAGATTTTTTTATTTCGACGGTATTATATGGTACGGAGCCCTCGACGCGTGAGTCCGACTCGCACTTGGCCGGTTTTTCTATTGAATGTCATGTTGAATTCGGTATTTCTTTCTTTGTTTCTTATTTGAAGTAATGTAGGTAGGGAGCTACTTAATAGAATTACTTTATGTTAATTTAAGTAAAGGAAAAAAACGATTTAACTGTTTTTGAGAAATCAAACCCTAATAATCGAACCTACTACTACTGCTACTAGTGCTACTACTTAAGTAGTACTCCAAAACTTTGGCTACTTAGTATTCCGATTTCCAACTTTCGGCCGGTGTCACATTCATTCAAAGACACTCGCCTTCTACATAAGAAACACCTTATTTTACTCGATTTGGAAGTTATGTGGCATGGTAACAGGGGTTACCATGCCACATAACAAAGCTTTTCTCATTGAAAAAGAAACCTAAAAATACCGGCCAAGTGCGAGCCGACCCGATCGAAGGGTTCTGTCCCATTACCTTAAGAAGAAGTCTTAGTAATAGAGTCCCGTTTCTACCGTTTGGTTTATTTATTAAAAAGGAACAACAACAGAACACAAACTAAAACATTCATACAAAAACAGTATAAGTACTTAATAAAAACTAAATTCATGTTCCGATGATAACAATGCACAACATTCGAATAAAAATAGTCATTCTAAAAAATAAAAAATCCTAATCTACAATACTTTTGTTATATGGTGGCAAATTAGTGAAGACGTCTATCTAATTCTTTACTTATATCTTATATACTTATAGTTATATTTAAAAAAAAATACAAAAAGAACCCCATGCGTTTCTTGTGTCTTCTTCTCATTCGAGGTTGCGTTCCGAAGACACAGTAGATTAGATAATATAATAACTGACATTTCTAAGAGATATCTTGCTAATATCCGAATGAATAAACGTACTTTGATTTTGATTTAAATTTTATGGAAAAGTGGCTCAGCAACGTACGGTTGTGGTTACGGAACCCTAAAAAGAAGGTGTCCGTAAATTGGTCGGAATAGCCGAGCCATAACTCATTCCCGTATCGGTCGTCGAGCCATTAGAGAGCAATTAGACAAACGCCATTCCTAAACTGGTCTCTTATCTGGGGCCTACGGACTACGCCTCTAGAACTGCTCTGCCCAACCTTTGTTTTGTAAATAAACGATAATTAATTGTTGAATCTGGGACCTTTTAAGCAGTTCCAATGTTTTTTTTTGTGTGTGTGATGCAAGAGACGTTATTTTAAAGTTTACGTCTAGAAAGAAGTGAGATGATTGAAACTTATTTTTAGGGGACAGTCTCCCTACTCTTTTCTCCATACAAACTTTACAAACGTAGTCGACTGTTTCCTCCCTGGACAAAGATATTAGAAAAAAATATGTTTATGCCATAAGTCGTGTATCATCCATGACCATGTTGTGGTTTTTTTTTTGCATTTTCTAATTTTTCTGAATTTTATTTTACTTCTAATTAAAAAATAAAAATAAAAAAACAAAGCGTAAGGGCGTAGTCATGACTGACCTAGGACTTATGGCATAAACAAACATAGGTATTTGCACTTTTTTCTTTATCCAGGGAGAAAACAGTCGACTACGTTTGTAAAGTTTGCATGAAAAAATGAGTAGGTAGTTTCCCTTAATTCAAATTCAACACAGTAGGTACAGTAGTAGTATTAAATGATATGATAAAACGAAACTAGTCCATCAAAAGCAATCAATTACGCTTAAGTATCTAAAATAGGGTGACATTATCACATTACTTGCTTACCTTTTATTTGAAAATGTTGTTTTGCATAAAATTACATTAAATTGTATTGCCCTAGTTAAATTGCACATAGGTAGGTATGTTTTAGAGTTCCGTACCCATAGGGTAAAAACGAGACCATTTTACTAAGACTCCACTGCCCGTTTGTCACCAGGCTGTATCTCATGAACCGTGATAGCTAGACAATTTAAATTATTTACAGATCATGGTATTTTGGTGTCGCTAATAAAATATTTTAAAGTAGAGTTCCTATACAACAATCGTGATTTTTCGGTGATAAATAATAGTACGGAACCCTCGCGCCCGAGTCCACTCGCACTTGACCGGTTTTTTAATTTTGCTATTTTGCGGGAAAGTGTTCGAGAAAATGGCAATTAAATGCAGGGTACTTAGTTTTATGATAGCTTGAAGGTCTTATGCAAGTCAAACCAGTTGTTAATCTGCGACTTTTTTCTTGTAATGGGGTGGCACACGCAAAGCTGTGAGCAGATGGCGCTGGCATCGGATGATCTTTTTTTTTGTTGATGGTCCCCCACGAATGAAAACGCCGAGTTTTTTTTTTCTTCCGGTCTGAGACTGATATGGCCAATTTGGCGCCGAGAATTGTAAAAAACACCTGTTTGACAGTTCTTAATTCAAACCTAAGATCATTCGACTGACGCCCTCTGCCGGGATAAAAAGTTAGTGTTCCTCCTCATTGAGGTACAGTTGTTATATCTCACGACTGCGTCTTGGTCTTGGAGTATATTCACGTGCACATTGTTTCTGTGTGCGTGAGATGGAACGCTAATCTGAGCTAACGCACTCACGCTCTTACGCATCGTGTACATGACTGGTGCGAATCTAGTCGCTGAATTTAGAAAATGGCTGAAGTCAAGTAAAGGCAGTCATAAGTAGGAGCAGTTTTACCTTCAGTACCCCATGAACGGATAGAACAGCCTAAAGATCTTGAAGCAATCACAGCTTCCTGACCTGACTGAACAGATTTGCAGATTTGCCTGTTTTAATTTCGCATGTAGGCCCAACCTTGGAGTCTTCAAGTCTAGAGTGACTAGGTTTCTCCTAGGCAAGCATGTTACATACACCGTCGACCTCATCGTCGTTTCCCATCAGGTGGGAACAAGTCAAATCCTAGCCTATGAAAAATTGTATGCTTAAGGGTGAACTGAAGATTCAAGCACTTAATCTAGAAGTAATTTACCTTGTAACATAGAACGGTAGGCTGTATCTGTGATGGCGAAGACATGTGGCGGAACCTCGTGCCGTTTGATGCCTTTATACCTCTCCATGATCTTTTCGGTGTATATCGGCAGCTTCTTGTACGGGTTCACTACCACGCAGAAGAGGCCGGAGTATGTCTGTAGAAGAGAAAAATATATTTTAGGACAAATACTTTGGATAGGGATAAGGATCATTCATCATCATTTGGGTGATGCTGATGACAGAAAATCAGTGTTAGGTCTAACGAGTGAATTATATACGCTGACTCATCATGGGCCTTTGTCCTGCTACAATACATAGGTACATTATGTTGTATTTACTTCTAGTTTTAGTTGTATTCTTGTTTTTGTACACTTATGTGTCTGTAACTTTAGTACATGAGGAGCTCATTGGCTTAGCTGTACCTTGCCGATCATTAACGTTAGTGGCGTTTAAGCAACGCTTGGCGCGGTCATTACTTGGATAGGTGACTAATAATTTGTGTGGCAAAAATTCATTTTCTCGAGCTCCTCCGTGCTTCGGAAGGCACGTAAACCAGTTGGTCCCGGTTGTTATCTCAGAAAGCAGTCGTTAGGTCAAGCCTTAGGGCGACCTGAAAACTCTAACACCAGGTGAGCCACACCACTATACGAAAAGAAGAAGTACAAATAAACTTTTTTCTAACCTATTCATCATGCATGGCCAATACCTAATGATAATGTCACTGCAGACCCAATATTTATTTGTCAGATACGCCAATTTGAAGTATGTAACAAGGTAGGTACGGTAATGTAATATGCTCTGTCTGACTAGTATTGTGGTTTGAGCATGTCCACAATAACAAAATGGTGGGAGTTTTGTCATTGTTATCACGTAAATTAATAAGCATTATAAAATAAAGCAAGGGTAATCTGTTCAGACCCTTTTGAAATTTATACCAAAACCCTTAAAAATATCAGAATTCTTATAAAGGTGTGTCCAGATATAGCGCGGCAGCCCCGCTATCGTTTGGACGACTGCTGCGCCAACTTTCGTTGGTTTATTCCTTACTAAAATGTGTCCTACAAACGCCTCGTGTTGCTGTCGCGCAATTGCCGCGCTATATCTGAACACACCTTAACGGCATTTCATTTGTTGTCAGTATACAAGTTCAAAGTCAAATTCCCATTCAAGATGTTAATCGTATTAAACTTCAAATGGCTCAGAAAACAAGATGATCCTAAAAATCTTATTAGTTGGAAGACCTTGATAGCGTACGGTCGCGGTGGACGTGTGCGAATAACCTACGATACTTATGAAAACTCGGGGTTCATTGACTTCGATTTGAAAACAACGAAGTGATTTCATCGCTGCCGATTGCTTTAATCATGTTAACACTCACTTGCCTGAGTCTCTTTCGTGACGTGTACGTACCTACGATTTAAAAAAAACTTTTTTTTAAACCTCACCTAGTGATAGAGTTTTTAGATCCTTCAAAGGTTCGATTCAATTAAACTGTAATATAATAACCCAGTAAATAAGTTATCTTCCAAACAATCTCTTGTTCCGTTTTAGACTACATCGTCCTCAACAGAGCGCACACACGCCAATCAATAAAATTAGACACTGCACAGAGCAAGCAGTTCATTACCCAAGTAAAGAAACCTCTAAGCATTTAATTAAAATACCCAAGTCACATTTTTTACAATGTCGTCAGTGTGAAATAAGTTATTCCAAGAATCCTGCTACACCTAGCAGACATTTTAAGTTCTGTCACAATCCAGGTCAAGTAACAAACGCAAAAACAACTAATTAAGTAAGTGTATATGATAATTTATTACTTAAGACTAATTGATACGATCGTAAAGTATGACCCGATATACTAAGGGCGATTGCACTTTGAATACACCTCTTTGTGCATAATCGTATTTTATAAAAAGACCTTTATTCCCTTATCGTGTTCTGCAAATATTAAACTTTCTGAGAATATACTTCTTTTGGTAACAATGAGATCAATGAACAAAATATTTGTTTCTAGCTCTCTGAGACTGTATTCCCCTGGCGAATACAATTTAGGGGTCTTTCAATCGCGTGTGAACAGGAACAGGACTGCATCTACACTTACCATCAGGTGTGATAGTGGTCAAACGAAAGCCTATATAAAAGAAAACGGGACGTCTAGCAGATGTGAAACATCGACTGGCTACGTATAGTATATATAGCGTGGCGAGGCGTCGCCACGGCCTGTTTCGCCATGACAAATTTTAGATTTACCCTCGCCTATAGATGTTTCACATCAAAAAAAAACTATGGTAACTGAAGAATGAGACTTCCCAACCAATAAAGAAGAATGGAGGAAACATGACGCAAAATTAAAGAAAGCAAAGGAAGAGTTCCTAAATCAGAAAAAAAACGGAATGACATTGACAACGACGCACGAGTATGTAATCCACTTTCAGATATAATATGTGATTTATCAAGTTTCGGCATCATCAAAGGAACTAGTCACTAAACCAGATAAGCTATCAGCAACCTTAGATACAGAGAGCAATTGCGAATCAATTTACAGTGACCTAGCATAGAGAGATAACAATTTACATTTTGTTATCAAATTATATTATGCGCGTTTCGTTAATAATATGCGTGCCCACCCATGATCTAGGCGTCTAAAGACTATTTAGTATTGATAAGTTCTATTTGACCCAGTCTTCTCGTTGTTGGCGCCTTTGAAGTTTGGAAAAATTACCATAGTTATGGCCATAATCCCCACCAATCAGGATTAAGTATGATAGTGAGGAAAACGCCAATTAGTTTTTGAAAATTGTCATCTCTTCTTCTTCTTCGTGACGATGGCACAAAAAATCTTCAGGAGAATGTAGTTAAATGCCAGTATGTTGCGAGATAAAGAGTCATAACAGCTTAGTGGGGATTATGACAATAAACCTAATAAAATATTAGGGGCATAAGGGACGATCCCTTAGCCGAAGCATTATCAGAGCGCTATAACCATTCTTCTCCCGAGCTTCTCCCATTGTTACCAGAGATAGAAACTAGGACCAAATGCAGTATGCTCAGAGAAGCTCGAAAGTATAAAATTATGGTAAATTACCATTTTCATGATAACCAATTAATTAAAACTGAAAAACAAACTGAAGAGAAACTGTAACGCCCATAAATTTCGGAAACCAGTAATTTACGCAATCACCTCGAAATTTTCCATTTAAATTACCATTTATATGCAAAACAATTCAGCAACTCTTTCCAAAAGCGATAAAAAGCCAAAAAAATGTCTTTGAACTACCCATTACAACGTTTACGGCTTTCGCATTGGCTCCATATAAAACAGTTTACTGCTTTACATAAAATATGCTGTAAATGTCAACTGAATATGGCAGAAAAGGAACTTTCATGTCCTTATTAACTGGATCTTTGAGAGGTGCCAAAGTAGTACGAAGTGCTTCTACTTTCAATCTGAAAATTGAAGGCCAGTTCAGCACCCGTTTTAATCTTTCCAGCTAATCACTCAGTTTCATAGGCACTATGCAACACATAACAGCTAAGAGGTAATCACTTGTGATTACCACGCTACGTCAAGGCAGCGATGTACTGCAAAAGTGGCTATCAAACTCGGTTATCAACTAGAGTGGATAGATAATACGAGTGCAGGATTCGATCTTGAAGAATAAAACGACGGCCAATACAACGTCTCGAAACATTGAGCGTTGAAACAATGCTAAAGTAATAAACACCCCGCGATTAAAACCGAAAAATGTCTTTAACAACATCGCGAAAACAGAAAAAAAAAACAATATATTTACCTACTACAAGTTTTAATGATAGAACTAAGTTTGTCTATAATTGTCTTCTAAGGAAATTTGCCCAAAAATAATAAGTAAAACTAATGAAACCTATTCTTCAGCCTAACCACATCGTAGCCAGAGGTGTAATGTCGCAACCATACGATACGACCACTGCGTCAAGGCACAAAAACTTTTACGACACAGTTTCCACGAGCGGTCTGCCTTATTTGGTCGACTCCATTTTGCTACCTTGTTTGGATTTAACTAATACGCAAGTACATAGGTTGCTACTTTTCACTTGCATTCTGCCAGCATCTTGATATAGCGAGAGAACACTACATTAGCCCCCAAATAAATAAGTGTAAAAAGAAGAAGAACTTTAGTTTATTTCAAGTTCCATAACAAAAAATGTAATCGGCTTAAGACTTAAAACATTTTAGGACCCAAAAAAAGCCTTTTAATTTAAGTTCGTGGAATCAGGAGGTCATTGGTACTCGGCGAGAGTCGAGCACCCTCGCGAAAGCCTCATCACAGATTACCATACAGTTACTACGGCTTGGTGTGTCATCAATGCATGCAACGAGTGCACCGTAACAATGCCCGAGGTTACCTCGGCTCCGTAACATTCGCAATGACTCACGCCATCGCTATGCACTGATTCTTGCAAACTTTTTTCATTTCTTTAAGGCACAAGGTTTAAAATTGGAATTCTTGAAGATGTACGCATCATGAAGAAATGAAAAGGGTTAGAACATTAAAGGCTTGATTATACCGGATCGGTGATAGAAGACAGTGCCGCAGAATTTCGACCAAGCCATATTGGATTGGTCCGGATTAAAAACTCCGAGTCACTGACCTCTTTCCACCAGCATTAATACATATCGAAACAGTGAAAAAGACGCAGTAAGATGCCTCTGATGACTCCTCTGGTTTTGCAAACATCACATGCCCCGGAACGAACGGCACTTTATGATCGCTCTTAAATTAGACACAAAATAACTTATCAAAATGACAGTAAGTACGTCCAATAAAGACACAGAGAATTCCATAAATGATGATGGATGACATATTGATGAACCGACACTAATGAACGGGAGGTCAATAATAAACGAACATGATATGGAACAAACAGTTACGAAACTCATTTAGGCATAGACATAGACAGAAATTGATGTGAATAACAACACACACATAAAAAGAATTTGGAGGTACGAGATAGTGTGTACCTCCAAAGGGAAGATCTTCCGGACAGATGGTTGTTGACCGATAGGCCGCGACCATTCTCCTCTTGTAACCGGCAAAAAAAGTCTAGTTACGAATTTGGAAAAATAATTCTTCTCTCACAACTAGTTACCAAACAGCGAAAAAAAAATCTTCTCTTGTAACTGGTTACGAGATCGTAGTTACGAATATGGATGAAGGCGACCCAACGATGGCTCGTCGGTAGATGTATACCTAGACCTTACTTTGGAAAGAAACTTGATAGTGCGATTCAGGATTTCATACGAGTAACACCATCTAGTAGTTTCTGTAAGTGTCAGCCACAAGAACAAAGGTCAGTTGTGTTAATGTATGTTACAACAGCAAAAATGGCCCGACTCAGCATTTACCCAGCCAAGATAGACCACGGCTGGGGGCTGTTTTTCTGCCGAAACCTGCAGTCGGTCGATTAAGTACTGAAGTACAATTTATACTCTGCGATTGAGTCTTTAAAAGAGACTACATTAAAATCATTAGATAATCCCTAATGGAAGATCCCCCTTCAAATTGTAAAGATGCCATATGCGGTATCGTGCCTTAAACGGCTATGATAATTAAGGACTAGTATGCCGGTAATGGTAACGAGGCTGCGATATGTAATTTTCTTCCAACATGAGTCACGAGCGATAGCTCTGACTTCGCATCTGTGCAAACGGAACGCAAGGCCGTTCGAGGCCACCTTTTTAATTACTGCATCGGTCGACATGCAATAAGCCAGAAAAGTAGACAGGCTTTTTATCCTTCTTCTCCGATAGTAGCGATTGAAAGCCCTATTCGTGGAGAATTGCATAGAAAGAGCGACTGAGGAGACTTTGTATGTTGAGAGGGATTGAAGAAGATTGCATGGCTAGAATAGTAAAAAGAAAAATAGTAATTAAGTAGGTACTGATCTTGCCGTTTGGCCTTTACGACCAAAGGCGTCAGAAAGGTCAATGAATGGCATGTCATCTTCAACGAACATAATATGAAGATCTATTAGCCATATTTCAGGCAGCGGCGCGGGCAGTTATGGATTCCATTAGAAATTAACTAGAAGCAGTATCATATGAACCGATTGAAAGTATTTACGCAAAATATATCACATATAAACAAGAGAAGATATAAATTTACTGGTAGAGCCCACATACAGAGATCGTACCATAATATATTAGGTGCAAGAATTAAGTACTTACCAATAGAATTAATTAAATATAATGCCAATAAATTATGTAAACTCAAATCAGATCCAATTCAAATCAACATTCAATATGGGAAACTAGAAATCGTGTGATGTCCAAAACGGAACGGTCTAAACTTAAACTAAACAAGTTCGTTTGTTTATGATCATTGAGAGCTATGCCCAATATTGGTCATAGAGGAACGACAATACGACTTTAGAACTTACATGGTCTTACCCTACCTAATAATTACACACACATGGCTCCCACACCACAAAACGAACAGAAGATGATCCTGGTCTTCTTCTTTTCCGTGTAGTGGTGGTGTGGCTCACCAAGTTTCCAGATCGCCATAAGGCCTCTAACTTCACCTAACGACTGCTTTCAGAGACAACAACTTGGACCAGCTGCTTAACGTGCCTTCCGAAGCACGAAGGAGCTCGACAAAATATCGATCACCCATGATGAAAGACAAATTTTCAGTCAAAAAGGTAACCTACCCAGTCAAATATCCCTTTTAGGCTAACAAGAAACTTTGGCATTTAGATTTAATTTAGGCGCTTAGTATAGGGCTCATTTATCCTCATGATGTGGGCTATATTGTGCATTGCATATTAATTTGGCTTCATGTCGCGATCGTGACATTCTACAACAGACCACCGCAGAGACATGTCATGTTCTACAACAGTAACTAGTCAAGTCTATACACGACTAGTTTCAATATATACGCGACGGAATATAAATAAGAACGGACAAGCACAGCTGAACAACATAGAAAGTAACAGGCATAGCGCATATTAAACTCAGTTATAAACGAAATAAACAATACGGGCACAAGGTAAAGAAACGTACAAATACAAATATTATGATGAGTGAATAAAGGTGTCACAGGATTCAGGGCTATTAGCACGCAAATTCTGAACATATGTTGTAATGTGTACTTCGGAAAGCGTAACCACAGAATAAATAAATAAGTTTTATGCAGTATACAACCACATAAATTATTAAAATGCATCAAATACACAAAAGGTGTAAATATTGCCATACGATATGGAAAATTTATAAACTAAAACAGAAAATCTATGCATCTACCTTTTTTTTTTCAATTTTTTTTTATTTATTATTATTATTATTTTAATTAGAAAAAAAAAAAGGTAGATGCATTGTCATGACAGCTATAGGTTTTATGGCATAAACATATTTGCTCTAATGTCTTTATCCAGGGAGAAAAATTTAAACTACGTTTGTATGCAGAAAGAGAATGGAGACTACCCTCTTAATAAAACGCCTTGACTATACTTATTAGCTCTCTAATAGGTATAAAGATCAATCCAAGAGTCGCGTATCTTCCGCTTACAAATGGATCCCTAAAAAAATAGTATACTGTACAGAGGTGAATAGATAATCCTTATCTATCGCCCACATAAAGTATACTATAATTTTAAGAAATATTTTAAACTTTAAGCATTTCAACATAGAGTTAAATTTACCTTGGCATTTCGTAAAGCAAGTAATGACTCAGAATCAACATACGGTTAAGGGCATATGGAGACGTGTGTTCGAACAGACAAAGTTTTAATACGTGACTTGTAAATACTAGCCATATTTGGTAATTTAAATGTTTTATACAATATCTGGCGACAACATAATAATATACTTGCTTACATTGGCAAAAAGTATAATACTTATATAAATAACTTGGATATGTTCTTATGTGTTTTGGTAGGTCAATGGCTACTGCCTGCCTGCCAAATATAAAGACCGAATCTTATTTGTTTTTAAAATGTTTTTTTTTACGAAATTGGTAACAATTATGTTATTAAAATGAATGCCTATAAAGTATACAATAAACTTTCTAAATTCTCACGATTTGTTGTGTCTCCTCGCGACCAACAAACCAACAAATCGACAAGACATAGTTAATTATTAAGATACAGACATAAGACAGTCAAAACAGTCGAAACGTCTCAGGTCCCGGTAAAATGTAACTATATAAATTAATAGCTGTGTCCCGCGGTTTCACCCGCGTAAGTCTCGATCTCGTGGGGATATCGGGATCACAAGTAGCCTATTTTACTCAGGGTGAATGTAGCTTTCTAATGGTGAAAGAATTTTTGAAATCAGTCCAGTAGTTTTTGAGTTTATTCATAACAAACATACAGACGCACACACACACACAAAAATACAAAACTTTCCTCTTTATAATATTAGTATATATATATATATATAGATATAGATAACCCCCCGAATTAATATCTGTCCCATCTTAAGTTGCCACATCATTACAAATTGATTTTACACAGGTATTTAAGACAAAACTGTCAGAGATGTGAATCTATAAGTGCTCTATTTTTATTACAATTTTCGTTATAAGAGTGATAATTTGTTTATCAAATAGCGTTGCGTTGCAGCGGTCGTTCAACTGCGTTTGTGCAGGATATAGGCTCGTTTCGCGTATCACGCATCCGCCACGATAGCCAACGGACAGCATTCTGTGATGCTCTGTTTCATGATGATTCAGTGTCCTTTGAGATAATTATAGATATATCTATCTTATCTCGTTGATGGAACGGATTTATCATGGTGTAAGATGTGGTATGTAATTCGTTACCTACGAGTACGTTCTTAAATAGGTAGGGAAGTTGTCTCATAGCTGCAAAATATATAGATCTACTACAGTTTTATTTTATCTGTGTCAGATGTTTAGACCAAGGGTGTTATTCATTTTTGGAACGAAGTTCCATATCGCGCGTTGCGAAAGGGGGCTAGGCGGAAAAATTAAGACCAAAATATGTACCTAACGACACTTAAAAAAAAAATGATGGAACTTCGTTCCATCCGGGTGTCCCTTGACACCTTTCAAGTTTTTAATTTGATTTAGGGCTGATTTTATCAATCTCAAGACAATTATATATGTGTAATAAAATGTAACACCACCGAACAAAAACGTCACTATTTTATACAAAGAAATCAAACTTTAGAAGGTTTTTGAATTTAGTTGGGTTCGATTTTATTCGACAGATTTTTCTTTTCTCTGTAAAATAAAAAATGTGCCCTTTTTATTTTACATTTAAATACTATCTAATTGATTATATTTAATTTTATGTATATCTTTTTTATTACTGATAATACTTAATATTATAAAGAGGTAACGTTGGTAAAATTTTCCGGGTAATCTCTGAAACCATTAAACCGATTCCAAAAATTTGTTTCACCAATAGAAAGCTACGTTATCGAGGAGCAACATATGCTACTGTTGATCCCAAAATTCCCACGGGATCGGGACTTACGCGGGTGAAATCGCGGAACCCAGCAATGCCAAATATTTGGTCAGCTAATCGACGACCAGTTGAGGCCCGTACGTCAAGTTTCACCACGGCTTCCACGGAAGCGCGTCAATAAATACCACCAATTTTTAATTTGCAAAAAGACTCACAATTAAATATTCAAGTAGGTACCTACCTATAGTAATTTGATAATTTCACGTTCCGCCGAAACCCGCACACGATCGCTGACGTCATCATGTTTTACAAACACGATGGCATCATCGATGATCTAACGATGTCTAATCTTATCTATTTCATGTGTATTACAGAACTTCGAAGGGCACGCCATATTTTACTCATGACATAGTATGCAAACTTACCTGTTTTCTGAAGCTTTGACACATGACTGTGAAATTTCCTGCAATTTCCTACAACTTATGTGACCTTTCCTACAACTTATGTGACTTTTCCTACAACCTTTGTAACCTTTCCTACAACTTTATGTGACCTTTCCTACACCTTATGTGACTTTCCTACAACTTATGTGACCTTTCCTACAACCTATGTGACCCGTTTCGGGAAACAAATATGTAAGAAAGCTGGGTAACTGTTAGAAGCTCCGAGGCGCAAACTAACTAGGTAAACTGCGGTAATAATTTCAGATGTTTAAAAGAAAATGTCAAGAATGAATACAACGAATATTAAAGGACGTTTGTGTTGTATCAGAGGTTATGACATAGGTCTGCGACGTGCGTATACTCAGCTGAATAAGTTTTATTATTAAACCTCGATTAAAGTGCAATAAACAATGAATAGGAATTCTACTTAGATAGATATTCGTTTGACCACTACCTCGATAATTACGCTCACCTAGAAGAAAGGAAGATGGTGGTGGAACAAGTTCCGATTAGTTTTTATTAGTGGCTGCACCGGGCTACGTATCGGAACACGGACGAGCCAGCCAGGTTAGATATCGTACTAGTTAAAATCCACAAAATCAAAGAATTAGAAAGCAGGAATCAACGTATATTTGTCCTACAACCTCTGAGCTCCCAAACGGTCCCCTAAAAATGATATAAAACCAACAATGTTTACATTTTTTCTAAACTTTCACCGTTCGATGTCGACAGTCAAAGGAGGCGATAAGACGGGTCGCGGGGTCTGGTTTGGGGGACGTTGCACCTGCCCGGGACACCGGAGGGACAGGGGACTCCGGGAGGAGGGGTCCGGCCACCTGTCGACCTCAATAACTTCAGTTTCGGATAACAAACGATTGCACTCGATCGATTTTATGCTTTACTAATAGATCGACGACGTTTACTATTCGGTATACTTGGATAACAAAATATATATTTTTTTACATTAGGCTTACATTTGACCTCATGGGAAGTGACTATGAGGTCGACGGTGTAACATGCTTGCCTAGAAGAAAGAGCCTATTCACTCTAGACTTGAAGACTACGTTTGCTGTATTTGGTCAAATTTTTGGGTTTAATGCCGAAAATACACTATAAAACATAATCAGTTCATCGACTAGCGATGCTTGTTACAAGTCGCTGTATTGTTCAATTGTTCAGTGATATTTTTTTTACAAATGCAACGCAATTATTACATTTATGACTTGAAGAGTTCCGCGGTTTTACCGCGCGTTAATTTGTTCTGCTGTAGGGCAAGGGCCTCCTCTTTCCTCTCCTCTAAAGGGGTCTGGCAGTAAGACGCCACGGAAGCCTACTCCAGATTGGCGAACTTCTCATGTCTTCAGACCAAAACTTCAGCTACTGCGATTTAACAAAAATCTAGATCTCTAAACCTGATATTTGGATCGTAAAGAATCATTCGGTAGTCAGAATTGAAATTACAAGAATCAATGCATCTATCTTTAGTAATAAATTGTAATGAAACAATTGTAAAGATTGTTGCGTTTATGACATTTTAAACAACTTTATTGCCGAACAGTTATTTTAATAGAAGTCAATGAGTCCGGCAACCAGTTCTGAGATTGTTTCTTTTCGTCGTAAAACGTGTTGGTTTAAACTTGGTGACCGTTGACCACACGCAGCTCTATTATCTCACTAATATTATAAAGCAAAACTTTAGATGTTTGAGTGTTAATCACACAAAAACGGCTGAACGGATTTGGCTGAAATTTGGTACAAAGGTAGTTTATTCCGTTTGTCGTATAGTACCTAGTTATGAAGGTTAATTCAGAAACTATAAATCTTTATCAGTTAGCCACACAATTAAACCTATTTTGACGAAGTTGTGTAGTCGATTGGATTTTTAATATAGGTTAAGTACATTTTTTGACCACTATCTCATAAATAGAAGATGTGGTCAAAGATTTAGCAATCTCGGCTAAGATATATAATATCTTGTTGATCAGAGTGAAGATAATGTGACAAGTTCCGATCAGTTATCTATAGCTAGTAACTAATAGAACGAATTTTATATCGTCGGTGGAAAAAAGTTTTGGAACACTAATTATTCAAAATTACATTGAGTGGGGTGGGTTAACACTTTAATAGATGCTTCAAAAGCAATTTATCTAAGGTTCGACATTGGGGCTACAATACAATAAACAGACAGAGTAATACAACTCCCTAGAACCACAAGACATCGACGTCAAGTTGTCGCGTGCCAATTTTCCGGTCTCCTCTGGAACCGGTCGAGGCGTGCCCTTGCCGGTGCACTGATGCTTATAACTGACACCATGTTCAACTACTTTTTAGTACTTACCTACAAAACTACTAAGGGCTGATTTTTCAAGCTGTCAGACAAAGTCTGCCCAATAAAATGTAACACCACAGAAAAAAACGTCCCAATTTTCCAAAAAGAAATCGAAGGTTTTTTTTTAAATTTGGTGGTAGTGTTTGATTTTATTCAACATATATCTTTGGATTTAAAAATCAACCCCAAATCAGCTAAGTTAAAGGATTTGATGTTGGTACACAGGTACTAGATACCTACCTGAATGATGGATGTATAGATGGATTTTACTGATTTATTTGGAAAAGAGGTTAAGAAGAATATGAAGGAGAAGAAGCTGAGCGAGGACTTTCCGAGTAATAGATTGGAGGGGAGGGGAATGCGTTTTCCGGAACTAACGACTTTAAGCCGTGGGTTTCCTTACGATTATAATTATGCTGTGTGGAAAAGGAAAAGACCAAGCCTATGTAGAAAAAGGCATTTGATTTATATCAAGTTACCAACCATTATGTTCAAGTCAACCCTGACGATGGAATCGATGTTGTCAGATATGTATTCTTACTGGAAAGCAATCCTCAACAATTCTATAGTTCCCGTGCAACTTATATATCCGAAATTTGGTATCGACTAAGGTTACGTCATTAAGGTTGCGAAGGCTGCGTCATGTTCCACCGTTGTTTCTGTGTAAAACCGAAGCTGTCTTCACAAGCCTCAAACCAGATGGTTAAACGTCGATGCGTCACGCACTTGACACATACTCGTACGTGAAGACCCATGATTTTGCAAGAGCGAGAGCGTGAATCATAAAGAAAAGTGTTTGCAAGAAATCATTTCTGAACTTTGTGTATTATAATCGGTTATTATTAGCAGCAAAAGATTTCTTTTAACATAAAATAGACTAGCATTTGACCTCACCTGGTGGGAAGATGAGGTCGACGATGTTACATGCCTAGAAGAAACCTTGAAGACTCGAAGGTTGTAGTTAAGGGGGAATATCGACGCGGTCAGTGAGTTCCACTTCGTAGCAATACGTACGAGAAAGGTGAATGCATGAAAGATGGTAAAATATACACGAAGATTAGAATTATTAATAAGTTTATAGGGGAATCGAAATAAATAGGGTAGCGGTCGGTGTATTGATTTCATAACAAGCCTTCGAAAAGTACAGACAAATAGACATCTTTAGTTTGACTTATGTTATCAACTATTTAATTTTGATTACAGAATACAAGTAGTTAATTTTAAGTTTATTTTAGTTATCAGCTAGTCCTTGTTGGACTAGCTGATAACTTGCATGATTCATTTATCAAGTATTTCTGTATCATTATGGGTCAACATTCATTTTGCTTTGACTCATCGCCAACGATGAAAGTGGTAGAGCCTTTTCCTTATTGCATTTTTAATTTAACATTCATAAGTTACTAAATACCATGAGTTGCTTGAGTCTATATTTCCTGGCATGTGCAATATGGGGTCTTCAAATCGCAAGTGAGGCCAGCGTGCTTTATCTTAAACCCCATCAACACTTACCATCAGATGTAAGGGTGGTCAAACGCTGGCCTAATTTTTTTTAGAAAACAGCCATCCTAGAGGTCTTAGAGATAAACATCAGCTTACGGCAATAATAGTATGCAAACTTGCCTGTTTCCTTTGACAAGTCAAGTGTCAAATTTTCTACATTTTTCTACAACTTATGTGACCGGTACCACCCAGTACCGAGAAACAAAGTATGAAAGTTGGGCAACCGTAAGAGCGCCGCGAAGAGGCCAACTGCTAGGTAAACTGTGGTACTAAATAGTACTACTAAAATATCTGCTCGAGAACATTTCAACAAGGTAAATGAACATGTAAAATTAAGCAATACATAAAGTTATTTTTGTCTAAGTATGCGGCTTCGTCATAGTTCTCCATAAAAAAACAATCAATAACAAATTACTCATGACCTAATCACGATTCTCTATAAGCTGAGTACGTAGGAATAAGTGTCCGTCAATGTGTATTGATGACCTCAATTTACATTGTTTTGGGTCACCTCTGAATCGTTACAAATTTCAAAAGATTGTAGATACAGTACAGCCAAGAGAAATGTAACCATAGACTGGCCTTGATCTTCCAAAATGGTCCCCAAATTTAGGCATTAAATATTGCACGTGAGTGCACGATGCAGAGAGACCCGGACCAGTAACGGGCACCGGGCTCCCGAGAGGGATGCAACCGGGAACATCGCTCGGATGAGAAGAGGATGAGGGGAAGAGTGCACGATACAGAGAGTGTGTCACCCTCTCTCCCAGCAATGGATCTTGTGGGCAGGTTTAGTGCTGCGCATTATTGCTATCGAAAATCGGCATCGTTATTGCAAAATGACACCGCTTCAACCTTACCTACTATAAGTGAAAAATCTGAAACCCAGTAAAACTGGCCGATTTCAACTTAGGTACACAACAGATAAGTCGGTTGCACTGTATGCCGAGTAGGACGTGAACATATCCACCTACATGCATACATTCAAACAATATAAGAGTCGAATCGAGAACCTCCTCCTTTTTTGAAGTCGGTTAAAAATAAAAACCACCCCTTCATTCAATTTTAACACTACCCAATTTGCGACCAGCGCTGCGAATTGTTTGGTTACTGCCCGTACGTTCGCCCATACATTCTGGGCAACACGCTGCACGAGGGTTGCCAAAAGCAATCAGATATCCATCGAAATGTGACTTCAATTAGTTTACGTTAAACATTTATTACCGGTCGGTTGTTTTAAATCGGAAATTTTAGGGCCAAGGACGTTTAATTCGGGATTTTAAATATAGTATTCGTCATCCTGAGACGGAAAGGGAACGGTTGAAAATCATGGTTTCTTCCAAGGAGACTTATATTTATCAGCCCATTGGCGGAATGCAATATCGAAAAACTTTTGACTTAATCAACATAATATTCATTTTGTTGTATTGTGCTCGCCAATACCTTTATTTTGATACCAAACATGTGATGATTTTGATGATTTAAGAACTCGTGTGGTCTAGTTGGCACAGACGTTGGGGTACAGACCCAAAGACGCGAGTTCAATCCTCACCGCGAGTGATTTTTTGGTGTTTTTTCCTTTTTCATTTTAAATATTTTTAGTAAAACAGCCGAGAGCAATTTTAAAAACAAAAATACGGAGTAATTTAGAAGAAGCTGATTGATTATTATTTGATTGGTAACCCTACCGAAAGTGCAATGTGCAGGGCTGGGAGCGTTGACTCGCAAACTTGCTATTCACTTTGTTAACACAAACACTTCAATTTGCATATTCAGTGTCGAAAACGATTATAAAGTGCGGTTTTGTGTGGGTTTTTTTTATTAAGCATTAATGAAACTTAATTTAACTTTTCGCACTTCATGCCTTTATTTATGTTGATTAGGCAAAAGTCAAGAGAACTTTTAAAGAAGATGACTGAATATTTTCCATTAGGCTTAGAACGCACTGCGATTAAACGCCTGCGTTTTTCCGCATACCTGAAACCGCGCACTGCGATCTGCAATCTGCGCAGTGCGTTCTCAGCCTTAGGCTGAGACTTTAACATAATGGCATCAAAAAGCAGACAAGTCTCTGAAGTAAACTTACTCATTAATAATAATCTATATATATAAAAATGAAACCCGTTCCGTTGTCACGACATCACGCGTGAACGGCTGGACCGATTTTGATAATTCTTTTTTTGTTGTGTTTGCTATTGTCAGGAGAAGGTTCTTATGAAAGAAAAAATGCTGAACCGATTTTGATGAATTTTATTTTTTTATACTAAACGACAGGACAACGTCCGTCGGGTCAGCTAGTAATAAATAATAATACATTCTGTGAACAACACACAGCGCCATCTAGCCCCGTGATAAGCTACTAAGCTTGTGTTACGGTGACTAGCCAACGGATATAATACTTATATGATCTCAACCTTAACATATAGCATCGGAAGGATTGTGATTACGATTACGAGCATCGCTATAGTGCGTTTCATCTTCAAATTCCTATGCCGTCATGTTGGTAGCAAAACAACAAAGTGCATAATACAAAAAAAAACATGTGCTACCTTGAATTAAGGGAGATTCGTATATGAGCAATGAATGAACGAACTTCCTGTAGGTATTCTAGGTTTAGGGCACATTCAAGATATTAAGGCACGACTTTTTTGTTTTGCTACCAACATAACGGCATAGGAATTTAAAGATGAAACGCACTATACGATTGTCATTTCACTTTTAAGATAGACGTCACAATATTGTCAGTGCTGCAACAGCTTTTTTATATTAATTTCTCGTAAAAGGAACATGGAATATGTTTGAGACATCACCTCTACCACATACGATCTCAATGATAGCTAGGTATATAATTTTTAAAAGTAACGAACATACGTGAATCATCATATGACATTTAGCACATGTCCGACTCCAAATATTTTATTAGTGAAGTGTAGTATATTAGGAGATATCTCTAGGTATAGATAGACAGAGGCGACCGTTAGTGACTCATGCGCATGATTTCTATTAGCCTTTTGTTGCTATCTATGGCCCGGCTAGTTTGGTAATTTTTAGGGTTCCGTAGGCTAAGGGTCAAATTGGGACTATTTTACTAAGACTTCAATGTGCGTCTGTCACCAGGCTGTATTCATGAACCGAGATGGCTCGACAGTTGAAATTTTCACAGAATATCTTATTTCTGTTGCCGCTTAGACAACAAATATAAAAAACTGACTAAAATAAGTATGTATTTATTATATTTATAGGTTAACGTTTGACCAGCAGATGGCAGCATGTTCGTTCATCAAGAACATAATTACCTACCCATTTCTGTCGTACACACAAAAGTAAAGATAAATAATATATCCTTAAATATTTACTTTGAAAAGATTAGAGTTTATAGATAAAATAACATTAATCACTTTATCCTAATACGATAAAAATAGCTGAAATTATTCGTAATAACAATTATTCAGAAACAAGCTAAAGGAAAATCCGAAAACTAACAATTACCTATGAAAAAACTAACCCCCTTACTTATAAACGGTGATTAACAGCTGCATAAACTGTGTATCGTTTGTTTTTATCTGTGACATGAAGTTTCAAAGTTGACAGACAGGGACGAACTTTACATAACTTAGTTATCTGTTAATCATCGTTAATAAGTAAAGTGGTATTAGTAAGGGATTCTTGTTGGTTACGAAACCCTAAAAAACTATGTACTTATCTATTTATCTAGGTATATCTTTAGTTCTTAGAGAATGTACGGAACTTAGGTTATGTTGGTATCCAGACGCCAGACTGGGCATTACGCCAAACGTAGTAACCATCTACTAGTACTAACACTCAGATATTATCACAGAAAATGAGTTATTTATACTTAACTTGTCTTCTATTACCGCCATAGATTATATTATAACAGTCAACGATTTAACTTATTTATTTGATTATTTATTTATTTGGAAATCCAACAGCTGTCTCTGATTTGTGTTTTGTGTGATTATCTTTGTTAAATATGTTCTGTTATGTTATTAGTATATATTATGTACTAAACATTTCGCTGTTGGTTATCGTATGTGACTTCATAATTGGACCATTGTATATGATTTTACGACGCAGGTTTCCTCGCGATGTTTTCCTTCACCGTAAGAGCGATGTTAATAGCGCAGATATTTTACTTAATAAAATCGATACTTTCTATACTTTAATGAATGGAAAATAAAGAATTATAAACGAGGCTTTACGGCCACACTGAGATGTGTTGGTAAAGTAGGCTAAGAAATTAGTTTCCCCTCTTGTGTCTTTAAACTTTAGTGACAGGTATACTAGCTGACCCGGTGAACTTTGTTCCGCCTTAGAGGCAGAAAAAGTTTTTAGCTACCTCCCCACCAATTTTCAGCCAAATCGGTTCAGCCGGTCTTGAGTTATAAATAGTGTAACGGATACGACACTCTTTTATAAAGATATAGATATGATAAAGCATACTAAACCTACATAAAATGAGATCCAAGTCAACATCTCGCTCTAACGGTGAAAGAAAACATCGCGAGGAAGCCCGCGTCTTTAAAGTAACCCATAATCGATGGCCTTAATAAGAGACTACGTACGAAAAACATCCAGCGAACCTTTTCGGGTTCTTTGTCGAGTAAAAACCCGACTTCAGCAAAAGGAGGGTTATTATTTACATCTTAATAGATCTTTCTTCACAAAACTACAGTAGAATATCATTGGTAGACATTAACAACAGACAACAGTGTCTTGCCAAATAATGGATATGTCTAGACGGAACGCTCTCTCGATATTTATTCGTTCACCCTCAAAGGGCACACCGAAGTTCATATCTACCATTAAGTATGGGCAATCATTTAATTACATATGCTATTGGAAAGTATAGAAAGGAGTGTCTCGCGGTAAATCCCGATAAGTGGGAATATTAGGATAAAATCTAATGTATACTTTAAACACCTGATAAGAACTATAGATAATCCTAAGTAGGTATTTGTTATCATTTTCAGCTTGTTAGGTTCTCCCGTTCATGAGAAAATGTGACACGGTGGTGACACATAAACAGACGGACAAGTCTGTCAATCTTATGATCTTATAAGGGTTCCTTTTTTACCTTTTGAGGTACGAAACCCTGTAACTTGAAATTGTATGAAACTCAGATACAATTTCAGAATTACGGGTGAAAAATAAAATCCGGGCCATCCAGGGCGGTCTAGTAGAGCGTTCTGGATGGCCCGGATCCCAATAGGATTCGTATCCTAGTAGGTTCTGGATGGCCCGTATCCTATTATCTAGCTAGACTCTGAGACTTACGTAGGTATATGTCGGTACAGTACACGTGCTTAGACAATTGAAATTAATAACACTCCCCACTAATATTGTTACAAAACATGTCCATAGTTCCGACCCGGTCTGTCCGCTGTAATTATTGGTATCCAACCGCGTGCTCGCAGAGATTCAGGTCACGGCATTGTCTATCTATCTATCTATTCTATACGTGCACTATTGTCTTCACTGACAATAATCATTAATTCATTATTATTATCAATCAATGATGACTGTTGACTACTGAACTGACAGGTTTAATGTAGTCTTAATAATTTAAGGGGAATCTAAGTCCTGAGCTGATCATCTTCGCGAAATGTGCTATTTTCAAAAATTCAACAACTTGATCAACAATGGTCAGAAAGGCGATAGATTGCCAGAAAACATACTGATAAATCGATATCAATAAAATGCTTTGTCCTGACTAACTGATGAACGCACAGCTTAAACTGTTAAACTGTTTGGAGACTACGTTTTTTATGCGATGTAAGCCAGATGCTTACGATGATTACGTAGAACGGATTTTTGAAAATTCCCACGGGATCGGGACTTATGCGGGTGAAACCGTGGGATACAGCTATTGTTACATATTTTGATTTTAACTGGGCCCACATCCTAAATAAACGTGGGCCTAGTTGTCTAGTTTCGAAGGAGACCATTCGCCCTAACCCGATTTGTGTTGCCAAACAAATTCAAAAATAAATAAAAATGAAAATCTCTGCGTTAAAATAATACCTACATAGTTAACCTCATGTACCTAGTCAAACCGAACTCTACAGAATAAAGACATTGTTCTCCAATCGAAGCTGGCTTATCAATTACGTTCTAATGAACGTACCTCTAATGATGCTAACAAAAACGTCTCGAAGTCATGCACAGCATCCATTCTATCCGTTTATGTCACATCGACGCGTATTGTCACGTAACTGCATTAGACACACGTGAGAAACTACTGCTCATGTCGAACTAAAGATATTATAATAAAGAGGAAAGCACAGAGGAAAGTCTACCTATTCTTTCTCCGTACAAACGTAGTCGACTGTTTCCTCCCTGGATAAAGACATTAAAGCAAATATGTTTAGGAGATAAAACCTATATCTGTCAAGATCATGCCTCTAGGATTTAGTTTTTTTTTTTTATTGAAAAGAAATTTTAAAATTTAGAATATGAATAAAACTGGGTCATTGTTCTGCCCTAAACTATAGTTCAGATGAACTTTATACTATTCAAATTTATAATCTCTATGTGGACCTCAACCTGACGGATGGATGTTTATAATAGTTACTTCATAAGGAAATCGGTTAGTTATAGTTATTAATAACACTGACGGGGATAACTTACAATATTACATATATTATAAGTTTTGGTAGAGGTTCGCTAAATGCTAATTTTGAAAACAACCGTTTTTGAATAAGGCAAAATCGCACCGTCTTATTGTTGCGGCGCTCTGACTATGGCATGATTGATAGCTACAGTTTCGATTTTTAAAACCGAATACTTCTGTTAACTTGTATAAAGTATTACTTACCCCTGTATTTAGAGAGAGAAGTCGAGTAATTATTTTACTCTGTCTAAGTAAAATCTCTGTCACATTTTCTCAGACGTTGAAAATCACTGACAAGAGCGAGACGAAAGCATTACTTAGCCAAAGTAATTACTCGACTTCTCTATAATACAGGGGTCTACCTAAAATAGTACAGAAAGCGACGAACAAATACATTTTGTTATTAGGTAGGTTAACGGACAATAACAAAATAGTTAGCCAAACAAAAAGCTGTTAAAACTCAAGTTATCCAATTATTATTATAATGGTCAGAGTTCGGCTACACAATGACATTCGCACATTTCTCGAAGGACGTTGAACCTTCGAGAATATTGGTGTTTTTACGGTCGTGGGTGAGCGTTCAGTATGAATATTATATGTATTACGGTATTAGTCGCGACCCGCGTCTTTACTTGCGGATATCTTTCATAGTAATTTGCTTGGTGGGAAGACTTACCCGCGACTTGTCACTGAGCGATAGGACTTAGGCCAGCTCCCTTCATAACTATTCTATGATGTAGGGACGCTTGATATAAGCGTCCCTACTTCACAGTCTCAAGGCGTTCCAGGCGGGGTCCGCTGTTCCGTAAAGCCACTCCGAAGAGCACTTTCCGGGATCAGTTAGAGACAGATCTTGTCCTCTTGGACTTAGACCACTAACTAGCCAAAGTCCTATCGATCAGTGGACTTGTTAGTGTTCTTCAGTGAAAGTTCGCAAGTCTACTGGAGGAGACAACATCAGAATCTGCTCTGAAAATAGATTTTTCTGCCTTGTATATCACCTACAGGGTTAAGGTTTATTATACTCTTCGACCCATTTTGACGACTGTGTTTATTTTAACACCTAAGCCCGATATCTGAATATCAGATCTTATTTTGGTGAATTTGAAACTGGCTAGCTTTTTCAAGTTGACATAGAAGAGTGTTCTACAAGTTTTTCCTAAAAAAAAAGGGAGGTTCTATGGTCTATTTTAGTTTTAGATATAATCTGAGCAAGTTACATACATAACACTGTTCCAAAGTATATAAACAAATGAATTTACATCAATAAAGTAACACACAGGTCTTATCAATGCAAATTAAATGACTGCAACGCAAGGCAGAGAACGAACAATACGAAAAGCTAATGAATTGATAACCCGAATTGTCTGCTGTCAGCGACCTCTTAATTAAATGTAAATAAGCTAATATTTGTCGTCCTGTTATATTATTGTAACAAAACAATGTAGAGACAGGAAATTATAACATTAATACAACATAATGTGGTGAGCAATTAAGTTATCTATTTTGTTTGTAGAGGTAGGTAGGTAAGTACTCTGTGATTTGTATGAAATCTAATATTATATGTCTATACTAATTTTATAAGGGGGAAGTATTGGATTTGTGTGTGTTAGTTAAACCATTAGAAAGCTACATTCATCCTGAGTAACATAGGCTTCTTTTGACCCCGACATTCCCACGGGATCAGGACTTACGCGGGTGAAACCGCGGGACGCAGCTAGTTTTTAATAATATATACATTATTTTACTTTTAGTCCTCCGTGGCAACCTTCTCTAAGGTTACGGGTTCGTTTCGCGCCCGGTGCAGGTATTTATGCTTAAAAATAAATATTTGTTTCTGGTCTGGGCGTCTCTCTATGTATGTATTTACAAAAGCAAAAATAATATAAATATAATAGGTAATTATCCGTCTATAGTCACCGTAACACGAGCTTAGTAGCTTACCATGGGGCTAGATGGCGCTGTGTATTGTTTACAGAAATTATATATTTTTTATTACAGTTTAGAATAGGGTTGTTTGTTAGTTCCAACTTACTAAGTATGTATATTGTATAGTAAATATACAGTCATGAATTTAAAACTCTATGGCGCCGATATACACTTTGTGTCCTGTGCACCTATTCGATGACTTTCAAGTCATATTTGAGTTGTAGAATTACTATTCGTTGCTTATTCCAATTTGATCTAATCGAGCCGTAGGTAACTAAAATAAACCCTTTGCTCCTAGTGTAAATGAGTCGAAAACACGTGTTTTACGGAGCATTAACTGCATGATCCAGTGTTGTTGGAAATAAGTTAGAAACCTAAGAATAGCAGCTAAATAAAACAAAGCTTACACATTAGAAGACCAACTGCTTACATAAAATTGGGCAAATTATTCGCACATGAATCATATCCGGCAACGAAACTGCCATATTGACGTTTGAATTTCGAATGATATGCGCGTGCGCGGGTACCCGACCTTCGCCCGTAGAGGACACTGCCAAGGAGGCTTTTGAGGAGTATAGGTAATATTCATAACCATCAGTAAAAACAAAAAATAATTCTGCTAAAAAATTAAAGATATTGTAATTTACTTGGGTTGCAGTATTCGGGGGCGGATCGTCTTACATAAAATTTTAACTCCTATCATCGGAGGTCCGAAAATGTTTCACATACCATTTATAATCATAATGATCATTCTTCATAAAAAATTTAAAAACTAAATATTAAAATATATAATCATTGAAATTCATAATATCACTATTCATACACTTCATTTTACTAATATTTGTTTTAATATATTTGTTTATCATAATGCTCGAAACTCATAATCATTCCAATAAATAACTTTGATATTCATACATGTGTTTTATTCTAATATTCATTTTTATAAATTTCTTAATCATAAGTGTTTTATGCATAATTATTGAAAATCATAATATCTTTATTCATACATTTGTTTCACCTACTATTGTCATCTTACTTGAATTTTGAAATAAAATATACGGAGCACACCGACTCGGATAGGTTAGGTTAATGTAAGAACATGATTACGCGCAGCGCTTTGGCGAGCGAGCGTAGCGAGCGTGCCGCGGCAGCGGTCGCCAAAGCGCCTAATTACTATAAATAAAAACTATTACTGTCATCTTCATCATGTTATAAATAAAAACTATTACTGTCATAAAACTACTATTGTCATCTTACTTGAATTTTGAAATTAAATATACGGAGCACACCGACTCGGATAGGTTAGGTTAATGTAAGAACATGATTACGCGCAGCGCTTTGGCGAGCGAGCGTAGCGAGCGTGCCGCGGCAGCGGTCGCCAAAGCGCCTAATTACTATAAATAAAAAAAACCTGATATATCTTAATCATAAGTGTTTTTATTACAACATTATTAACTAAAGAGTAATTTCTAAGAAGAAATATAATAATAGAATAGAAAATATAATTACATTATGAGTTAACTCCGTTTCAAAAAGAAGATCGCCAGAACACAAGTCAAAAACCATTTATAATTTCACAAAGAGTTTGATTGGGGTAGTTCATAAAAAGTTTTGTTAAAGTTGCCGTTATTAATACAAAAAATATGATAAATGTCTGTTATAAAGTAAGCTATTCTGAACAACGATATTATGAGTTGAAATATGTTCTTAGTAACAATAATTATAAACTAAAGCAATATGATCATTAAATGTTATGAAGAAAAAAATTATGATTTTAAACTGTTCTTGGTAGTAACAGTATTAATAAAAAAATTATGATCATTAACTATTATGAGCTCCGATGGTAGTAATAAAAATGTCTGAATAAAAAAAGTATGAGTGATAAAATTATGAAGAGTGATTATTATGAATTCAAATCGGTAGTAAGACAAACAATAGGACTTAAAATTTTATGTGAGCCAATATGGACCCGCAGTATTCTTATGCCCTAAAATATAATGATCCAGTCATTTAAGCTTAAATTAGGTAAGAATCTCGGAATTCGAGATACCCAGCTGTAAGTCTGAAAATACTTGTATATTGACACCCTAAAAGTTGTCTCAAAACCTACATATGGTAGGGTGTGCGCAACTATGAAATTTCAAGGTCAAAGTACAAAATTACATACAAAATCTCTACAAATTTTGTTTAAAAAAAAATTAAGGTATTAAGGGGTATTAAACCGAAAGTGGTTTGTTCTAGAGGTCTAGGCGAACAACTTTTGTTCTACGACTTTTGGAAATTCGAAGCAGTTTTCGAAAATTTTTAAGTTTAAAGTGTGCATGAAAATCAGCTGTTTTTTAGAGTTTGAGGTCATTGACCTTATGGAGCCTTTTTTTTTTTAGTTTGGATCACTACAATCTTAACATTCATTGCCTTTATTTACAAAAACAGCTGTTTTTTCTTCAGTGACACAACTTCAAATTTTCAAAAAAAAGTTCTTATTTCCAAAAGTCGTAGAACAAAAGTTGTTCGCCTAGATCTCTTTAACAAATATAATACCCCTTAATACCAATTTTTTTTTTACAAAATTTGTAGAGAATTTTGTATTCTACAATATTGATAATAAATACATATAGCAAAAAACCCATAGGAAATGAGATGTTTACAAAAAAAAGCGCAAAAACCGATTTTTGTGACCTTTGACCTTGAAATTTCATAGTTGCGCACACCCTACCATAAGTAGGTTTTGAGACAACTTTTAGGGTGTCAATATACAAGTATTTACAGACTTACAGCTGGGTATCTCGAATTCCGATGTGAACTTACTAAAATGACTGGATCATAAAGCTATCAGCGTTCATGAGATACACCCTGGTGACATACAGTACAGACTCTACAGGCAGACAGACCGACGAACAACGGAGTCTAAGGAGAAACCACTGTAAATAAGAAAATTCGATTTGGTATTACCTAGTAGAGCAGAAATTAGAGAAAACTTTGACTAGGTGGTTTGTAGTTTGAATAAGTAGGTACTGTTAATAGCTAATTCTTTGAAGACGTTACCCTAAAATAAAGAACTAGTTGAAAAAGTAACCACATCCAAACGTGCGTGTCCTTGACGCACCTTGCCACATTTCCAGTTAGATTAAAGTTTGGACGGTAAGATGCATCTTAAAATGAATCTTATTTCTTCAACACTTAGGTTGAGTTTCGATCGAGAGCCGTGTTCGGACCGTTTGTCCATTATAATTCAGAATGGGTGGGACTAGTTGTTGTAAAATATGCTATTTGAACGCCAGCTGTGACAATACCATGATTGTTTCACTTAGTCAACGTATTTGCGGCTAGGAATTGTTTGGGAGAGCTAGAAAGAATATCTACTGAAATAATATCTAGGTAGACTAATATTATAAAGAGGTAACGTTGGTAACATGTACGTTTGTATTAATGTAAGTATATTGGGGGTAATCTCCGAAACTACTGGACTGATTTCAAAAAAATATTTTACCAATTGAAAGCTATAAATAAAATAAAAAGAAAAAAAAAACATTATCAATCAAACAATTAAATACATTATCAGGGACATAGGCTACTTTTGATCCCGATATTCCCACGGAATCGGGGCTTACGCGGGTGAATTTGTCATCAACTCAGAATCCACAAGCAGAATGTAAAAGAAGTAATGACAAAACCTTTGACCCGGTATATTTCGACACAAGACGACAATGACCGGCGTTACAAGCTATGCTGTAATACGACACTGGACACGGAGAAAATAATCAGTAACTACAACAAGATATTAACGAAAACACTAATAATGGACAATTAATCCTAACTTTTACTTAAATTTTACTTAATGCTAGCTGCGCTCTGGGTTTTCGCCCGCGTAAATCCCAAACTCGTGGGATTATCAGAATCAAAGATCCTATGTCACTCCCCACTATTTAATCTATCCCTATGCAAAGTTTCATCCCGATCGGTCGAACCGTTTGACCGTGAAGAAAGATCAAACAAATATAATTGCGGGTTTAATTAACAAATTATTTATGATGATCAGAAGAAGAAAAGTTCATTAAGAAAGGTGATAGTCAAAGCAGGATAAAACAAATTTAAACAGAGTAGGTACGTGAATGAAGTAGACGTGTTCAGTATCGAAAGTTGTGATATAAAATGTAAAAATGTGAACTACCGATGCCCCTTCGACCCATAAACCAAATGCCACGGGCAACGGTGCTCAACCGGTTCCGAAAGATGCAATTGGACCTCTTACACTTAAAAACAAGAATCGAGGATTACATTCTCCTTTAAGTAAATGGTTTTGAAAATAAAATAAAGATCGGAGACATTTCAGATAAGCTAAGTAAAATAAATAATCGTTGAATTTACAAAGAAGTTATTAACACAGTTCTTACGGTGGAGAAATACATCGTGAGGAATAAAATGAAATGATTTATTGTCTGTGGATACTGACGTGTTCTAGAACTCACCACAGTTCAAAGGCATGGGACATTCGATAATCTAGAGAACTGATATTACTGCCTAACCCCTCTAGGAGGAGACTTGCGCCCTACAGTGGGTCAATTTCAGTGGGCAATATTATTGGTATAATGAAGTATTCGTAGAGAATCAAATATGTCGACCATCATATAGGCTCGATAACTGGAGAAACAAAGAAAATGGCAAACATTAAACCAACTGATATCACAAATAAGGCAAATTTATAATACCTACTTGTAACCTGAGAATTGAGCAATAAAACACGCTAGGCAGAATGTAGGCACCTTACTGATGACTCGACTTCTTACAACTAGAAACAATAGAAATTATCGATAAAAGGAAGCGGTCGACGAAGGTCGTTTGTAGACATGAACCCTGTATAGAATTATTGATATTTTGAATACAAATCGCTTTGACATGATATGAATAATTCATAAGGGAACTCTATAGACCAACATAGGCTAGATAAAGATACCTATTAACAGCATTCCTTAGACCCTGAAACACAACGACGACAGAGACAGTCGATGGATAACTCACTTGGAAATAGCCTGAACATGACGTGTGTATTACAGAAATATCTGTAGATCAGTTTCATAATCCTCGTTAATTAAACAACCTATTGAACTTTCATAACAACGAATGGTCGGAAAAAACGTACTTATACCTACTTAATTGACGTAATTGAAGTGACGACCTCTATGGCGCGTCGTGCGAAAGCGCGACTGCAATGCAGGAGGTTGCGGGTTCGATTCCCGCCGGGTGCAAGTATTTATGCTTATAGAATAAATATTTGTGTCTGGTCTGGGTGTCCCTCTATGTATAATATGTATGTATTTACAAAAGAAAAATAAATATAAGTATTATATCCGTTGTCTAGTCACCGTAACACAAGCTTACCACGAGGCTAGATGGCGCTGTGTGTTGTTCACAGAATTTATTTATTTATTTAATTAACGAACAGCGAATCCATCAAAAACCAGCTGTGAACATGGTCAATTTTAATTGATGGACAATGCCTGAGCGATTCTCTTTGACGCCGCGACAGCATTCTCGAGTAGTTACCGTTATTGTAAGAAGGTATTACGGCAACTAGATGTTACATCGTGCCTTGTCCTGTCCAACCAGATGGTATTAAAGCCGACCCACTTACCGAAGGTCCATGCGACCGGACTGATCGTGCCTTAAAAGGAGCTTCAGGGTTACGCAATGAAAATGATTCTGCGCTGATAGTGGATTGTTCAAAAAATAATTGCACACGTTTTATCTTGCGCACATCTAGGGTATTTTGTAAAACCTGTTGACGAAACTTTATTAAAGCACTGATATGGCGATCGGGGACGTCGATAAATGGGGAAATGTTCAACGAAATTTGGCGTTTTTCCCTCGAATGTACTTAATTGCTCTGTTTTGTAATTACTTGAAACAGAGAAGCTAAGACCATGATAGTTAAAAGGTTGATCGCAAAAAAATGCCATAGGCAAAGGATAAGGAAATGATGCGATTAACATGGCTAATCCAGGAGTTAACAACAAGTTAATTTATAAAACGGACGTACCTTACACATACATAATTAAAGTCTTTACGACAAGAATCGATAATGCGGTCTGATTAGATCAAGATTGCAGCTACAATTTGTTAGGAACAGCTAAGTATTCTAAGAAATGCACTTAAAATAACTATGTATATACATTCAGAGTTAAAATTTACTGAACAGATGCCGTTAATAGATAGATAAAATGTTGCAACTACATCATTTTTCGCGCGGTATCGGTTTCAAGCTGTGTTCACGAATGGTGACATAAAAAATAGATATTTGTAGGCTGAATACTGGCGTTGATTGCGCTCCATAGCCGTTTACAGTTCATCAATGATACGCCATCGCTAATGGGCAGTCGTGAGACGCTAGTTTCGCAACACTGATACATAAGAAACAGCATATGGCCACTAAAGCATCGCCTTATAAGGTGACAAAGTTATAAGGAGTGATGGCCTCTGACACTTCGACGAATTCTCTTGTCACGACTTCTATGATTGAATGGTTCCTGACATATCGAGTTTCAATGAAGCAGATTTCATAGAAGACCCTGTTTTGTGCTACCTATCTTAGAGTACCTACTTAGTTTGAAGTCTGCCTATCCACCTATAGGTATGACTAGCAGATTCCCGTAGGAATATCGGGATCAAAAGTAGCCTATGTAACTCCCTGATAATAAAGCTTTCTATTGGTAAAATAATTTTTGAAATCGGTTTAGTTGTTTCGAAGATTACCCCCAATATACATACATACATGTTACCAACGTCACTTCTTTATAATCTAATATATAAAATTTCCATGTCACAGTGTTAGTTACCGTACTCCTCCGAAACGGCTTGACCGATTTTTATGAAATTTTGTATACGTATTCAGTAGGTCTGAGAATCGGCTACTATCTATAATTTAAAAGGCAAAACAACGTTTGCCGGTTCAGCTAGTATTAGTATAGTTTTCTTTATATTAGTAATGGCAACTCTGTTTTCTATTTTGCAAGTACTCGCACATTTCAGTTTTTACCTTCCAGCATCCGTAGATTCATCAATTGCTTAGCAAAATGTTATTTCGTTGCGTTATAATAAGCTAGATAAATAAAAGAATATACGCGACGAATTGAGAACCTCCTCCTTCTTTTGGAAGTCGGTTAAAAAGTTTGCGTACCGCTGATCTAAGCTTGCTTTGCCAGTTGATCTCAACATTTTGAAAAGCCCTTAAAGTAAGTACCTAACTTAACAAAACCTGTCTCAAACCATTTGCAATTTTAATCATACCGCCAAAGCAAAGCGTAGGTTTTGATGTGAAACAACATCATTACTTAGATTACTTTAACACAAGATCTGAATAACTGTCATTGCAAGGACTTTTACACGTAATACACAACCAAAAAGAGAACGGAGACGACACGTGTATTGCTATGAGTGCACTGCACATATTAGCCGGAAAATTAGGCTTCGGCTAAAGCAGCTATTTTTAAACTTTTTAATAATAAAGCCAAATATTTATCAGCAACCCCTATAGAAATACCAATCATTTTTTGTGCGCCCGACTGTGCAAGACGTAAAGGAGGATATGTTTTTCTCGTACTTTGCAGAGCCCCAACATAGGTTTTGCGGACCCCCAGGACTCCACAGAGCACATTTTGAGTATTGCTGGTCTAGAAGTTGGCTTGGCAGTATATTGGTAGTGGACGATCAACTGAAGAGTCAGTTTTACAAGCATATTTCGATCTTCACGCTTCAACAGTGTTCAAACGTCTTATGGCCAATATGTACATGGAATTCGAATATTTCATCAACTTGCTGAGCCAGCATGCTCAACCATTATTTATGTATACCTACCTAAGTATATACCTAGATCAGGTAGGTATACATTACATAAAACGTTTAATTAACCTACGGACGTCCTCGGGCTAAATGATAAAAGTAATGATTATGCTAAAGCCGCTTCAATTCAAATCTAACCCGTGTCATGTGAGACACGACTTTGTCCTATTAGAAATAAGAAAGGTAATCGACTGTACGTGATGAATAATGGTGGGCACTAGTGGGCAGGTCAAGAGACCGATGAGCAAGTATACTTTGTCCTGAGGTCGAGTTCGAAGCATCATTTCGCATTAAAGTTTCGTAATAATGAAATCTTACTAATCTTACTAATATCTTACTAATATTAAAAATCCAAAAGTAACTCTGTCTGTCTGTTACACTTTCAGGCCTAAACCGCTGAACCGATATTCATGAATTTTGGTATAGAGATAGATAGGACCTTGGAGAAGGACATAGGGTACCCGTAAATCACGCAGGATTGGGGACTTATACGGGTGAAACCGCGGCGCAGCTAGTGGTTTATATGTGTAGGTTCCTTATCTTTAAGCTCCTCCAAACTGAACAAGCGAATCCGGTCAGGCAGATCTGATTGAATTGCTTCAAGTCCTTCGGGTTGTTTTTCCTTACTAGACATGGATTTTGTCGGATCAGGCGGAACTTAAGGTAAACCTGAACGGCATTTGTAAATATCAATGTAGAGTTCTACAAATTCTACATTGATATTTACTACAAAGTAAGAAAAAACAAAAGTAAGCCAACTTTATTAAAAATCCGGCCTAGCGTGAGTCGGATTCGCGCATGATGGGTTCCATATCATTATCACAATTGGGTACGGAACCTTAAAATTGACACCAACCAAGCGAAATCCGTGTGAACGCGATAAACCTAAAATGAAGATTTTCACTATTGGATAGCTCTATTTTTTGGGAAGGTCGTGCTATACCTTAAATTTGAATCTTCTATTTATTCTACTTATTTCTTAACCTATTTCTTCACCTAGTCTAACAATAAATATATAAATTATAATTACATCATATGTTTCAGACGTAATTTGAAATTCATTAGCTTCAATAAAACATCCACATTCCGTTTCGTCCAATCAATTCGAAACGAACAAATCTTGCTAAAGTTTCAATTTATTGTAATGACATATTGGTCGGGGCACTATATAAATTACGGACTCAGAAACTACGACACAACCAATATGGTAACAGCTTAATATCATTCTATTATCGTAATGATTTATAATACTGTTTATATTAAGAGGAAAGGTTACCTACTCTTTTCTCTACATACTTTACGATCGTAGTCGACTGTTTCCTCCCTGGATAAAGACATTAGAGAAAAACTGTTTATGGCATAAAACCTATAACTGCCATGTCCATTCTAATTTTTCTAAATTTTATTTCTATTCTATACTTAATTAGAAAATAAAAAATAAAAACAAAACGTAGGGGCATGGTCAAATGGTCATGGCAGATATAGGTTTTTTGGAATAAACATATTTGCACTAATGTCTTATCCACAGAGGAATATAGATTGTATGGTTTGTATGGAGAGTGAGTAGTATTCTTTCCTCTTAAGATTGAAATATATTTTGAATTATTATTTAATTTGGTTATTGGTTGCGCAAGATGTAATAAATACTCTTATTAGGTATTATAATATTAGTATAGATATGTAGTTTTGTTGACATCCAAACAAAATAGGTACCTAATACAAGGAACTCACAATGTACTCAATGTTCTATTACTAGAGGCGACAACGCCTCTAGTATAATAGTACATAATATCTCTACCTAGTATGAGTTTCATTGTTAATTTACGTATCTACCAATATTCCAAAATAAACTTCGATATTTCAATACAAAATTGCTGAAATAACCCTTTCGATGTTTAAAACGCATCAACCCGTTAAAAGCATAGGACCACACCCCCAATGCAAACGTTTTACGGCTTTCAGTCTAGACAAGAAAACAAGAACTATACAAAGTGAAATGAAAACGGGCAACCCTCTGTTTAGAAACTAAGTAATCATGGGAAGGTATGCTTGGATATAGGCGCCTATATAAAAAGTAGGGTCTCATATTTCCCATGATGATCAACAATTCACGATCGTACTCGTCAAAGTTCCTAGGGGAAATCTTTTAACTAAAGAATGTTTTTTTTCGCTGTCTATGCGATATTTAACGGCAGCCAAAAATGTATAGATTGCAGAAACAGAACTAATCGTAAATAGATAGACAAATACATAGGAAGAAGGGCAGGAATAAATTTATAGTAAATATTGAAAAAAATCAACAATTTCAACCATCTTGCATTCTACGTAATAAGAACCAGTGCTCTGTAAAACTAACAACAAAGAGTTTCTTTCATAGACGCAATTTATATGCACACGTGCCGGTCAAACGCGCTGAGTTGAAGCACGTATGCGCTTGCGCTTAAAGCAAACAGGGATCATTTCTGTAGTCCAGAACAATTGGCACTTGACTTTGAAACGAACTAACATTTTCAATGTTGATTGTTGACATTGCTAGGCCCATGAACCTCGACAAACGAATCATAAATAATCGAATCTACAAAACATTTTACGTTCATTGTCGTTTTCATTCATACAAATGTTGGTTTGGTATTTTGGTAACGTTCCAATGATGAAAACAAATAATTTTATGTATTTATTTACATCCGAGGTAAAGATAGAAGTAAAAACACTAGTTACATCATCGCCCCATACTAAAATAACGATCTCTGGACCATTGCAAACACATAAATTAGTCATGACTGTAAACTGGATGTGTTATGTATTTTTCATTACATGAATTGGCAACCACAAACTCACGATCATACTGCATTTCAATCTGAATGTTTTATTTCTCAAATGGCGAGGCTATTTTTTCTTTTTTTTTTTCTTCTTACTATGCGTCAAACTGATGCAGGGATTCTGTATCCGCAATGCGCCAGCCTATTCTGCAACCAACCCTTCTAAATGCATGCGCGAAAGACAGGCTACCTTTTATAGTCCAATGTTTCTCAATTTTAATATAAACATTTAATAAATAGACTTGATAAATTGGAACCGAAATTTTAAGCGACTACGACGTACATAATTTTGAAGTCAATTGTATTGTCCATTACTAACATTCATTCTTGCCAAATGGAACATTCTTTTCAGGCACAATAATATGCAGCGTATTGATGTGGAACTAAGACAAAACCTAAGTAGTTGAACATCTAATAAACAAAACTGCCGTCAACGCTCTACGCTCCAAATTAAGTTCTGGTACAGTCTCTTAATTTCCTGACAATGTATTAAAGCCAACTCAACATGAAACGTCCTTCACGGCACTCAGTTTGCAAGTTTTATAACCCCGTCTGCACCCTACGGGGGTGTCTGGCGAGGGTGGTTGCGGATGTCGACTAGACCTCATCGCAAGATTTGATTCCTAAACATTTAGTACACAGATTTACGAATCAGATCTAATAAGAGGTAGAAGTTATACAGAAAATAAACAGTGATAGGTTGGCGCGACCTTTCCCAGTAGTTTCAAAGACGTAAAAGGAAATTTATTCAAATTTCCGAACATAATTTTCATAAAATAACAATTCGATGCCTTATCTCAAATATGTGTATGGTTTAAGTGAATATTCTAGATTATATGTATAGATAAGCGTTATATCTCGACGATTGTTTGAGCAGCAGTAGTCGTCACCGAGAATGGACACACTATTATCGTGATCTATTTTAAGATGACCCACGCGGTTTCGCAAACATCTCCACATTGGTACAGCTAAGTATCATCTCCTCCTTAGATACAATTCAACAATCCTTAACAGACGAATTGCTCAAAGACGAGCTCCCAAAAATGTCAATGCCTTCTATGGGAATTGAAAATGTTACAGAATTAATTAAAAATAATTCACGCAACATCGGATGCTGTGAATTAATTTTTATGCTAATGTCTAGGTCGATTCTTTAGAATTAATGTTGAATTATTTATCGTGGTCGGCTGGTTATGAACAAAAATTGTAAGCAACACGAACGTTATCGGCTACGACGTGACTTGTGGCTTTGTGTAACGGACAAACTCGAACACGACCCAATCATAAAGATATTTTAGATTTTAGCAATCACATAGGTACTTTTTGTCGAATAAGTAAGACAAGGTTTCGATGTTTCCAAGAAAATCGCAAGGCGTGTTGTTTGCTTTGCAAATGGCAACCAAACCTACCTACCAAAAAATATGCTTTGCCAAAATTAAGTTAAATATCTTTAGAATTAAGAAAACAAACCTCGAAACGCATCGAGAGTGAAATGGACAGAAAACAGAATTTCGTTTGATTTACTACTGTAAATCTTGCTAAAGAAGTATTTGATAGTACGGTACGAGTACCAGGATGTCAGAACATCGGTGGAGGTTGAAACGTAGAGTACAATATATTCGCGTGGGCCGTCCCCCCCTCACCCCGGCAGGGTCAACGAACCCCGCGGCCGTTTCGGCCGGCGCGGCGCGCCTCACCTTGACATTCATCTCTCGAACAGCGTTTAGCCTAACGTTTGAATTAAACTGAACAGTTTTCGAACGTCACTCACTCGGCAGTTTAGCCACAATAGAAACAGACGCCCACACTGGCGGTCTTTTCGCACTCCATACGGAGAGTAGGTAGTTAGGTACCGTGCAAAAGGTAGAGCAACGAAAAGAAACTACAGGTATCTAAGGGAACCTGTTTTTTAAAAAAGCATTAATGGTTAAAAAAACCATATTTGTTATATGCTTATATGGGAACCCCACTTAAATATTTGTATATTAGTATTTGTTGTTATAGTAGCAACAGCAACAGATATAGGTACAACATCTATGAAAATTTCAACTCTGTCTTTCTATCACGATTTATAAGGTAAAGGCTTGTGACAGGCTGACAGACTCCAGTTTTTACCCTTTGGGTACTGAATGAACCTAAAACAGCAGGGAATTTAGATATCCAAGCAGTAAGGCTAAACCATTTAATGGACAAATCGTATGCTTAAATGCAAAGTTACATGACAGCATTGGGTTTACATTGTGCTGCGGTAAGGGAGGTGAACCGCAAATCCACAGCAGCGAGTGAGAGGTCAACACTCGTTAGAAATAACCACTATACACGTACGATCAAACATTTACCGTGTAGCATGCGTCATTCTTCCGATACATTTTTGGACACTGAAATCATAATAAGTGCTTACTGCCTACCCAAGCTCATAAACCTTCGATGTTCCTATAAAGCTGGATAGTTAGAAAAACAATCAAAGCTAATTAACTGATTATTTAAAATACTCCCATATCGACACTAATATTACAAAGAGGAAAGATTTGTATTTTTGTGTGCTGTGTGTTTGTAATGAATAAACTCAAAAACTACTGCACCCATTTCAATTCTTCCACCATTATAAAGCTACATTCACCCTGAGTAACATAGGCTACTTTGATTCCGATATTCCCACGGGATCGGGAATTACGCCGGTAAAACCACGGGTCGCAGTTTATAATTTTAGTAGAGTTACGTAAACTGTAACTTCTCTCTCTACCCTTAAACTTTTTAGGGTGCAACCAAATTACACTTAAACTACCCACAAAAGACGTCGCCTCGTCATTGCCCTCTTTCCATGCTATTTGCCACACCTCACGCGCGAGTGTGTGGCTACTCTATCGGTAGGTACAGACTACAGACAATGAATGTAATGAAATCAAGTGTCTCCTATTAATCAACTTGAAAAGTAACGAGGCGTGTAATCCTTCATTTGCATCACAAAAGCTATCCTTCCGTGGGGCAATGGACGTGCTTTGATTACTCAGGCTTCATATAAACTTTTAAATTTTTAGAGATTTATTTATTATTATTATTTCAAAAATCACGCAGATAAAAGGCGACAAGGTTAACCATTTTGGGCACTATAAACAGATGCATATAGGGTTAACTTTTTAGAAACTGGTACTTTAATAATGATTTATATGAAAGTTTCAAGCATGCATGTCCATCAAAGGTGGGGTCGAGTACTTATACTGAATGGAGTGGAATGCATTGTCCATTATCAGTGTTTATCAGATAAGATAATGTTGCACTGATAGCCGAGTTTAACAAATAAAATATTGTTTATAAATAGCATAACATCATTCCATAACTAAGGCTGGGTTTGAATATTAACATAGTGGTTCAAATCATAGCAGGGCCAATATTTTCTTCAAATTAAATCTTAAAAACTTGATGCAATCATTATTAATTTTAGAGCTATGGGTCTAGACCGCGTTTGTAGATTCGTAGTTCTACAGAAATCACGTGTTGAAAAAGTGTGATCCAAACATTGCAAAATGTTGTGCCACGCCTTTATTATCAAAGATTTTCTGAAAACATGACTACCTACCAACTAAAGTTAAATCTAAAGCTTTTATACTACTCAACTTACAAAGCTTGCTACAAAGTAACTTTCATGTCAGACCATAAATCAAACAGGGCCAAGGCGCTGCAAAATGCTTCATAACTCATGTCACATTTGACAGATATTTTAAAAATTATATAATTGTTCAGTGAGCCTCAGATATAATCAGTCAGTACTGTCCATATACGTCTCCTTAAATTGGGACACAGCCGTTGAAACAACTACAGTCTGTCATACAATGTCTTATATGGAGTTCTAACATGAGGCGAGATATTAAATACTTAATTACATTTTTTTAAATATAAAAACATAGGCTTGTTAATGACATAATAAAAGCTAATATTTCTTATATTTATTACTCAATTGCCGAAAGAGGGTATGTTTTTGCTCAAGGCATTCTAGACATATTTTACAAGAAGAAATGCATCATGAAAAATCCTAAAGTTACTACAGGCACTGCTCCTAAATTATGATAGATACTGTGTAGGTCCTAATTATACTGTGAAACAAAATAAATTTAATGATGAAAATTTACACCTAAAATTTGACTTCGTATTTACAGCATTAAAATTAGAACTACGGGTCTAGATCGCATTGTAGATACCCCATGGTTAGTTAGTTAGGTTCGCTGAGCCTTTTCCGCACTTAGCCTCACAATTGGGCCATTGTACGTGATTTCTTAGAGGGCTTAAGACGCCACGGGAGCCTACCCCGTATTGGCGAATATCCCATGCCTTCGAACCGTGGTTTATCCTAGGGCATGTTGGTTTCCTCACGATGTTTTCCTTCACCGTAAGCGCGATGTTAATAGCGCACTTAAATTTTTCTAAAAGAAAAAGACATTGGTGCGCGGTCGGCCTGGATTCGAAACCACGACCTTCGGAATGAAAGTCGCGGTATCTACCACTAGACCAACATCGCTCTTGGTTATTATTACTTACTCTCATTATTATTACTTACTTACCCCATGGTTATTATTACTTCGACTTTCGAAAATCATATAAGTTTAAAAAGTGAGTTGGCGTTTAAAGCTCAAGCATGGAGCCTAGCTTTTGTTGGTTGTCTCAAAAAGTCTTACACATTAAAATCAGCTATCAGATGCTTTTCCATGCAATGCAACTTGAAAATCTTACAATGAAGGCAATTGGCAACCTATAACATAATGTGGTATTCTATTAGAAATATTGTACAAGAAATGCATCAAGCAAGAGGCACGGATTCGTACCCCGGCAAGGGATTTTTGATAATGCATTTCTCTTTGTAGAATATTTTAAAGACAATACCTGTTATGTTAAGACAATATCTGAGATAAGAACTGTAAATGTGTGGAGGCTCTGAACTTTTCTGCCCGCTAAAGAATGCATTTGAAAGATTCACCAACAAAAATTAACAAACTTTGATACTAGTAATTCAAAATGGCCACTGATGAACTAATCGGAGTGACAGGTAGTACAAATAGAAGTAAGTATGTAAGTATAGTGTTCATCGAGCTAGCTAGACAATATGACAATGCCCTATTAACATAATTATTAATTTAATACTCCATTGATAGGTTGTTGTATAATATTATTAAATGGCTGGATTAAGGGCAGCTGTGAATCATGTGTTATTGGAAACCGAACAAGCAGCCATTGAATTTCAAGGCATTTGCATTGCTTGGATAATATTCACTGTGATATTTATTAGCCATTCTTATATTATAAATTCGAAAGTAACTCTTCTCTGTCTGTTACGTTTTGATGTATTATGGTATAGAGGTAGATCAGAGCTTAGAGAAGGATAGAGGCTATTTTTGATTTCTACTTTTTGTCTCACAAAAATCTAGGCTAAACTGTTTACACTTTTTGGTTTTAGGCACATGGTGTTAAACCAAAAAAATAAGTTTAATTTCAGTCCAATATCATGAAAACAAGAGAAAAAATATAGGCCTAAAGTTCGTTTTATCAATAAAAAAAGTTTATTTTAGGTAAGTACCTACTTATTTTTAATGAGGAAAGTTAAGAAAACTAGACATCCCTTGTCCGGATGCAGACCTTGTCTATGCTAATATTATAAAGAGAAAAGATAATGTTTGTAACAAATAGGCTCCGAAACTACTGGACAGATTTCAAAAATTCTTATTTCAATAGAAGGCTATGTTATTGAGGAGTAACATAGGCTACTTGTGATCCCGATATTCTTATGGAACCGGGACTTACGCAGGTGAAACCGCGGGACAAAGCTAGTTTTATATACAGTACCTAATTACAGAAAAAAAAAACAATGGCATTGGATAATATACATATTATCCAATGCCATTGTTTTTTTTGGGTGGAACATAAGTTTTTCTTTTAAAACTTACCTCAAAGAATGGATGGGATTGAGAAGCATCATGAACTTCTCTATTAAATAGTAATACTAGCCGGAAAATCATGAAACTTATTGATTGGATGGGCACTGGTTTTTCCTTGATTTTTATTATGTACCTACCTACCTACTTATTCTAAATATTTTGTAAAACTAGATTACACTACTATTGTTGCTATGTGAAGTACTATTATTGAAGAATAATTGCTGATTATGTGAGAGTAAAGTTCAGTTGGATTAGAGTTAAGTCAACAATATCTAATAGGTAAAGAAAATAAGCAAATTTAGTTTAATTTTACACATTATTGTGTTTAGGTAGATTTACAACGGGCTAATGATCTTCTAGAGTTCCTTTTTTTACTTTTCAATACCAAGCCATGAAAATTATAAGTTACTTGAACAGTTAACCAGTGGTCAATTCAATAATTCCCAATGATTGTAATTGTTTACTGGCTTGATTTCCTCAATGTACCTACCTCCTGAAATTGGGTCCTTCTTTGAACATACTAATTTTGAATGTAGAAGCTGCTCAAATATTTAACTAGCCCTCAAATTTTTAGCACAGTAAAAATTAACCTTCGATTAATGATGAATTTTGTTAGTAATAAATGTAAATACTCACATATATGAGCCCGGAGTAGTATCGGTCCTTGATGTTGTGTAAGACAGAGGCCTCGTTCAGGCAGGTGAGCTCAGCCATGTCCTCCACCTTATCGAACTTGGGCGGGTTCATCTTCTGGATGTCATCGATGGGGACCATCATGCGCTTCCCGGACTCCGCGATCTCGACCTCGACCTCGTCTCCACGCTCGCCTTTGATTCCCGCCGCTACGAACCCCTGGTTCTCGTGGGGAACCCATACCAGCCGCTTCTGAGACCATTCTGCCTGCGTCGCCGGGTCGTTGAAGCTGTTCCGGTCTACGGACAAGTACCGGAGCTCCGGATCGTTTCTATCCATGTCGACCATCGCGCCGCCGAATCACGCCGCGCACACTTGCTGTTGCTATAACCGAACACCGTCACTTGACAACACATTAAACGGTCGCGGCGACCGACACTGCACCTCACAACACCTTTTATCTACACCAGCTTCCAGTTCCTTTAACTTCGCGAGTGCCGTGATCGTGCACGCCTCGCGCCGCTCTCTTCCATAAAATGACGAAACCGACTGAACTGACAGAATGCCGACCGACGGTTACGGATTCGATGGAGGGGTGGACCGGTCGACGCCCGAATTCACGTTCAATTTTCCGAATTTTGCGAGCAAATACGTTGTTTTAATTGTAGTGAACCTCAAATAATAATGACTGATATACAGAGCATGCACTTAACCTTATCACAATACGACAATTGCTGTAGTAAAAGTAGTTTTTTTATTACGAAAAGCAGTAAAATAATCAAACAAAGTTCTGCCGACACTTTTTCATCATTGTACAGTTTTGTTCTCTATTACAAAACCATCATATTTCCGGCAAATCTATTGGTAGAAGCATACAAAGTTTTTCAATGTCAAATATGCACCAATAAAAGATCGAGAATATGACAAAGCCAAAATATCTTTTGTAAAAGAAAACGGTAAACTTCGTTCAAAAATTGTAAGTGGGGAAACCAATGAGCTTTTTGTCTATACAGCCAAGCAGATATTGCAATGGAATGAAAAATTAAATCGGTGTTCTAACCGTAATTAATATTTCCTACTTCCCTTCTCTCTTCTATCTCTCGCTTTTAAAGTCGTTTTATAGAAAACTTCTGCAAAAAAAATATTCTCTTTATAAAAAACAATGTCTTCTTCTTATAATATGTATTCATAATTTTTAAACGAAAAGTTAGTTCTGAATGGATGTTGACAACTTCAGTCAATGTTACCAACATAGTGGATTTGCCAAGATCCAGCGTATTATGGTGAGAGGGTAGGAAGCGGGCATATCCGAGTATTGTTTAGCGGAATCGGCATTTTAACGGCTCAGCAAAATCAAAATTAATTTACTTTCGCTAAGCCATTATAAAAAACGTTATCTGATCGATTCCTGGTAAAAAATACATTTTCATTGGTCAATATTTTAAAATTGTTGTTGGCAACTTTGCTTTATGTTACGTTGACACCTCTCAAGTGTTCTCGAATAGTAATGTGCTAACTCAGAAACAAAATACAACTCGATTTGAACTCCAACGTGAATATATGCACAACTCGAGTTCGTAAACCTTTTCATTTTTTTTTTAACCATTTAAGCCAAAACTACAAAGACGTAGTGATTCTATTATCCTCTTTGCTAAAATACAGATTAGAAACTTATTAGGAAGGTACATAGAGATGTTTTAATACTAATTTTTATTCTGAAACTAGCAGCGCCTTGTGGTTTCGAAACTAATATTACCACGGAAACAGGCCTTACAGTAGGCCTGTTTCCGGGTTAATATCGATATGAATACTTTTCATATGCGTTGATATACCGATATAGCGGGTATGCGTTAATCCAGATCTCCAGCTATGCATGCCAAGTTTTATCGCAATCGGTTCAGTAGTTTTTGCTTGACTGAAACACAAACAAACATATTTCTAAAATTTTGCATTTATTTTCTAAGTATACTAAAATTAAAATTGATCCCCATTTCCCTTGGTCACGGCATCGCGTGTGAACGGCTGGACCGATTTCGCTAATTCTTACTTTGTTGTGTCTGCTATTTGTCAGAAAAAGGTTCTAATGAAAGAAAAAAATGCTGAACCGATTTTGATGAATGTTGGTATGGAGATAGTCATGTTAATAATAGGGTAGTGTAGTAGTAGCAGTAGTAGTAGGGTAGGGTAGTAGTTGCGTAGTAGTGGAAGTAGGGTAGGATAGTAGAGTTGTAGGGTAGTAATAGGGTAGAGTAGTAGTAGGGTTGTTATTAATATTAATGGGATAAAGCAAATAAAAGACAACAAATTTATTAGTGTCATTTATTAACTTTAGTATTCGAATTCACGAGGTCTAACTCGAGTTCGCGAGTTAACTATTGAAGGTCACCCATCGCCCATCACTAATTTAAAAATAAGTTGAAATGTTATGATAACGAGTAGAGGAAATAATAATAACCAATTTCGAATAGTTTAACTTCTCAAATTGAATCAATTGGTCTAATTTGGCTGTCGGTGTCACTCGCGAATCCACTGCCGGTTGTTATTACGTAACTCTAAAGTGATAAAAATACAATAAAATGGCACATATTGTGGATATGAGGTCTGATACTGTGACGAAGCCGACAAAGGCCATGTATCATGCGATGGTCAACTCTGCGGTCGGAGACGATGTCTTTGGCGAGGACCCTACTGTGAACGCTCTTGAGAGCAAGATAGCTGCCTTGATGGGGAAGCAAGCTGGGTTGTTTGTACCTTCGGCAACAATGGCTAATTTAATCGCAGGTTAGTTTTCCGTTCTTATCGTATAGCGGTGTAGATCACCTAGGGCTTTCAGATCGCCATAAGATCTCTACCTTGACCTAACAATTGCTATCCGAGATAACAGCAAAAACTTTGAAGTGTTAAAGCATAGAGTGAATAAGTTTCTTCTAGTTAACATGTTATGTCGTCGTCCCATCAGGTGAGGTGAGGTCAAATGCAAGACTATCTCTTGTAATAAACACACATATATTATTCTTTAAGGAATGCCATTGCATGAATGTACAAGATCAGTGTTTGCAAGTTGGCCAATGAGCTCCTTCTTGTTGCAGTTAATGTGAATTCTTTCACATATCTACCTAAATTGAGTTTAGATTAGAGATGGGCCGACTGACTAGTCGGGAAAGCCAACTAGTGGTTGCACTTTAGAATCCTACGTCACGATTTTGGGGGTAGGGAGGGGTGGGGGGGAGGGGTGCAGTGTTGTACAGCCCCCCTAAGACCTTCCCCCCTTGAGCAGATGCGTAATTTAAAAAATACCATAAATATAATAATAATTTAGAGGTAATAATTTTGCAAAAATTTGAATATGTGTGGGCTCCAGCGCGACGCAAGGGCTGTAGCAGCAGCCCCTCAGCCCTTGCGTGATAAAACTTAGGCAGCAGCTTAGTTTTATTTATAGATAGTATTAGGCGCTTTGGCGAGTTGCCGCGGCACGCTCGCTTCGCTCGCTCGCCAAAGCGCTGCGTGTAATCATGTTCTAACATTAACCTAACCTATCCAAGTTGGGGTGATCCGTATATTTTTTTCGAAGTTCAAGTAAAAATGTATGAAATTTTTTTTTTCATTGCTCAACATAAAACTAGCAATAATGGGTATTATAATAGCTCTTTCTCCTCTATCTCCTACAAGTCTTTTTTTATACAAATTCGTGACGTAGGATTCTAAAGTGCACCCCAACTAGTCGGCAGTTTAACCGACTAGTCGGCAAGTTATGCCGACTAGGTGTCAACTAATGCCGACTAGGTGTCAACTAAAAATTATGTAATAGAACCAATATTTATTAAATTAATAGTACAGTTAGAAGGTAAACAAAACACGTCATAGCCTACACACATCATCTAAACATTATACATCTAAAATGTCATAACTATGCCTTTGCTCCAATATTTTTTATTCCAACCATTTTTTGGGAGTTTCGCTATAGTGATCATGATCATCCCAAATATCTCCGAAGTATAATGATCAGCATTGCTGACTAGTCAACCAACTAGTCCGTAAAAAAAAAACCTCTTAACACTTTATGTGCTGTTATTGTTACCATGGATGTTTGTAGTATTGCATGTTGAATATATGATAAGAGCATAAGTTATTTTAACTTCATGGCTACTAGTTACACATAAATCGTAATAACCTTTTTATAATAAAATGCCTCATTCAAAGAACAATAATATTATTTACCTACTCATTTTTATTTAAATTCTCAGATCATTATAAAAACTTACTTAGAATTTTATTTATAGGTTTTACAACAAGCGAACAAGGTTAAATAAGTGAGTAGGTACCTAAAGATTATCTCACACATAAAACTGAAAATAATGTTTGCTAAAGATAAATCAAATTTTGGTAGGTATAATATCAACTGTAGGTCGGACCTATTTAATAAGCTGGTGATGATGGAATTTTTCATTTAAATGTAATTTGACAACCTCCATGGTGCATTGTTAGGTGAATATACCCATTATAATGCTGAAGGTCGCAGATTGGATTCCCTCTGGGAACGAGCATTTATGCCTAAAAAGAAATATTCGTTCCTGGTCTGCGTGTCTGTCTGTGTATAATGTATGTAGTATAGTTCACGCAAAACTTAATGGCCCCTGTGATCTAGGCGCAGATAGTTGCGCAGAACGCGAATTATAGATGCGCCAGGTAAAGGCAGGGGCGTCTCTAGCGGGTGTGCAGGGTGTGCACAGCACACGGGCGCAGCGGTCTCAGGGGCGCCGCGGCGCCCCTGAGATCGTATCGTAATCCGTATCAGAATCGCATTCCGGAAACTATGAGGTTTATTTTATTTCATATTTATTTTTAAAGATTCTATTATGGTTTACATTAGGTAGGTAGGTATGAGATGGTAATCCGAAATAGTATATTAGGGCTAAATGTCGCATCGCTATTTACTCAAAGGCGCGTGTCGGGAGGGTGATTCTTCGACCGGAATATTTTTTTGCTTATTTTTATGAAAAAATATTAAACCCTGTGCCAGAGCAAATCTTTTGTACTTTATTAATTACTTGATTAATGTAATAGAAAATGGTAAAAGAGGCACTACTGTAAAAATAATATTTTAGAAGAAGATAATGACAACGTGTCGATGTTAATGGTTGAGTGGCGAGGAAAAATGACGCCTGATACAATTAATGATTTTGCGTAAATATCAAGGTATGAAAATAGCATATTTTATAAGAATTACATAAAACAAGTAAATTAAGAATCATTTCTTTATATCAAAATACAATTACATAAAGAATTAAATAATATTTAGATTTATAAACAGAAACACTAAGATCGTTGGGACCAAGCCAACCTCACCTGCTTGGTGCACCAAGCTTGGTGCACCTGCTGATAACCGGACGAGGCTCTGACGCAGACTTTCCCTTCGGGGTTGGGAGGTCAGAACTCAGATGGCAGTCGCTCCCGTAAAAGTCGAAATTCGCCAAATCTTTTATTGGAGTTCAAAAAATGATTGCCACACGGATAGGGCGCCGCCGTATAACGGCGCACAGGAGCTTCCCCCGACTCCTGTGGTAAGTGGACGAGGGCTACCGGGCGGGTACGGCCAAACAGAAACTCGGCTTCGCAACGTGGAACATTCTCACGCTAACCGGACGCGCGAGGGAGCTGGCCGACGTACTCTTCAGGCGGAAGGCAACAAACTGATCTACACGGGTGCACCTGGTGGAGAGAACGGGGTGGCTGTGGTGCTCGCTGAGGGATTACATGGCGATATCTTGGAGGTGAATCGCTTTAGCGATCGACTTATGTGCGTGAAGGTGCTTATTGGGGGGGTTCCTACTTACGTCGTAAGTACTTACCTACGCGCCACAAATCGTCTGTAGCGACGCTGATAAGAGGTGGTTTTGGGATAAACTCGGCGAGGTCCTTGGGGCTATCTCGTTGTCACAGGGAATCGTTTTGGGTGGTGATCTGATCGGTGATCGGTCATGTGGGTGAAATGGGGATGGAATTTGAACGTGTTCATGGACGCTACGGATATGGCGGTCGGAATGGGGAAGGGGAAAAAACCCTACGTACGTGTGCCACTGCCGACCTGGCTCTCCCTTATCAGAGAACCGAAACTAGCGTTTTGGGGACACGATCTGTCTATAACTGATCCCGCACGGTTGCCCTCCGGGGTGGCCGGACGGAACAGCGGACCCATCTCTTCATACCCTAGCTGGTTATAGCTTGGGACGCTATAACATATATGCGTAGAAGTCATGGAACGGGTTGCTGCCGACCTGGAACTCGTGAACATGCCGTCGCTTAAATAACCTTTTATTTTGTACCTTGGTATTAATTAATGGTAAAATAAATTACTTCATATTCAAGACAAATTCAATACCTTTCTAGGACCTTTTGAATTATTCAATTCGGACATTTCATTCAAAAGCTATCGGTGTATGTAGGTACCTATTGTTTCCCGACATATTTTTTCAACTTCACAATAAAATAATATTAGGGGTACCTACGTCAAGTTAGTACCTACTGCTGTTTGTACCTTTATTATTCCATATTGGAATCACTCTTAACTCTTACTAGAGGGTGCCAAGGAGATATTTGCACACGGGCGCTACATGACCTAGAGACGCCCCTGGGTAAAGGTACGGTCGTCGGGAGGGGACCGACCCACCCCGCGTGTCGCTCGTTCCCCGCGACCATCTAGCAACGCATACAGCTGTGTGAGTGCTACGTTCCTAGATCACAGGGGCCATTAAGTTTTGCGTGAACTATAACAAAATAAATAGAAAATGATGTTTTTTTTTTCTTTTATATTATTTGCTCTTGTTGCCATCTGCAGTAAATCTGCAATTATCAACACTTGTCTGGTTCCCCTGTGAGTTATCTTAAGCTTGAGAATCCATTGACCCCTTTCCTTAACATTTGTCCTGTGATCTACACAAATCTGTATTGTGATGCCTCGCTATACCTCTTTAGATTTCTCAAAATTAAGTTTTAAATCTGTATTTATGACCACCGCACCAGTAGTCAATTTGTTACCCTGATGATTGTACTTTCAGTGATGGTTCATTGCAACAGGCGAGGTGCTGAAGCTATAGTTGGCGACAAATCCCACATATGGAAATATGAACAAGGTATACCAAAAATATGAGATATTACTTAGACTATGGTGTCTGTCTGTCTGATACCTGAAAAGTAGTAGGTATTTCTGTATATTTAAGGAGGACTCCCATACAACAAACGTGATATTTCACGGTAAAACGCAATGCAAGCGGGATTTATTTCTACCACTAACGCAATCTAGTGATAAACTGGTGTCAGTGGTTAAAGGTAAATGCAAACGTGCATCGTCGTTGCGTACACGTACTTTGCTTGGTCGTGTTTATTTTGGGGTTCCGTACCCAATTGTGATAATGATACAGAAGTCACTTCCGGTTTTTTTTTAATTTATGTTGTTTTGTTTTTATTTTATTTTGTAAAAATGTGCCCTGTGAAGATTGCTTTAAGTATCAATATTTTTTTCTATTCTATTCTGGCCAGGCAATGCGGCACAAATGGGCGGTGTGCTGCTATCTCCGATTCAGAACAAGCCCGACGGTACCTTCGACTTAGAAGAGATGCGACGCAAGATCCGCGGCTCAGACATACACGAGCCGGCCACTGCGCTGGTCGTCGTTGAGAATACACATAACTGCTGTGGGGGAAAGGTAGGCCATAGTCTTAGGTACCACCAGTTTCCCCATCAATAGTAAATGGCCATGTTATGGCTACGGGACCCAGTTCTCTAAACCTACGCATATATGTTATAGCGTCCCCAACTGTGACCAGCAAGGGTATAAAGAGAGGGGAGAGAGAGCCATGTCATGGCTAATAGGACGTGTGTTAATTTGACGACTTATGTGGCGCGTCGTGCCAATGCCCAACTGCAATGCGTAAGGTTGCAGGTTTAGATTCCCGCCGCGTGCAAGTATTTATGCTTAAAATTTTCAAGCATAAATACTTGCACGATTGCACGATAATAATTGTGTCTGGTCTGGGTGGCTCTCCCTATATAATAAGTATGTTTAAAAAAAAGTGTGGCACTCGAGGACTGCCGCGGTAAAGCTATTGCATAACATTTTTTATCAACTTATGCAATTATAAATTTTGTTTTGTTTTGTACCACTTTGCCATGGTTAACCATGGCAACATGGTAGGCGGTGTTAGGTTTTTTTCGTTACGAAATTTGTTCAATCAAAGCTCAGCGAAAAAAGCTATGCAATATCTTAAAAATATCCGTTATCTAGTCACCGTAGCACAATCTTAGTAACTTACCACGGGGCTACATGGTGCTGAAAGTAACAATGCTAAAAGTAATAAACACCAAGCGATTAAAACCGAAAATGTCATTAATATCAATACAACATCGCGAAAACAGAAGAAAAATCTATACAATGTGTCTGTGTACCAGTGTCGGAGACTAAAGGGGGGTAAAATATGGGGATTTTTATCGACAAATCACTATTTTCTCTTGGAAATCAATGAAAATTATGATTTTTATTTTATTAATACTTTTTTTGTTATTTTGTGAAAAAGATATTAAATAAAATTTATCATAAATTTAATTGTCTACATTGTTAGCTTTTTAATGACACCACTTTCTTCTTCCTAAGACGTCTACATCGATAGCAATGATTAAATCAGTGCAGGCACCTGAGCTGCGAAATAAAAAAAACAAAATGGCTGCCATTTTAGTATGGAGGGGCCAAGAGAAAATCGGGATAGTGATTTGTCGATAAAAATCTCCATATTTTACCCTCCTTAAGTCTCCGACACTGGTGCACAGACACATTGCATATCTATTGTCTCAGGTGGTTCCAATATCATTCATGGAGCAAGTATCAGCAGTCTGCAAACAGCATTCCCTGGCTCTGCACGTGGACGGAGCCCGCATCTTCAACGCCAGCCAGTACCTCCAGCGGCCTCCAGCCGAGCTGGTGGCCGTGGCAGACACTGTGCAAGTCTGCTTTAGCAAGGGCCTGGGTGCTCCCGTCGGCTCGGCGCTTGTGGGGTCTTATCACTTCATACAGCAGTTAGTTTCTTATTGTTGTTGTTCTTTCTGGTTTGACTTTTTGGTGTTGTGTGAATTTGGTAAAGCTGCTGTGTAACCCCGGCATAGAATAGGGGGTAGAAAGAGTTGACATTTAAGGTAGCTCCAATCCCCAGTAAACTTCTCTAAAACAGATTAAGATGGTTTGGCCACATCAGACGAAGAAATAATGACCACGTTGTAAAAACTGCCTTACACCTCCCCAAACATCCAAGAGAGGAAGTCTCTGGGGTGGTCCAATGTCATGTAAGACCCTTAGAACTCTTAATATAGACTTGGAAACAACACAGGACAGAGCGTCCTGGCGCAAGATGATCCCAATCATCTTGCCCCGATCCCAAATAACGGGAAGAGAGAAGAAAGAAGTGGCAGGCAAGGGAAGGTTCCTGGGAGGTGCTGGTAGCTTGAAAAACATAACATCCTGTATATTTAAGATATTAATATGCCAACTGTATGCTAAACCACTTCTCCATTTCAATCTATTTTCTGACAAGTTTTCGTTGTCAGTTTTTTCTCCCTCATATTTTCAAGTTTGAGCGTTTTACGTCGATCTGACCTATCATGCTTATGATAATAATATAGTCTTTGCTCACCCCACCTTTCGGTATCAGGTGCTCAGTAGAGCGCCGTCCATCTGGGATCAGTTATAGACAGATCGTCTCTCCAAAGGTAGTGTTTGGTTCCCTATAAAGGATAACTGCCTTACGCCCAAATGACACTACTATGCACCAATAGACTCATCCAATCATTACCATCACACAGAGCTCGTCGGCTGCGCAAGGCGCTAGGGGGCGGCATGCGGCAGGCAGGTGTGCTGGCCGCCGCCTGCCTCGTGGGGCTGGATGAGGTGGTGCCACTCTTACCACTGGACCACAAGCGTGCCCACAGACTTGCGTTGGGTAAGTAGACTGAGGAGCCCTAGGGCTGCGCTAGCGGGATATGCTGGCCCTAATTTTTGCCTTCCGAAGTACGGAGGAGCACAAGGAAATCTCCTGCAGTCTTCCAGTTATCTCATCCATCAGACTATCTACCTGCTCATGAGGCACTGGAACTTTTAATAAATAAATAAATAAAATAAAAAATAAAAAAGCCTTTTATTTCCTACTAGGTAAAAATCACAATAACATTACATTTAATTCTCAATTATTTATATTGTAAGAACCCCTCTCAGTGGAAGGTAAAGGCCTCCTCCAGAGATAGCCAATTTTTTCTATCTTCTGCTACTCGTATCCAGTGGTCGCCGGCTATTTTTATAATATCATCTGTCCATCGTGTATTTGGTCTACCTTGTCTCCTTTTGCCTGATGGTCCTCGCCATGATGTAGTTTCTTTGGTCCAGCGATTGTCTCTAAGTCTGGCCACATGTCCTGCCCATCGCCATTTTAGTTTTTGTGAATAGCTGAGAGCGTCAATGACTTTAGTTTTTTGTCTTATTTCGGTATGGCGGACTTTTTCGATCTTTCTAATCTTCAAAATGCTTCTTCCATGCTCCTTTGACATGTTATAATCTTGTTTTTCACTTTCCTAGTAAATTTCCAGGTTTGGCAGGCATATGTTAGTGAGGGGAGTAGGCAGGTATTCATGACTTTGCTTTTCAACTTGATGGTCATGTCGCTTTTTAGAATTTCTTTTAGACTCCAAAATTTTTTCCAGGTGATGTTGACTCTTCTCTCTACTTCTTGTAGGTTGTTGTCTCGGTTGAATGAAATTTGTTTTCCTAGGTAGATGTAGGTATCAACATAAGTTAAAGGTAGATTATCAAGGTATATAGGTACTTTAGTATGGTTTGTCATGACATTTGTTTTATTTAGGTTGATTTCTAGTCCCACTTTACGGCTTTCTTCGTGTAAAGAGTTTATCATCATCTGTAGTTGGTTTGTGTTTTCTGATAACAAAACTATATCATCAGCAAAACGGAGATGGTTCAGGTAACTTCCGTTTATGTTTATGCCAACTTTTTTCCAGCTGAGGTTGCGGAAGACGGACTCTAGTACGGCTATAAAGATTGTTGGGGAGATTGGGTCTCCCTGTCTTACTCCTCTTTTTATTTTTATCAGTGGCCCAGTGGTCTCTAGCTTCACTCGGCTAGTATTATTGTCATAGATATTTTTTAAAACTTGTATGTAATCCAATGCCACTCCTTGTGAGAGTAGAGCTTCCCAGATTGTTGGATGAAGTAGAGTATCGAATGCTTTTTGATAATCGATAAACACGGCATAGAGTGGTCTATTGAGCTCTTGGTATTTATCTACCGCCATCTCTAGCGCGTGAATGTGATCTATTGTAGAAAATCCACGTCTGAAGCCTGCCTGTTCTATGGGTTGGAATTTTTCTGTGGTTTCTTTTATTTTTTTCTCTATAATGTAGGAAAAGAGCTTGTATAATGACGGTAGTAAGCTAATTGGTCTATAGTTACCAATGTCATTCGGATCTCCTTTTTTATAGAGCAGAATTATTTCGGACTCGGAACTTTTAATACCAGTCTTTTAATACGGTTATCTGGCAGATAACTGGAAAACTGCTGCTGATAGAGACTTAAAAGTTCCAGTGCCTCATCCATCCTATCTACCTGCTCATGAGTCACTGGAACTCTCAGGATCCTTATTCTCACCCCATGACCTTCCATCTCCAGTGATCCAGGGGCTGTTCACGAAGAGTTTCAGCGTGGACGTGGAGAATCAACACACCAATATGCTGTTTGTCCACATCGCTAAGGAGAGCCCGCTCACGGGCAAGCAGCTCGTCCAGCGGCTTGCTCAAGTCAGCTTGAGTGAAACTAAGGTCGGCTGTGAACATATTTTTACCCAATCATTTTAATTGCATAAAATTAATATTAAAATTAGAAAGCATAACCTTTGCTGCTAACCCCTCTCTTTTCCCTAACCCTTGGCTCCTGGTAAAATATTTCTAGTATATTTTTGCTTCCTTATCTACACTTCTACACTAATATTATAAAGAGGACAGATTTGTATTTTTGTGTGTGTGTATGTTTGTAATGAATAAACTCAAAAACTACTGTACCTAGCTAGTTCATAAATAAACTAGCTGTAGGTGAAATAATTCATAAATTATTTCACCAATAGAAAGCTACATTATCGAGAAAGTAACATAGGCTACTTTGATACCAATATTCCTACGGGATCGGGAGTTTTATCTGCGAAACCACGTCTTATATAAACGACTAGCTTCCCACGGTTTCACAGCACAGTCAATCCCTTGGTAATCCCGAAAAAATCGTGACTTATACAAAGGTATAAGCAGCTGATAATAATCTGAGCAAAAATTCCTTTTATAATTTCCAGGGCGACTGCAAGACAGAGAACGACGAGGGTGTGATCGTGAAGGCCTTAGACCTGGATGACAAGAGCATTCGGCTGGTGCTCCACAAGGATATAGCAGACGAGGACCTGTGGCTCGCCATCATGAAGATCACTTACGTCTTCAAGGAGTTGGACAACTCGGTGTAACCTAGTGGTACTTCGCCTAGCTACGTGTGTGGGGGGGGGGGGGCATTGGCTGGACGTATGGGGCCATCTATGGAAACACTACGAAGGGAGAAGGGGGGGTCTTTGCTTATTTTTGATGACGTAGGGTCATTGAGTTACAATACCTATAGAGTCCGAAAAAAAAAATGTCAGCGCGAAAACTCGGCGCACGCTATCACGTGCGCAGTTTTTTGTTTACTTCGTTCAAGCGACTTTGAACCTTATGCAAGTAGAATAAAGTCTAAATTCGAGCAAATGTCATTTTAAAAGGTATGTAGAACGGCGCTCGGACATTTTTGAGTGTTGTCAGTTAGAGATTGTGGCTCTATAGGTATTGTAACTCAATGCGTAGGGTATGAGAAGTATACACAATTGTCGTGGATTGGCCACTGTTCAAGTATTACGTAAGCATTGCTGGGTTAGGGGGTCTTTGCTAAGGACTTTGCTTACTTGGGAGAAGACGGTTCGTAATTACAAAAACAACTGCTTACGTTATAAATACTTGAACGGCAGACCGATTACGGTTTATAGACCTAGCGATTGAAGGCTAACGAATGAATGCTTGCTCTCGCTCACCCACAGGTTTAACCTTCGGCATTCCTTCGTTCTGTACAAGTTTTAAGTTATAATCTCGAATAGAAACGTAATACGAAAAATGTCATAGGATGTGCCCTATGACATTTTGTTCAGTGACCGCCAAATAAGTTGAAAAAAAATGGCGGTCGCGCAAAAGTCGATTTTTCATAGAAGTCGCATGTAAAATGTACTGCGCAAACTTTCCCCTTCCACGTTAAAATTTTCCAACTTGTTTGCCGGCCACTGTAGTTGAATTATAAACAAGTTCTATACAAAAGGAAAAATCGAATTAAAAATCGAAATAAACAAACTTCGATTAAAACAAAAACAACCTAGGTAGGTAACACTACTTTATAAGAATTTTAAGTCGAGTTGACTTAAAATTTTATTCTTATAAGTTATAGCATAGACCATACTCTTATTTATAGTAAAACTAATAAAATGTTATGTGCCAAATTGTGCCAAACAAACAATATTGTAGGTAGATAGTTATTTAAAACGTATATGTATCGTAGATTAGCTCAGTCTTCCACTATCTGATAGTATTGATTATAAGCTGCCTATAGGATTATCGTATCAGCAAGTCATAGTTTTTTACGCACAATAGAAAATACTTGCAGATTCCCGCGGTTTTACCGGTGTAAGTCCCGATCCCGTGGGAATATCGGGATCAAAGTAGCCTATGTTACTCCTCGATAATGTAGCTTTCTATTGGTGAAAGAACTTTTCGAATCCATTTTGGTGGTTGCAGAGATTACTCGGAAAATACAAACATACATAAATGTCACCAACAATACCTCTTTATAATATTACAAGCTGACCCGGCAAACGTTGTTTTGCCTTATAAATTATAGATAGTAGCCGATTCTCAGACCTACTGAATACGCATATAAAATTTGGTAAAAATCGGTCGCGCCGTTTCGGAGGAGTACGGTAACTAACATTGTGACATGGACATTTTATATATTAGAAGATAGAAGAAGTAGTATACATATAATAGTACAAGTACTGAAGACTTATTTCGCAAAGGCATTTAAATAATAGTGATCCTTTTTACGATAGACGTAACAATTTGTAAGCGCTGCAGCGCTTTTTATCATTATGAGTTTTTATGATTATTTCGCGTAAAAAGAATATGGAATGTGTTTGTGACATCACCTCTAGTAAAAGTACTTACATAAAATGTCAAAGGATAAAGCCAAGCTTGTTTCCTTTGAGCCAATCTATACTAATAATATAAAGCTGAAGAGTTTGTCTGCGTTAAACGCGCTAATCTCAGGAACCGCTGATCCGATTTAAAAAAAAATTCAATGCTGGATTTATTGAGGAAGGCTATAGATAGGCTATATAAAATTTTCAAAAAAATTAGGCGGTAAGTCGCGGGCACTACTAGTAAGTTTAATTTATAATACCTACATTCCCTTGTCTTATATATCTGCACATTCCCTAGTTTTTGTTTGTATATTTTAATAGCTGCGTTTCGCGGTCTTACCCGTGTAAGTCCCAATCTCGTGGGAATATCGGGATCAAAAGTGACTATGTTACTTCTCGGTAATGTAGCTTTATTGGTGATAGAATTTTTGAAATCGGCCCAGTAGTTTCGGAGCCTATTCGGTACAAACAAACAAAGAAATCTTTCCTCTTTATAAAGCTTGAAAATATAATTGTTTTGTACCCAGTTATTATGAATTTAGGTATATCAATAACTATTATTATTGTTACGTAATTTGTAAGGCATATACACAATTTATTCATTAAGATAACATACAACTGAGTTGTTTGAATTAAAATGAATTTACTTATGAGTAAATAAAACTAAGTTACAACATACAATGACAATTTTACACTTTTAAAACTACATTTATCTATTTTTAAAAGTAGTATATTAAATAGGAATTACTATTAATTATTGAATTGTTATTTTTTTAAGGACAAAGACGTATTCACTGCATTAAAAATTATATTAAAATGACTCAACATTTTTTATTTTGAAAATATTCTTGTAAACCAATAGATACAGTAAGATAAATTAATTTCTCTTTCATTTTCAAAAAGTACCTACATGATACGAAATTCTAAAGATCTAAAAGGTGCAGAAACGAGTCGCTATAGGTCGTGGACTTAAATGGAAATCGTTTTGGAGCGTTAGGGAAATATTGATTTTTGGAGCGTTTGGGACATCAGCACCGATAAAATGTTTGTTTGCTTATTACGCGTTTCCTAAAATAAATAATTTTCGATATGAATAGTGGTTTAAATAAAAGCTAAGTTATTTTGTAACGCTAATAATGATAATTTCAATTACAGATCCGATGGTTTTTAACCCCCGACGGAAAAAGAGGGGTGTTATAAGTTTGACGTGTCTGTCTGTGGGTGTGTGTGTGTGTGTGTGTATCTGTCTGTGGCATCGTAGCTCACGAACGGATGGACCGATTTCAATTTAGTTTTTTTTGGTTGCTAGGTGACTCTTGCGCGAGTGTTCTTAGCTATGTTTGATCAAAATCGGCTCAGCCGTTCATAATATATGTGGGTTGAAGCTCGACAATAAAAATCGAATGTTTTCAAATATGCCCGAGTGGGGTATCAAATAAAAGAGCATAACTTTTGTGACAAGAATATACATGTTTAATCAAAATCGGCTTAGCCGTTCAAAGTATATGTAGGGTCAAACTCGGATATAAAACCCGATTGGTTCTAATATGCCCGAGTGGGGTATCAAATGAAAGGACTTAACTTCTGTGACAACAATATGCATGTTTAATCAAAATCGACCTTACAAAAAGGGTGAAATAAAAAAAATAAATTAAAAATTTAAAAAACCCCCGACTTAAAAAATCTTCAAAGTTAAAACAAAACTAAACTTTAAAAAGGTAAAAATAATAAGCCGAAAACAAATTTCATATCTCTGAGTAGGTATGTGGTACCTTACTTTCCCGCGTCGGGGGACGCGAAAACGTTAGATAGGTACTATAAGCACGGGTAGGTTACCATCAACTTCTGTGACACATGCCCGCGGCCCCCGACGCGGGAACGTAAGGTACCACATACCTACTCAGAGACATGAAATTTGTTTTCGGCTTATTATTTTTACCTTTTAAAGTTTTACTTTATTGTATCCAAGATAATTGCCTACGCTTTGACCATTAAATACCATAGACTAGGTGTATTAGTCCCCTGGTTTCGACACCAATAAAATGTGTCGTCTAAATGGAAATAGATTCGACGATAATTTGGGTCATAAAACGATACGAGAAATATACGATGTCCTTTAGACAGCACGGGCAAAGAAAAAGAAGCCAGCTTACTTTGGACTGCGTATCGCCTGCCTCGTCGCTGAATAATCCACCTTCTTTCGTCGCACCAACACCATGAACTTTTGTAATCGTGATTTTGATATATTAGGTTAAATTAAGCTATTTTGTTTAGGGTAGGTCGTTTGCGACGTTTGTTTGGGACATATTGTTACGGAAGTCTTCAAAAATCAAACTACTTATTTTGCAGACTTAAGGTGCGGAAACGAGTCGCTATAGGTCGTGGACTTAAAAGGAAATAGTTTTGGAGCGTTTGGGAAATACTGATTTTTGGAGCGTTTGGGACATATTATTACGGAAATCTTCAAAAATCAAACTAATAATACTGTTATTCACAAATTCTTGCTCAGCGGGATTCGAACACGCTATAACTGATAATCCGAACCAGAGCGTCTAATACTTTCCCAATTAAGTATTTATTACCAATCTATTTTACAAATTATTAAAAAAAACCAATGAGTATTCAAATAACTATATTATTAAATAAAAGTAAGTACATATACTTACAGAATATAAATCAGTTATTTACATAAGTACATACCTATCTATATCTATGTTACCGGAAATGTATGTAATCCGTCATTATATAGAATTCCTAGGAAATGTGTACATTGCCTAAAATCCACAGGAAAAGTGTAAAATAATTTATATTATACAAATTTCCTAGGAATTCTATATATTTCCTAAGCAGCAATCGGAAATGTGTTAAATTCAGAATGTTGGTCGATAGCAGGGGGTTTGGGGGGGGTACGTATTCGAATAGGTATCTAATATTAAAATATTTACAGTTAAAATCCCGATGCTATCTAACTATCTAAAGCACGGAAAAACTAAACGGAGCACCCCGACTTGGTTAGGTTAGGTTAATGTTAGAACATGATTACACGCAGCGCTTTGGCGAGCGAGCAAAGCGAGCGTGTCGCGGCAACGGTCGCCAAAGCGCCTTATTCTGTAAATAAAAAAGGCGTGATGTATTAGGCGTGTAATCATGTTCTAACATTAACCTAACCTATCCTAGTCGGGGTGCTCCGTATTATCTCACATAATGGTAATAAAATATGTATAACTAATACTTAACATCTACACACATCAAATACACTAAACCGCATCGTCATAATTCCATCTACCCACATTTATCCTGTCTATAATATCATTTCCTAGGTGCCTTTAGGAATTGTATACAATCCCTAGGAAATATGTAGATTTCCTAGGAAATGTATGTATTAAATAATCTTTGATAAATCATTTTACACATTTCCTAACTGAGGTCGCCATTATATACAATTCCTAGGAATTGTAGACAATTCCTAGATTTCATACATTTCCGGTAACATCTATACTAATATTATAGAGCGGAAGAGTTTGTTTGATTGTTTGTTTGTTGAACGCGCTAATCTCTGGAACCGCTCGCGCTGGTCCGATTTGAAAAATTCTTTCAGTGTTGGATAGTCCATTTATTAAGGAAGGCTATAGGGTACTATTGATCCCGATATTCCCACGGGATCAGGACTTACGCGGGTGAAACCGCGGGACGCAGCTAGTTTTAAATATAATACGTAGCAGGGTAGCAGTAGTATGCTAAGGTGTAAGAACAAAAGAAAAGATGCACAAGTTGAGCGCTAGTCTATGATATGGTTATTTATTGCTATCTTATTTTACTTCACTAATTAATTATAATGTAATAAACAAAATAATTTCTAGTTTTTTGAATAAATGCTTTCCAAAATTCTGCACCCAACATACATCATCCTTCATCTTGGAGGATGATGTATGTCGGGTGCAGAATTTTGGAAAGCATTTATTTTTTGCATTACATCGGAATAGTAAGGGTTGCAGGTTCAAGTCCTACCAGGTGCAGAGTTTTGAAAATCATTTTCAAACATAATAAAGATCTAAGGGTCAAGTGTCGAATCGAGGCGTTATCTAAAGGACTTGATATAGAAAGCGCAACAGGCGCGGCCAGCGGGGCTATCCTCCAAGAAAAAACTACAGAGATCCGATGTAGAAACCTGTGAAGTTCCAGTCAACTTTTCTAAAACGACGTTGAAACCTGTAAAGTTAACTCGCTATTCTGCAAGCCAATGGCGTTACACAAAAATTACCGAGTTTTGTGGTAAAAACGGTGGTCAAAGAAAAACGAAAAAAATACGAATAACTCACGAACCGTGTAGAAGCCAGCCGGCCAGTCTACACTGTTTTTTTTATATAGAATAGCCCTGCAGGGCATTTTTCTAAACCGTAAGAAATGTAAATCAATTGAAACACAAAACAGAGAACAAGCAGTTAACTTAAAATTGTTAAAATGAAGGAACAAATGTTAAACATTCAACGTAAAGCGTCGAGATGACGTCGAAAGATGACGAAAAATGAAGCTTTTCTTAAAATGATGGAGACTACAGAAGTCTACGGCGTTATTAACGATTATGCAGTAGAATCAAAGGGCAAAGATGCCAAGGGGAAGACGCTACATTATGGATGAGAAAATTCTGTGGCTAATATTTGAGCAAAGCCAAAAAGCTTACTCGAAAAGCTTTTTACGCTGCCTAGTAAAAGGTCTTTGCAGAAAATATTAAGCTCTATCAATTTAAAACCAGGAATTAAAAACTGTCTTACAGACTACCTACCTTAAAAAATGCCAAAAAAATACCAGACGAAAAAAAACGTTCATTGATATTTGACAAAGTACCTTTAACTCGTGAAATCTTTTAAAAAAAAGTCTAACCAATTGTTGGTTTTAGGACACAGGAGTATAATTATTTAAAAAAATGCAGAACATGATTTAGTATTTATCATCAAAGCCTAAAAGGTAAATAATAGTAAATATTAACCAACCAGTGGCATAATTTTTTTGTCAAAGCGCAACAAAATCTGTTGAATTAAAAAAAAACATCGACCTAGCCACTGGCTTAATAGTGCTAGTTACTATTTGGGACCAGTCGGCAAGCAATAAGAGTGCAATAAATGCGTTACTAAAGGAAAAGGACACAAATGAAGAATACAAACGAAAAGCATTTCAAAATAGAAGTTGTGCTTTTGAAGTGAATGGGCACAAGGTAAATGTAATATTCGATCCACCTCACCTTTTAAAAGGATTAAGAAATAACTTGTTAAACAAAAAGTATAAATTTGTCCAAAACGAAGAGGTAAAAGTTGCTAAATGGCAACATAAGATTCTGCCAGAGAAGTGGGGTGGATATCACTATTTTCATGGAAATACAAAATGGAAATAGTGGAACTATTTTTTTTAATTGTATTTTATTTTTTGTATTGCGACAAAAAAATCGCACTTGTGTTATTTGAGAATCTGTTTCCGCTTTAACATTTATGACGGCTTGATAAATTACCGATTCATAAAATTACTTGAAAATAAACGGTAGTAAGGAAGGGCTATATTTCACCGGGACACCATGGCGGCGCAACCAGTCGCCGCTCGCTACCAACAAAATGTATACAGCTCTATAGAGAGTTACTCACTTGGTGTCTGTTTGGTGGCGCAGAGCTGTATACATTTTGTTGGTAGCGGCGACTGGTTGCGCCGCCATGGTGTCCCGGTGAAATATAGCCCTAAAACGTTATCCCTTATTTTTTGTTGCAATGAAAATAGTGGGAGAATCTACCCCAATATTTTCATGAATGGAAAAAGTGGGTTCCACCCGAGGAGTGCAACGCCACAGCGGACCTACTATTGCTAGTGGACAAGTTATTTGATTCTTTTAAAAGCTCCAATTACAAGGAAACTGCCAAGCCTTTGAGAACTGCCCTCAAAAAATAACAGTTCATTTTAGGCTTTGCAACGAAATGCTCCCAATTTTTAAATCAATGAGATTTATCCATGAAAAATACGACACGCAAAAATTAGTACATGTGCCGTCGATAAAAAAATTATTAATAACTTTAAAGTTATGAAACAGTTATGTGATAGTTATATGATTTCTTTAAAGAAAACTATAACATAAGCAGTTTGTTAAAAATTTAAATCAGGACCCCTTAGAAAACTTTTTAGTAATATAAGAAGCAATGGTCCGCAATACGTCTGCAACATTTGTAATCAATTTGTTAGAGCGTATAAAACATTGTTAGTTAAGTAGGTAACTTAAATAATTTAACTTCACCACACTCGGTAAGTGCAAACTGTAAATATGATAACAATAAAATGATGAGGCCTCTCAAACATTTAATAAAAATGCAACATAAAATGGAGGAGAAACCCAGTACAGAAGCAACTTTAAATGTGGAGTCTTTAGTATTATTTTATTCAGACATTACTGTAGGACCCAGCAACATAGTCAATAAAGAAGCTAAACGCTATGTTGCTGGGTATTTAGTAAAAAAAATGTATAGGTGAAATAAATTGTTCCTACATAATATGTAAGAGAGAATTGTTAAGCATAACACTTCCAATGAATAATGTGAGGCAGGTCATTTACCTATCCGTCGGAGGCATTCGGAGGCGTTGTGCTAATTTTTACAGGATGTATGTACTATAATACAAAAATGGAATTAAAAGAAGCTCCACATTTAAAGGGAATAAAAGACAATGGTACTGTGGCATCTTATCTTGCAAATTGCATTTAAAAAAAGTTTAAATATTTGATAGCCTTTACAATAGATTTGATTATCAACAGTTGGTGTAGGTCAATAGACTGCTAAAAGGCAAAATAACCATGACGAATTCCGATGATGATGTAAAAATTGAGGCAATGAATTATAAAACTCATAAAATCTCAAATTAAAAAATGAATTACTGTTTTATTGCTAAATATTCAATAGGCTTAGTTATTTATGCAAAAAACATACCTCTAAATCTACTATATAATCTACTATATAAAAATAAGTCGGGTTTTCCTTCCTGACGCTATAACTCCAGAACGCACGAACCGATTTCCACGGTTTTGCATTCGTTGGAAAGGTCTCGGGCTCCGTGAGGTTTATAGCAAAGAAAATTCAGGAAAAAATTAATTATCTATAATTTATAAGGCAAAACAACGTTTGCCGGGTCAGCTAGTCTACTATATAAAAATAAGTCGGGTTTTCCTTCCTGACGCTATAACTCCAGAACGCACGAACCGATTTCCACGGTTTTGCATTCGTTGGAAAGGTCTCGGGCTCCGTGAGGTTTATAGCAAAGAAAATTCAGGAAAAAATTAATTATCTATAATTTATAAGGCAAAACAACGTTTGCCGGGTCAGCTAGTCTACTATATAAAAATAAGTCGGGTTTTCCTTCCTGACGCTATAACTCGAGAACGCACGAACCGATTTCGATAATTCTTTTTTTGTTGTGTTTGCTATTGTCAGGAGAAGGTTCTTATGAAAGAAAAAATAATGAACCGATTTTGATGAATTTTGGTATGAAGAGAGATAGCCATTTTTTTATACTAAACGACAGGACAACGTCTGTCGGGTCAGCTAGTTTCTTTATACATATTAGTGGGTAGCTAGTAGCTATAGACCCGCTAGCGCCATCTAATAAGCTCGAAACATAGTTTGACGCTATAAACGGGTTAGACAAACTTGGTAGGCGTGTAGGTGGAGCCTAACTCTTCACATTTTATTTTAATTATTATTTCTTGAGACTCATATTTCAAAACAGAACCCTGACCACACGCTTGGTGCACCCTCTATTTATATCAAGTCCCTAAAAGTTAACATAGCAAATTGACCCTTATACCCCACAAAGTTAATGCACATATTCCTACCTACAAAATTCAATAATAAATAATATAACATAGTGTTACAGGTGCTGGCAAACATCTTGAAAAATACCGACTTCGAAGGGGTAAGTTCGCGCAGTAAATTTACGTTCGAATTCTATGAAAAATCGACTCCTGCGCATCCGCCATTTTGTCCAAGATGTTTGCCAGCACCTGTGTCACAATCATTTTACATGCAATTGAGAGTACTTCACTATCACACCACACTATGTTGTTCATTCCACACTTGCACTAATTCCTCATGGTTGCTATAACCATGGGACGCAATCACATCTCTATACCCTTCTTTACTATACTTCTTCTTATAGAAATGAAACCTGTCACAATGCACAGGACTTAGACCAGCCTTCTTAGCAACTATACCTAGGTATATATCATCAAATCGAAAATGCTTCACAAATAGACTCGCTACGTATAGCACATTCATGCTTTTGTTTGAGACCACATACGCTCCAGCAGTAACATACGCAGGCCATTTGTTCCATGGATATTCTTCTAAAGATATTCTCCATTTACTGCTTCTTATCCTATGAGGGCTGGATTTGAAGACATATCCGGCAAATAAATGAGAGTCTGCTGCTTCTGTAGGTGTTCTGTCTTTTAGCTCTGCTAAGTACTCGAGCAAATTACTGATAGAAATGTACATGTCATCGTCAGTGAATAAATAGTAATCTGATGTACGACAGTGTTCGTAGAGCCATCGGAAAGACATCATCGTTTTAATAGTGTTATTAAAATATGTATCGTGGAAATCCATTTGGATTATATCTTTAAACTTAGCCATTTCGGTTTCCACTTCCTTCTGGAGGTGGGTTTTATTTTCTTCTATTCCTAAGAAGAACAGTATCTTTATTACTCGGCCGGGGAGCAAGCTTTCTTGTCCATATGTTTTTCGTATTGCATCTCTATGACCGAAATGATTCATCGCAGATTTGACTACGATGAACAAGTCTAATTTATCAACGACATTGCATTTCCCCGAGTTGGTAAGGTACCTGTATGGATGGTAGTTAATCGGTGGAACATTAGGCTTTTTCCCTGACATTACTTGTTCTATCAACGGCTTGATGTCCTGATTGATAGGATAATCGAAGTTATCGTCAAAGCTCTTGGAATGAACATAGTCGCTCAAACCCAGATATAAGTACAGAATGTAGAGTAGCATTAATACTATAATCATAATATATTTTATTCTTCTCATTTTCCTCATGATACTGATTTGAGATTCATGAAAGTGTACCTGCAACAAAATTAAAGAATAATTTCATACCCCAATAATAAATGATTAAATAATGGACGACAAAGACAGCGCCATCTAGCCCCAAACTAAGCACTAGGCTTGTACTATGGGTACTGAACAACGGAAATACATGTATAAATCTTTTTTTTTTAATGTTAATACATACATATGAAACACAAATACCAGAAATAAATATTTTTTTAAGCATAAATACTTGGACCCGGCGGGAATTGAACGCTCAACCTTCTACATTGCAGTCGGGCCTTCGCCCGACGCGCCTCAGACAGAAGCCGTCAAATATAAAGAAAAATAACCAATCATCACCAAATTTAATGGTAGGTAGGTAACATAGGTAGGTATCTTATAAGATCGTCCTGTATTGTGTAACTGTTGAATGCAGAATTATGTCATTAAAAAACAAACATCAATGCTTTATGATTGTTTATCAGTTAGTACATCAGTATCTAGTAATTACCTCATTGTTCATTGCTGATCTTAAAAGATTACAAAACCGGCCAAGTGCGAGTCGGAATCGCGCACGAAGGGTTCCGTACCATTATCTATATACAGGGTGTCCGGAGACCAGTGGATATCCCTGCACGGGCGGCTTGCGGGGAAGGGTTGGCTGCCCAGAATACGTTTTTTTTTTCTATCTCAAACGGTTCGAGCTGTACGTCACTTTTTAGTAAAAATTGAAAAATGCCTACTTTTTTGCACATTTCGGGGCATCACGTCCACAGCGTGCTATTAAGCGATAGCATTGTTTTTTTTTCGCCATGTGTTCACTAATATTGATGTTTGTAAATCACGTTGAAAATTTTTTTATTACTATAGGCAGTAACTTACAGGATGTCCCCAAAGATAGATTTATTTTTATAAACTTTACTTTCTGATAAGTTTGAGCATCAGTGGTGTAAAAAAATGTATGAAATCTGTCTGACCGACTATTGTAAAAAATTGCCTATTTCATAAGGATTCTAAAACAGTATTATACTAATAACTTTTTGTCATAAGTTACTAAGCTAGTGCTATGAATGCACCTAAGGTACTATCTTACATGAAAAAGTTGAAACAAGTATTGTACAAAAAATGACACTTATTAAGATTTAATATGTCATAATGTTACAGCAAATGCTCAAATTGTCCTCCTCTTGCCCTTATACAGACCCTTAACCTTTTTATAAACGATCTCTTAAGGACACGATTATAAATTTTTTTCTCCTATTTGTTGTGCCGCTTCGTGGACGCGTAGACGCAGGTCTTCAATTGTGGTTATGCTTTTTTTGTATACTTGTTCTTTTAAACACCCCCAGTAAAAAAAATCAAGTGGATTCAGATCAGGCGAACGTGGAGGCCACAATATTGGAACTAATCGGCCAATCTATCTTCTTGGATAACTTTCATTTAAATAGTTTCTCACTCGCACGGCATAATGTGCAGGACAGCCGTCATTTTGAAGCCACATTCTTCGCCGGATCGCCAATGGCACCTCTTCGAGTAGTCTCGGGAGTTCGTTTTGGAGAAAGAGGAAATAGTTGGCCCCGTTTAGGTTGCCTTGCAATTCGAAAGGGCCAATAATTTGGCCATTTAATATACCGGTCCAATAGTTAATTTTAAATTGGTACTGTGATCGGTCTTCTCTGGCTAATCTTGGGTTGGTTAGCTGCCAGCTGTGCAAATTGTACAAGTTTAGGTAGCCATCTCTTTTGCACGTTGACTCATCGCACATTATGCCGTGCGAGTGAGAAACTATTTAAATGAAAGTTATCCAAGAAGATGGATTGGCCGATTAGGTCCAATATTGTGGCCTCCACGTTCGCCTGATCTGAATCCACTTGATTTTTTTACTGGGGGTGTTTAAAAGAACAAGTATACAAAAAAAACATAACCACAATTGAAGACCTGCGTCTACGCGTCCACGAAGCGGCACAACAAATAGGAGAAAAAAAATTATAATCGTGTCCTTAAGAGATCGTTTATAAAAAGGTTAAGGGCCTGTATAAGGGCAAGAGGAGGACAATTTGAGCATTTGCTGTAACATTATGACATATTAAATCTTAATAAGTGTCATTTTTTGTACAACACTTGTTTTAACTTTTTCATGTAAAATAGTACATTCGGCGCATTCATAGCACTAGCTTAGTAACTTATGACAAAAAGTTATTAGTATAACACTGTTTTAGAATCCTTATGAAATAGGCAATTTTTTACAATAGTCGGTCAGACCGGTTTCATACTTTTTTTTTTTACACCACAGATGCTCAAACTTTGCAGAAAGTAAAGTTTATAAAAATAAATTTATCTTTGGGGACATCCTGTAAGTTACTGCCTATAGTAATAAAAAAAATTTCAACGTGATTTACAAACATCAATATTAGTGAACACATGGCGAAAAAAAAAAACAATGCTATCGCTTAATCTGTGGGTGGACGTGATGCCCCGAAATGTGCAAAAAGTAGGCATTTTTCAAGTTTTACTAAAAAGTGACGTACAGCTCGAACCGTTTGAGATAGAAAAAAAAACGTATTCTGGGCAGCCAACTCTTCCCCGCAAGCCGCCCGTCCGGGGACATCCACTGGTCTCCGGACACCTACAGGGTGTTTACAGGGTACAACAGGTTTTGTTTTCAAAGGTAAATTTCGGTTTACGATTTATGACGTTTTAAACAAAAACTACACAAAAACTAACTAGATCTCGTTCAAACCAATTTTCGTTGGAAGTTTGCATAGTATTGTACATCACATACTTTTTTTAGTTTTATCATTCCATTATTTTAGAAGTTACAGGGGGGGGGGGGACCAACATTTTACCACTTTGGAAGTGTCTCTCGCGCAAACTATTCAGTTTGGAAAAAAATGATTTTAGAAACCTCAATATCATTTTTGAAGACCTATCCATAGATACTCCACATGTATAGGTTTGATAATTTTTTTTTTATTGAGTTTCCGTTCTAAGTATGGAGAACCCCAAAAATTCATTTTTTTTTATATTATTGTGTAAAAATCTTAATGCGGTTCACAGAATACATCTACTTACCAAGTTTCAACAGTATAGCTCTTATAGTTTCGGAGAAAAGTGCCTGTGACATACGGACGGGCAGACAGATGGACGGACGGACAGACAGATGGACGGACGGACAGACAGATGGATGGACGGACAGACAGACAGACAGACATGACGAATCTATAAGGGTTCCGTTTTTTGCCATTTGGCTACGGAACCCTAAAAAGGGCAATACAAATATTCTTAAATTAGCTGCGTCCCGCGGTTTCGCCCGCGTAAGTCCCGATCCCGTGGGAATATCGGGATCAAAAGTAGCTATGTTACTCAGGGTGAATGTAGCTTTCTAATGGTGAAAGAGTTTTTGAGTTTATTCATTACAAACATACGAATACGACACACACACAAAAATACAAATTTTTCCTCTATAAAATATTAGTGTAGATAACCGAATATTTACCATGTTTAATTTCTTTTTTATGGAGCTCAACACTCATGTCAGTTTAAAAAAGGGCAATTTCTAACAAAAGACATATTTTAACCAGTTATCCGAGTAAAATAGTTGCAAAATAGTGGGGAAACACTTGCATAACAACTAAGGTATAAAACAAAGTGTTTAAGTGTGCTTATGGGTAAGATAAGGGTGTTGAAGTTATGTACTCATTGCAAGCTATTTCACCAGTTATGCACACTTTTTGTATTTTTTTTTGTGGAGATCACTATTATTTCTTTTTAATTTTATTCAAATGTTTTCTTCATAAATAATATAGGCAAAAGTTTAGCCCCCTTACTTATAAACAATGACTAAGTTTATGTAACATAGCTGCGTCCCGCGGTTTCACCCGCGTAAGTCCCGGGATCGAAAGCCTATGTTACTGAGGGTGAATGTAGCTTTCTAATGGTGAAAGAATTTTTGTAATCGGTCCAGTATATTTCGAGTTTATTCATTACAAACATAATATGACACATACACAAAAATACAAATCTTTCCTTTTTATAATATTAGTGTAGATGTAGATTTGTCTCTGTTACATAAAGTGAGTCATCGTTTATGAGTAAGGGGGTAGTGTTTATGTTTCATACACGCAAAATTACTAAACCCATTCCAATTATACTTGGTATGATGATAGCTGGAGATCTGGATCAACACATAGAATACTTTTTATCCTGACATACCCGTAGGATCGAGACATAAAGGCTTGAAACTGAGGGGCGCAGCTAGATAAAATGAATTACCTTCACAGTGAAGTGTCAACAGATGAGCTGATGGAGACAGGGGGCAGGTAATGGCTGCGGATCTGTGAGTGAAGACGAGCTACTTCCCCATCCACTGCTTCCATGTCACGTACCATCTGAGTGAACTGGACTATACCTACAACATATAGATTAAAAATATGTCAGGATAATAATAGAAAATCTTATTATTAGTTTTAGGGGTTTATATTTTGGAGAATATGTTTGTAGTTGACCCACATGTGGTACCACCTATAATGTATTGCTAAAATGAAAAAACCTTTACTAACACTACACTAGTACACTAGTTAGTTAGTTTCGCTGAGCCTTTTCCGCACTTAAGCCTCACAATTGGGCCATTGTACGTGATTTCTTAGAGGGCTTAAGACGCCACGGGAGCCTACCCCGCATTGGCGAATATCCCATGCCTTCGGACCGTGGTTCATCCTAGGACATGTCGGTTTCCTCACGATGTTTTCCTTCACCGTAAGAGCGATGTTAATAGCGCACTAAAATTTTTCTTAAAGAAAAAGACATTGGTGCGCGGTCAGCCTGGATTCGAAACCTTCGGAATGAAAGTCGCGGTATCTACCACTAGACCAACACCGCTCTTGTATGGTCCCTACACTAGGCTAAGCCTGTCTTGTAGGCAACCATTAGAACCCAGTTAACAAATGTAAATTAGAAAAATTAAAATGTCAGCGATACACATCTAACACATTCCGATAGAAAACAAAACGGTTAAAACTAAAACAGATAAACAATTGTTTCCTTTATTCTGTGGGTTGGTAGTTAATAATAAATATCAGTTAGTAACCAAGTGCGTAGTGTGATAAAAAGAATGTATGTGTGGTATGTGGAAAGAAGATTAAGGTTGCGACTGAGAGTGGTAATGAGGCAGTGCCGGAACCCCCACAGTCACCAGCCTCTTGAAAGTATAACTTATTCCTAGTTGAACTAATCACAGTCTAGAGTTCCTCCAAATTCAGAACATTTAATGTCAGTAGGTTGGCTCAGGGGTAATCATGTTAAAGGAGCAAGCACCTGCTTTTTAAGTTGTATTGCCAAGACTTGAATAATCCATGATTAAATAAATATTGCACGAAGTTACACACAGCGCAATCTAGCCCCAAACTAAGCACTAGGCTTGTACTATGGGTACTAGACAACGGATATACTAAACATTATACTTTTTTTTTTTTTTTTGTAAATACATACATACATAGAAAACACTGAATATCCCATGTCTTCGGACCGTGGTGAGTCCTAGGCCATGTTGGTTTCCTCACGATGTTTTCCTTCACCGTAAGAGTGATGTTATTAGCGCACATACCTTTTTTCTTAAAGAAAAAGACATTGGTGCGCGGTCTGGATTCGAACCCACGACTCTCAGAATGAAAGCCGGGGTATCTACCACTAGACCAACACCGCTCACAATACAAATACTGTCTAATCATACTAGATTAGTTAGTCAATAGTGCCAACAGATGGCGCCACTACGAACGCCAGTCAAATCCTAGATCGCGCTATCGTTGCGTTTGGGCATTGCATAGACCCGAGATTAGGGCATGAATCCCGGGATCCCGGGATATCGTAATCCCGGGATCTCGGACGCAAAAGTTCGATATTATAATCCCGGGATTGAGTGATCCGATATCGAGATTTGAGCAATTTACTATTTGGGTATAAATTAAGGTTTTTAGCTATATTTTTCCTCATGGAATGATTGAATAGAACTATTAAAACTAAACCCAAATTAGTCTTCCCCTGAGGAAGAGATCTGTAAAGATTTAGAAGCGTAGGGAATTGGTAAAATGTTTATAACAATAAAAGTAACGTGATTCATTGCAATTTTTAAGACAATTATTTTTTATACAAGCTCGCATGCAATTTTTGTCTGCAAACATCATTTTAGTGGTGCGCCTAGAATTTGGCGCGAAAGTTTAGACACTTTCGGGTTTAGGCTATTTGTCCGCCATATTTCCAAAATGATGGGGTGGACGGCCCTCGGGGTAACTTATTTACGTAATGAAACCACTAGAGTCTTAAATATATTAAATATTTTAGATTTACCACATTTTTATTGAATTAAATTCGCCTTTTTAACGATACCTAAAATCTCAGTATCAATCCCGGGATCCCGGGATTGAGCTCTTAATATCGATATCGTCCCGAGATTGAAAACCTTCCGATATTGCATGCCCTACCCGAGATGGTGGATTACGTCGGTGTGAGTTCTACTTTATTAGTGTGAGTGAGGTAATATACAGTGGTATCGTATTAAGTGAGTGTTTTATTTGTGACTGATCCCTATAGTGTACATGGTGCCGAAACTACCTGGGATACGGAACTGGACTTGGTATTCGTGAGTAATAGACATAGAACAGTGAAGTGAAATAGACTAAATTCAGTGAAGTTCCGTAAACACTTATAAAAATTTGCGAAAAAATATTGTGGACTTGTAAAATTTTAAAAAACACTCTTTACCGGACTTAAAAAAATTTCGATCACTTTGGACTTGTAAAATTTTTCAAATCATACTATACCGGACTTAGAAAATTTCGATCATATCTTGGACTTGTAAAATTTTTCAAATTTCACTACATCAACTTAGAAAAATTTCGTTTGCTTCTTGGACTTGTAAAATTTTAAGAATCATACTACATCGACTTAGTGCATTTTTCGTCGCATTTTGGACTTGTAAAATTTTCAAGTTTTACACTTAAAAAATTTCTTCTACATATCCAACCCTACTATTACACAATGGCCGACGAACAAATTAATATACAAAATGAACTGTATGAAAGACTAAAAAAGGCGGAAGTAAATTTTAAGAAAACACCAAAAGACAGATTGAAATACGTATACATAGAAACAAGATTGCAGACTTTAGAGGAACTTTGGCAAGATTTTAAAGAAGGTCATAAGGAACTAATAACTATAGTACCTAAAGCTAATCAAGAGATACTACCATACTTCAAAGATGATTTATATGAGAATTTTGTTGATCAGTATACCACATACAAAAGCCTGTTAAAAACAGCATTAGATCCAATAGGAACTACACCCACGAACACTTACGCGATATCACCCGAGACTTCAAAACCTACAGAGACACCTCTTCCACGAATTCAAGTACCCACATTTAGCGGCAAATATGAAGAATGGCAAAGTTTTTACGACATGTTTGTTTCCTTGATACATAACAATAAGACGATATCGAACGTCCAGAAACTACACTATTTGAAAGCTAATTTAAGTGATGAGCCAGAGAGACTGATCCGTAATTTCCCCACTACTAATCAGAATTACGTTGAGGCTTGGAATCAACTAGTGAAGCGATATAACAACAAACGATACAATGCTAACGCTGTATTAAAGACTTTGTTCACACAAAAGACAATTACTACTGAGTCAGCTAACGCATTGAAGCAATTGCTTGACACCACGACTTCCTGCTTACAATCACTAGAGAACCTTGGAGTTGATACAAAACTATGTGATACTTTCATAATTTACTTAGTAGTGTCTAAACTTGATACAGAGTCGCATAAACAATGGGAACATAGTTTGAACTCCACAACAGAATTACCTACATGGACACAATTGACAGAATTTTTAGAGAACAAATTTCGTAGTTTAGAAAGGGTCGATCCTAATAAACAGCCGAGACCAATAACTTATAACAAGACAAATCAACAAGGATTAGTACACAAGCATAAACCATTTCATTCAGCTGTCGGAGAGATTAATAAACCACCAGTAGGCAGTTGCGTCTTATGTAATGGGCAGCACTACATTTATCACTGTCAGAAGTTCTCACAAAAGCCCATGAAGGAGAAGATTGATTTTATACAAAATAAAAGACTATGTTTTAACTGCATGTGTCCAAACCATGTAGTACACAAGTGTCGTCAACCTACATGCTGCAGAAAGTGTGGCAAGAGACATCACACGATGTTACACGTTGAGAAAGATGAGTCTATACACAAAGAGAGTTACACAAGAGACGAAGAATCAGATACAAAGAACAATAGCGAGAGAAGAAACAACCAGATGAGAATTGTATCTAATTTTTCGAAAGGGCTACAAGGCCACAGTACATTGCTAGCTACAGCTATCGTCAACGCACACGCTAGAAACGGAGACAAATACATGATACGAGCATTATTGGATCAAGGATCAGAAGCTTCATTTATAAGCGAATCTACTGTACAATTACTTAATCTTAAGCGAACTTCTGTGAATGGTACGGTTTCAGGTTTGGGTGAGGGTCAAACGAGAATTAAATATTCAGTTTCATTAACTTTAGAATCACGTTACAACCCAAATGTTAAACACCACATCAATGCGTATGTATTAAGCTCACTTACTTCAATCCTTCCAGGTGACAAGTTAGGTACCTTTGAATGGATAGAATTAGAACATTTACAACTAGCAGACCCAAGCTACGCAACACCAGGAAAGATCGACGTGCTCTTGGGAGCAGAGGTCTACAGCGAGATTTTAAACAATGACATGAGGAAACACCCTTCTGGAAATCTAATTGCACAACTTACGACTTTTGGATGGATTCTATCTGGAAGAGTGACAAGTAATACTACTCAAGGAGAGACACACCACATAAGTACACACATTCAGGTGAAAACCGACGACCTAATAAAGAAATTTTGGGAAATCGAGGCTGAACCAGATTTGATTAAGAAAAGATTCACAAGAGAGGAAGAACAATGTGAGAAATTTTACGAAGAGACCACTACGAGAAACGAGAACGGGAGATTTATTGTACGTTTACCTTTTAAGAAAGAAGAACCAAAGTGTCAATACGGAGATACAGAAAAGATTGCTGAAAGAAAACTACTATTTTTAGAGAAAAGACTAGAGAAAAATACAACTTTAAGAAATGAATACGAAAGAGTAATTGAAGAATACATTACCTTAAACCACATGGAGACAGTTCCAACAAAAGATCTTGATAAAACACGAGTCACATATCTTCCACATCACGCTGTCGTCAGAGAGGATAAAGAAACAACGAAGGTACGCGTTGTTATGAATGCTTCTTCGAAAGGCACAAATGGTATTACGTTAAACGATGAATTAATGGTTGGACCTAAAATACAGCAAGACTTGAGACACATCTTAATGAGATGGCGTACACATCCAATTTGTATCGTCGCAGATTTAGTAAAAATGTACCGACAAGTTCTTGTACAAAAAAATGATGCTGATTTTCAACGCATATTATGGAGACCGAGAGTAGACATGACTATTCAACACTACAGACTAATTACACTTACCTTTGGTACAGCTTGTGCACCATACCTTGCGGTTAAGACTCTGCAAAAGCTAGCTGACGAAGAACAAACAAAATATCCAACTGCTGCTGAAATAACGAAGAAAGATTATTACGTAGACGACTTAATGACCGGATGTGAAACTGAGAGCGATGCTATACACATTTATGACGAGATGAATCTTCTAATGAATAGCGGAGGATTTCAATTACAAAAATGGAGCAGTAACAGTAAACGATTACTAGAATACATAGGACAAGACAAACACAGTAAAGAAACTTCAGTACCGATTAAGAGTGACAACATGTTAAAGGTATTAGGGATTTGCTGGAACAGACAAACAGATTGTTTTGAGTACACTATCAACTTACCTGATGAAACAAATAACGTAACCAAACGGCAAATGTTATCAGATATTGCTAGATTATACGACCCATTAGGATGGATTGCTCCTGTAGTAATTCGTGCTAAAATTATTATACAAAAGGTTTGGAAAGAACAATTGAGTTGGGACGATAAACTGACTGATGAACTATTACAAGAGTGGCTGAAATACAGAAAGGAACTTAGTGAGATAAAAGTAATTACTATTCCGAGATGGCTAAACTGCACGCGAGGATGTAGATTGGAATTACACGCCTTTTCAGATGCTTCTACGGCTGGATTTGCCGCAGTGGTTTACCTTAGAGTTTTAGATATTAATAACAAGATACATTTAGCAATTGTATCGGCGAAGAGTAAAGTAGCTCCAATAGAGAAGGAACTTTCAATACCTAGACTTGAGCTATGTGGCGCAGTATTAGCAGCAAAATTACTTTCTGAAATTTCACAAGTTATGAGTATTCCTAAACAACAACTATTCGCATGGACTGATTCCACAATCGTACTTGCATGGCTTAAAGGAGGAGCTTCTAGATGGTCAACTTTTGTGAGTAATAGAGTTTCTGAAATCTTAAACATACTTGATTATGAGCAATGGGGTCACGTAACGACTGAGACAAACCCAGCAGATTGCGCCTCACGTGGACTACGGCCTGCAGAATTACAAGTCTGTAACTTATGGTGGAATGGACCGAACTGGATATACGACGTAAACTTAAAAAGAAAACACGAAGACATACCTGAAACACAAGAAGAGACAAGAATTAAAACAATGAATATAATACAAGATAAGACAGAAGAATTTATATGGACAAGATTTTCAAATTTGACTAAAATGTTAAGAATACTTTCATATTGCAAGAGAACTTTATACTGGAAGAAATCAAAAGAGGAACGTGAGAAGTTACCTAAATTTATTACTACAGAGGAAATGAACCACATACTACAAATTTGCATAAAACAAGCACAAGAGTTTGAGTTTAAAACAGATATTGGGCATCTACAAAGTAAAGAGTCTGTCCCCAGAAAAAGCGTGCTTCATGTTCTTTATCCCATTTTGGATAAAAATGGTATTTTGAGAGTAGGCGGCCGAATTGAAAAAGCACATATTACTTACGATGAACGTCATCCTATTATTATTCCTGCTAAGAGTCATCTTTCTGAGTTATTAATACGGGATTCACATTACAAAACCCTACACGGTGGACCACAAATTATGCTCAATCATCTGCGTTTGAGATACTGGATTTTACGCGGCAGAGAAAGAGTCAAAAAATACTATAGAACATGCTCAACTTGTCGAAGATACTCAACCACTAACAGCGCACAATTGATGGGTCAACTTCCAGAAGTAAGATTAAAACCTAGCAAAGCCTTCAAATCATCAGGGGTTGATTACGCAGGGCCCATTAATATGAGATTCTCGCCTGGTAGAGGTTCAAAGTCATATAAGGGATACATATGCCTATTCATATGTATGGTAACGAGAGCTATACACATCGAAGCAGTTTCTGACCTTACAACAAAAGGATTTCTTGCTGCATTCAAACGTTTTACAGCTCGACGAGGTCATTGCCAAGACATTTATAGTGACAATGGCACAAATTTTGTCGGCGCTGATAAGCTACTAAGAGACATGTTCAACAGTGCTAAGTCACAGTTCACACAGGACATAGCACAAGCGCTAGCACTTAAGAATACTACGTGGCATTTTATACCCCCACAAGCACCAAACTTCGGTGGATTATGGGAGGCTGGCGTACGCTCGGTTAAGACGCACCTAAGAAAGGTTATCGGAGAGAGCACACTTACGTATGAGGAACTATCTACTGTTCTAGCAGAGGTTGAAGCGTGCGTTAATTCGCGTCCATTATCAGTTGTAAGTAACGACCCGAATGACCCTCTTCCTCTGACACCTGGCCATTTTTTAGTTGGCGAATCATTATTAAATGTTACGACTGATCAATGTAATAACGGTAATTTGCAAGATAGATGGCAATTATGTAACCGAATGGTAAAACATTTTTGGACTCGTTGGAGTACCGAATATTTAGTAACTTTAAACAATAGATACAAATGGTCAACTCGTAAAACTGAGTTAAAGATAGGAGACATTGTAATAATTAAAGAGGACAATTTACCTCCTGCCAAATGGCTGTTAGGTAAAATCATTGATACTCACCCAGGCAACGATAATATTGTAAGAGTTGTAACTGTAAAAACTCATAAGGGTGTATTTAAACGACCTTGTAACAAGCTATGTTTTTTACAAACTGATGGATCAATTTGAGTTACACTTGATGTTTCCATATTTTGATACTAAGTGTGAGTAACCCACGTTGACACTACAATGTTTAGTGCCACAATTTTGTTTATGTTTAGTTTTTTTTACTTCCCCTTCCGATTTAGCACGGTGGGCGGTTTTGTATACAGTTTACTTACCACTTATTTTTTACTTTTGTCAGTTGACAATTTGTTTTAGTTTTGAGTTGTTTTGTTACACATAAACTTATCAGAGTGTAGATTTAGCTACTTATACATTTTTTATTCATTGATGTAATCCACACGAGATGCTTTACTTTACTGTGCTGTGGTACTAAAGAACGGAGTTCTTGGTGGGCGGAATGTCTAATCATACTAGATTAGTTAGTCAATAGTGCCAACAGATGGCGCCACTACGAACGCCAGTCAAATCCTAGATCGCGCTATCGTTGCGTTTGGGCATTGCATAGACCCGAGATGGTGGATTACGTCGGTGTGAGTTCTACTTTATTAGTGTGAGTGAGGTAATATACAGTGGTATCGTATTAAGTGAGTGTTTTATTTGTGACTGATCCCTATAGTGTACAAATACATTATACATCAATAAAAAATCTGTGGAGCTCTATCAAGCATGTGGTTGTTATCTCTGATTGTGGTGTTTAGGTCAAGTTAGAGGCCCTAGGGCTACCTACAATCTCTAGTTTAATGTGCGACACCGCTATATAAAAAGCAGAAGAACCTAGTCGGTTCTGTAAAATTCTAGTCTTACTATTATTATAGCGCAAGCGAGCGCTAGATAGGACTTTGGAGAAGGACATAGGCTACTTAAGATCCCGTATGATCAGGATTAAAGCGGGTGAAACCGCAGGATACAGCTAGTAGCATAATATAAGTGTAGTTTATTGTTTACCTTCTCTTGTATTATTAAACCCATGTCGTTTAATAGTTTCCGTTTCGATCTGCACTATCATAGGGAACACAATTTGCATCATTTTCAGCATCTCATTGCCAGCGGCTTCCTTCGCTTCGTCCAGTTTTGTTGAGTAATCGGGAGAGTCTAGAGCGTCGATAACTTCGTTCAAAATCTGCCGCATTTGGTCAACTGTGATGCTTTGGGGAGACGCCATTTGAGGTTACTGTGGACAGCAGGAAATTAGGATTTATTTAAACTGGTTTTTAATTTACCAAGTAGACAGATTTTCAAGTTAGAAATACCTTTGCTTCAATCACGTTTGAACCCACTGTCCGCACCTTGTTCGATTTATAACTTTTGAACCGGATTCATTAGTCTGTAGACTGCGGATGAGAATTTTAATTCTAATTCCATTGAAATGTATTAAGAAATTAAAGAAATCACAAAATATGAAAATAACAACGGCACCAACGAACAAAAGTTTTTTTTTTTTTTTTTTTTTTCAAAAAAGAAAACTAAGCAGACCAATAAAAGAAGAACTACTAAAAAACCATAGAGAATGAGTAATATTCTATTTTCCTCCTCTAATTAGGTTAAAAACTGCCATTTGCTCACTTCAGATGGCGCTACTGTAGCACGTCTGCCTTTATTTGACACCTTCATAGTTTTTTCGTAAACAAACATGGTTATTTTGAGATAATTTTACAAAATGACGCTTTGTTCAGCTGTGGATTGCAAAAACATAGCAAATCATTTATTCCCCAAAGATGCCAAAAGAAAAAAACAGTGGATAAAAGCTATGAGGAGAAAAATCGACCTAGTAACTATTTAAGGTTATGTGCTCCCCATTTTAAACCTAATGATTTTTTTGAGAGAAATTCCTACACAGGTAAGACGTTTCCTTTCTTAAAACTACTAGTGTAGATACCTACCTATTGATAGAAGGTTATAATAGTTTACTATTGTAACGATAGTCTGTATGAGAATGTATATTCTCTTAGGAATAGACCATTCCTTAGTTTTTACAGTATTTTCCACCTATCATCAATGATCATCGATCAGTGATCATCACAGACGTTTCTCTCATGCCAAGCATTAGGGTCCTTATCTTACCTTATCCACATTTTCTCATTCATTCAGGTGATGAAAATAAATAAAAAGTATTGAGGAAAACAGCAGTTCCTTCTATATTTTCTTTTACCAAAGTAATTACCGAAATAAAGCCAGAAGACCAATAACGGTTAAACAGACGTCTAGAAAGAAGCAGAAGGAGACAGTGCTTAGATACAGCACCTGGACCTAGCAGAATACAAACCGAAAATAATAAATGCTGAAACTTTAGAGAAAATATTATGAAATGAAGGAAATTTTACTTATAAATTAAAGACATTTTTCGGTTATAATCACATGGTGTTTATTTTAATAATTAAGGCATTGTTTCAACGCTCAACGTTTTGAGACCTTTACATGTCTCTTCTTCAGGATTGACTGAGATGTTTTTGTGATTTGTCATTCTAATGTGTTAAAAAGTTACTGTGAAACTACTGTCTTATCAAAATCTAAAATTAAAAAAGGTATCAAAACGTTCCTGTGTACACAGACTCTAGCTAGATAGCAAAGTTAGACTAATATTTATTATTAACTATGCTTAGATCGTGTCCGTCAGCTAGGCCGGACCGGGCAACAGATTTACACCAAACTTTACACAAACAGATGTGCTTACAATGTGCCTACAAACCACTTCCAGCGGCACATTCACAATAACTGACTTCTATAGTGCCATTTCAATCTATTTTCAATAAAACTATGTAAAGTAGTTTCTTCATTTGTGCTTTGCATTGCACATGAAAGTAGGCATAGTTTCCTTCAAAGGCAACACGAAGAGTAACCAAACTTCTGCTTTCATATAACAGACGACCTTTGGGTGGTAGGTACTTGAAACCTCTCCGCAAACTCTTGGATGTGGTGTTTGGACAGCCGAGCGGTGGTAAATTGGTGCTAGCGTTAACATCTCCAAAGTGACTTATATCAGGAAACTCAGGAATTTCGTCATCGAGTTCCTCTTCGACTCCAATAATACTGTTTCTGTCGTACGCCTCTAGCCTAAAACAAAAACATAGAAAATCCATGAAAAAAATACCCTTGTCAACCATTTGTAAACAAATTATTTTTAATAAAATCATAAAAATTACAAGTCGTACGACCCCCCCCCCCCCGAAGGGTTCCCGCCTTGTCGTGGCGGGGGGGCTTAGTAGCCGTGGCCTGGTGAACCAAGAGGAACCCACCCGAGGGGCCGCTCGAGCTTCGGCTCGCGGCCGGTAGGTTACGTCCGTAACTGAGGTGGGCCGCAGTGTGCAACATTGCGGCTGAGGGTTTCGGGGCCGCGGCAGGAGAGGAGTGTCGGTGTTGCGTTGCCGCTCTCCCTATCTGCCGCGGCCTCGGCGGGGCCGCCACCGTTGATGGCGGACGCGGTGGGGCTGCAGGGGAAGAGGAGTGTCGGTGTGTCGTTGCCGCTCGCCCTATCCCCTGCAGCCGAAAAGTGGTCGGCGACGGGGCCACAGACCTCACCCGTCGCAGGGGAACCAGGGGTGTCCAGACATCGCTGGTTCCCCTAAACGGCTCTTGGCGGCGGACTCGGGGGAGTTCGTCGCCAAACACAGAGCCCCGAGATGGTGGCGGCGTGTCCGCGCCGCCTTTCGAGAGGGCTTCGCCCATTTGGGCGCTTGGAGATGGGGTCCACTCGGACCACCCGCCGCTAGAGCTTGCCGAAGTTATCCGAAAGGTTCCGGCAAGCTCTGGCAACTGCGGCGCGAAGGACACCGAGGGGTTTAGTGGGTATACCCTGGCCGCACACCATCTTGGCCGGGGGGACCCCCACACACCGGGCCGCTCTCCCCCGAGAGCGGCCTGACGGTCTTAAGGAGATTCCCCTCGTAAAAAAAAAAAAAAAAAAAAAAAAAAAAAAAAAAAAAAAAACTTACAAAAGGGTTTTTACATATTTTCAACATATAAATCAGTACAAAGCCTTTTTGTAAAACATAACAAACAAACACTAAAATGCACTTTTTTACTAACCTTTCAGTCAAAGCAGCTTTTTTTCCGCTAATAGACGCATTCCTTTTTCTCAGCTCCCCTTTTAATTGGATTATACTCCACGTTGAATACATTTTAATTCATAAAATTGCTAAAGACACATGCAATCACAGTTGAAGTTTGGCGGCATCTGGCCGTGCCACACTAGCGCCACCTGCCTCGACCTTTTAGTTTATAACCCCATTATTTTACTTCCTATTTATCGTAGCCACACTTGCCACTCCGAAGATGTGTCGGTCAAAGATCCTAGAGACTTTCGATCGATGGTTTCACAGAGTTTCACTGAAGTTTCACTTTTCCGTTTCCATTTTCAGTGAAAAAAAAACCATCAAACTGTCAGTATCGGATGAGTGTCACAAGTGTCACTGGGGACTTTCGGCGGGAAAGCGGAGACAACATGTCGTGCTCCAATTTTATTTTCGTTATACTATGTTGTAAACTCGGTTAAATTGTGTAATTTTAGTGGAATCTTATTCAATTTAGTTCCGTGAATGTGCACAAGTGTAGTGAAAACAAAATTGAGTGTTAAACATGAACTTTCCGTCGTTCGCGCCGAAGATCCTTGAAGGTTATAGTAAAGTTGCCACCGCTTTACCATAGCCCCTGACTTGAACTTTAGGCCCGATCGGGCTAATTTCATGCAATATACTTGATACTGGCAAGATGTACAAGATGTACGACGCCAAAATTAAATTGAAGAAACTTGAAATATTCTAAAACTTGACCCTGGCTATTCCAAATTGGCCATATCGGTCTCAGACCGAAATAAATAATAAAAGTGTCACTGGGACTTTCGGCGGGAAAGCGGAGACAACATGTCGTGCTCCAATTTTATTTTCGTTAAACTATGTTGTAAACCCGGTTAAATTGTGTAATTTTGGTGGAATCTTATTCAATTCAGCAGGCCTATTATGTACATAGTGAATTTAACTGTTGTGAGTGGTTTACGCTTGATTTAGCAACTTTGAAACGTCAAACACCTACTTTCGTATTACCTAAGCTATGAACTTCACTGGGCTAAATTCATAGTCACTATCTACTTACCTGCCCGGACGGTCTCCCGGGCGCACACCCAAAGTGCCCCTTGATTTTTTATACCTACGCTTATCTCACGCCGCGCGGCTCGGGTTTCACTAAGCCATTCATTGTGTCTCAATTTGTTATTGTAACACTATCAAGTGTTAAATTTTTTATGTTGGGTATGAATGAAGCTGTGTATTTAAGTGTGATATGATAAAACAGCCAAAATATATCAAAAATAAGAGTAAAATTATTGCGTCGGCGAGCAAAGCAAAAGCCAAGACGTACTACGAAATGTATCTGGTTTAGAAAAGGCTAAATTGTGTGTTTCATGCTGAAACCTTTATTTCTATGTATTAGTAAATAACTTACCATAAAAAATAACAAAACACCACGTAAATCTAATGACCGGAAATATTAAAATTTTGGAAAATAAAAATCACAAAAACACCAGCGAATGTAAATCACAAAAACACCAGCGAATGTTTCGCGACATTGACAACTTCAACTATTGTTTTCTTTTTTTTTTCTTATTGGCACAGGCTAACGTTTCGCCATATTTGGGTAGATAATTTAAATAAAAGCAGGATAGATATATACAAATAGACCTTAAACAAACAGGGACAGAAGGATTAACAAAATTTAACGAGTAGGTAGCAGAGGAGGCCCATGTCAAGCGGTACTTGACACGGGCAGTTTGGAGGGCAGAATTTATGTCAAGTGGTAGTTGACAGGGCAAAATAGCGGCTATGACGTCACTTTCATAACTTTTGACATTTATTTTTGTATCGATACTCTCAAATCGCGATTCCCTATTGAGTGAATTTGAGGGTCAATGACTTTTGAAAATCATTATAAACGATAGAACAACACTACAGCCAGTTTGAACTGTCATTTCCAAATTAACTTTTGAAAAACTCTATGAATTGTAGTTACGTAATCGCGTTTTTACAAAAGTCACTGAGGAGAGTGAATTTCACTGAAGTGAATGAAACCACTCACAACAGTTAAATTCACTATGTACATAATAGGCCTGTTGAGTGTTAAACATGGACTTTCCGTCGTTCGCGCCGAAGATCCTTGAAGGTTATAGTAAAGTTGCCACCGCTTTACCATAGCCCCTGACTGAAACTATAGGCCCGATCGGGCTAATTTCATGCAAAATACTTGATACTGGCAAGATGTACAAGATGTACAACGCCAAAACTATAATAAGAAGAAACTTGAAATATTCTAAAACTTGACCCTGGCTGTTCCAAATTGGCCATATCGGTCTCAGACCGAAATAAATAAATAAAGTGTCACTGTCAATTCGGTATTTGCTGTCATTGCTGTGGATATTTGTTTACATTTTTCGCATTTTTCATTACTTATTTATTTTTACAATTAATATTATTACTTCTGTGTCTTGCTTTTTAAATAGTATAATGTAAGCAACAAGTTATTGATTAACCACTATCATTTTTCATAACGTATTGATTTCTAGTAATATTTCAAAGTTCTTGTGGCAAGTTAGACTTTTTTGTTATAAAAATGATTAATATCGAGCATTTAACCTAGGCAGTGTCGTAGGTAACATAGAATATTGACCAGGACCTATTACATCGATTAATACTTCACCTCTGTTGTAATAATCTTATCTGAAATCTATCAAAAGCAAATAAAATCAGATTTAATCTATACTGAGGTACAATCATTACCATTAGTATTATAACCGTAATACAGCCAGACAAGGATCTATTCCAGCTTCCCTATTATTATTACCAGATTTGAACCACTGTGGCCACACGCAGAAATATTTCTAACTTAAATATATAATAAAACTTGTTTCTGTGAGATAGTGGTCAAATGCTTAACTATCTCTTAAAACGGTACATTACCTACTTTGATTCACTATTTTATTGTTAGCAGATAGGACAAGTAGACATCAGAAGTTAGTGACACAATGGATGATGGTGAAATAGAGGAGTCTAGGACTTCAGGATCACGTCGAACGAGCTCACATAATAGCGGTGCTCGGCAAATTGTGAACTTTATGCCTTCTAGGCAGGCTCACAGTGAGTATGTTCTTCATAAGGGATCTTGGGGACCAGGGAACCTGGAGTCTTCTGGGTTTTTGGTGGCGGTTGTTAACAAAACAGAAGAAGCAATAAGGCTTTTCATTTGTGCAATTTCCGCTACCAATTTTATTATTTACTTTGTGTTTTACATTAAAATAAAATTAGCTCAGTGCATTCATTGTCAGGCCACAGGTATTGTGAGGTTTTGTAGTTTCCCTAAAATAACATAAATTACAATTTGGAAAAGTTGTTACATCTAACATCTTAACTACCTAGTACCTATGTAATATTCTATGACCTTTGGTCAAAATTTTACTTTTTTTTTTAATTACTAAGGGTTTCTTGCTGATAACAAAACCTTAAAAAGTACTTAAGCTCTAAAACACATAACCCTATCACAGACCATTTGATGAAAATGAAATAAAATGATGAGGTAAAGTTAATGAACTAGGATACAACAATTATGACTAATTATAGGCCAAGCAAGTGTAACAGGGAGATAATTTGTGATTCACTACTTCATGCTCAGAGTGAGTGCAGTGTTGTTTGGTTCTACATTGTTGGATCAGAGTTATTTTAAATAAATTAAGCATAATTTAACTGTGTTTTGAGTTACCAAATATGTAACGGACCAAGTTGTGGCTTTAAAAATAACAATAAGACATACAGTTTTGTTTTCAACTTGTTTGCGGTTGTTTAAGTTAGATCTCTTCATTTAAATTCAAATGGAAGAAATAGGCAAGTAATTATGCTAATTAAGCTAGTTTTATTAGGTTATTTAAAGTTTTAAATTGAACATTAAAACAGCCATAGCTTTATACTTTATCACCTGCGTATGTCCCGAACCCGTGAGAATATCTGGATCAAAAGTAGCCTATGTAACCCTCGATAATGTAAGTTGGTGAAGGAATTTTTGAAATGGGCACAGTAGTTTTTGAGTTTATTCGTAACAAACATACACACACAAAAATACAAATCTTTCTTCTTTATAATATTAGTGTAGATAGCTTTTAGATTGACCTATTGGGTCCCATTTTTACCCTTTGGGTCCATTTTTCTTCTAGGCACTCTCCGTCACCGTCGCCACAACTCTGAACAGCATGGTCTGCTCGAAGGCGAGGATCAGGTCGAGGGTCCGGAAGACCAGGCCGATGTCATCGTGCGCGAGATGGAACAGCACCACCAGCTGATGCAGGATGACCCACTCTCCGAGGAACTTAGGAGGTAGGTCCATGGATATTGTAGGACGAGGACCAGGCCCAAGAATCCGGAAGCACAGGCTGAACTCATCGTGTGAGAGATGGAACAGCACCACCAGCTGATGCAGGATGACCCACTCTCCGAGGAGCTTAGGAGGTAGGTCCCAAGATATTAAGGACGAGAACCAAACCCAAGAATCCGGAAGCACAGGCCAACATCTTCGTTTGCGCGATAGAACAGGACCACCAGCTGATGCAGTATGACCCACTCTCCGAGGAACTTAGGAGGTAGGTCCCTGGTTATTGAAGACGAGGACCAGGCCGATGGTCCGGAAGACTAGGCCGACGTCGTTAAAATGATTTGATATTAATTTTTATATACACGTGATACTGGCCCAAATTGCTCTATATTGCAGGCAGACAGGCCATAACTAACAAATATAATTGTATGAATAATATTTTGAACTCTATCCTCGTCAACATAAAGTCGATATTATGTCCTCAGAGCAGCACTCCGCGAGCTGCCCCAAGGTCTGACCATGAAGCGCCATGTGCGCGCCAAGCTATCTGCCTCCGTGAGCCTGCGGTCTAAGCGACGACCGCTTTCCTGCACCAAGCGGCTGAGATACAGGATTAGTTTTGCTTGGAAACGGGTAAGCAAGAAATTGTTTACATTTGGGAAAAGGTTAAAAACCGACTAAGTGCGATTGGGACTTGTGTACGACGGGACGTAAATCACGTTTGTTGTATGGGATCCCCACTTAAATATATACTTTATTCCGTTTTTTGCGTTTGTTGTTATAGCGGCAACAGAAATACCTACATCAACTGTGAAAATGTCAACTGTCTAGCACTCACGGTTTATGAGATTCAGCCTGGTTAGGAATGATTGACAAAAATGTGATTTTAAGGTTTCATACCAAAAAGTTTTGTGATAATGAAACTCTTTGTGCGCGAGTCCGACTCGCACTTGACCGGTTTTTAAACAACATTTAAAATGCAATCCTCAGTTCACCGAACGCTTCCACGACGCAATGTTCTCCATCGAGCTATGGTACGGAGCCATCGGCGACATCGAAGGCCATTTCGGTTCTGCTGTGGGCTCGTACTTCCGCATGCTGCGGCGACTTTTCGTGCTGGACGTTGTGCTGGCGGCATTGCTGGTGGCTCTGCTGGTCGTCCCGCAAGCCTTGCATGATGCCGCCGGCACTGCCGGGAATGGGACTGGGGCAACTGGGAGTTGGGGCACAGATTGGATTACAGGGCAGGTTGGTTTTAAAGGGAAATGGTATCTTCTCGTTTGCCATACAAACGTAGTCGACTGATTCCTCTTTGGATAAAGAAAGACATTAGAGCAAATATGTTATGCCATAAAACTTATATCTGCCATGTCCATGGATCCTTTCCCTATAAGTGTATTTATTTGATTCATCCAACCCGGCTCACTTTTAACCCACCTCTCTATGCCAAGGCCTTTCAAGCCATGGCAAGGTCATCAAGATGACTGTTTGCAAATGTCAGCAAATACTAAATGGCGTCAGCAGATAGTAAGTGGCGTCAGCAGATAGTAATTAACGTCAGCGGATAGTATGTAGCGTCAACAGTGAGTAAGTGGCGTCAACAGATAGTAATTAGCGTCCGCGGATAGTAAGTAGCGTCAGCAGATAGTAAGTGGCATCAGCGGATAGTAAGTGTCGTGAGTGGATAGTAATTAGCGTCAGCAGATAGTAAGTGGCGTTAGCAGATAGTAATTGGCGTCTGCGGATAGTAAGTGGCGTCAGCAGATAGTAAGTAGCGTCAGCAGATAGTAAGTGGCGTCAGCGGATAGTAAGTAGCGTCAGCAGATAGTTAGTGGCGTCAGCAGATAGTAAGTGGCATCAGCGGATAGTAAGTGGCTTGAGTGGATAGTAAGTAGCGTCAGCAGATAGTAAGTGGCGTCAGCAGATAGTAATTAGCGTCAGCGGATAGTAAGTGGCGTCAGCGGATAGTAAGTTCGGTGTAAGATGTAGCACGCTCTCTACTTCCCCAGGGCGCAGCATTGGGGACACCATCGGTCTATAACTGATTCCTGACGGTTGCCCCTGGGGGTGGCCTGACGGTACAGCGGACCCCTCTCTTCATACCCTTGCTGGTCATAGCTGGGGACGCTATAAAATATATGCGTAGGTATGAGAACTGGGTTTGCTTTCCCCAGGGCGCGCTGTCCAACTCGGTGGTGTTCTACGGCCACTACCACAGTGGTGAGCTGACCACGCCTGGTCCTGGGACCTACAACATGGCGTTCGCCTACTTCTTTACCGTCGTCGCGCTTTATTTGGTCTTCTTTGCTGTCCTTTGCTACAGGTAAGACAGTTTCTTTGTAATTTTGTATGTTTATTCGTTAGATTTTTACTTGATCGCATTTTATTAACCATATTTATATAAATTACGGTTTCACCCGCGTAAGTCCCTATCCCGTGGGGATATCGGGATTAAAAGTAGCCTATGTTACTCCTTGATAATGTAGAGCTATCTTTTGGTAAAGGAATTTATGAAATTGGTCCAGTAGTTTTTGAGTTTATTCATTACAAACATACGAACCCACACACACAAATACAAATCTTTCCTCTTTATATTATTAGTGTAGATATAAGGAAACTGTTCGAATTGTCAACATGGACGATTAGTTTTAATTTTCCATTAGGGTGGTGGTGTTATTCCCTATTCCGTCTATCACCCTGGTGATAGACGGAATAGGGTCCTGTTTTTACCCTTTGGGTACGGAACCCTAAAAAGCAAGCCTTACTTAACTATACGTTTGTTGGTGTCAGAACCGCGTATTCGTACTGATCAGCATTATCGGTTCCCATAATGCTTATCGAGATAATATAACATGTTTTTCCATATTCGAGGGCAGAAGGAATATCTGCCAATGTTCAAGGGGCTTTAAAAGCTAGTTTAGCAGAGGTTACTTTGGCTTGGAAGAAACAAGCCTTACTTACGTATACGTTTGTTGGTGTCAGAACGGCGTATTCGTACCGCCGCCACTTCATCGAGACGGGCGGTGGGTTGAGCCACGTGTTCTCGGGGAAAGTCCTGGCGGGGTGGGACTTCGGGATCGTATCCCAACACGCGGCTGCCTTGCATCACCACAGCATCTATAACGAGATGAAGGTATACATTCATTCCAATCTATAGGTATAATGTTCAGCCAACCGCGCGTGTGCGCTCTTACGGTGAAGGAAAACATCGTGAGGAAACCCACGGCTTAATGAGCTCCAGACGTATTGACCCGTTCTTTGGTCAAGTCTGGGTAGGTAATACCTACCTACCTACCTACCTGGGCAAGCCTACTCCACCTAACGACGTCACGGCCACAACAGCTCCATAAAATCATGAATCTAAAGTTGCTTGCCCTCTGTATAAAGTCATCAAAACTAGATGAAAAAGTCAATTATTGTTAGTTACCATCTTGAAATAGTAAAGGCTACAACGTCCCTTGGTCTTACTAACCTTGCATGGTTTTAGGGACCAAAATATCCTCTTACAAATCCAAGATCTTCGCTAATGTTACTATTGCACTGTTTTGATCTAGCACTTTCCGATGTAATGCGTCAGAAAGTTGACACGTTGTTGGTTAGATGCCACTTTTGTAAAAGCACACCAAGCAGTGCACTAGATCAGGTAAAGAATTTATTACGACAACGTAGTTGCTCCGTAGTTAATGAAAACTGGTTAAGGCTGCCTAACTGCAGACATGCATTCCTCTAAATTCTAGAACTACGATGCCCTGAGGGGTTTTTCTAGTTCTGGCGATGCCAGAGACCATGGTCTTATTTAGGTGCGCAATGCGCATACAGCATAAAGTATCAGAGGACAATTTTGGTCCGCGCAAAAAGCCTTACAGCTGTAGGCCGAATAATACATCTTATCCCAAAATCACATATTTGTATCACCAGGAACTTCTGAACGAACAGAACAGTAAACAAGTTTCGTTGAGCGCTCTCAGCCGCTGGTGTCGTCGTTGCGCGAATATAGCCGTTACCGCTACGGTATTGGGGTGCATATCGCTCGCACTGTGGGCGCTATGGGCTCTGCTGGCGTGGGACGCTGGCAGACACTGGGAGACGCTAGTGTCGCTGGCAGTTACTGCGGTGTTGGCGCTCTGTCCACTGCTCTTCCATGCTGTGACCAGGTATACTGTAATATAGCTGTTACCGCTACGGTATTGGGGTGCATATCGTTACCGCTACGGTATTGGGGTGGGCGCTATGAGCCCTGCTGGCGTGGGACGCTGGGAGACACTGGGAGACGCTAGTCGCTGGCAGTTACTGCGGTGCTGGCGCTCTGTCCACTACTCTTCCATGCTGTGACCAGGTATACTGTAATATAGCCGGTACCACTACGGGGTGCATATCGCTACGGCATTGTGGCTCAGCTTTTTGTTGGCAAGAGGATAGCGCTATAGCAGCGGTGGTCCCATAAAAATTGGATGAAGATCTTCAGAGCGATGAGCAGAATATTTCCTCGGAGACCAGTTAATTGCTCACTTTTGACTTTTACCAGTAGAATCAGATTTTATGCCAATAGGTTAGGAATTGATGGAGTTCCTGGAACCACCTTCTCATCACAAACTCTTCAATTGCTAACATTATGGGTGACAATTTGAAGAATTTGGTACGTATGCTTTTGTTTGAACGAGTGTAATATGTTCAGCAACAGTATTACTTTGTGATTAGTTACCATACCATATCTACTTTCAGATTGGAGTTCTACACGAGCCGTACCGCTCTATACGTGACGTTAGGCCGCACCTGGCTACTTGACATGTCCGTTCTCACCCTGCTGTTCGTCTATTGGTCTCAGTCACAGACACAGGTATATTTTAACACTCGATTGACCAATCGCAGCTCAGCTCTATGCATGTATGCCAATCCTGCTGCTGGGCTGCCATTGGTCAGTATTCCTGATGCTGGGCTGCCATTGGTCAGTTATTGCGCCAAAACTGTTTAGTTTCTCTCTTAGTTATTTTAGACTTTTCCCCGGTGTAAAATATGTATTGGGAGATTTACAAGGTGTTGGGGGTTTATAGATAGATGCCTTTAGTTGTTTTACACGTCCAGGCGAATAAATTTTATTTCTATGATTTTTGAAAATTTGAAAGTTGACGATAATTTTGAGTTTAAAATTGAATATTGGCATATTTTTCCTGTTTTTTCTATTATTTTATTTTTGTTTTTCAGTGTTGGGAAACTCGTTTCGGTCAAGAGACATACAGGCTGGTCGTATTGGAGACGGTAGTGTCTCTTATAGTGTTGCCAGCCATTGAAATGTTTAGGGCTTTACTTTTTAAGTGAGTTGACATTTTTTAGTTTTGATATTATTTATTTCCCTGTTTTGTTATACTTAGTTTTTTCATTGATTTAACAAAAAAGAGAACTGGAAAGTTTTTGAAACGTCCCGTTTTAATAGGGAGCAAAAAACAACCCAAGGTTTCTATAGGATTTTGAACGACCCTTAGACACTATACTCATCAGTTGACAACTGTTTAGAGCTGATAACGATATATGGAATTTCTTAGTGACATCCATCAAAGAGCCCTTAAACTATTTCATAAGATTTTCACAACATCACAAATTAAGGTAACAGTCATTAAACGAGAAACACACAATAACCACAATTTTTCACACAATAACCACAATTTTTCACACAGTAACCACAATTTTTAAAAAAATATTTTGGTATTATATTGTTGCAAGCCTATAACGTCCCTTCAAGGGTAAAGAACTCTAGTCCCACTGCTCGTGACTTTGTAAGATGGAAATTCAATTTAAAAAAAAGTCCTAGCGTATTTATAATTGTAACAATAGTCCATTTATGTCTGCAGATTCCACCCCACCGGCAACGGCCCAGAATTCAACATCGCATACAACTCTCTAACGTTGATCTACAACCAAACCCTGCTCTGGTTCGGTATGCTCTACTCCCCACTGCTGCCTCTCGTGGTCTCCATCAAGTTACTGTTGCTGTTCTACGTCAAGAGATACTGCGTGTTCGCAGCCTGTCAGCCTGCTAGGAAGGTGACCTATTGTTCTAACGTTGATCTACCTACAAGTTTACTTATAAAGCAAAAGTGGCACGCTTTGGATGCTGTCAGCAAATAAAGTAATTCGTGCTAAAAGTAGTCAGCAGCAGAAGTGGTTTTTCTCGTAGATATAGTCAGCAGTAAAAGTGGCACACCTCTTGGTTAGTCGGCAGCTGAATTTATAACCTGTAGTGAAGACAGTTAGCATCTTAAGTGATGTGCGTCGCTCGTAGGTAGTCAGCAGTAAAAGTGTACAGGTATAGTCATCAAAAAAGTGGCACGCCTCTTGGTTAGTTGGCATCAAAACTAATGTGTCCTAAAGGTAGTCAACAGCGATAATGGCGCGTCTTTTATATAGTCAGCAGCTAAATTGATTACTCTGGAGACAGCTAGCATCTTAAGTGATTCATGCTAAAAGTGGTCAGCAGCAAAAGTGGTGTGCGTCGTAGGTAGTCAGCAGTAAAAGTGGTACACCTCATAAGTAGTCAGCACTAAAAGTGATTCGTGCTAAAAGTAGTAAGCAAGCAAAAATGGTGTGTCTCGTAGGTATAATCTGCAGTAAAAGTGGCACGATTTATAGGTAATCAGAACTAGTAGTAGAACATAATCTAATATATTAAATTTACATGTCACAGTGTTAGTTACCGTACTCCTCCGAAACGGCTTGACTGATTTTTATGAGATTTTGTATACGTATTCAGTAGGTCTGAGAATCGGCTACTATCTATAATTTATAAGGCAAAACGTTTGCCGGGTCAGCTAGTTATTATGTAAATGCAATAAGTAAAGTGAGTTTTATGTGTGTGTGTCAGGTATGGCGCGCTGCACAGACACAGACCGTGTTGCACATGTTGGTGACACTCGCTCTGTTCGGGACACTCTTCCTTGTCGGATCCATCTTCCTCAGGTCAGTTGTTGGAACGCTTTGTGGCTGACGCCCACAGAACCAACTAGATGGCGTTACTGGTACAATCCTGAATCGCACTATCAACTTTCTGAGATATTCTCATAAAGAACTCAAAACCGAAACCTGCCCGGTAGAAGATCTTCCCTTTGAGGGTACACACACACCATCTCGTAGCCCCAAAACTATCTCGTACCTCGTAATGTCATCGGTCGGTCCGTTCGATGTCGTCATATTTTTTACGACACACAGAGTATGTAAGCATTTCCTTGTGTTTTTGCGAGTAAGGCCTTATAGCGACATCTATCGAGTAAACCTTATAGTTGAACCATTGAGTTACAATACCTAAAGAGTCACAAACTGAAAAAAAAATGTCCACGCCAAAACTCGGCGCACGCTGTCACGTGCGCAGAGTTTTTGTTTACTTCGTTCGAGCGACTTTGAACGTTATGCAAGTAGGATAAATTCTAAATTCCAGCAAATGTTATTTTAAAAGGTATGTAGAACGGCGCTCGGACATTTTTTGAGTGTTGTCAGTTGGAGATTGTGGCTCTATAGGTAGTGTAACTCCAATAAGTTCTCATTCTTTATTGTGGTTATGTTCATGTCTGTTTTTTAACAGTATGCCGTCTCGCGAGTGCGGCCCCTTCCGTCAGTACAGTGCAGTGCTGGGCGTGGTGAGTGAAGGCGTGCTGCGGGTAGAAGAGCGCCCGGCGCTGCAGGCGCTCGCCTACTGGCTGCTGCGCCCGGCCGCGCTCGCTGTAGCGGGGCTACTGCTGGGGTATGTACCACTGGTGTACCACCGCACCGCACCGCACCGCACCGTCAGTACAGTGCAGTGCTGGGCGTGGTGAGTGAAGGCGTGCTGCGGGTAGAAGAGCGCCCGGCGCTGCAGGCGCTCGCCTACTGGCTGCTGCGCCCGGCCGCGCTCGCTGTAGCGGGGCTACTGCTGGGGTATGTACCACTGGTGTACCACCGCACCGCACCGCACCGCACCGTCAGTACAGTGCAGTGCTGGGCGTGGTGAGTGAAGGCGTGCTGCGGGTAGAAGAGCGCCCGGCGCTGCAGGCGCTCGCCTACTGGCTGCTGCGCCCGGCCGCGCTCGCTGTAGCGGGGCTACTGCTGGGGTATGTACCACTGGTGTACCACCGCACCGCACCGCACCGCACCGTCAGTACAGTGCAGTGCTGGGCGTGGTGAGTGAAGGCGTGCTGCGGGTAGAAGAGCGCCCGGCGCTGCAGGCGCTCGCCTACTGGCTGCTGCGCCCGGCCGCGCTCGCTGTAGCGGGGCTACTGCTGGGGTATGTACCACTGGTGTACCACCGCACCGCACCGTCAGTACAGTGCAGTGCTGGGCGTGGTGAGTGAAGGCGTGCTGCGGGTAGAAGAGCGCCCGGCGCTGCAGGCGCTCGCCTACTGGCTGCTGCGCCCGGCCGCGCTCGCTGTAGCGGGGCTACTGCTGGGGTATGTACCACTGGTGTACCACCGCACCGCACCGTCAGTACAGTGCAGTGCTGGGCGTGGTGAGTGAAGGGTTGTACACAGACAGACATAGGTACATATAGCTAGACGTCACATGTACCTCGATTTGTATTGAAACCGAGCATGCCGACTTTTTAATGCCTACTGTGACGTCACAGCCACAGAAAATATGTTCCTGTCTTTGGGTGCTTGAATTTTTTGGGAGTTTGCAGTTACAAATCACGCAACGAGGCATGCAACGATTTTATTAGTTTTTACGGACGTCCGGTAACTATAGTCGGTAGTCGGCGCGGACTGCCAGTTCGCGCCGACTGCGTCGTTTAGCCAGGGCTTTTCACTTTTTTCATGCGAAGGACATGAATTCGCCTGGTGTAGCTATATCTATATAATAATAATTATAATATAATTTATAATAATAATATTTAAAGATAATAATTATAATAATAATTCATCTATAAAATAAATAAATAAATAATAAATTCTGTGAACAACACACAGCGCCATCTAGCCCCGTGGTAAGTAAGTAAGTATTACCTATTCTAGGCATGTGAACTAAATACAGTGGTGGTCATATAATTAAGAACGCTGATATAAAGGGAAGATTTTTTCCAACTAAGATGCAAAACTAATTGTATGCATTTGTTTTTATTTCTCTCGGTATCGTAAAACATTTCCATATTACCACTGTATTCATTGATACACATGATTGGCTAAAAATCAATAGGCAAACTTTTTACACTACTTTTAAACAAAGTATTCCTAATTACTGGCTGGTCACGTAATTAAGAACGCTAAGTAGTTTATACCTTTATTCAAATTTAAATAGAGAACACTCAGTCGATTTGTTACTGTTTGTATAATTTTGGCGCCATTACGTGCTGTAAAAGATTAAAGGTGATTGCTTCTTTAGAAAAAACAATAGGAAGAAATAAAACTTGTGATAAATCTACAAGGGAAGTAATAATAAAACTTCGCCGGAAGAATTGGTCTTATAAAAAGATAGCCGACCATCTGCAATGTTCAAAAACGATGGTTTTCCACGCTGTAAAGAATTTTGCTACGTATCAAACAACTTCGAATGTTCCACGTGTACCTAAACAGAGAAAAACAACTCCTCGAGATGACCGAAACATCGTTCGTATGGCAAAACAAAATCCTTTTAAAGGGTCCAATGAGCTTAGAAAAGAATATTTTGGTGAAAACAACCCTTCAGCAATCTCAGCACGCACTATTCGAAGACGTTTGGTAGAAGAAAAATTGCACGGTAGGATAGCAAGAAAGGTACCCATGTTAAAACTTTGCCACAGGCAAGCCCGGCTTGCATTTGCGAGAAAGTATGAAAACTGGACTGTGCAACAGTGGAAAAATGTACTTTTTTCTGACGAGACGAAAATAAACAGAGTATGTTCTGATGGAAAACGATATGTACGACGTCCCCCGAATACAGCATTCGACCCAAAGTACACGAAAGTTACATTAAAGCACGGTGGTGGAAATGTGAAAATTTGGGGTTGCTTTTCTGGACATGGTGTAGGACCTGTAAAGTTGATAGAAGGTAACATGGATCAGTTCCAATACAAAAATATACTGGAAGAAACAATGTTACCATACGCTGAAGACGTTCTACCGGTCATTTGGACATTCCAGCATGACAATGATCCAAAGCACACTACACGCACCGTAAAGGAATTTCTTACAGCGCAATTAGTTTCTGTCTTAGACTGGCCTGCTAACAGTCCAGATCTAAACCCAATAGAGAATCTGTGGTTTGAAGTAAAGAAAAAGGTTTCAAATACAAAGTGTGGAAATTTAAGAGAGCTGTATGACGTTTTTTTAGAAGAATGGAACTCTATTGCTCTTGCGAAATGTCAAAAATTAATAGAGTCAATGCCTCGCCGGTGTAAAGCTGTAATTAAAAGCCGTGGATATGCTATTAACTATTAATTTTAGTTAAATATTTATTAAATTTCTTTTTATGTTTCCTGTGCTACATAATATTGTGATTTTTTAAATCTAAGTGTCATACAAAACAATTCCCGACCAGTTAAATAAATCGTTCTTAATTATTTGTCCAGTTTCAGTACTATTTGAATGTGTTACTTTGATAAAATCAATAAAATGTGCAAAAAATAGTTAGCGATTTCATACTTTATTCTTAAGTCAGGTTGCTCTATTAATGTGACTATTATATAACATAACTAGTTGCTTCTCAGAAGGTACACATCTCTGTGTATGATACGATTTAAATAAAAAACTTCTAGAACTTCAAATCGTTCTTAATTATATGACCACAACTGTATATGCATACAGCTCTAAAATATCATGGTCATTTATAAATTTAATTAAATACAGGTTTTATATTGTCGAAGTTATTAAATTGTCATATTAACTATTAAAAATATTAAACAACCAAAATCTATCTAAAATCTAATCTAAAATCTATGTCTGTGGTCCCGTGCCATTATCACTAGTATCTCAATGATGCCAAGTGGCTGGTCCCATACCTCCGCTGTACGATTCCAGCGTGTGCGTGGTGTACGAGCGCGGGGTGTCGAGCGCGCAGGCGGGCCGCGTGCAGCTGCTGCGGCGGCTGCTGCGGCTGCATGCCCAGGATAAGGACTTTCTGCTGCGAGCCATTACCAGGGTCTCTAATGGAGGTATGGACTAGTTTAATAAAGAAACGCATACGGATACGAAAGTGGTTCCTTTTTACCTTTTGAAGTACGGAACAATATTCCATTAAAATAAATGCCGGTGGCAATACCCGCATGCAATACCCGAAGCAAGTCATTTTTCGTGAGATCTGCAATATTTGTGAATGGCCACCGATCCAGATCTGGACTTATTTAGCTCCTCACCTAATTGTTTCCGGAATGCATTGGCTAGAGAGTGGTATAAGGCTGCTTCTTGAATCTATTTGTGTTTTTCCTCATTGTGTTTTTTTTTTTATATCTTCCTTTTTGTTTATTATAGTCGATAAGAGTCAATATTGGTATTTGTGACTAACAAGTGTTTTAGTTTTTTGTATGCGAAAGCTTATAAATGGTGCTTAGTTATAATTATTTGTTACGTTATAATGCTATATTTCACTGTCTGCTTTCCGAATAAAATAAAATAAAATAAATGCATGCCGCTGGCTCTGCCGCCAGCATAGTGTATAAGACTTGTTATACATCAGCGCACTCGCTTTCTTGTCTGTAGTCTGCCGATATTAGCACTGACACTAAAAGCACCCTTTCGTTATGGTATCTGCCTAGTCACTAAAACGCAAGCTGCTTGAACAATATCTTTATTTAAACTTGCAAAGCTACACCTCATTTAGCGACTAAATCCTACACATTATTAGTGATGGGCCGACTAGGCGCCGACTATTCGGGAAGTGCGAATTCTTGCAAAATTACCAACAATTACATAGTGTTCATTTGGGACTATCTCCATTGACGACTAGTCGGCAATTTTAAAACCGACTAGTTGGCTAGTCTGCTAGTCGGCAAAAGTCCTAGTCGGCCCATCTCTACTCATTATTATGTTTGCTAAAAATGCGGGAAGTTATACTTAAAATCCTGATATTTTTTGCAGAACTGAATACCCTATTATTTGGTTCAGAAATTCATCTTTAATAATCTTATCTCTCCACCTCGACCGCCTCTTGACTCTTTGCGTGTTTGACTTAGTACGTGTTTGACTTTTGTAATGTTTGACTTTTTGAAAAAATACTCATACTCTTGATATTTTGAGAGATTGACCTAATGCGTATTCGATCTTTACCGTATGAACTTTGATCTCAAATCATTGAATGCGAGCACTGATGTCAACTATAACAATAGATATGACATCAGAAGCAAGACAGTTGTAAACAGCCACTGCGGTAACGCTACCGCAAACTGAATGATGCTTTCGATCTTCATTCATCGACATCATCCATCTTGGCACCCATATTAATGCTTAATTCATTTTAAGAAGACAGTCTACCTACTCTTTCTCCTTACAAACGTAGTCGACTGTTTCCTTCCTGGATAAAGACATTAGAGCAAATATGTTTATGACATAAAACCTAAATCTGCCATGACCATGCCCCTACGTTTTGGTTTTTTTCATTTTTGATAAAATTCCGAAAAATTTGAAAATGAAAAAAATTAAAAGATAGGGTCTTGGTTATGGCTGATGTAGGACTTATGGCATAAACATATATTTTCTAATATCTTAATCCAGTTCACTCGAGACGGTTTTCACTCGAGACGGTTTTTCCTCGTCAAGGGGTTTTTCGGAGATGGGGTCCAATGGGACCACCCGCCGCTGGAGCTCGTCGAACGTTCCTCCGTAAGGTTTCCGACGAGCTCCGGCAATAGCGGCGAGAAGGACACCGTGGGTTTTTAGTGGGTATACCCTGGCCACCTACCATCCTCGGCCAGGGGGACCCCCACTCACCGGGCCGAGCGGCCTGATGGTCTTAATCAGATTTTCCCACGAAAAAAAAAAGGGAGGAAACAGTCGACTACGTTTGTTAAGTTTGTATGGACAAAAGAGTAGGTAGACTGTCCCCTTAAGATGGACGTAGCAATATTGTCGGCGCTGCAGCGGCTTTTTATATTTATTTCGTGTAAAAGGAACACGGAATATGTTTGAGACATCACCCCTAGTACCAGTACATAATATCTCAATGAATGCATGTAAGTACCTATAACACTACATTTCTGAGCTTCAATATACTAACATTTGGCACTGCTTTCTTGCAACCTGAACATATGGCTTTAAACAATTAGTCAGGAAACCAGTTAAGGATTTACAACTTTGGTTGTAGATTTATTTATTTTATTTTTTATTTAGGTTTATTAGGGAAACATACAGAACTATAACAACTAAAAACAACTTATGAATAATATAACTTAATCCAACAAAGTTTCCACTGATGCTTAATACTTGCTAAGTGAACATTAATAATAAAAAAAGCGAAACAAGAAAAACAGACAAAGAGCGATGAAAAAAAAACATGCATCTAAGATACATGGTTCATGGTGTCTCATCGCGAGATAGTTGCTTAATAACAGCTGATTTAAAGCTATACAATGTCATGTAGAAGATGTCGATGTCGGTGAATTGTTTGTTGTGATTGTTATAAGATCTGCGTATAAAGGTGTTGCTTCCATAATTAGTCCGTGCTCGAGATGTTTCAAATACCTTACATAACCGAGAAGAAACTCGCGGACATCGAAAGTTCACTAAACCCAGAATGTAAGCGGAATCAATCATATTTTGGATTATTTTAAAAAGAAATACTTGATCTCTAATGTTTCTTCTATTTTCCAAAGACATATTGTTGTGGTTTCTTAAATTAGCACAATTTGATCGATATGTAATGTATCTGTTAAATCTATCTTGTATGGACTCTATCCTATCACTATGAACTCGATAATAGGGATTCCATACGACTGAACCATATTCTAATATAGAACGGCCGAAGCAATTATATAGGAGAACCATAGTCGAGATCCTTTTAAAGTCTCTGCTTACTCTAAGTACAAAACCTAACATACGATATGCCTTCTTCGCTGCTTCTTGAACATGAACGTCAAACATAAGCTTCGAGTCCAAAATGACACCAAGATCTCTAATAGTTTCAACTCTTTCTAGATTGTCACCGTTAATACTATAAGTTGTAATATAATTACTATTTTTATGAGAAAATGAGATAACCTTACATTTATTACTATTTAAGAATATGCAATTTTTTTGGCAGTATACCGATACATTATTCAAGTCTTCCTGAAGTTTAGATACACTCTATCATGATTTAAAACCGTCGAAAAAAAGACAAATGTTTAAAAGTTGTACAAAAACTTAATTAAATTCCTTTTTAGAAGCACACGAATCCTTGGATCTTCTATCATGTTGAATTAATTTTCTTTCTACTATTTGTCTGGTCTGATCGTGTACTTTATTTTTACCGTGTGCTTGTCCAAATAACTGCTTTCTTTCTTTCATCCTTTATTTTACAACCGTGTCGTAGTTATCTATATCATACATACCATAACTTTAAAGATATCAAAATAACCATCTAAAATGTTCTTCCAGAATGGCTGTACAGTCCTAAAAGCCCAGAAGACGAAGGTCCCGACAGCCACACATGGAAGTACCTCCGGGAAGTTCGGAAACCTTCCAACAGTAACTTCCACTTCGACGCCTCTCGCCTTAGCAGGTCCTTTGTGGACCGCCCCATGTCTTACTTGAGGGAAAATAGACCGGATTCCGGCGTAGGTAAGGTTCAGAATAGCTTGGGATTCATTCTATACAGTCTCTCGCCTTAGCAGGTCCTTTGTGGACCGCCCCATGTCTTACTTGAGGGAAAATAGACCGGATTCCGGCGTAGGTAAGGTTCAGAATAGCTTGGGATTCATTCTATACAGTCTCTCGCCTTAGCAGGTCCTTTGTGGACCGCCCCATGTCTTACTTGAGGGAAAATAGACTGGATTCCGGCGTAGGTAAGGTTCAGAATAGCTTGGGATTCATTCTATACAGTCTCTCGCCTTAGCAGGTCCTTTGTGGACCGCCCCATGTCTTACTTGAGGGAAAACAGACCGGATTCCGGCGTAGGTAAGGTTCAGAATAGCTTGGGATTCATTCTACACAGCCCCAATAAGGTCACTGGTTCTTGGTAAAGTGCGGCGAATTCAATTTAACGGGCTACGCTGGCCGTGGTTTCGAATTAAATCCTTAGTAAGTAATCTATAACGCGATCTAGACCCGAAGTTCTAAAAATTAATAACATTAGTTTTATCCGAAAACCGCAGGAGACTACATAAAGTTTTTTGTTTTTGTTTCGTTATATAGAGAAATCAGCCAACGACGGAGACACGGACAGCTCGTTCAGTTGGCGGGGGTCGAACCCGGACGTCAATAATGAGCCGTGACCTTCCGACAGTTTAGCTACAACGGACCGCGGAGGACGCTCTTGTGGACTGAATCTTGGGTATATATTGAAATATTTCACCTTAAACTGATTTTAACTCTTCTTTCTTTTTCGTATAGTGATGTGGCTCACCTAGTGTTAGAGTTTTCAGGTCGCCCTAAGCCCTCTAACTTGACCTAACGACTGCTATCGGAGATAACAAATTTACTTTCTCGAGTTCCTCCGTGCTTCGGAAGGCACGTTAAGCAGTTGGTCCCGGTTGTTATCTCCGATTTTAACTGTAAGATCTGATTACCTAGATGGTGGGTATTCTAACAACGACGTTCGAATTTTAGTCTATCTTTTTGAAAGGTGTGTGAGTAATGTCCCGAACAGTTTGACGTTTGGAACTGGTGAAGCTCGTCCGCCTGAGACGAGTTTGAAATGAATCACTATCAGGCGACCTTTCTCCTTCTCTAATAGAGACCAGTCCAGTTCTATGTTATATTGTACCCATACTTTAGGTAAAATTAGTAAAAAAAATGTTTTATTGGTTCAAAATTCAATGCTCTTTTCGGGATTTGAACCCAAGACCTGCCTTGAATGACGCCACCACAAGCCTTAGTTAAAAAATAAGAATAATACGTTCCTTATATTCAAACCTGTCGCTTGAGCTCGCTTGGCGCAGTTGGTTAGCGCGCCCCACTCAGGAAGATTAGGTCGCAGGTTCAAGTCGCATTGAATTTTGGAACAAGAAAGCATTTTTTAGGTATCTACTATATTTCCTCAAGCTTGATCTCGGATACGATAATGTTTCCAAAACTGTATTTAATAAATTAGGAAGTGCATACTATGTACTGTATTTTAATCAATTTTCTACTACTTAAACCAATTTATTTGGCAAATCTAATTGTAACTTTTCTATTTATTAAGATGAATATTTTGCTATATTCTTTAAAAGCCTTATTAATAAACGTGGAGTAAGGTCGGAGTAGTGAGAACATTCTTTGTCTTTTTCTTTCAAAGTTGATAGACAGAAACAAGCAAGTGGTAAAATTACTCCTCACTCCATGTTTATTAAATGAATTCCATAGTTTCAAAAATATTGGTTACTTTTAACCCAATTTTACAACATGGAAAATAACCCTAAGTATGGACGTTAATTTTACGTCCATACGTTTACTTTCTATGTTTAATATAGTAGTTGAAATAATCATAATATGAGTTTAAAACTATGTAATGCAAAATAGATTTCTATTATTTACTTCGATTTATCCTTTTTTTAATGTGTAGTAAAAGAATGTATTATTGAAAATAATTTATATAAAAGAACGAGTGCCAAAACGAAATGATCTGTGCTTCCATGTCAATTATATTGTACTTTTATACTTATTGTAAGAAAATAAAATTCATATTTCAATTTGATTGTTTTATTTGAGACATCTGCTATAAAAAAATTTTTTACTAAAAATATTGAAAAGGAAAAATACATCTTCAAAAATTCACTCGCAGCGAGGTTTGAACTCGCGTCTTTGGGTCCTTATCCTAACTCTTTGCCAACCAGACCACACGAGTTCCTTACTCGAGCGGCGAATTTTAGAATATGTATGTTTCCCTTGTCAACTCTTTTCGATTTAGGTTCGTTAAACCTTGTTTTCAGAAAAAACTTAGTACGGCTCACAGACATAGATATAGGTAGACGTCACATGTGCCTTGATTTGTATTGAAACCGAGCGTGCCGACTTTTTAATACCTACTGTGACGTCACAGCCACAGAAAATATGTTTCTGCCTTTAGGTGCTCATATTTTTTTGGATTGTGCAGTTACTGATCACGCTACGAGACATTTTATTCGTTTTTACGGATGTCAGGTAACTATAGACGCGCGCGGACTGCCAGTTAGCGCCGACTACCGCGACGTTTTGTCAGGGTTTTTCACGTTTTTCTGACACGCGAAGGATATGAATTCGCGTCGTCTAGCTATATCTATGTCTGTGGTACGGCTAACCTAGCTTTAAGATAGTGTACCAGCATTTGCCATAACGATATCGCGAACTAGCTCAGAACTCAATGCTCTGTAGCTGTAGAACTGTGAAGGTTTCCAATCTACATTGACACAGTCCAAGGCTTCGATCCCAGTAGACCCGTTGATCACAAGCGTGTCGTGGGGTTCTAAGCACCCGCGGGGGTTGGGCACCCCATCAGGATGTCTGTACGCTCGGCTGTTCACGAAAACGTTACCTGGAAATAAAAAAATAATATATAATACTAGCAGTGCCCTGTGGTTTTATACGCGTAAGTCCCGATACCTACTATGGTATATGTATGAACCTTACAATGTAAATTGACATGTAACTTGTGTTAGAAATAAATGATTTGTATTTGTACCGCGTGATTATACATACAAAATTTCGGTTTTTTTTAATATTAGTTTGGATTTGGATTTATAAATATTAGGATGTTGGGATATCTATTGGAACACCATGACCGATTATAGCGGAGGAGTTTTTAAAAGGGTTTTGCGCCTTGGTTATGTATTTAATTAACAACATTTTCAATTCAACATCATTACAATTGCCAACAATACACCCAAAATGTATGCAAACAGTATTCTCCAAAGATGGCGTACCATAAGCGCCCACTACTTGGTAAACTGTGGTACCATCCTGGTCAGACAAGGAAAACCGGCAAAGGACCAATTTTACACAGAGTTTAACAGTTATAGCAAGTTAGGCAAGTTAGGTCTTGCACAACGCTCAAATCGATGATGTTATAAGCGGTCAACGTAGCGCAGTGTACCTACCTTCAGCGTATATTCTTGCACCAGCTCCTGCTCCCACGCCATACGTCCCAATATCAGTATACAGGTTGTTAAGTATGTGCACACGTCCGAACCTCACGCGTGGGTTCCGCTGCTTCGAGCCTCTGAACCAATTGCCTACAAATGTGATTCTCAGCGCGGGCGCGTCTTGAGCTCCATTTGTGTCCGAGTGTCCGATCAGAATGTTCTTATTATGGTTTCGGAAGACATTGTTAGATACAGTGATGAAGTCGGAGCCGCGTTTGATGTCGACCAAACCATCGTGTCTCATCCGATCGTTAGGAGTGTCGTCTGAGATCCATGGGTCGTCGCTAAACTCATTGTGGTCGATCCAGACTTGTGTGGCGTTTTCGAGGAGGATTGCGTCGACTTCGGTGTACTCGCCAGGTTGTTGGTTTATAATGCCGCCTTTTCCGTTGGGTTGTTCGCCGGGAGCATACGATATGGCGTTGCTAAACTTTATGTTTCTGATCATGACCTGGAACAAAATTGATGGATTAGTATTAGGTCTGTTGTACTCAAGAATCTGTTCGAATCGGTCGAGATGCTTTAATATGTACCAAAACTACAATTAGGTCACGCAGTTATTAGCTGACAGAGCCTGGCGCTCTCACTGTTGGCAGTTCCTTTAGCTGTAGGTATTCATTAATTGGACACATTATTGGATCTTAAATCTATAGGTATACAAAGAAAGATAATAACTACGAGGTTCAGGGCAACACAATGTGCAGAGCACCAATTTTCAGATGATTTCCTGAGAAGACGCGAAGTCGAGACTTCTCTTCTACTTGTTACTTGCTCTTCTCAGAAAATCGACTGAAATTAAGAACTTAGATTAAAAACAGCGTTATTTTCTTTAACTCATTTACCTGCTCCTGATTCTTAATGCGTAGTCCACCGCCAATTATTTCAGCTCCATTGCGTCCTTCTATCGTCTTATGCGAGCCCACATCTAGGACCACACCGGGCGATTTAGTATATAGCTCTGTTAGGTCAATGATACCAACTAACTGGATGTAGCGAGGCTCGTTCCCTGTTATGGCTGTCTTGAGCTCAGAGGCTGTGGTGACAGTCAAATGTGACCCGAGGTTACCACCGCGGGTTCCTTCATTGCAGCTTGCAAATCCTATAACTTCAGAGTTCTTGGAGTTAATATTCGGTGCTCCAATTGTAAACGCAATGGATGCTACCAAAACGGTTAATAGAAACGTATTCATGTTTGTTCTGTCTACCGATATATGGTTTTAAATGGTGTCCTTTGGTTGTGATTCGATCTATTTATATTGTCATGGTACTGGATTGTTATTCGAATGTAAAGTGGGATTGTGACGTTAGTGTAAATTATTAGCTGATATCAGTTACAAGAATAAGTAGTTTATTATTAGGTTTGTATGACGCTATTAAAATCTATAAGTGGGTTTATCCACTAATAGATTTTGATTGCTATCTGCCTATTCAATAGAGATAGGAGTAATTATATCTATTAATTAGATAAGTTCCTACCTACATAATAAGTGTCTCAACTACAGAAATAATTTTCCTTCTTAGATATCTTTTAGGACCAAAATGTTCAATTTCCCACAATGTTGAATCTCAAAAAATAATATCACAGATGTTGTGTTATTATTGCCATGAACGCTGGATTAGTGGCTCTTTTGCCCCGTGAAAGTTTGGAAGATTTCAACCGCAGTCGATAGTAAACTAAACATTATTTATTAGTGTTTACCACATTTAGGAAATACTGCTTATGGTCCCGCCGGATACTATAGAATTTATGGATTTATATAATTTTGAAAGCATTTTTTGAACTTGCCAAGTTTGCCGGTGGATGTCACTACAAGGCCTTACTCTCAAGAACACGAGGAAATGCTTTTTTAATTTCAGCGGGGGGCTTACCCGTAGGTGGAGTAGCGGCTATCACGCTGGTGGAACGGAATACCAGGCAGTAGTACCGGCCGGCAGATAAGTTGAAAAAAGTAGCGGATGCGCAGAAGCCGATTTTTCATAGAAGTCGCAAGTAAAATGTATTGAGCGAACTTTCCCCTTCTACGTCAAAATTTTTAAACTTATCTGCCGGCCACTGTTCTGGTATTTCTTCTTCAATTTAATTTTGGCGTCGTACATCTTGTACATCTTGCCAGTATCAAGTATTTTGCATGAAATTAGCCCGATCGGGCCTATAGTTCAAGTCAGGGGCTATGGTAAAGCGGTGGCAACTTTACTATAACCTTCAAGGATCTTCGGCGCGAACGACGGAAAGTTCATGTTTAACACTCAATTTTGTTTTCACTACACTTGTGCACATTCACGGAACTAAATTGATTAAGATTCCACCAAAATTACACAATTTAACCGAGTTTACAACATAGTTTAACGAAAATAAAATTGGAGCACAACATGTTGTCTCCGCTTTCCCGCCGAAAGTCCGTTCTGGTATTTTCATAAAATTTCTTCAAAAGCGATATCAATCTCTTTGCATTACTGGTTTCCATAACAACGCGTCCTATGTTTACGCGTCTGTAATTATTGTCAATATCAATGTCACAGATATTGTTTATGTTATAAAATTGTAAAATAATAAATCACGAGTTGTAATTTTATTATAGTTTTTTTGTATTTAATTCAGTTATAGGTAGATAGATATTTTGCTAGACTGTTACTTATTGGAGTTGAATGTAAAGGTAACAATGTTTTTTCTATGCAATTTTGTAGACCTAACCTACCTTTTCATGTAAATATTTTAGTTCTTAGCTACAAATAGATATATCTCCTCAGAATACAGTTTTCTGAGGTGATATATCTATTTACAGCCTTTTATAGCAGCATATACCTACCTTGCTATATTTATTTGTAAGTTTGTAAGGCATAATGTTTTAGCTGTGCATTCTTCATCTAAATCGGTCTAATCATTTGACTAACATGTTATTCGCCGATTACAATTGCGAACTAAGTACGTACTAAAGATTTACTGAATAGCCCCCTTCCCCAACTACCCATCTTTACTTCTTAAATAAACATATCTTTACTGCATAAATCTCACAAATTGTTCTTCAATATTTGTAGCTAAGCCTGACCATGGCGAGTGGAGACCGCAAGCGTCCCAAAGCGTTCTACGATACCGCCAAAAAGGAGCCTGCGAAGAGCAGCGCCAAACCTTGCCCTTCACGGTTCGTTCCACCCGCTAGAAAACAACCCCCTCTACCATGGATGCCAAGGGCGGGTTACAACCCTGAATTGGACAAGGACAGCACACTGCTAAGGGCTGCTAAGAACTTCTATCCTGAAGGTTAGTAAAATATTTACTTAGCTTTTTAGTGTTCCGTGCCTTTGTATCTATTGTATGGGCGCCTAAACAATTCAGAGGAATAGTTTAACGGTCCATATAACCCTAATTGCGTGACAGGGATAACGCTAGCGAATATCAGATGCGTTAATGAAGGACGTAATATGCTACTACGCAAAATTTTAGAGCGTAAAATCAAACAATAGGTAATAACACGATAATAAAACATTAATTTTGAAATTCAAATCATGACTGCACTGTATTGAGCTAAGTTCAGTTCTTATACAAAGTTTTATTAGTTTACGTAAATATTGACTGAGTAAAATCACTTATTTGTACAATTTAGAGGGAAGTTTGGGATTTTTTTCTATCGAGAAAATTTTCAGGAATCGTGTTTTCACGTCATAACAGACTTAGTAAGTATCCTCGACTATAATAAATATGGTTTCAAAAACTTTCGTTTCTAATAACTTTTGTAGTAATTCATCCTAGAAACATCAGTTCTGACCTACTACGAGGCCTTAATGGCGCCAACCTCAAAAATAGTATATTATGCAACTAGTGAATAAAAGACGGATTTAGTGCGAGGGCCGTAGATGAATCACGAGCAAGTGAAGGATTCTAACGACTGAATCACGACCGTAGGGAGTGATTCATGATGATTGAATCACGAGCGTAGCGAGTGATTCAAGTGTTAGAATCCTAAACGACGCCAGTGGTTCATGGCCCTCAATCTAAATCCGTTCTTTATTCAAGAGTTGCATACTATACTTTATACCATGACTACGAGGAAAAAAACCGGTCAAGTGCGAGTCGGACTCGCGTCGCGTACGAAGGTTCCGTACCACTATCACAAATTTCGGCAACCAATCCGTGAACGCAACGCGACCGTTAAATTTTATTTTACCACTGGCGCCAGTCTCAATTCATCACTAGATAGTAAAAAGTGCTAGGGGTGAAAATACATCACGGTATTGTTGAGTTTTTATGTCAAAATTACATAAAAGTTTTTTTTTCTATTTGTTGTTATAGCGGCTAAAGAAATACATCTACTGTGAAAATTTCAACTGTCTAGCTATCACAGTTTATGAGATAAAGCCTGGTGACAGACGGACAGACAGACGGCAAAATATCAGTAAAAGTGTTCCGTTTTTATCCTTTGGGTACGGAACCCTAAAAAGAATTTGTATTTCGAGTATTCTTAGCGCAAGGAGTTTGTATCAAGTTTTTTTTCACGCAAGGAGGTTGTATATGCATTTAGTTATATGGACGACGAGTAAATTGTGTTCTAAATTCAAAATTCAAACAGCGTGAGTAAAAGTCGTTTTTATTCACTGTTTAGCGTGAATAAAATAAGCTTTTAAGAGTGGGAATGGTATAAAGGTACATTTTTAAACCAGCACATCAATACAGAACCCCCAAAGAGCGAGTCCGACTCGCACTTGACCGGTTTTTTGATGCTACAGACAGACTTTCTGTTTGTAAATCAGCATTCTTTTAACTGTAGGTATAAAGCGCGAGGTCCAAAAATACATGATATCTTACTATGTGATATCTTATCCTCATCCACGCATAGCTACGTGCGTACCAACGTCATATTTTAGTAGACTCCAGACTTTGTAGATCATTATCTTCATTTAATCAGAAGATAATCACACGGCACTTGTTTAAAAATAAAACATCCGTGATATGAAAACTATTAATAAAGGTACCTAGGTATTATTGAATGAACCTGATGGGAAGCGACGATGAGGTCGACGGTGTAACATGCTTGTGTAGAAGAAACCTTTTCACTCGTAGACTTGTAGACTCTAAGGTTATCAAAAGAAGTGGCGAGTTGATATTTCATACGCTCTTCAGGTCATGGAAACATCCGTAGTACATCGTCTTTAGTTTTCGCGATGTTGTATTAAAATTAAAGACATTTTCGGTTTTTAATCGCGTGGTGTTTATTACTTTTAGCATTGTTTTAACGCTCAACTTTTCGAGACCTTTCCAGGTCCCAGTGACTCAGTCAATCCTGAAGAAGGACCTGGAAAGGTCTCAAAACGTTGAGCGTTGAAACAATGCTAAAAGTAATAAACACCACGCGATTAAAACCGAAAAACTGTCTTTAATACCTCTAGTACAAGTTTTCACTCGTTGCACACTCGGTCGTAGGGAGCGGTGCAGAGTGTATGTCACTCTCTTTCTCCCACTCACAAACATGGCAAAAAACGTCTTAAACATATTCCATGTTCCTGTAAAGCTCGTACTAGTACCTAGGTAAAATTCTCATGCCTGCACCTTTGGTCTTATTTCCAGGTGAAAGCGTAGGTGCTTGCAGTGAGTTTCCCCCTCTAATGCTGCGCAAGTCGTGGACGCGTGGTGTGCCGTACAGAGACGGCTTTGATCATGCCAAGCCAGTCGATTCTATAGGTCATTGTTTAAGATTATGAATTACCAGCTGCCTTCCGCGGTTTCACCCGCGTAAGTCCCGATCCCGTGGGAATATCGGGATCAAAAGTAGCCTATACTTAATTCCTCGATAATGTAGCTTTCTATTGGTGAAAGAAAGTTTTGAAATCGGTCCAGTAGTTTTTGAGTTAATTCATTACAAACATGCAGACACACACACACACACACACACACACAAAATACAAATCTTTCCTCTTTATAATATTAGTGTAGATGTAGATGTAGATAATGTATTCTCTGTCCTATTAACACAATATTGTCTAGTATACACCTTAACCATTCCCTTCCTTAAATTATGTCCATTCATTGATTGGCTGGTAAAGATCGCCCTTAGGCGATGAGTCCGCCCATTGTGCCACCTGACGGACCTTGCATCTAACCTTGCTCTATGCTTCAGGCAATTGCTACACGGTCCCATCTAAAACGATCCGTACTCTAACCATGCCGCCCAAACGCCGCAAGCCGCCCATACTGTTCGGCCCCATCGGGCCCAAGGGCGAATTGCAGTTCCCGCCGCTTAGGTCTTACGAAGAGAGGGAAAGAGAGAAACTGGAAGCTATTAAGAGGGAGCAGGATAAAAAGAGACTGCCTAAAGGTAAGTAAGTTTTTGGTGTATTTTTGACGGCCTCTGTGGCGCGTCGGTCGAATACCCGCAACGTAGAAGGTCGCGGGTTCGATACCCGCCGCGCCGGGGTCGAGTATTTATTCTAACCCTAAATGCTCGTTTTTGGTTCTGGGTGTTTTCTTTATGTACCTAAGTATTATAATTATGTACGTAATTCCAAAATAAAGTTATCATATGCATTATATCCGTTGCCTAATACCCATAGTACAAGCCTAGTTGTTTAATTTGGGGCTAGATTGCAACGTTCTGCAATATGAATGTGCTTATTTTATTATATACTACATGCAAAGTGCCTGAAGGGGAGAAGATGGGAGACTATTAAATCAGAGTCATTAGATCAATGTTTCCGTTTGCAACCCTTTTGGGAGCCCAGAGTCGGACTAAACACAGTCTTATAGATTTGGCAACGTATTTTAGTTGGGGTCACGACACCAATCCTACTTGGGGTTAATCTGTTTACCCGCCACGAGTGTGGAGAACTCCTCCGGGGCAACGAATTAGGATATGAAATTATTCCTCGAATCTTGTTTTTCACTAAGATTTTCTTATTTCGCAAATATAGGTCTGGTTCTGTTAGAAGATTTAGTATCAGGCGCTTATGAGAGGAGAAAAGCCGAAGCAGCGGCAGCAAAACGAAGAAGAATTGAGAAGAGAAAGCAAGAGAAGGAAGCAGCTGAGTTGGCTGCTAAGGAGGCGCTCAAACGGTAATTCATTATTATTAGATTTTAGTCTAGTTGGCTGCTAAGGAGGCGCTCAAACAATAATTCATTATTATTAGATTTTAACCGCCTTTCAAAAAAAGGAAGAGGTTCTCAATTCGTTGCGTATGTATTTTTCACTGATCTCCATTACAACTGAACAGGACATAGCTAACTGAATTTTGTGCCTATTTGATCTGCGCCATGTTGCGAAACTTTTAGTTCCATGGACGGTCACCATCAATTTCAATAGAAAACGCGCGACAACAGCGCAACATAGCGCAAATCAAATCGACACAAAGATCTAATGTCATTTTGTATGGTATAGCAATTCCAGCGTACTTGTATAGTTTCATTTCAGTGGTATTTTTTTTAGAATGTCGATTTCATTAGAAACAAGTACATTATGCCATCAATTGTGGAATTAGCTAGTCGAACGGCCAAATACCGAATTCTATATCTATAAAAGCTTAGTCCTGAATGACTGACTGATGGATCCATGCACAGCCTAAACTGCTGGACCTACAAACAAGAAATTAGGAGAGTATGTTATTTGTTGTGTGTCCATAACCACTAAGAAAGGGTTTTTGGGAAATCCTGAGGGATGAGGACGTACGTGGGTAAAACCACACAGCTAGTTAAATCTAAAATGCTAATGTTCTATAGGCACCTGGAACGCCTGGAGTTTGAGCTACCACGTGACCCGGACCAGCAGAAACTTGAGATGCTACAAGTGACAGAGGAGGAACACTATCGACCTGTGCATCCTGACGAGCTGCGTCGGATCGAATACTACCTTCATACGGTAGGTTTAAGTTGGAGTTACCACGTGACCCGGACCAGCAGAAACTTGAGATGATACATATGACAGAGGAGGAACACTATCGACCTGTGCATCCTGACGAGCTGCGTCGGATCGAATACTACCTTCATACGGTAGGTTTAAGTTGGAGTTACCACGTGACCCGGACCAGCAGAAACTTGAGATGATACATATGACAGAGGAGGAACACTATCGACCCGTGCATCCTGACGAGCTGCGTCGGATCGAATACTACCTTCATACGGTAGGTTTAAGGCTCATAAGTTTAGATGTTTGTTAGTTTGGATGTTTGTATGTCTATCACGCTAAACCGATATACAAATTTGGCTAAAACTTGACACACAGGAAGTTCATAACCTGGAATAATACGGGAATTTTATCCCGATGCTCTTACGGGAACGGAACGGAAATTACGCGGATTTTTATTTAAATGAGAAAGCCTTGCTTTTGACCTCCTCTCACCTAATGGGAAGTCACTATGAGGTTGACGGTGTAACATGCGTCCCAAGAAGAAACCTATTTACTCCAGACTTAACTTAGAAGGGCTCCTTGGCTTATCCAAGAATTTTCGTAACCGCAATTCAGGATTTCGATAGTCATTTGATAGATAACTGAGCTATACTACTTCTGTTCCTGGTTTTATTGATTTGTGACCTTGTCCACATCCAGTCGTTGGTCGGCATCCAAATCCCGGATTTCCCCGTCGAGTTGTACCGCTACGCGCGGGCGGAGGTAGAGAAGCAGACCGCCGCCATAAAGAAACGTCTCCTCATACTGATATACAATGCATGTGTGAGGCAAACTGAGGCGGAGATTAGACAGTTCTTTGAATTGGCTATGAAGAGGTATGTGTTCTTAGAATATGTATATAACACGTCATGTGAGAATATTACCGGCTGCGGTAAAAAGTCCGGTCTAAGTCGTAACACCAAGCGGACTCGCCCGTGTTCCGATACGTTGACCGGTGCAGGCACTAAGGAAGACGGGTCGGATCTTGTCCTACTGCCGTCTTCCTTCTCCAATTTGAGCGTGTTACAATTTAGACCATATCATCACTTACCATCAGGTGAGATACTGTTTTTTTGAGATACTATGTTAACTCTTTTTTTTGTTAGCATGTTAATTTGTGTTACTGTTAGGGCAAGGGCGTTCTCTTACAGGGGTTAGGCAGTAAGGTGCCGATTTTTATTAAATATTGGCGAATGTCCAATGCCTTCGGACCATGATGACTCCTAGGACATATCGGTTTCCTTCACCGTAAGAGCTAACTTTTTCTTAAAAAAAAATTCATCGATGCTTGGTTGGCCGGGATTCGAAGCCACGACCCTCGGAATTAATCGGGGTATCTACCACTAGACCAACACTGATCAAACACTCATATACCGTGTGTAAAAAAACCCTGGGAACCTTGCACTCGTTTTCCAGATGTATTCTCTCATACATCCTGGAAGACCCAACAGAGCAGAACCGTCTCCGCATCTCGTTCCTGCCCAGTCTGTGGCCGGCGCACTGCGTCCGCGCGCCGGTCCCGTGGCGAACCTCTTGCGTGGTGGCCAAGCAGGCGATGGCTTACCGCTTCCTGGAGGGAAACCCTATCCTGGTCGAGTTGAGGAGGATATGGTTTGAGAGGTGAGTTTTGTACTGGGCCATTCTGCATCAAGCCAAAAGAGGGTTATTCTGGACGTCTTGGTGAGCAACTTGTGTTCTATTTCGGGAAATCTATACATATAAAATTCAAAGTTTTGACTGATCTATATATGTTTCTTTTAGATACCAAAACATGTTAATCTGCGACATGAACAAGATGCAAGAGGAGACGGAATTCCCGCAATATCCTTCAGAATTCACGGACCGCCTCAACAAACTGTGTGCGGACACGCGTTCAGAACTGATAGACAACTGGCTCATAGATATAGCGGATACGATGGTCAAGATGAGGCAACACTGGGCCGTATACGTCTCTAAGAAGAAATCTCAGTCTACGTTCCAAGTCGAATTGTTCTTCAAGTCAGTATGAGCTGTGCCCTGTTTATCTAACTAAACTTAAAGCTTACGTTTACAAATCGCTTGGTGATTGGTCAGTGCTAAATTCACCGGTGGATTTCAAACTAATCGCTTCTGAAACTTGGAAAACTGAATGTAGAGTCGAGGGACACTCAGGATTTTTGATGGTTTTCTACAAGTTGAAGTTTATTTTGTACGCACTAACGAATTTACTTGTGAAATTCTTCCAAGACTTATTAGTTTTGAGCAATAGGGCACTGGTTAATGAATTTCGATCAACCCAGTCTCTGGATTCCAAAATTCTGGTACTCTAACGATGTCCTAGTGTCCTATTCCAAGTGGCCCTCTTGATGTCCTAGTGGCTCATTTATCTGTGAACAGTTACCATATGCCTCGGAATTTAGGACCTACCCAGTGACATGTTAATCCTGAATTTCAGATGCATTCATGGACTTATGTCGAAGCAAGTTCGGGACTTAGTGGAACGAAGTGTCAAACATTTTGCTGCATATTTTTCTTATTATTATGTAAGTAGTTTTAACAACTAATACAGTAAAATTACTAGAACACAGAAATCACTTAATCAACGCAAGAAATGTAAAAGACAGAAGACGACATATAGCGGAAATTAGTAAAGAAATTAAAGAAAGCATAAGAACCGATAGGAAAAGAAGTAGAATGGAAACTATTGAGAAATGTATAATCAAAACAGGAGGCGTTAAAAAAGGTTACAAAGAATTAATGAATTCAAAAGAATGGATCGTAAAAATGAAAAGTGAAAGTGGAAAATGGAATCATCATAGAACGGACATATTAGGAATTGCTACCACTTATTACGAAAATCTATATGAATGCACCACCAAACAAGACGAAGTCGATTTAATGGACACCTCGGATATCCCTAACATCCTTCATGCTGAAGTCGAAAAGGCTATAGATACTCAAAGGAGTGACAAAGCACCTGGTCCCGATGGTATCAACAACGAAATCCTAAGACAAAGCAAGGCATTTATGATTCCTGTCCTCACAGAAATGTTTAACGATATCATGAGCACTGAAATTATACCACAGCAATGGACAGAGTCAAACATTATCCTGTTGTATTAAAGGGGAGATAAACATGACATCGGAAATTATCGCCCCATTAGCCTTATGTCTAACATTTACAAGATATTTGCTAAAGTCTTACTAAAACGGATTGAAATAGTACTAGATGAGAATCAACCTATTGAGCAGGCAGGTTTTCGTAAAGACTACTCAGTAATCGACCACATCCACGTAGTGCGTCAGGTTTTGGAGAAGTATAATGAATACCAATGCACCTACTACGTTGCATTCATCGATTACAGCAAAGCATTCGATTCCTTGCTTCATGAAAAGATATGGGAGGCATTGGTGAAGCAAGGAATTGAACACAAATACATCCGCTTAATAAAAAATGTGTATGGTCATAGCACTGCGAGAATTCAGCTAGAAAAAAAAGGCGCTACATTCCAAGTAGGAAAAGGTGTTAGACAAGGAGATCCTCTATCTCCAAAACTATTTTCAGCGGTGCTAGAACAAATTTTTAGAGGTCTCAATTGGGAACATCTCGGGATCAAAGTGGATGGTGCCTCACTAACACACTTGAGATTCGCTGATGACATAGTGTTATTTGCCAAAACATCAGGCGACATAAGTACGATGATAAACGAACTGGCAACGGAAAGTGAGAAAGTAGGACTGAAGCTGAACCCGGAAAAAACAAGAGTAATGACAAATGGAATAAAAGACATTATAAACTTAGGCAACACCCAAATAGATTATACAGATGACTACATATACCTGGGACAGCTAATCACACAAAATGAACCTGTACGCAAAGAAGTAGAGAGAAGGATAGCAAATGGCTGGAAGAGATATTGGGGCTTGAAAGAGGCCATGAAAGATAACACGCTTCATATAAATACAAAATGTAAATTATTTAACACCTGCGTACTGCCTGTCCTTATTTATGGCAGCTAAACATGGGCTTTAACACAGGACACGACAAGCAAACTCGCAACCTGCCAGCACGCGATGGAAAGAAGTATGCTGAACGTGAAGAAGTCGGACAGACTGAATAATCGTATCATCCGAAGCAAGACAAAGGTTCTAGACATAACACACAAAATCAGAGGGCATATGATGAGGGGAAAGGACAAATGGAGTAAAATGGTGACACGATGGTACCCTAGGGAAGGGAAAAGGAAAAGAGGTAGACCATATAAAAGATGGGATGACGACATCAGGAAAGTGGCAGGAGTGATGTGGAACAGAGTGGCTCAAGAAAGAAAGGAGTGGAAAAGGTTGGAGGAGGCCCTTGCCGATTGGCAAACAGATCTGCAAAAAATAATTAAACAACAAATTAGGGAAACAGATTAAATTAAATACTGTATTTTATGTACGTTCTGAATAAAGGCTTTATTTATTTATTTATGTAAGTAGATAGTTACATAAAGCGTAGAATACATAAAACAGAAACTTACCGTGTAGCCAGTATAGGCGGTAGTTCATTTCTTTCCGTGTGTGTCGTAAAAGGCAACACAGGATTAAAAGGAAACTGGAGGAGACTAGCGAATCTGGAGTTCTCCCCGAACAGTGGAGGGTAAACTACTTGGTCCTAAAGAGGGAGGTAAGGCAAGCGTCCAGCCGTAAAACATTGCCAAATATATTTGTAGTAGGTGTGGTCAATAATGAATGACTTAAATACTGTGCCGACCCCTTATAGTTTTGGATCTTAGGACCCCGGGCTCCCGGAAGTATTTTTCCTTTTTTAAGGTTCCGTACCTCTAATGGTAAAAGAAGGTAGGTAGGTCGGTTTTTAATTGTTGGTCAGCAATTATATACCCACTGCCGAGGGTTGCGTACCCATGATTAAATTGTCGCACATGACCGATTTTTGCTTTTGGAAAACTTGATAAGTAAATCTCTCTGGAATTTTCAGGACGGCAACAAATACGAAGGGCGTTACAAAGACTATACCTTCATAAAGCGTCCCTTAGTCCGGATAAAGGTGACCGCCCACCCTGGTACCACCGACATAACCTTCGAACCGAGTATGGATCAGATGAAGGTGTACATCGTCAAGTGGTTCCATGCCATCATCAATGTTAACTACCAGTTACCAAGTATCGATGCTATTTTGTATCCAGGTTGGTGTTAGCTGCGCTAAACGGTTTCGCTGATCCCGTGGTAATTTCGGGATAAAAAGTAGCCTATGTGTTATTCCAGGTCTGCGGCTATCTACATTTTAGTTTTTGTGTAAAAGAGCAAGAATCACTCACACATACACATTCACTTCACGTTTGTGAATATGTTATGTAAAATTAGTAAAAGATGTTATGTATTTACAAAAAAATATATGTTTTGTAGTATATCCGCTATCTAATACCTATAGTACAAGCCTAGTTTCTCAATTTAAGGCTAAATGGGGCTGTTTGCAACATCCTGCAATATTTATTACAAATTTTAATTATTGACTATCTTTGTAATTTCATATGCGCAGGCGTAAACCGTAAAAATCCCTACCTAATGGGAGTATACCCCAAAGAAGAGTATATGGTGGACCAAATCAACGAGGCCATACGACATTTTTACGTCAACAGGCCTGGCCCCATCGCCTTCTTGAAAGAATATGAAGAGTATTACTATATCCTAGAAGGAACCGCTGAAAGAGATCTCCAGATCTTCTTTGCTCAGGAACCTCCGCCTTATCTGAAGGTTAGTGAAGTTACATGGTAGACCAAATCAAAGAGACCAAACGACATTTCTACATCAACAAGCCTGGCCATCAAATCAAATCGCCTTTCTTAGGCTTCATCGTCTTGGGGCGACCTGACAACTCTAACGCTAGGTGAGCTGCACCACTATACGAAAAGAAAAAAAAGAAGACCACGCCCAAATTTCAATTCCATTTTCTTGTTTGCTTTCCAGGACTTCTCAGCCCGTATCTATATGTACGAGGCTCTCCGAGACGAGATCCTGTTCCTCCGCCGTGATATTCCTCTCAACATGATCATGTTGGACTGTGCCCCTATCAACGATCACATGTGGAACATCATTGACGGCCTCAGGACCTTTATTGTGGATCACTTCATACAAGTCAATAGGAAATGGAATAGATCGTAAGTAGCCCAGCCATGCCATATTTGGTCTGCAGGACTTTTTAGCCCGTATCTACATGTACGAGGCTCAAGAAAATGATTTTTTTTACATTATCGGTTATCGGTCGCTTATCCAAGTAAAGAGCGCGCCAAGTGTTGCTTGATCCTTGACCATCCGGATCTAACTAGACCAAAGAGCTGGATTTAAGATCGAAAATGAGGAGGAACGACAGAGGTCATCCTCAGACTTGGTCGAACTCTATGGCACAGACTTTGGTCACTCCCAATATCAGCTCTTATGTCTCGTACCACAGCATCTGCAACGTGTACGAAGAGATGGCAGCACGAGCGTCGGAGTCCCCCGAGACCACCGCGCAGCTCGTCGAGCTGCTCGCCTACATATCAGACTGCCGGGACTGCGCCATGTTCGATCTGAAAGAGAAGGCACGCACTACCGCCGAGCACGTGCTCTTTCTGATGCAGCATGCCCATCTGCATTGTGAGTACATCGCACTGTTACACTCGGTTTAAACTTGAACTAGAATTCATAAGATTAAGATGGACATGCAGTGATTGGGCGCGAAATTAGATTTTTTTTAGTGTTTTACAGCTTCTTAACCCTTATTCAGGCTATGAAACCTCCTTAAATTCTACAAAACCATTGCCAACTAAAAAATAATCTCATATGAACGCGATTTGCAAAAAAATGGGTATTTAAGCGAAACCCTATGAAAAAAAAATGCGTCCAATATCTACTGCGCTTCCATCTTTAACTGCACTTTTCGGAAAATCGCGATTTTCGCGACCAAGATCCATGACTGCTTTAAATATAAAAGACGCAAGTTATTACTTGAAGAATATGACCAGCTATGGCCGGCGGGTCCAATCACATAAAGAACAGTATAAAAAAGGCTGCTTTCAAAACTCTATCAGCTTCATTCCAAGAGTCTTCAGCACTGGGCTTTTCTAGACATGTTTCCATTTAATATTCCAGTCGAAGACGTAAACCTAAACACTCGCGTATTCCTCTGGCCTCTGGACATGGAGGAAGCTATCGACTTGACTCTGAAGACCCTCAACACCAAGAAGATAATGGCTGAGGACAAGCTCCGCAGCCGGAAGGCCATCTTCGAGGAGAAACTGAAGAAACATGAGAAAGATCTGGAGCTGTTCCGAAGGTTTGATCCCCCGTTGCTGAACTTGGATTTGTTGAAGGAAGTCGTCGGGAAGGTTGATGAGATTAATAAGAATTTGGTGGTAAGTTTTTTCATCATCTTCTTTTCTTAGTAGAGTTGTTGTTAACTTTCCGTAAATATTTGAGGAGCGGTAAAACTAAAACTACATTTTCTTAATATTCTTTTGATGACTTTAGTATGAGTAATAGTAATTTGTCTGAAGTTCAGACATAATCTTAGCTATCATATTTTCTACTTTTAGTATCATGAATGAGTCAATGATACTATTATTAAATGATCGGTGATGAGTGTATCACATACTGCCTTTTGTCCTGCTTAGGATGATAAACACGAAGCCGAAGACATAATAAGCGAGGAACAGCTTCTAGACCAAGAAGTGTCGGTCTACTTCAGTCTCCAGACCATGTTAGCTGGAGTAGACCCCTTCCACAAACTGTGGCACACTGCACACGACTTCTACGAAGGTTATGAGATATGGTAAGTACACTTTGTCACGTTGTGCAGGGAGCGACACACGTTGGTGCCACTTTGTCACGTTGGAAAGTCACCTTGAGGAGGTGACTCCTACTTTAGCCTACCTGCCTGTCAGATGAGCTAATTGGAAATGAAACAATCTAGTAGGTGACAAACAATATAAGTTTTAATTAGAATAGAAATAAGGAGACAACAACAATTTATCTAAGTTCCTACTTATAGTTTTTTTTATATTAATTAATTAAGTTAAGTTAAGTTTAAGTTTAATATTGTACTTTTAAGAGACAGTTATTTTAGTTAAATTGATCGAGAAGTTAAATTTAATTCGTTGAGCTAAGGGTTCGTGGTGGTCCGAGCCTTTCTGGCCAGCAACAGATACCTCCAAGTACAGAGATGTTAGGTGTACTTATCTCAAGGTCCTCGTCATCTTTATGGTTGGGTGGCTATAGGGTCGGTCACTCCTTCCTTCATCCCATGGACATCATCTCCGGGGCCTTATCTGGAGGCATTATAGTAGGCGGGGTGTGGACCGCGTGGGTGTTCCCTGGAAAGCCATTGAAGCAGATGAGGACAAGCACCGGAAGCCCCCTTATGCAAGTCATCATGCCGGACCATTGAGATTTACAAAATTGATTATGGTTGTCTCGGCATGGTGTCTTACACAAAGTGTGGGTGAAATACAATCATACAGGTCAAGACAGTGTAAAGAAAATAACATCATGAGGTAGCCAAAGCTAAACACATCGCTTCAGCAGATGGAATATGTGTATATACGAACAGAAACTCTTATTTCAATGTGAAAATACATTCGTACATACAAAATATTGCTAGGATCATCTCGTGTAAGCGTTTCTTCCTCGAGCAGCGAAGCAAAACGTAAGGATTCATTTAGCCCTAACGAGATGAAATAAGGTTTGGTAGTACGAGGAACAAACACAAGACAACCGCATGTGGGCCTTCAATATTTCTGAGAAACGGCAGTGCAGTTTTCAAAAGATTGACAGTAAAACACTCACCAGTAATGGGAATAAACTTTGTAAGTTAGTTTAAGCTGATTGTATTAAGAAAATTAATAATAGGTCAAATCCTGACTGTTCGCAAGAAAGTCTAGGAAAAAGTGGACGAGTCATGGCCGTTGTTGTATTTTTGAAAGATCAACGTCAAAAATATTATTACTGTCAGTCTAGGCGCAGTCGCAGAAACTTTTTCCTATTCAGCCCTTCATGCAGTGTGAGGATTTTTTATATTTAAGATATATTTTGAGTTAAGGTCGTTCAAAATATTAATCCTTGGTTTATTAATAAATAATTATGAATAATTTAAATCTATATGAACATTAGTAGTGGTATTTCTATTTTTATTTGATTTATTCTGTCGGTGAGGAATTTATGTTAATGGCAACTGTCGATTTTATTTTAAAATATCTATTTCCCAAACAGCAACACTTTCATTGGTTCACTGTCTTTGCTGTGCTACTGCTCGCTAGATGGCGCTACTCGTATCAAATTAGGCTTAAAATAAAATAACTATGTAAATATATATGTATATATGTTACAACTTTTATCTGCTGGAGTGCGCGCCAGATAGGTCTGGGTGTGGTCAATCGCTGTCCGATATAATATCGTTAGAGTTAGTTACCATTCTAATCTAACGTAATGTAAAGAGCGATTTTTCTTTTTTTAATCGAATGATGTAAGAGGAGGTTTTAGATGCTGTATCTCGTTCACCTTGAGCTATCTAAGTGTGGCTAAGGACTGTATATGACATGTTTGTAATTTGCATACGGGCTCGTTATCAATTTTGCGTCAAAGTTAATGGGAGAACAGCTCAACTCTCTCATAAATCGCGTAAGATCTCGTTTGAAGAACATTTGTGGAAGGCTTTTTACGTCGTCACCAATAATTGCTTGTGCTGGATATTTTATGAGAAGTCTCCTCTACCAAGCCTTCTACAGCGGACTGTCTATTATGTTCAAGGGGTATAGAACTGTTGATGCTTGTTAACAGACTTAATGACCTATAAAACCAGTAGTAGTTAGTTGCACCCATGTCGACATACAAAAGAACATGTTATTTTAGGTACCACGGCCCCTTCTACGGGCTAGATGCGGAGACAATAGCCGAAGACGTGGAGTCTTGGTGGAAGCTGTTGTATAAGCTCGGCAAGCAGCTATTCGACTACCCTGGAGCGAAGCGTATAGCTGACATGGTGCGGAACAAGGTCGAGAAGTTCAAGGTGTTGCTACCGGTGCTCTGTGCTATATGCAATAAGGTAAGGTTATACATACTTTTAGGTCTGATTAGGCCGAGCCAGGAATTGAAGACGTTGTCGGGGTGTGGTGTTTTTTTATTGACGATAGATAAGCGTTTTACCTCTATGTTACCTGATGGTAAGTGATGATATGGTCTAAGGTCTAATGCTCATCTAAAAGATAGGCGGTGGAACAAAATACGACCCGTCTTTCTTATAGTGGCTGCACCGGTCCACACATCGGAACACGGACAAGTTCGTTTGACGCTACGACTTAGACCGGTGTGTGGTAACAAGCCACGGCCGATGCGTCCCACCAAGAATTCCTTTGAGTAAAAAGCCTCTCTTGAGAACGTTCTCAAGAGATGGTGTTCATAACCACTCTGTATTTTGTTGAACTATCAAATGACCAACATCTGTCTAACTCCAACCAACCAACTCCAACGAGAAATCCCCTCTCCTCTCCTCCTCATGAGTTGGTCCTAACTCAGATGGACTAACTCTTTGAACATTTTAATTGACTTTGTTTAATCTTCTTCCGCTGTTTGTAATGTAACCTCAATCCCCAGGGCATGCGCGACCGTCACTGGGCCCGTATCAGCGAACTGATCGGCACCGAAGTAGTCCACAACCCTGAGACATCCCTCGCTGATATGGTGGAACAAGGGGTCCATGTGTTCTCCACGCAACTTGAGGAGATCGAGCAGTACGCTTCTAAGGAATACTCCCTTGAGAAAGCCCTGATTAAGATGAAGGAAGAATGGGTTGGGGTCAAGTATGAAGTGGTGCCTTACAGGTAATGCAATCAGCTGAATAGATTCATAATTCGATTAGTTTTTTATGAATTTCAATTCACTTGCATGATTCTCTTTGACACGTTTTAAGAGCTATATTTTATTTCGGATGTGTGGTTTCTGAATGAATAAAAGAAAGAAACTCAGGAATGTTCGCAAAAAATTCGTGGGTAACCCCCATAAATTTCCCCCTTACACATACTGGGAAATGATGTTGTCGGGCTACCAACCGGTATACATAATATATGTGACAGGGAGCATACAATCTCGGACATTACAAATTTCTGTCACCTATTTCTGGTGTATGTCTTCTTTAAGGTTCTTTAATTTATGTATATTATCTTTTACCGTAACATACGAAAGTTTAACTAATTTGCATTACTAATATGCGAAAATGTAAAACTTGAACTCAAGACCTGCAGAACTATCCTAGCCCATTCCACTGTATTAAAATTGAGGAAAGCATTCTTTTATTTACGAGAGAGAATCGTGGCGACATCTACCGTTAAAAATGCAACTTTCTACAGTTTAACAGTTGTAATATTAATACATAAATACCCTTATATTTAAAACACCTGGCTAACAGGAATATTGTAATATAGTCGATACGTCAAGATAAGAGAATTTAAAAATAATTACACGCGAATAAGACCCTGGTATAATGTAAATATAATCGTGTAAGTTAAAAAAGTTACTAAATATTCTTGTCTGCTCATCCAGGGACACAGGCGTAGGTATCCTATCTGGAATAGACGACATTCAGCAGCTGCTGGATGACCATATTCTCAAGTCGCAGACGATGCGAGGATCTCCTTACGTGAAGGCTTTCGAGACAGACATGGCAGCGTGGGAGGACAAGCTGATCTCCATGCAGGATATCCAGGACCAGTGGCTGCAGGTAACGTTGGGTTGTATATTTTACTAGCTGTGTCTGTATCTCTACTATAAGCGGCTGTGTGTTGGTAGATCGGTCAGTCATTCAGGAAAAGCATTTTATAGATGTAGATTTATTTTTCAATGCTGTGTTTCTATTATATTAAATCTTATCTATACTCTATGCTAATATTATAAAGAGGAAACGTTTATTTGTTTGTAACGAATAGGCTCCAAAACTACTGGACCGATTTTAATTTTTTTTTCACCAATAGAAAACTACATCTTCGAGGAGTAACATAGGCTACTTTTGATCCCGATATTTCCACGGGATCGGTACTTACACGGGTGAAACCGCGGGATGCAGCTAGTTCTTTATTTATTATCTATATATAAATAGGTATAAAAGAAACTCGTGTTAGTTACACCATTTATAGCTTGAGTAACTATAAGAATGGCTGAACCGATTTGGCTGAAAATTGGTGGGCATGTAGCTGGACTTTGAATCCCGTAAATCTCGCGGGATCAGAACTTACGCGGGTGAAACCGCGGGACGCAGCTAGTTATTGTATATATCATGTCATTCTGGCACTGGCAACATACTTCTTCTGCAAATAGTTCTACCTTGGCAGGGTTATTCACAGCCTTCAGTCCAATACCGATGAAACCGAAACTGATAGAAGGTTGACCTTATGTAATAAAAACTCCATCAATGAAACATCAAAATATTCGAAGTATCTCACCCCTTTTCTAGTGCCAAGCAACTTGGATGTACCTAGAACCGATCTTCTCATCAGAGGATATAATGCGCCAAATGCCGACCGAAGCGCGCAATTTCCGCGACGTGGACAAGGAATGGCGTACAATCATGATTGCCACTGGCAAGGATCCCATGGTCTTGAAGGCTACAGATTTCCCTGGTCTGCTGAAGAAGTTAAAGTACAGTAACGCTCTTCTGGATGACATACAGAGAGGGTTGAATGATTACTTGGAGACGAAGAGGTTGTTCTTCCCGAGGTTAGTGAGTTTTGTAATCGGTGGCACTAGACATACAACTAAGCAATTAGGCTTGTTCTATGAGTACTAACGGTTCGATGTCTACTTTAGACAAAGAGTTATCAAACTCTGGGTAGACACATTGCGACGCACAAATTTGCGGATTCGATTCCTACTGAAACAAATATTTAAATTTTAATAATTTTTCCTTTATTTATAGTCTAGTACCCATATCACAAGCTAAGCGTAGGTATGTTGTATAACTAGAGTGTTATGTGTGCAATATAACACTTACCATGTTTTCATCATTTTTCTTCAGATTCTTCTTCCTATCAAACGATGAGCTACTCGAGATCCTATCCGAAACAAAGGATCCGATGAAAGTGCAGCCTCACCTGAAGAAATGCTTCGAAGGCATTTACACGCTAGAGTTCAATGCAGCTAAAGAGATCGTCGGCATGGCGTCAGCAGAGGGTGAGGTCGTGAAGTTATCCAGCAGCATACAGCCTGCTGACGCCAAGGTAAGGCATCTACACGCTAGAGTTTAATGCTGCCAAAAAGATCGTCTTCATGGCGTCAGCAGAGGATGATATCGTAAAGTTATCCAGCAGCATACAGCCTGCTGACGCCAAGGTGAGCATAGTTATAGGCTGCTGATGCTTTCACCAACACATATGGCAATTTAAAACAAAACTGAATAGAAACATACATTCAATATGCTCAATTGTAAGTTGTAACTGTTTGCCTTCCCCTCTCTCTTTCTCTTCCTTCTCTTTCTTTTGTTATTCTGTCAATAAGTTTTATTGCCAATTTTTTAAATGTAGAGTTTGTGGCGGACGCCCACGAAAACAACTAGATGGCGTTACTGGTACGAGATCCTGAATCGCACTATCAACATTCTTTCCGTGATAAGTTCATATACAACTCCAACGAAACATCGTCAGCCTGAGGCCTACCGGGCAAAACCACCTGCCCTGTGGAAGATCTTCCCTTTGGAGGTACACATAATCTCGTACCCCCAAAAGTTCTTTAATTTTCATATTGTTATCATCACAGGGTATGGTAGAACGTTGGCTGCAGCAATTGGAACACCAGATGATGGTATCGTTAAGAGACGTAGCCTCAGAATCAGTTACTGCCTATCCTATAACGAAGCGTGAGGAATGGGTCCTAAACTGGCCGGGGCAGATTGTACAGGCCGGATCCTGCGTGCAATACACTGCCGAGGTGGGTACTGAGCTTTATCTATTTAAAGCTTCATCTTAATTACAGAGTTTATTAGAAATATTTTTAAAGAAATATACATCTTCAATAAATCGGTCGCGGCAATGTTCTTGCGTCGTGATGAGCGTCGAACGAAACTACGTGAGTTCCCACTTCCATCTTTGGAAGTGGGATCACAAGATGATCAATGGACAGATCATCATCTTCTGATTGGAAGATTGTAGATTTAAGTCTCGCTGGAAGCATTGAATTAAAAAAAAACATCCGTTTCTTAGTAAGAACCTTGTGTGTATTTTTCCATTGATTGCTAAACAAAATTGAACTCAATCACCAGGCAATAGAGGCGATTGAGACACACTCTCTACCAGAACTAGTGCTACGCAGCACAGCACAGATCACAGGGTTAGTGTATCTAGTGCAAGGAGACTTGGATCCTGGGAACAGGATCACTATCGAGGCGCTTATCGTGCTAGATGTCCATGGTATGTATTTTAAGCTAAATTAAACTCTAAGATCAAGGGACAAGGTTCAATATTAATCGGGGTTTCTAAAGTTACTGTATTCAGCTTTAGTCATGCGCCTGCTTACTTATTTTGTTTTTGTAACTATAGGTTAACGAGCACTAAAATGATAAGTGATAGTGGTCTAAAATGTAGTACGCTCAACTAGAATATAGGAAGACTGTAATGGATGAATTTCCGTCCCGTCTTCTTTAGTAGCTGCACTGGTATCGGAACTCAGCCTAGTTCGCCTAGAGCTTAAGCCGGTGGTAAATCAAGCCGGGGCCGACGACGCCTCCCATTCGAAAATTGTTCGTTCAGCACCTCCAACGAAAGGTTAAATCCCAGGTAGATAGGTACGTGAGCAAAGCAAGCACCTAAAAAATCTTATCTTCCATTATCTCAGGTCGTTCAATCCTTGAAGACATGGTGGAGAAACAGGTAATGGATACAACAGACTTCAACTGGATCTCCCAACTGCGGTACTACTTCCGCGGAGACAAGATCATGTGCTCCATGATCACAACGGACGTGGAATACGGATTCGAATACTTGGGGAACACTGGGAGATTGGTCGCCACTCCTCTTACAGATCGGTGCTTCAGGTTAGTCGTGTGAAACTACAACCGTACGTACAACTTTTGGCTTCCCGTAGAAAAGCATGTTATGGATACAACAGACTTCCAACCGAACTGGTTCTTCCAACCGCGGTAGTATTGACGCGGACACAAGATCATGTGTTCCATGATCACGGCAGACGTCGAGGGGAAAACTGAAAGATTGGTTACTTCTCCACTTACAGATCAGAGCTTTAGTTGCGTGCTGTGAAACTTCTGGCAGAGAGTTTTCTTAGAGAGCTGTTCTTAAACGACTCTGGTCAAGTAATGCTTGGTCACATTTTCGCCGACGTTGAATGTCACTTACAAGAGTGAGAGAAAGCATTCCTTAGATAAAGTATCCCACATTGACATTTGTGAATACAACTCTCGAGTTGCTCTCGTGAGATTAATTGTCTCTGAGCAATAAACGTACTTGTAAAAAATGACAACATATGGCACCTCATAAGTAAGAAATGAACAGCGTTCGTCTCATATGTAATGTAATTCTTTGATTAATTTAACGCGGAAAGCATCATCTCTGTTTCAAACCAATTTGTCTAGGACCCTAATGAGCGCTCTGAAATTAAACCTCGGAGGAGCCCCTGAAGGCCCCGCCGGCACTGGCAAGACAGAGACCACGAAGGATCTTGCGAAAGCGGTCGCCAAGAAGTGCGTCGTCTTCAACTGTTCCGACGGTCTGGATTACAAGGCTCTTGGGAAATTCTTTAAGGTAACTGGACATCTTCTTCCTTCGTTTTCCACCACTATGTGTCGCTGGAATATAAATGAATATTCTACTCCACCCTAACCTTTTCCCTGTCAAACTCTCACTCAACCCTTTCTCCTTTTTAGGGTTCCGTACCTAAAGGTAAAAACGGGACCCTATTACTGAGACTTCGCTGTCTGTCTGTCTGTCTGTCTGTCTGTCTGTCCGTCCGTCCGTCCGTCCGTCTGTCACCAGGCTGTATCTCATGAACCGTAATAGCTAGACGGTTAAAATTTTCACAGAAGATGTATTTCGGTTGCCGCTACAACAACAAATACTAAAAACAAATTAAAACAAATATTTAAGAAGGGCTCCCATACAACAAACGTGTTTCAAAAACATCGAATCGTGTAGGTCATGAAATTCAAAATGGCTGCCCTATCTGTCAAATACCAGTCTGCCTTTACTTACCAAGTTTCAGATTGTCTTTGTGCCACAGTTTTTTTTTTTCATTTTTTTTAGTGGTGTGGTCGTATGATGGAAGTAAGAATCGTAGCTAAATATGTCACATTTTCGTATCAAATTTTAAAAGTGGTAAACGATTTTAGGGTTCGTTACCCAATTGTGATAGTGGTACGGAACCCTTCGTGCGCGAATTTCGCACTTGGCCGGGTTTTTTTATCTTGTAGGATAATTGGAACTGTTAAACAAATACCCTTCTGTTTTCTGGTTTCTGCCGTGGGGTGTGAATGACGAAGTTCTTTGTGTTAGGATTTATTCAATCCGTTTATTTTTTTCTTGTCCACAAGTTTGCTAATGTAATCGTAGCAAAATTGGGCAGATGTATTTGTCCTTGGGTTCTAGATGGATACTGATTTTGTCTTTGAAAAGAACTGTTTTTGACTATAATTAGTTACAAACGATAACACTTAATCACACAAAACAACAGAAAACATGCTTTTAGGTGTCATAAAAAACAATCCATGTCCATGTTTATCCATACAGCGAGAAAAAAATATTTATAACATGATTTTCTTCCAGGGCTTAGCCCAATCAGGCGCGTGGGCGTGCTTCGACGAGTTCAACCGTATAGAGCTTGAAGTTCTCTCAGTGGTGGCCCAGCAGATCCTCTCCATCCAGCTCGCGATCCTGCGGAGAGAGAAGCGGTTCGTCTTTGAAGGCACGGAGATCAGCTTGAACGCCACTTGCTCAGTGTTTATTACCATGAACCCTGGGTAAGCATTGGATATACAGGATTTTTTACAGCCTTTTATCTGATCAGGTCCGATATTGATAGTAAGAAGAGTTTTCTTTGTCTTCCTCAGCGATACTCAATAAGACAGTCACAGCCATAGTCGAGTCAATCTTCAGTATTGAATCAATTGTTCCTGTTGATATTGGCAATGATGAAAGCAAAATTATGGCCCACGTAACAACGCCATTTATAGCTACTTGAAAAATAATATAACGCAGTCATGTTAGTGTCAAGGCTTGGATTAGAGAACATAAACTTGATCAAGCCACTTTATGTAAAAATAACCTAATATATGAACTCGTTTTAGATAACAATGCTTGATATTAAATATTATCGTATTCCAGTTACGCGGGCCGTACAGAACTGCCGGACAATTTGAAAGTGTTGTTCCGTACGGTCGCCATGATGGTTCCTGACTATGCAATGATCGGAGAGATCACGCTCTACTCCAACGGATTCGTGTGCGCTGGACCGTGAGTCTTGTTGTCTTTTCTTTAAAGCTGATTATTGATTGAAAGGACTCTCCATCCGCGTCCTCGAGCACTCATATCATGAATAGATATGTTGAAAATGGGCTTTCTTCATTATAGCCGTGATGCCACCCACTTACCATCTGGTGAGATAATAAGTCACTTATCGATATAATATTTTATTGTCCTGACTTATCGAGCGAAGCATCCTAAACAGCTTGTCGTACTCTGGAATGTATCCGTGGGTGCTTACACGATTCTTGACAGCATTTTCGGTAATTCTCACCCATATAAAGTAATGAGGTGCCAATCCTAGTGCCGGTCCTATTGGTTTGGCACCTTTAAACTTTTTTTGCCATCCAAATGGCTCGCTTATTAATTAACCCTAATATATCTTCTTTTTCAAATGTATTGTTTGCACCTCTTAGCTTAGCCCGTAAGATCGTCCAAGCCTACAAGCTGTGCTCGGAACAGCTATCGTCTCAGAATCACTACGACTATGGCATGAGAGCCGTTAAGTCTGTACTGCTGGCTTCAGGGGCCTTAAAGAAGAACTACCCTGAGAAGGATGAGGCACAGCTCGTCTTGAGGGCGATCATTGACGTCAATATGCCCAAGTTTTTGTCACAGGTTGGTGGTTAGGTTAAGTTAGACTTAAGACTTCGGCTTCAGAGTCGAAAAGTCCGAATTTCTGGCTTCAGCCCTTGAAGAAGTACAATACTGTCGGCGGATCTAGGCCCGTCTGAAGTTAGGCTTTCCGAAAATTGTTGTCCCCATATTCCCCCGGGATCGGCACTTATGCGGGTGAAAATATTAATGTTGTAAAAGATGTGTCATGTTGTACAATCTGTAAAGTTAGAGCTGATTTACATTGGCTCATGGCGGGAATATGGGGACAACAATTTTCGGAAAGCCTAACTTCAGACGGGCCTAGATCCGCCGACAGTATTGTACTACGCTGAGAAGGATGAATACTCGCTTGTCATAAGTTCCAACATTCTATCTATCAAAGTCTTTGTCACAGGTAGGTGTTGAATAGAAAACTTGAAGAGATGTCTTTTTTGTTAGTGTATGAATACGCCAAAGACTTATAGTAATACACTGGAATAAGCGGGTCTAACGGACCTAAAAAGGAATAAGTCCTTTGATACTCTATTTTCAAAGTAGAATATAGAGGGCAATAGAGCAAGTCTTAAATGCTTTCCTCTCATCTAGAAGATTACATAATGGAACTTATTATTGTAACCATCTTATATTATACCTGTGTTTATTATAAATAAAGATACTGATACTGATACAGCAACGACAGTCTTTTTAAGTGGCTGCACCGGTCTGCTAACAGTACAACTTAGGTCGGTGTGTGCTCCAGAATCAGACTTCATAATCATCAAACGAATAACTTCCCCCTCTTTCCACCCAGGATGTTCCCCTCTTTATGGGAATTTACTCCGACTTGTTCCCCGGCGTGGAGATACCACAGCCAGATCGGGCGGAACTTCTCAAGTGTATCAAGAAGGACCTCGACAAAAGGAACTTGCAGCCCACCGAGTGGTACCTTGAGAAAATTATACAGGTAGGGTGGTTTTAGAAGTCTAGGTAAAAAAATATGTTTTCCGATTCATGGTAATCCTGTCTTAAAAATGTGGGACATTTTTAAAACTTATTATTGAACTAGCAGTGTCCCGTGATTTCACCCGCGTAAGTCCCGATCCTGCGGGATCTTCTCAATAACCATTTCTTAGTGAATACCTACACATCACAAAGAACACATCTTCTAAATTCCACGTCTGAAGGTCCAGTGGTTTAGGCGGTGTCGATATAGAAGGTATCTATAGTTCAGTTAGTCAATCAATCAGGCAGGCCTTTGAATATTATTTTTGTCACTAGATATACGAGATGATGCTAGTCCGTCATGGGTTCATGATAGTCGGCCCCCCGATGGGCGGCAAGACACAAGCCTACCAGAGCTTAGCGGACTCTCTCAGAGCGCTGCAGCTGATGAAACCACCTCCGAGGCACAAGGAGTTTGGGGCCATTTACCGCATTATGAACCCTAAGGCCATTACTATGGGCCAGCTGTATGGATGTTTTGATCCTGCCTCGCATGAATGGTGAGTTTTAGGGTTCCGTACCTAAAGTGTAAAATCGGGACACCAGGCTGTATCTGATGAACCGTGATAGTTCTTACAAATGATGTATTTCAGTTGCCGCTATAACATACATTAAAAACAAAATTAATTAAATATTTGTTTTTTTGTTGTTTCAATGCAAATTTAAAGCAGTCTTACTTGATGGCTGCACCGGCCAACGTCACGCGTGTGACAACTAAGAGTTAAATCTAAAAAGAACTATAAAACCTTTGATAATCTATCAAAAAAACCTTGTATAGAGGTCAGAATTGGTAAAGTGTTTTAATTTCAACGACAAATTTCGTAACCGCGATTCAGGTCGGACGGTGTCCTGGCGATTGCATTTCGCGAGTACGCGATGGCAATAACTCGCGACCGCAAGTGGATTCTATTCGACGGACCAGTCGATGCTGTGTGGATCGAAAACATGAATACTGTGCTTGATGACAATAAGAAACTCTGTCTTATGAGCGGGGAGATTATACAGGTTTGTATAGAAAGTGTATAATTGTATATAAAAGAAAAAAACTTCTGCCCGACAGGTTTTCACCTAATGCAGAGGCTATCAGTTAGGATTGGAAACTCTTAACTTTGTCCTAACGACTGCTATCTGAGATAACAACCGTGACCTAATGCTTAACGTGCCTTACGAAGCACGGAGGAGCTCATGAAAATTATATTTTGCCAGACACATTGTCATCCATCCAAGTAATAATGGCGCCAAGCTTCGATTGTGACAAAAAACAGAATAACTTAAAGAATCTCCTTAACTACCATTTAAACCCCGCTGTTTTGTTCAAAACTGCCATCGATGCAAATGCTGCATGAGAATTGTTGTAATTCTAGATGACCAATAAAATGAACCTGATTTTCGAGCCAGCCGACTTGGAGTTCGCTTCGCCCGCTACTGTGTCTCGTTGTGGCATGATCTACATGGAGCCTGAACAACTGGGTAAAGTTATATATTTATTTTCACTAATAAGGTTCATGATACATTGTCCCCTGTTTTTCTTTAGTTTCTCTTGCAATGTCTTGCTAAGACATAAAATTTTCTTAAAGAAAAATACATTGGGTCGGTCGGCCAGGATTCGAAACCACGACCTTTGGAATCGCGGTCAACTTACAAAGTCGCGATATCTACCAACACTGCTCTAGATCGGGGGTATTCTAACAACGACATTTGAATTCTGTTTTATCTTTTTTATAGGTGTGTTTGTAATTTTCCGAACAGTTTGAATTTTGGAACTGGTAAAGCTCGTCCGAGTTTCAAATGGATCACTATCAGGCGATCTTTTTCCTACAGTATCTAATAGAGACCAGTCCAGAAAGCGCGCGCCGGATCGTGAGGTACAAAACAATATTTTGTTAAAACATCCAATAATGTAATTTGTGCCCAGGATGGCGAGCCTTCCTAACCTCATACAACGTCCACCTGAGCAAGAAGCTGATCCCAGAACAATTTGATCTGATCCAGGAACTGATCGACTGGCTGGTGCCGCCCATCTTCGAGTTCATGCTACTCAGGTCTAATATCAAATGATAATGGAATGAATTAAAAATGAAATGAAATTGAATTGATTGATTGTCATCCTCTTCAGGTGTCAGCAGTTCGTGCAAGTCGGAGAGATACATCAGTTCTATGTAAGTATGATACCCAATCCCCTCTAACCAGGATTAACAATGAAAGTGGGGAAACGCCATTTTTTGTTTGTTTGTTGTCATAATCCCCACCTTTTAGTGGGTATTATGACAAAGAACCTACTATATCCCTAACACTTGAGATACAGAAGTTTCTTTTGATTCCTTTCGTTTGGATTATCAAGGCTATTAAGGGCTGACGGAAGACCGGCGTTGTGGAACATATACCGAGGTAGACCCTCGTTGGCAGCAGGCACACAGCTCCTTGTACTTTTTAGGGTTCCGTACCCAAAGGGTAAAAACGGGACATATTATTAGTAGTTATTAATTACTGAGACTTCCCTGTCTGTCCGTCTGTCACCAGGCTGCATCTCATGAACCGTGATAGCTAGTCAGTTAAAATTTTCACAGATGATGTATTTCGGTTGCCACTATAACAACGAATACTAAAACCAGGATATAATAAATATCTAAGTGGGGCTCCCGTCCAACAAACGTGATTTTCCTTATCCGATGGTCCTCTTAAGCATAAACAGCTGGTTTTCGTTGTGATTGTTGCAGTCGTTCACTCGCCTGTTCACGGTGCTGTTGGAAGGTGAATCGCAGTTCAGTACAATTTGGCTGCAGTGCACTTTTGTCTTCGCTTTACTATGGGGTCTCGCCGCTACGCTGACAGGTGACTATATTATATTCTTCTTCTTATAGTCCAAGATCCCAGAACCGGCAGACGACACGTTTTTCTGGCAAACGAAATGTGGGCGATTGAGTAGTGTTAGTATGTATTAAGAACGCATTCCTTCTTGCTAGCCTGCAGCGACGGCCAATTCTTAGATATCAGGTCATCAAGGTACATAGAAAAATTACTTATCTCACGTAAATTCTCCAAGCCGAATTTCGCGTATATTTTAGGATAGGTAACGAAAAAAAACAATAATTTCTTGTGTCCTATGCATTAGTGGCATGAATCCTACTGAATCCGTATGTCCGTAATGTTCTTTCTTTCTGCACCGCAGATGTTTTCGGGTTCGATCCCCGGCGGAACCAAGTATTTATGCTGACTATGTTTGTTTTTGGTTTTGGGTATTTCTCAATGTATTATTATTACGTATGTTTTTACCAATAAACTGTTTTAATATGTAGTTACTATCCACCACAATCGAATACCCATAGTACCCACATAGTTGCATACTTTGGGTCTAGATGGCGCTGAGTGCAACACCTTTCATTTTTTTACTAAAATAATCTCAGACTTTTCTCTAATCTACACTGAATAGATCTTTATTTTTCTTCTTCCAAGGTGATAGTCGAAAGGTCTTCGACTCATTCTTCCGCAAACTGCTGGATGGTCAGAACGCGTCCTACCCTAAGCCGAAGTTCTTCAAGTTGACCAAGAACCAGCTGTTCCAGGATAAAGACACGGTCTTCGACTACGTTTATGATAAAAGGAACAACGGAACCTGGATTCCATGGGTAGAGCTGGAGAAAGAAGTTCCTCTGCTACCTTCTGCTAAAGTAAGAAGTTCTTTACTTTTCGAGAACTGACTCTTTTGCTTTTGAGAATATCCCTTGATTTCGGAGATATTCTCTTATATTTGGCTCCTAGTATATCGAATGTTCCAGTAAATAGACAAATAAATAGGTTCACCGAGAACAACTTTTATAACTTTTTTTCTATTCAATTTCGTGTTTTTTTGCCAACGTTTCGAGGATTTTACAGTGTATCAGTTTACCCGTGACTATGCAATGTAGCATACGAACGAGCATGAGAACTGTTTTGTCCGTAGATAAAAATGTGCAGTCTCCTTTTCGCAGACGAAACGGAACATATTTCTTGATCGACAAATTATTGTTTATGATCGTATTATGCTACACTGCATAGTCACAGGTAGACTGTACTGTAAACCTGCAGGAATCACTGTAAAACCAGTTCTTAAAATAATAAAAGCATAGCGATTGAAACCGAAAAATGGCTTCAATTAGAATGTGTGTTAAGAAATAAGCCTTTAATTTTCAGGTAAACGACCTCATAATCCTGACAAACGAGAACGCCTGTCTCCGCTACTTCGTGTCAAAGATGGTCAAGTACAAGATACCGATCCTTCTAGTGGGACCTACTGGGACCGGCAAGTCTTCCTTGGTCCTCAACTTCCTGCTGAGTCTCCCCAAGGAAAAGTACATCACGAATACCATTAACTTCTCAGCTAGGACTACTGCTAATCAGGTCAGTCGGAGTGAAGATTAAGGATGACGACTTATATTTTAAGCACAGCCTAAACCGCTGGTCCTAAAAATATGTTTTTGCCATTAGCAAATTATACCCAGTGCCAAGTATTAAGGGGGAAACGCAAAAAAATCAACAATTATCGATGAATCCGACAGGAATTTTCAGTTTAGGTCTGAACCTTTTGACCACCCCAACGTCTTCTACAGAAGACAGAAAAATATTTGCTTCAGGCATATCTGAATATTATGTCTTCTAAATGTGCAAAATGCCTTCTTCAAAATACTTTAGGGACAAATTAACTTTTCAGACTCAAGACATCATCATGTCAAAGGTAGACCGAAGGAGAAAAGGAGTCTTTGGTCCTTCAATGGGTAAAAAGGTAAGGATAGACTTTTTTTTACACACGATATATGGTTGGTTGAACACTATCTCACCTGATGGTAAGTGATGATATGGTCTAAGATGAAGAAGGAAGAAGGCAATGGAACAAGATCTGACGTGTATTCCTTAGTGGCTGCAGAAGAGTTTCCCGAACACAGACAGTTTTCCGAAAATACAGCCATATCAGCCTATATAATCTGCTCATGATTTCACCTATTAATCTGTATTCTAGTGTGTCCTTTTCGTGGATGATCTATCGATGCCTCAGAAGGAAACGTACGGAGCACAGCCGCCGTTGGAACTGCTTCGGCAGTGGATAGACCATGGGCACTGGTACGATCTGAAGGAGATGGTTCGTCAGGAGGTGGTCGATGTGGTTAGTATCAGTTTATGTGGTTAGTATTGATGCCTCAGAAGGAAACGTACTGAGCACAGCCGCCGTTGGAACTGCTTCGACAGTGGATTGACCACGGGCACTGGTACGATCTGAAGGAGATGGTTCGTCAGGAGGTGGTCGATGTGGTTAGTATCAGTTCATGTGGTTAGTATCGATGCCTCAGAAGGAAACGTATGAAGCACAGCCGCCGTTGGAACTGCTACGACAGTGGATAGACCATGGGCATTGGTAGGATCTGAAGGAGATGGTTCGTCAGGAGGTGGTCTATGTGGTTAGTATCAGTTCATGTGGTTAGTATCGATGCCTCAGAAGGAAACGTATGGAGCACAGCCGCCGTTGGAACTGCTTCGACAGTGGATAGACCACGGGCATTGGTACGATCTGAAGGAGATTGTTCGTTAGCAGGTGGTCGATGTGGTTAGTATCAGTTCATGTGGTTAGTGTCGATGCTACAGAAAAAGACGTACAAAGCTCAGCTGCCGTTGGAACTGCTTCGCCAGTGGATAGACCATGGGCATTGGTACATACGATCGGAAGGAGATGGTTCGTCAGGAGGTGGTCGATGTGGTTAGTATTTAGTATCAGTTTATGTGGTATTTTTTTTAAAGTCCTAATGTTTTTCAATTGATACAATAGGTAAATTTTTGACCACCATTTCACCAGATTGTAAGTCATGCACGATGCTGTCTTAACACAGATTTATTTCATAAAGAGGCATTTTTCGTTTGATACGTCTTGAAAACTAATTAATGTTAATGACATATAATTTAGAAACGGAACCCACAAGAAAACAGCGAGAGAAGAAACTTTTTTGTGGTCACATGTGATAAAACCCCCCGGTAATCCATGTGGTAATCCACACTCATTCACATATGATAAAACTACTTGGGTTACCCTTGTGGTAATCAACATGTGGTCCTGGGGGTAATACCCAGAAGCCTTTGTTCCCATTATACCAGATTCCCAAAATACCAGATGACCGAAATACCAGATTCCTATTATACCAGATCCTCATAATACCATAAAAAGTACTGTTACGATCATCAATACATACCAATCTGGTATTTTAGGAATCTGGTATAATGAGACCCTTTTCACGTTGAGTTACGTATGGTACAAGTACAACACAACTAACGCACGCGAGCAACACAAGAATTTAAAAAGTTTTAAGCACCTATATCTATTTGTAGTTATTCGTATCGGCCATGTTACCCCCCGGAGGCGGCTCCAACCTGATCTCCTCCCGCCTGACGCGTCACATGCAGCTCATAACGCTCGACTCCTTCGAAGACAATACCCTGAACAAGATCTTCGGAACTATCATGGACTGGCACTTCGCTAAGGGGTTTAATGAATCGCTTATGAGGCAGAGTAAGGTATAGCATTGATAGCCTTGACGTGGAGTAAGGTAGGAGTCATTTTATCACTTCTTGTTTCTGTCTGTCAACTTTGAAAGTTCTTGTCACGGATAAAGACTCTCATTACTTCGACCTTACTCCAGATTTATTAATACGGTTTTATGATATGATGTACTAGTATATAATATAACTAGCTGCGACCCGATCCCCTAGTACCTAATGTCGAAATCAAAAGTTGACTATGTTACTCCTCGATAATGTAGATTTCTTTTGGTGAAAGAATTTTTGAAATCGGTCTAGTAGTTTTTGAGTTTATTCATTACAAACATACAGACACACACACACACACACACACATACAAATAAAAATCTTTCCTCTTTATGATATTAGTGTAGATGTAGATAGGGACAGGACTTGGAACCGTACCCCTCGCTTGCCCGGCGTGTGCGCTAAATCGAGTTATAGTCGAAAAACAGGAGAGACGCATTAGACACTGTATAACGTGGAATCCCTTGTAATGTTTAGCACACTCGCCTGGCAGGCAATCCTCCTGACAGGATTCGAACCAGTGATTTTCTAATGATGCATTGTTTCTTATAAATACTCCCAACTCTCCAGACGGTAGTATCAGCAACGATGGAAGTGTACAAGACAGTGACCCTCCAATTCCTCCCGACACCCAGCAAGTGCCACTACCTGTTTAACTTGCGCGACTTTGCGCGAGTTATCAAAGGGGTTCTGCTGGTGCCGTCGACACATATGAAGGAGTTGAACAAGCTGGTCGTCTTGTGGATACATGAGACGTACAGAGTCTTCTATGATAGGCTCGTTGATGATGCTGATAGGTGAGTCTTTTTGGGTGTGTTTTTATGATTAGGCGTTTTGCCAATCGTCTTTTTTTGATCTCTTTTTTCTTTTGTATTTTTTCGGTCGTCTTTTGTTTCTGTTTGGACCGACTTTTGTTTCTGTATCGATAGTCACTTGTTTTGGATTCGATCTTTGTATTGGTGTCGTAGGTGCTAAAGTGAGGTTCAGTTTCGCATTTAGATGCAATACAGATGGAAAACTGAACTTGCGCGCACTATCTCACAAGATAGTAGAAATACTGTCGTGGCACAATGTTCTGGAGCCGTATTTTTGAACCGTCAGAAACCAATTCGCATGCGAAAGGCTGATGTGTCTTTCGCTCAGGCACATACACAACGAGCGAGAGCAAGCGTGCGGAATTCTAACTTTCGTATGCGAATTTAATTCCAGCCGTTCAAAAATATGGCTCCTATTTTTTTGTGCGGAGTGCTTTAAGGCTCTGTCTTAGAACTTCTGTTATTTTTAGTCTTTATAGAAGATATTTTTTTTTATTAATAGCTGTGTAACATTATTTTCTTTATATCGTTTTCTGGAGTAGCGATTATTAAAACGCAGAATATACTTATTGGTACACTTACTTATACACCGTAAGGACGGTAAGCGGCGTAAGTTTAGTTTTGATGGAGGGTTGTGGCCAATCCCTGAGCTTCCGTTTCCCAGTTTCTATATTCTGTGCTTTAGGGTTTCGTACCTCCAGGATCACTTTTCCTTACAGACAGAAGTTATTCGAAGTGGTATACAAGGCTGTATACGGCAACTTCCGTGTGCACATGGACCAAGTAATGACCGAGTCAGGTTACGTGCCCGAAGGAGAGAAGCTTGCCAACAAACACGCTGCTAACATCTTCTTTGGTAACTATATGGAACCAGATGCTGATCCCAAGATCTATGATCAGGTAATTTTTGGGGAACTTGAGGTTTAATAGATTTTTTCGTAGTTTTGAAGGTGTTGCAGCCGTATTATCTAATTAATTTACTCAGTTTGATAGAACTATCCCATATATTGTTGCTTTGAAGTAGTCACTGGTGATGTCCACGTTACTACAAAACAGTTCTGTGCTGTATATCTTGTTATGGTCCATTAGGTCCATTTAGACATAAGACAAATCCACATGATCTATCAATAGATTTTAAACCGAGGTAATAGGAAATTTGAAAGAAACGTGAAAAAAAAACTTCTTTCCAAAATTCAATGCACTCTGTTAGTTTTGCAATCAGCTCAGCGCACGTGTATTTGAAGAAAGCATCCTTTTTACTTACGAGTGAGACTCGTTCTAACCAAGAGTTCCATCAACCGATACTAAAAGTCAAGGTAACAGTTAGATCACATTCCAGTTTGGCATCTCAAACAAAATTTCCTTTGTGACCATACTTTTAGCTGTTTCTTTGACGTTTTCTATTGATAAAGAAACTGACGGTCACAGTGGGTGTTGACCCACAGTTACCCGCAGTTTCTTCATGATTACAACAATGGTTCATCATTATTCAAGGTTATGGACCTGGATGACATGGGACTCAAAATGGAGTACTACCTTGAGGAATACAATGTGGTGTCTTCGTCGCCGATGGCGCTGGTTATGTTCCGATACGCGTTGGATCACATTTCGAGGTGCACTCGGGTCTTGTTGCAGGATAACGGTATTCTATAATCTATTAAATGCTTTGTCAGAACTGACTGACAGACTTGTAGATCAACACAGCCTAAATCGCTGATAATACAGAGCTGTTTCTTGGAGACTGTGCTCTTTATATGATGTAGGTATGGGATAAGATATTTTATGAACACTATCAACAAAGGAAAATAAATAAATAAAAATGGCTCTATGACGCCCAAAAGGGATCTGGGGGTGACTAGTGAACCTGGAGTTCTATCCGGTGGTGAGTAAACTACTTGGCCCCAAGGAGGGTTGGTGAGGTGTCAGGCAGGCGGCCTACTGTAATTATATTGCCGAATCTGTTTGGAGTAGGTATGATCAACCTTGCCTTTTGAGTCGGCACAGAAGCCGACTCAAAATAATTTGGGATATGGACAGAAAGAAGGATGAAAGTCCATAAGGCATAGGGGTTCCTTATACTCAACACATATAAAGACTTTGCATGATCCTAAAGTTTTCTAAATCTTTAGAAATTATGTAACATTTCAGGTAATTTATTGTTGGTGGGTGTTGGCGGTAGCGGTCGCAGTAGCGCCGTCAAATTGGCAGCCAGCATACTAGAGATGAATGTTATACAGGTAACGTTTAGGTTGTGTTTAGGTTAGGTATTGATAATTCGTCAATCTAGTAAGTTATATGGTTTTGATTGTCTTTAGAAACTGTAGGTACAAATAGCCTTCCAATCGGTTGAATGCGAGGAGACAAGAGGTAGATTCCCCGCTTATAATTGTCACTTCCCTCCAGACTCCTATGGTCTTTCCAATCTCGTAGTTATATGGACTGAAAGACGAATGATGTCAATTTTGACGTTCCCAATTCTCCCTACAAAATGACGTCAGTCCCTAACATATTTCTATAATATAAAAATGATCGCTAAATGTGTTGCTTAGCGCAAGAACAGCTGAATCGATTTCGCTAATTCTTTTTTTGTCATGTTTGCTATTGACAGAAGAAAAAAAATGCTGTACCGATTTTGATGAATGTTGGTATAGAGACAGATACCTATTAGAAAGTCGTAGGGTAGGGTGGTAGTAGTAGTAGGGTAGGGTAGTAGTAGTGGTAGGGTAGGGTAGTAGTAGGGTAGGGTCGGGTAGTTGTAGGGTAGAAGTAGTGTATGGTTGTAGGTCTTTTTACATATAACGGGCAGGACGTCTGTTGGGTCAGCTAGAGTAATATTATAATAATAAATGGTATATAATGTTAATAGGGATTGTGTTTCAGATCGAAATATCTCGAGTGTACGGCCAGAATGAATGGCGTGACGATATCCGCAGGATGCTGATGAAAGCTGGTATCATCGGGAAGCCGATGGTTTTCCTCTTTGCTGATAACCAGGTGAATTTTCGACCAAAGAATTTTTAAATAAAATTTTTGATATGATCCTCTAATGATAGACCAATAAAATAAATAGGGTAGATAGCTAATGAAATAGGGAAGTTTTTGAACTTGTTTTGGAAAAAAAATATTAGGCGAGTTTTTCTTTTTATTGCTCTTTAAAGTGTTTATAGCGTTTTGTCAAAGCTCACTTTATAAAATTCGTTTTTAATTTGTAACAGTTTGGTTAGTGTTACGCCTTTTTTTGAAAAGAAATCAGCCAATTATCTCAATTATTGCAGTAAGTATGACCAAATAGGTATCAGTGGTCGCATTTTTGTAGAAAAATGAGAAAAAAGGCCATAACTTCTTAACTACGAAAAATCGCGGAACATACATGGGGGTGATTCGGGTACCCCTTAAGGTCCTCTACCTCTGGACTTTCGCTTGACACTCGTTTCTGGGACACCCTGTATATTAGTCTAAAAAAACCGTCCAAGTGTTACTCGGACTCGCGCATGAAGGGTTCCGTACCATTATCACAATTGGGCACGGAACCCTTAAATGAACACTGTGCCAAGTGAAATCCGAGAACGATACGTTAGCATTTGTTTTTACCACTAGCGCCAGTATATCACTAGATGGCGCCAGTGGTATAAATAGATCGCGCTAACGTTGTTTTCAAAACTGGGCGACAAGTTGTCACCGGCCTACATGTCGGAACTTGCACGACAGATGCCTCCTTTACCACCAACAAGAGGTTACGTTTGGGACAACAAAGAAGCTACAATATTAGTTGATAAATACAACTTACAATGATTATTTTTGTAATTTTTAGATAATGTACGAAGGTATGGTAGAAGACATCAATATGCTGCTGAATACGGGAGACATTCCTAACTTGTACGGTATGGATGAGAAGGTGGAAATCTTGGATAAAATGCAGACAGCTGTTAGAGAGACGGTAAGTGTTGATCATATTGCTGCGATTATTAGTTTAAGTATTTTTCTCGTAGGAGTCCCCAATTCTGTGGGAATATCGGGATAAAAAGTAGCCCACCGACCAAGTTATTATATCTGTGCAGTAACTTAAGAGTTATTCTAGAACTCTAGGCTTTGTGACCTACGTCTGTAACTGTTGTGTAAGAACAGCGGATCGATTCTTGTAAATAATTACATTCCGCATACGCAGACACAACACAATTACAAAGAAAACTCAAAATATACTCTCAATTACCATACGAATACAATGAGAGTGTATTTTGAGTTTTATTTGTAATTAGGAGGAACACTAACTTTTTATCCCGGCAGTGTGCGCGAGTCGATTAATCTTAGGTTTGAATTAAGAACTGTCAAACATGTGTTTTTTACAACTCTCGGCGCCAAATTGGCCATATCAGTCTGAGACCGAAAGAATAAAAAAAAAAAACTCGGCGTTTCCATTGGTGGAGGACCATCATCGAAAAAAAAAAAGATCATCCGATGCCAGCGCCTCTGCAAACAGCTTTGCGCGTGGCACCCCATTGTGTTGCGTCTGCACTGCGTCTGTCATCGGTCTGCACTGTCTCTGTCATCGAATTGGTAATTATTTACAGGAATCGAGCTGTAACTCTTGGATCCGGACTTTGTCCATAAACTAACAAACAAAATACATCATTCATCATACAAATGATCATGATATTTGTTATTTTATTATTTTGGCTTTTGGGTTCAAGATATGACTTTCGTACCTATGATCTTCAGGGTAGAAAAATGGAGACCACACCTTTAGCAATGTTCGGTTTCTACGTAGAGCGCGTGAAGGCCAACTTACGTATCGTGATGGCCATGTCGCCCATTGGAGACTCCTTCCGAAACAGACTTCGGATGTTCCCATCGCTGATCAACTGCTGTACTATTGACTGGTAAGTCTCGCGACGTAAGATATCGTAAGTCATAGGCGCTCTGGCATCCCCTCTGTCAAAGGAAGCTTTTACGCCTTACGAACTTGTATTTCTGGGGTTGCAATCACGTTGAGTAGTATGGCCTAACAAAGGGACATAACCGTTTACTTGGTAAAGCTCTTTGAATTAATAGATAAAAAAGGATAGATAGATGCTGCATTCTACCAAAACTTAATTTACACAAATATTACAAAGAAAAACTTAAATCGATTGTAACACAATGGGCGGCCTTATCGCGTAAGGGTGTACTCTTCCAGGCAACCAACAAGTCCGGATACGAAACTTTCTGAAATGAAATTTCCAAAAGCTCTTTCTTATTGGAAACCTACATTTGACATAGGACATTCCTTTCATATTTCTTGTCTCTAGGACCAGCGGTTTGGGCTGCCACAATGGACCATAACTGCTCGATGCAGCATCTTATAAGAACACTCAAACAATATTTAAAAAATCATATTAGTTTAACAACAATTAGGGAAAACGCTGAACTGATTCGTTAGCAGCTAAATGGTTCCATGTTGTCATAGGTTCACAGCGTGGCCACCCGAAGCCCTCGAGCGCGTGGCCTCTATGTTCATATCGCAGATGGAGAATGTCGGAGACGAGCTGATGGTTGCCTGCGTGGACATGTGCCAGCTGTTCCATACCAGTGTCGTCGCGCTCAGTGATAGGTACCACTCATCATGATCCAATTGGTGCGGGTATTAGTCTTCGGTGCCAAATCTGTTTGTAGAAGGTATGGTCATGATGGCAAACCGACTGCGCCGACCCCAAATAAAAAAACCACTTTGGGGCCTAGCGGACCCCAAGAGGGATCCAACTGGGAACATCGCCCGGATGAGAAGAAGATTAGCCAACCCTTTGTAATTTACTGTCAAATCACTTCTAAGAGGAGGTGTTTAGATACCTTGTAATGGGTACGGATTTATTAACCAGCGAGCAAGCAAATGCAAAGGAAAATGCTCAAAAAATTTGCGATTGCGTTCGCTCGGTTTGCTATGACGTCCAGACAGGTTCGTTATTTTTCGTTCGTTAGCCTTCGCTAGTTTTCGCTCGTTTGGTCTGTCTGTACCCAGTTGAACGCCGTTTTTTGACATGGAGACGCACTATTCTGCGATATCTCTAATTCGCCCAGTCATTAGTCTTTGATTTGCAGATTTTACGCGGACGCAAAACGCAAAGTCTACGTGACTCCCACGAGTTACCTTGAACTGATCAAAGCGTTCCAGAGTCTGTACGCTATGAAAGTCAACCAGATTAGAAACTCTAGAATACGGTAAGATTTAACTATATTTTGTGCACTCGGAAGTCCCTCGGTGTTAGATTTTTGCTGCTTATTAACATTGCAATCAGCAATCAGATTTAATCACGATGTTTTACTTCAGTATGAACTGAAGTAAAACATCGTGATTAAATCCGCTGATTGTTGACTCTAGACGTATTGACCAGTTCCATCCTCTGGACATGGTCGACTAAGCTGAGGAGGTGGTATAGCTGTTGGGGGAAACCGACTTCATCTAATATATGTCCCAGGTTCTACAGTGCAGTGGATTGAAAGTTGCCGGCGCTGGTGTAACAACCATGTAGATTAGATGTTTGTTAAGCCCAATATTATATGAATATGGTCAAACGCAAATAAAACCGCAAGACTCGACCACAGCTACATTAGTCGTGTCTTGCAGGTATGAAACAGGCTTGGAGCAGCTGGACTTTGCAGCTGGGCAAGTGGCGGTGATGCAACAGAACCTGATCGACCTCCAGCCGCTGTTGGTTGAAACCTCAGACAAGACTGAAAAGCTCATGATCAAGATCGAACAAGATACCGTCGTTGTGGAAAAGCAGAAAGAGGTAACACCTGGAACAGCTAGTTAATGAAGTTAACAGATGTTGGAAAAAGAAAATTCAATCTTCAAGTCGTAGCTTGGTATATTCTTACAAGAACAACTAGTTATGAGGTTGACGGTGGCTACCGTCTTCTTATATTCTAGTTGAGCATGCTATATTTTAGACCACATCGACACTTACAACCTAGTGGGATAGTAGACAAATGTCCGCCTTTTTTTAGGTACCACAACAACAACAAAACTTGATGTTTCTTACTCATCTACCCTCAGATAGTGGGAGCAGACGAGGCTTTAGCCAACGAGGCAGCAGCCGCCGCTCAAGCCATCAAAGACGACTGCGAGTCTGACCTGGCCGAGGCAGTTCCGGCACTGCAAGCTGCTCTGCATGCTCTCGATACCCTGAAGCCAGCAGATATCACTTTGGTGAAGAGTATGAAGAATCCACCGGCTGGAGTCAAGCTGGTCATGGAGGCTGTCTGTGTGATGAAGGGAATTAAGGGGGATAGGAAGGTTGATGCTAATGGTTAGAACGGTTTATACTTATGTATGAAGTCTACTTCGACACCTATAAGTAGTAGAAACTACTTATAGATGTCGTTAAGATGATGATGCCGAAATCGGCCTATTAGGTATTGTTATAAAATAGGATTGGCCATCTAAAAGATTCTATAGTGATCGAGCAATACATTCCCTATTATTTCTCCAGGAAAAGCGTTCGAAGATTACTGGGGTCCATCGCAGAAAATGCTGGGTGACATGAAGTTCCTCGAAGGGTTGAAGAACTACGACAAGGATAATATACCAGTCGCTACCATGAAGAAGATCAGGGATAAGTGGGTTCATGAACGATACTTCTCCTAGAATTAGCATAACTCAGGAGTCATGGGCTCGCAAGGCTTGGCGATATATTTTTGCATCAGTAATTTTAATATTTCTTATGTTTTTATTGCTCAAGGCATTTTTACTAGAAAATATTTTTACAAGGAGAAATACATCATCAAAAATCCTCCCATGACAGGATTCGAACCTGTGCCCCTCGCTTGCCGGGCGAGTGCGCTACCGCTGCGCTACACGGGAACCCACGTGTGATGGTGAATTTTTGATTATGATTTCTCACTGTTTACCGACTTAGGCTCGGTTTGAACGCCATCTACCAGTTTAGTTTTGCAACTATTGACTAGCTCAGAGGTTAACTTTACAGTTAACGCTTCCGACGTGAGATGTCGTTCTTTCTCCTATTTTAATATTTCTTATGTTTTTATTGCTCAAGGCATTTTTACTAGAAAATATTTTTACAAGGAGAAATACATCATCAAAAATCCTCCCATGACAGGATTCGAACCTGTGCCCCTCGCTTGCCGGGCGAGTGCGCTACCGCTGCGCTACACGGGAACCCACGGTGTCATGGTGAATTTTTGATTATGATTTTTGATGATGTATTTCTCCTTGTAAAAATATTTTCTAATCAGTAATTTTGTTTAGAAAACTTACTGCTAGATTTTTTGACATGATTTTCTGACATAGTGCTAAATTTCGATGTTTAACCTCTTTCCTCAACATTTTGTAAGGAAAACTTGCTTCAATTCTTCCATAAACCGACTCTAAATATTCCCTATTACCACCACTACCCCATCCGAGTGGTTTCAGATCGATAGCTCTCATAAAATCCTAATCGGTTTCTTTTAGGAAACCACAAAAAAATGCAGTTCTAAGTGTTGTTTCTTATGTTTAGATACATCCCGGACCGTGAATTCGACCCAGTAGTCATCGCGAAGGTGTCATCAGCGTGCGAAGGTCTCTGCCGTTGGGTGCGAGCCATGGACGTGTACGACAGAGTCATCAAAGTGGTGGCGCCGAAAAAGGCGGCGCTCTTTGAGGCCGAGGATGAACTGCAGCAGCAGATGAACACGCTCAACGCCAAGCGGGCGCAACTGCAGGGAGTCTTGGATAAACTGCAGGTTAGTTATATACAGGGTGTTTCGGCGAGGGGGTATTAAGCCGAAAGGGGGTTGTTCTAGAGGTCTAGGCGAACAACTTTTATTCTACGACTTTTGGAAATTCGAACTTTTTTTTCGAAAATTTTAAAGTTGTTCGCCTAGACCTCTAGAACAACCCCCTTTCGGCTTAATACCCCCTCCTCGGAGCATCCTGTATATCTAATTTTTATAGTGGCAATCCTCTGTTAAAATTTCAGTGTGCCGTGTAGCCCCAGCATAGAATAAGGTTACCCCATCTCTTCCCGTGGGTGTCGTAAAAGGCGATCTGAGGGAGATTAGCAAACCTTAAGTTTTCCCCGCGCGGTAGCGAATAAACTACTTGATCCCTAAGAGGGTTGGTGTCAGGCAGGCGGCCGGCCGTAAAAAGATTGTCAAATCTAATTGCAGAAGGTATGGTCAATGATGACTTACCGACTGCGTCGAACCCAAATAAAAATAAACTGACCCCGTGCCGTGCTACCGGAGGGATGCAACCGGGAACATCGCTCGGATGATAATGATGAGTATAATTTAACTTCTTCAGGCCCTAAACGACGAGTTCGCCGAGATGACCCGTAAGAAGAAAGGCTTGGAAGACGAGATCGAGCTGTGTTCCACCAAGCTGTGTCGTGCGGAACAGCTGATTGGAGGACTTGGGGGGGAGAAGGCGCGCTGGACCGAGCTGGCGCGGCAGCTCAACGATCTCCTCTCTAATATTATAGGTAAAGCGACTTATTACTTCTTTTCGAGTTGTTGAGGTTTTAAATAGAGGATCAGCTCTTTCTTGCTGATAGGGACAACTAACTTTTGTAAACACACCTATTTCGCCGACATATGTCGCACAATTCACTTGCATAATATAGGCGGAATGTGTTTACTTAGGTCGAGAAGAAAGGTCATAGAAAATTTAGATAAAAGAGTGGAAAAGATACCAGCAAAGTCGTGGAAGCCAAGTTACTGTGTATTCACAGAATTTATTTATTTATTTATTTTTATATTCAAATTGTATTCAACTAATCTTAAACAGGACATTTATGGTAGCTATGGGTAATAATCATCATCCGAGCGTTGTTCCCGGTTGCATCTCTCTCGAGAGCCCGGGGTCCGCTTTCCTACTTTTACGTCTCCACTTCGCACGATCTTCGGCATCCCGTGTAGTGAGGCCATTTGCACGCATATCCGATCTCACAACGTCAAGCCAGCACTTCTTGGGTCTTCCCAATCTGCCGCGGCCGGGCGGGGGCGCCATAGCAAGACATTTGTTTCCCACGTAACTAGCCGGTTTCCGTAGAACGTGGCCGTACCACCGTAAGCGGCATTCTTGCAGTTTGTCTGCAATGTCTCGGACATGAAGGCTGCCCCTGATGCGGGAGTTTCTGACGTATGGGTAATATAATCATCAAAAAATATTGGTGTCGTTGTGTCCAGGCGACGTGCTGCTCTCGGCGGGTTTCATCGCGTACCTCGGGCCCTACACCGTCAACTATCGGCGGGAGATCATAGCCATGTGGAACGACAGGACCATCAAGTGGAGTAAGAGACTCTTACACTCGAATAGTCAATTCTAAGTACTTGTCTAAGTAATGTGTCCGTCACATTTTCGTTAACGTTAAATTCACTAATAAGAGCGTGATAGGGTATTGCTTAGCCAAAGTACTCACTCTGATTCGTCTATAAATAGACCAAACTAGAATAAAAAATGAATAACAATTCTCCGCATAAAACGTCATGTTTCGATTGAACAGCTCGATTTCTACGCAATAACCGTCAACAAAAGACAATAAAATTTATGCGTAGAATTGCTATTCTTTGCTTATTTCAAGTTGGCCGAATCGCGTTAGTGCCAATCCAGGAAAAACATCGGAACAAAAAGTAGCCTTTGTGTTATTCCAGGTCTCCAGCTATTTATATTTCAAGTTTCATCGCATCGCATCGATTTAGTAGTTTATGCGTGAAGGAGTAACAAACAAAGTTTAAACAAATTTTTACACTTATAATAGTAGTAGGATATTATTAGTTCTAATACAGAAATCGACCACTAAGCGCGCAAGATATGTGATAGTATACCATGACGTTGATATTCAACGGATTTTAAACCTTATCTTCAAGCAATAACGCATAGTAAGTTTGTTGTTATAATTGATGTCCTCAGATATCCCATGTTCGGAATCGTATTCGCTGGTAACGACTCTGGGCGAGCCGGTCGTGATCCGCGCGTGGAACATTGCTGGTCTGCCAGTCGACGCGTTTTCTATCGAGAATGGTATCATTGTGGCCAAGTCGAGGCGATGGCCTTTAATGATTGATCCGCAAGGTAAGACCATAGTAGAAAGAAGTAATACAAACTTGCCTGTATTCTGTATTCTTTGACAAGTCATGTGTCATTTTGTTTACTCTTTCCTACAACTTAAGTGATCTTTCCCATACAAATGGCACCTACATATTAACACTAATATTTAAGAAGAAAGATTTGAATTTGTGTGTGTGTGTGTGTGTGTCGTATGTTGGTAATGAATAAACTCAAAAACTACTGGACCGATTTCAAAAATATAAACATTATCGAAGAGTAACATAGGCTATTTTTGATCCCGATATTCCCACAGGATCGCTTCCGTGGGTGAAACCGCGGGACGCAGCTAGTTATTTATAAAACACATTCAGCAACTCAGTAAAAATATCAAATCGTTGTATACGACAGAGATTTTAAGTTGAATTGTTTCTAACAGAACAAGCAAACAAATGGGTAAAGAACATGGAGCGCGAAAATCAGCTAAAGGTGATCAAATTAACAGATGGGAATTACGTCAGAGTCCTGGAGAACTCCATTCAAATGGGCATCCCTGTGATGTTGGAGAATATCAGGCAATCCATTGATGCTGTACTGGAACCGGTGCTGCTGAGGAATGTCTTCAGGTATGGACCAGTGAAGTAGAAATTAAAGTAAGCTCCTCCGGCCTTCGGTCTATTGGTCCCGGTTGTTACCTCTGATAGCAGTCGTTGGGTCAAGTTAGAGGCCTTAGGACAACTATAACACCAGGTGACCCACAAAAAGTAGAAAAAGATACATGATGTGGCCACTTTAGGGGCATGAAACTTCAGAACCCCGCATTAAACATTTTAACAATAAGAGCTTACTTTAAACCTGTATGTAATAATTGCTTGTGTTTAGATCTGGCGGGATAGACTGCTTGAAATTGGGCGACAATATCCTGGAGTACAACCACAACTTCCGCTTTTACATCACTACCAGGCTCAGCAATCCACATTACCTGCCTGAAGTTGCTGTCAAGGTATAAGCGTCAATAGATAAATCAAAATATTGCAGGCTTTTGTACACAACGCCATCTAGCCAAACTAGACAACTAGTCTAATTATATTTGCGGCAGCCGGAGGATGAGAAAACACCCGAGAAATGATTTATAATTAATTTATTGAGTTAAATCCTAAAACTATGTTACATGATTACTTATAATTAATTAACCTAAGGTGAGACCTAACCGAAGTGGGGTGTAGGAATGCTCGATGTATGACGGTACGCAGCTACTGCGATCGAGGTCAGACAGACTTATACTGACAAGAGAAACTATTATCCAGGTGACGCTGCTGAACTTCATGATAACACCCCAAGGTCTGCAAGACCAGCTGCTAGGTATCGTAGTTGCCCAGGACCGGCCGGAGTTGGAGCTGAAGAAGAATCAGCTCATCGTCGAAGGAGCCAATAATAAGAGGACGTTGAAGGAAATTGAGGATCAGATCTTAGAGGTGAGTACAGAACTTTAAGTCTTGAGACGCGTTATATTTCTCAGTATAAATATACTTTCTCGTTAAATAGAATACAATACCGAGAAAGTTATTATTTGGGTGATTTGGTTTGGGTCTGGTTATTTAGTGTACGAGTGTAACGAAAAAAATATTTTGTGACCTAAAGTTTTTCCATCATAAAAAATTAAGACCAATGTGTTCCTATTGCAACCTATTCTTGTAATTCTAGGTCCTGTCCTCAGCTGGAAACATCCTAGAAGACGAATCCGCCAATCAAATCCTTTCATCATCCAAGGTCCTCTCAATAGAGATCGAAGCGAAGCAAGCCGCAGCGGCTGTGACAGAGAAAGAGATAGATGAAGCGAGACTGCTGTATGTGCCGGTGTCTAAGCATAGTGCTGTCCTGTTCTTCTGTATATCGGACTTGGCTGCCATCGATCCTATGTACCAGTATTCATTGAACTGGTAAGTAATGCTTTTAAAATTTCCATCATAGTTTTCGATTCAGCTGTAAACAAAAATTGCTGATGGTAAGTCATGATCCGTCTACAATCCTTTGAATTTTCCCTGGAAGGTATCAAGATCATCACGCCACCGTTTTCAGGATCTGTCTCGAACTTATTTTCTGTCTCTCGACACCCACTGCCACAACGTGACTATCCCTGCCCACTTACAAATAGGCGGCCTCATGGCTCAAAACCATTTCTTCAGAAAATCTTTAATGAACCTACCGGTTCTATAAATTTGTATGTCTTTTATAGGTTCATAAACCTATACAACCAAGCCATAATAAACTCTCCGAAATCTGAAGACTTAGACGAGCGACTGGCCGGCCTTAACGCTTACTTCACGAAGAGCATCTATGAGAATGTCTGCAGGAGCCTCTTTGAGAAGGACAAGCTAATCTTCTCTCTCGTTCTTACGCTTGGGATATTGAGGGCAAAAGTAAGATATTATCTGATATAAGCTTCGTACCTGAATTTTTTTCCAAATTTCCATACTCGACATGACTTGAACCTGCAACCCTTATAATTCTGTGACCTAGACTCATTTTTAGCGTCCAAGTACAGACTTTTTTCCTGTAATATGCACCTTAGCACCTGTGGAACAACCTCTGTAGCGCGATGGGCGAATGCCTGACTGCAATGCAGAAGGTTGTGGAATCGATTTCCGCCGGGACCAAGTATATATGCTTAAAAATGAATATTTGTTTCTGGTCTGAGTGTCTCTCTTGTGGATAATGCGCACGTTTTTACAAAAGAAAAATGAAAAATAAATAAAAGCATTAAATCCGTTGTTTAGTCACCGTAATACAAGCTTAGTAGCTTGCCACGAAGCTAGATGGCGTTTTGAGATGTTTACAGAGTTTATTCATTTATTATAAGTATAGATTTGTACTTTCAGGGTGACATAGACGACGAATTGACTGCGTTCCTGCTAACAGGAGGAGTGGCGTTAGAGAATCCTTACGAAAACCCAGCACCCACCTGGCTGTCAGACAAGTCCTGGTCCGAGATCGTCCGCTCCAGCCATCTCAACGGGTAAGTTGCGACCAGACATCGCGGGGTGTGCGTCATGATATCTCACCACAGCGTTAGAGAATCCTTACGAAACCCCGCACCCACCTGGCTGTCAGACAAGTCCTGGTCAGAGATCGTTCGCTCCAACCATCTCAACGGGTAAGTTTCGACCAGACATCGCGGGATGTGCGTCTTGAAACTTCACCACAGCGTTAGAAAACTTGTATGGAAACCCCGCATCCACCTGGCTGTCTGACAAGTCCTGGTCCGAGATTGAAATTAAAACAAACGACTTTCGGAAAAGACTGAAATCAGCTGTCTGAGACTGTATTCCCTGGCGAGTAGGTACAATTCGGGGGTCTTTAAATCGGAAGTGAAGCAGGTACCTTTTAGGTTATCGTGCTTCATCTTAGATTGCATCTCTACACTTACCATCAAGTATGATAGTGGCCAAACGCTCGCTCTGACCTATACACCTACGTTAAAAAAAACAAGTATATTACAAAAAGTTAGACAATCTTGACAGCTTGACAATCTGTGAATTGTGATGGACCGATTTGGTGTTTGGTGATATTTCAGTCTAAACGGTTTCAAAGAGAACTTCGAGAAGAACGTCCAAGCTTGGAAGGATTTCTACGACCTGTCGGCTCCTCATGAGAACAGCTTCCCGGCGCCCTACGAAAATATCATGGGATTAGCTAAACTTATCATGTTGAGGTTTGTAAAAACATGGCCAAATCTATTCCCAGCCGCCTTCTTTTTAGCGCGTCCGCATTCAGCCATTATATTCTATCTGCCCAAAACCACAGTTTACCTATTTGGCGTCTCCAGTTGCCCAACTTTCAAACACATCAGTTTCTCGGGACCAGTCACATAAGTTGTAGGAAATGTCACATAAGTTATAGGAAAAATCACACAAATTGTAGGAAATTTGACACATGATTTGACAAAGACCATTTCTAGATTCGAATTCGCGCTTCCTGTTTGCCGGACGGATATTTAAAAAATAAAAGTTTAAAAAGTGTATTCGTTGCCTTGTACACACCACAGTACAAGCCTAGTTGCTTAATTTGGGGCTAGATTGCGCTGTGTATATCCTGCAATATTTATAAATACTTATTTATCTATATTTACAGATGCATCCGCCCAGACAAACTAATCCCTCTAGTCCAACAATACGTGGTAGCGGAAATGGGTCGCGTCTACATCGAACCTCCTCCCTTCGACTTGGAGAAGTCTTACAACGACTCCAACTGCTGCAGCCCTCTCATCTTCATCCTCTCAGCTGGATCTGACCCAATGTCGGGGCTGGTCAAGTTCTCTATGGAGAAGAAGGTCATCACCTTCGAGACCATCTCGCTTGGACAAGGACAGGTGAGTCAATAGAAAATCAATGGACTTCTTATTTTCGTATAGTGGTGTGGCTTACCTAGGTGTTAAGAGTTGTTCAGAACATCCTCATTATTTAAACTTGTCCTAACGAGCCAGTTGGTAGGTCAAGTTATAAGAATTAGGATCAGAGATAATTTTCTGATCTGAAAAAGAGAGAATTTTCAGGGTCCAATAGCAGCGAACATGATAAATACGGCTATAGTGACGGGCGGGTGGGTGGTGCTGCAGAACTGCCACGTTATGGACTCCTGGATGGGGGAGCTGGAGAGGATCTGTGCTGAAGTCATCATACCGCAGGTGAATCACCCTACATTTCACACAAGCAGCCATTTAAAAAAAAAAAATAAAGCCTTCCTCAATATCCAACACTGAAAGAATTTTTCAAATCGGACCAGCGGTTCCTGAGATTAACGCGTTCAAACAAATAAACTCTTCAGCTTTATAATATTGTAAGATAGTTTAGTACAGATGATAACTATAACTACTTTCTGCAGAACTGCTACGCCATAAACTCCTCGATGCCGTGACAGTTCTGAATTACCCTTTCTTGAACGAATTATAATACTGCACCCGACTGGATTTGAACCTGGAATCCTTGCAAATCCGTTATAATGCGTCTTTCCACTTGCCCCACCGATGCCTTTCTATCGAGTTGAAATTAAGGACAGCCAGCAGCCTTCGTGTTTTTGGATAGCATTTTTTCAAAACCTAATTTTCCAAGAGTAGGAAACACTTATAAGAAACATAACCCCTCTCATTACAGTCGGGTAGTAAAATCATGGCGAATTTAATATTTTTAAGTTTATGTTCTATGTATTGTGATGTTTCAGGTGACACACCCAAATTTCAGGTGTTGGCTAACATCTTATCCCAGCCGAGCTTTCCCTGTCACTGTCCTGCAGAATGGTACGTCTGAACAACTTATTAGGTACTTACATCATATTTTGGACAGGAACTCATTGACCTGATATGTGGGGCAAAACGAGATCTCAGAAAGAGATGTGGAAAACTAGCTCCGTCCCGCGGTCCCGGGATTTTCCAAATACCCTTTCTTAGTGGGACCCTACACTCCACAAAGAACACGCTTTCCAAATTTCATGTCTTTAAGACCAGCGTCTTGAGCTCTGCGTTGATATATAGATCAGTCAGGACTTTGAATTTTATATACATGTATATAGAAGATGAGTTTCATATCATTAAGAGGAGTATATACGCCAACGACCTTGAAACTGAAAATCCCTGTCGGGCTCATCGAAAATTGTTGATTATTTCATGACGGAATGTCGTAGAACTTTTTTTTGTGCACAGATTGTAGGTGACATTGTTTCCTACATTTTGGTGTAGTTTTAAGACAAGAACCTCCTATTGGTGCAAAGCCTATCCAAATTTTAGACAAAAAATGTCTGATTTGGCTAAAATGTCGATAGGCTTCAATACGTTTAGACATATTTGTATGGAAACTGCACTAAAATATCGGAAACAATGTCGCCTACAATCTGTGCACAAAAAAAAGTTCTACGACATTCCGTCATGAAATAATCAACAATTTTCGATGCGCCCGATATGGATTTTCAGTTTTTCAGAATAAAGCCCTTAAGTGTATTTTCACCCCAGGTGTAAAAATGACAAACGAAGCTCCCAAAGGGTTGAAGAACAACATATTCCGGTCCTACATATCTGACCCGATCTGCGACCCCGACTTCTACATCTCGTGCCCGCGCACGGAGGACTGGCGTCGGTTGCTGTTCGCGCTGTGTTTCTTCCACGCGATAGTTCAGGAGCGACGCGCCTTCGGACCCTTAGGGTGGAACATACAGTACGAGTTTAATGAGAGCGATCTCAGGATCTGTATCATGCAGCTGCAGGTAAGAGGCTACGGTCTACTGTAGTTGGTTGAGACAGTGCCGGATTTACCAGCAGACTGAGTAGACTGAAGCCTAGGGCGGCAGATTTTTGGAGCGGCAAATTTGGGTTTTTTTTGCTACCTCATTTACAGATAAAACTCTAAAAAAAAATCTAGTAAATGAAAATTGTAGAGGCAATGGTGACCAATATACCTTGAAAATTTGTATATCCGTCACTGGGTTGAGGAGATTATTGGCCTGGCGCCTGTACATCTTGCCCTGCACGGTCCTGCGGGTTAAACAACGACGTGCGCGGTCATTACTTGGATCGGTGACCGACAATATTTGTGGTAATAAACCATTTTTACGAGCTCCTCCGTGCTTCGAAAGGCATTTTAAGCAGTTGGTCATTAAAATTAGACCACTAACGAAGAGGAGCAAACTAAAAACCTCTGTCTTTTTTAAGACTGTCAAGCTCTAAATTGAGTGCAGTAAAATTATTGTAGTAAGCAGTAATTGGTGAAGATTTGCTAAGGATCTTAGGAGAATAAGTTCTTAGAATGCAGCAAAATGGCCACTTTTAGATATCAACCCGAAGAAGTTAGAGACTAACTAGTTGCCATTTGAAAAATTAGCCACTTTATCTCGTTTTTCGTATTAGATGTTCCTAACGGAGTACACAGAGACTCCCTTCGACGCCCTCAACTACCTGGCGGGCGAGTGCAACTACGGCGGCCGGGTGACTGACGACAAGGATAGAAGACTAATACTGTCTCTGCTCTCTGTATTCTACAACGAGGACGTGACCACTGAGCAAGAGTGAGTGATACGCGTGCCTTAAGCAGTATTCACATCAAAGTATTTTCACCCAAGAGCATGTGGGACACCTACTCTTTGACGACCTCTGTGCGTTGGGGGAAGGTCCGAGTGCAATGCAGAAGGTTGCGGGTTCGATTCCCGCCAGTTGCAAGTATTTATGAATAAAAATAAATATTTTGTTTCTGGTCTGGGTGTTTTCTATCTATACTAATATTATAAAGAGGAAAGTTTTGTATTTTTGTGTGTGTGTGTGTCTGTATGTTTGTTATGAATGAACTCAAAAACTACTGGCCCAATTTTAAAAATTCTAACCTAACCTAACCATTAGAAAGCTACATTCACCCTGAGTAACTTTTGATCCCGATATTCCCACGGGATCGGGACTTACGCGGGTGGAACCGCGGGACGCAGCTATGTACCATAATTATGTATGTAAGGCGCACCAACTATTAGGTAAACTGTGCCTTTACTTCCAGCTATTCGTTCTCGCCAAGCGGCGACTACCGCATGCCTGCATCCATGGACTACAACAGCGTCTTGGAACACATCAGGGCGTTGCCGATGATCGCCAAACCTGAAGTCTTCGGCTTACACGAGAATGCAGACATCACTAAGGATAACAAGGAGGCTAATGCGGTATGGTTGTATAATATGAACAGATTGATATTCCTCAGGTCTGTTCTTTTTTTTCGATAACAGTTCAGCAAATTTTGGAAGAAATTACTAACAATTCAATAGCTTTAGTGAATCCTTGCACAATTTCGGAAAATGTTTATCCATTTTCGAATCATTACATTACAGAGCTTAGGTACTTAGATTATATTTGAGGCCTCTAATTTATAGAATAGGTGGCCAGATGTTTTTTTACAAGTTATCTATTACTATTATAAAGCGGAAAAGTTTGTTTGTTTTTTTGGTTGTTTGTTTGTTTGAACGCGCTAATCTCAGGAACCACTGGTCCGATTTGAAAAATTCTTTCGGTGTTGGATAGTCCATTTATTGAGGAAGGCTATAGGCTATTTTGATCCCGATATTCCCACGGGATCGGGACTTATGCGGGTGAAACCGCGGGGAGCTGCTAGTCATCTATATTTCTGTCATCAGGATTCCCGAATAAGGGGTGAATCTTTCAAAATTCTTAGTTCTCGCATTACTCGAATGAACCATTGTGCAAAGTTCTAAGTTTCTAGGCCCAGTGGTTTAGCCGGCGCGTTGTCATAAGTACCTTCTTTTAACACCAGCTCGAAGGACCATCAATTATGGTCACGACTGGAAATAGTTGGTGAAATTACCAGTCCTGTTTTAGGTTAGGTGTAAGTCGGCCAATCTATCTATCTATCTATCTATTATTACTATTATAAAGCGGAAGAGTTTGTTTTTTTGTTTGTTTGAACGCGCTAATCTCAGGAACCACTGGTCCGTTTTGAAAAATTCTTTTGGGGTTGGATAGTCCATTTATTGAGGAAGGCTATAGGCTACTTTTGATCCCGATATTCCCACGGGATCGTGACTTATGCGGGTGAAACCGCGGGGAGCTGATAGTGTATATAATATGTGGGTATGTTTGTTCCATTTAAGTCTAGGGGACCAAACCAGTGACCAAATTTTGATTATTTTAATGTCGATTTTGAATATGTCTGTCCACCCAGCTGCTATTCGGTTGCCTGCTGACCCAGACGTCGGTGATAGCGGGCGGGGGCGGCGGCGAGGGCGGGGAGGGCGGCGGCGTGGTGGACCTCACCAAGGACATGATGGCCCGCCTCCCCAAACAGTATGACGTGTTTGACGTGTCCCAGCGGTACCCGGTCATGTACTATAATAGCATGAATACTGTGCTCAAACAGGTCAATATACCTAATCTTTGCTGATTTATTTTTAGTGTGTGTTGAGCAGGACAAAGCATTTTATAGATATAGATTGAAAATTAGGTGCAGGGAATCACGATATGTAAGGTTTTGTATTACTCGCGGATCGCGCCTTGTGTGTGGGTTTTAGTTGTCTTTTACTGACCCCTGGAGTCCCCATGGAATCTCACTGCATTCTTGTCTTCTGACCTTCACGAGTGAGCAGGAGAGCGTGATACAACTAAGACCTCTTGTTTTTACTATCTGGTGAAAACGCCTAAGAAATCCACCACCAACAGATCGAGACAGTCAAAAAGTTATAATAATTTCAGTGCTTATCCGTCCACTGCTGAACATAGGTCTCCCCCATACGACGCCACAAATAGCGATTCTGAGCCGCCTCCATCCAATGCAACCCCACGACTACTACAATATCGTTGGTCCACAGAGTAGGTGGTGTTCAAAACACTTTGTTACGCATTGCATCGTGGTCGCCATTCGAGAACTTCTATAATTAGTCAATAAGTACGACTTGATTGATGTATAAAACCCTCTTAATTATCGTACCATAGGAGCTGATCCGCTACAACCGTCTGCTGGCGGTAGTCCGCCGCACCCTCCACGGCGTGCACTTGGCAGCCCAGGGTCTGGCCATCATGAGTTCGGAGCTTGAAGACTGCAACAATGCCTTCATCAAGGGGAAGGTGCCCCCTGGCTGGATGTCCAAGAGTTACCCCTCGATGAAGCCGCTAGGGTCTTACGTTGCGGACTTCTTAAGTCGGTAAGTCTGGCCATTATAAGTTCAGGGCTTGAAGACTGCAACAAGGCCTTCATCAAGGGAAAGCTGCCCCTGGTTGGATATCCAAGAGTTACCCTTCGATGAAACCGCCAGGGTCTTATGTTGCGAACTTCCTGTGACGGTAAGTATGGGCATCTTGAGCTTGAAGACTGCAACAATGCCTTCATCAAGGGAAAGGTGCCTTCTGGTTGGATATCTTAAGAGTTACCCCTCGATGAAGCTGCAAGGGTCTTATGTTGCGAACTTCCTGTGACGGTAAGAATGGGCATCTTGAGCTTGAAGACTGCAACAATGCCTTCATTAAGGGAAAGGTGCCTTCTGGTTGGATATCTTAAGAGTTACCCCTCGATGAAGCTGCAAGGGTCTTATGTTGCGAACTTCCTGTGACGGTAAGTATGGGCATCTTGAGCTTGAAGACTGCAACAATGCCTTCATCAAGGGAAAGGTGCCTTCTGGTTGGATATCTTAAGAGTTACCCCTCGATGAAGCTGCAAGGGTCTTATGTTGCGAACTTCCTGTGTCGGTAAGTATGGGCATCTTGAGCTTGAAGACTGCAACAATGCCTTCATCAAGGGAAAGGTGCCTTCTGGTTGGATATCTTAAGAGTTACCCCTCGATGAAGCTGCAAGGGTCTTATGTTGCGAACTTCCTGTGACGGTAAGTATGGGCATCTTGAGCTTGAAGACTGCAACAATGCCTTCATCAAGGGAAAGGTGCCTCCTGGTTGGATATCTTAAGAGTTACCCCTCGATGAAGCTGCAAGGGTCTTATGTTGCGAACTTCCTGTGTCGGTAAGTATGGGCATCTTGAGCTTGAAGACGCAACAATGCCTTCATCAAGGGAAAGGTGCCTCCTGGTTGGATATCTTAAGAGTTACCCCTCGATGAAGCTGCAAGGGTCTTATGTTGCGAACTTCCTGTGTCGGTAAGTATGGGCATCTTGAGCTTGAAGACTGGAACAATGCCTTCATCAAGGGAAAGGTGCCTTCTGGTTGGATATCTTAAGAGTTACCCCTCGATGAAGCTGCAAGGGTCTTATGTTGCGAACTTCCTGTGTCGGTAAGTATGGGCATCTTGAGCTTGAAGACGCAACAATGCCTTCATCAAGGGAAAGGTGCCTCCTGATTGGATATCTTAAGAGTTACCCCTCGATGAAGCTGCAAGGGTCTTATGTTGCGGACTTCTTGTGTCGGTAAGTATGGGCATCTTGAGCTTGAAGACTGCAACAATGCCTTCATCAAGGGAAAGGTGCCTTCTGGTTGGATATCTTAAGAGTTACCCCTCGATGAAGCTGCAAGGGTCTTATGTTGCGAACTTCCTGTGTCGGTAAGTATGGGCATCTTGAGCTTGAAGACGCAACAATGCCTTCATCAAGGGAAAGGAGCCTCCTGATTGGATATCTTAAGAGTTACCCCTCGATGAAGCTGCAAGGGTCTTATGTTGCGGACTTCTTGTGTCGGTAAGTCTGGCCATCATGAGCTTGAAGACTGGAACAATACCTTCATCAAGGGAAAGGTGCCTCCTGGTTGGATATCTTAAGAGTTACCCCTCGATGAAGCTGAAGGGTCTTATGTTGCGAACTTCCTGTGTCGGTAAGTATGGGCATCTTGAGCTTGAAGACTGCAACAATGCCTTCATTAAGGGAAAGGTGCCTCCTGGCTGGATGTCTTAAGAGTTACCCCTCGAAAGCCCGTAGGGTCTTATGTTGCGGACTTCTTGTCTCTGTAAGTGTTGTCTATCTCTCACGCGTAATAGAAAGCTGTTGCTAAAAGCTGCTTTCTACCTATACAGGCATATAATACTATATGCCCTGAGAATAGAAACAAGGAGCTTTCACAAATAAAACATGAAAATTTATTCAACTAAAAGATATCACAACACACAATACATTACTCTATCATTTCATTATAAATTAATAGGTAGGTACGTTTTTTTGTACTCAGTCTAAAACTTGTACTGAAATTAAATGCCAGTGTCTACCACAAGTAGATCCACTAATAAATACCCATATACCCTAAAAATACAACTAATAGAAATATTTTAAAAGGATAAATGCATCATTAAAAGTCTTCCCGTGACAGGATTCGAATCTATGCCCTTTGCTGACCATGGGAACCCACGTGACACGGTCAATTCACGATTATGCATCATCTCCCTATTTGTTTATCAACTAACGCTCGATTTGAACGGGAGGCTGTCACGGGAGAAATTTTGATGTTGCATTTCTCCTTGTAACATATTTTTAGTAGTACCTTGAATAATAAATATAAGACATAATAAGACAACTAATAGATTCATAGACAACAGTTATAGAATTTATACAGCTTTCGCTGTCCCTAAATACCACATACATCAATATTGATAGGGTGACAATTAATTTATCCCTGATGCTCTAAATTAAGAGGACAGTCTACCTACTCTTTCTCCATACAAACGTAGTCGACTGTTTCCTCCCTGGATAATAAAGACATTAGAGCTAATGTGTTTATCCCCTCAAAGCTATTTTTGAGATTTGCGAAGTTTCTATAGGGGTTGCCGTAAAATACCTATTTCGATTTTTTCAAAAAAACTTTGAAAAAGTTTAAAAATCGCTGCTTTAGACGTTAGCCTAATTTTTAATAAATATTTATTTCCTATATAAACGGCATAGACATTTTTTTCCTAATATCTTTATCCAGGGAGGAAACATTCGACTACGTTTGTAAAGTTTGTATGGAGAAAAGAGTAGATAGACTTAGGACCCTACCCGGGCTCACGTTAAGATCAATATTTTTAAGTTTTTTCTGATTTCCAAAATTCTAGTTTTTGAAATGCCAGATTTTGAAAATAAGAAGCGCGAGGGTAAGGTCTTAATAACCGATCTATCTCCTGGTTTTACAGATTACAGATTGATTTGACTGCCTCTGTGGCAACGCAGAAGGTTGCGGGTTCTGTTCCCGCCTGGGACAAGTATTTCGTTCGCCATAAATTCTTGTTTTGGTTCTGAGTGTTTTTTATTTGTATCATACGTATGTATTTACAAAAAAGCATTGTAAGTATATCCGTTGTCTAGTACCCCTTAGTACAAGCTTAGTTGCTTAGTTTGGCGGCTAGATGGCGCTGTGTGCAACGTCCTGTTATATTTGACGGGTTTGCTTTGAAAACCTGTGAAACATCAATCTAAAATCTGTAAAAATGACGATAGAACGGTTTTTTTTTTTATAAATATATCCCTAAATGGTGTTGCCGTCATAAAATATTAAATTAAAACACTCAAGACAAACTTAATACTGACAGTATCAATACCTAAACAAAAAAAAACAAGCATTACACTTCTCATAAACTAATAAAGATATCTGTTCCAAACAGCTTAGCAGCTAATGCCATAATAAACTATAACATATAAGATACAACACAATTACAATAAACATTAACCCCTTTACTTATAATATAAACGATGATTAAATTATGTAGCGTTTGTCTCTGTCTGTCAACTTTGAAACTACAAGTCACAGTAAAAGACAAACAATACATATAGTTTATGCAAATGTTAATCATTGTTTATAAGTAAGAGGGTAAAAGGTACATAGCATAGTCTACGAGGGCTAAAAACTAGAAATAAACTTAGGTACTTTCTAGGCCGCGATTAATAATAGTGATATAACAGATTTGTACATTATGTATTCTCCATTTTGCTTCAAACTGTGTAAAAATAGCAGTCGATATGCATTGCTTCACACTGTGTATAGGTTCTAATAAGACTTGTAGATTTAGATATAGTTAGGTGGTCTTAGCCTAGGGTTGCCAATACATTGTTCCTAAAATATAGTACGTATTTGTTGCTGAAAAATAAAGTGCATCACAAAAAAATATACATTATTTATTTTTGTCTACTGATTGCAAAAGACATAAATGCAAAAATAGAGCGGTATTCTTGAAGAATAGTCAAATTATTCGAGGAAATTTTGTATCTTAAGAAAATAGGATATAGAAATTATGTGTCTTAATTTCATTTTTGTGTTTGAAATAAAACATATATTATTTTTAAAATTGAACTCTCACATTTTGGCTAAAATATTGTACTTTTGCGTACTTTATGGTTTTTTTTTTTTTTTCAAAAGTATAAAGTACGCTTTGCCGAAGTATAGTAGGTATATTGTGTAGTACTGTTGGCAGCCCTATCTTAGCCTTGTAAAACGTGCGTTTAGATTCAAAAATCAAGTAGCCCGACTTTAAAAACACCTAATTGACAAATTGCATTCAGAAATATTTGTAAGTCAACCTTCCGATTTCTTCGACAAATCCAAAAGTCTATTCATCAGTTCTCCACCGAAAGACTCCCTGTACTTTTTACTGATGCTATTCAGTAGAGCATAAGGTGTCTCGTAGTTGACCGTCTCTACGTTAGCTAAGGATGTATCGTCGTACTTTTTACCGACAATTTTGAACCCTGCAGCGGACATCTCTATGCAATAATCTTTGTTTTCCAAGGTAGTCAGGTTGATGTAGATCTTTCTGTTGTTGCTTTGGACTTTCGAAGAGGTTTTGGCAGATTTGACGTGTTTTTGGATGTCATTGATGGCGGCTTCTGCTTCCTGCGGCCAGGTCTCTTCGTTCAGGACTTGTTCAGTCATCTTAATCTGAAACAAGACGAGATATAATATTAAAAAATGAAAAACCGGAAAGATGTGACATGGACTAACGCACGAAGCGTTCCGTACCGTTATCTCAAAAGTAAATTACGTTTTTTATAACAACAGAAATACAACAAACATCTGAAGATTCTTTAAACAACCTAATACCTATACAACCTGGTGCACGGGGCTAAGAGAAAATCGGGATAGTGATTTGTCGATAAAAATCACCAGATTTTACCCCCCTTAACTCTCCGACACTGGTGCACGGACACATTGTATAATTTTATATCTTCCCCCAGGTTAAAATTCCTTCAAGACTGGATAGACGAAGGCCCACCGATAGTCTTCTGGATATCAGGCTTTTACTTCACGCAATCCTTCCTCACTGGCGTCCTGCAAAACTACTCGCGACACAACAAGATACCGATTGATCAGGTCCACTTTGAGTTCCTCATCACGAGCATGGAGTCAGAGTGCGAGGAGCAACCGGAATTTGGTGTTTATTGTAAGGTGAGGGACAGAGATAATATCTGTATTAGAATATTGGAAGGTAATACATGATACATAAAACGTCGTCGTAAGGGCTGACATGCGGGCAAATGGCCATACTCCGGGATGCTGAAGATGGTGTGAAGTGGAATGTAAGAGTAGGAACCGAGAGGGATGCAACCGGGAATATCGCTCGGATGATGATGATGACATGATCACAAAAAAAGTTATTCCCCATGATCTTGTGGCTTCTTTTCATCAGAGGGGTGCGTTCCGAGACCAAACATAACATTGAACTCCTAATTTTAAGATGTTTCAAAATGATTTGTTAAAATAGACTTATATTACGAGAAAAATTTAAGTATATTTATTTTTAAATATGTCTAACTATTTACAAGCAGCAATCAGCAATAGTGGATAAGGAGGACCAAGAACACAGTGTTTTTATATGGGTAAGAGGCATGAGGCAAATCACTTCACAATTCCTGTTTTTGGATATTTTGCATGACTGATTTATTGTTACTATCTTTAAGCATGAATTGGGATGTCGAAAGCATGTTTTAGTAATAAAAAGTTTATGATGTGCTGTAAAAAGTGATATAGACCTGCATGGGACCACTTTCTTGCTTGTTTTTTTTACAATCAACATGACCAATAAACCCCGCATTTTATGAATATAGATAGACCTTGTTGCACTCAACGCAATCTATCCTTTAAGTTATTCATAATATGTACGCAAATGAGAAATCAAACAAATTAATAATAGAATTAAGGTCCTAAAACTACTTTAACATGATGTTTTAATATGCAATTGTATATCACAGGGCATCTTCCTGGAAGGAGCAAGATGGAACCGTGACACAATGCAGCTCGACGAATCATTCCCTAAGATCCTGTTCGACACAATCCCTATCATCTGGTTCCAACCTGCCATGATCCAAGACTTCCACCCTCCGCCCTGCTACTTCTGTCCTATTTACAAGACCAGTGAACGGAAAGGTGTGCTCGCTACCACAGGCCATTCCAGTAACTTCGTCATGTATATTACCTTGCCAAGCAATATACCCCAGAAGCATTGGATAAATAGAGGTGTTGCCAGTCTTACGCAGCTTGATGATTAGTGTTGTCAGTTTTTTTTTGTAATAGCAGTTGGTTATAATATTAATTTAATTTTTTTTTTATCTATTATAAATAATACATACTTATATACAAGTTAAGCTTATTTTATGGTATTAACTAGTTGCTCTCTGGAGTTTGAGTTTCTAGTGAACTAGGAAAATGAAGGCACACATAGGTGTGTTTTTTGGCCCATAATACCACTTACAATCACAAGCAGTGTGTAAATTCGTAGCTATCCCAATACTTAGTACATTTTGTATTGGACAACAGATTGATATAGCAATAACACAAGTAATTTTATTGGGCCGGTAAGAACGCAGTTATGTGGGGGCTTAAGGATTAAAAAGTATGAACTACTCCTGCAAAGAACAAGAAGAACAAACAAACAGACAAACAATCTTTGTCATTTATAAATATTTTTTTTAATTTTCAATTTATTAATAATTGTTTGGGATGGTGAATGTATGTAGCTATTTTCTATTTTAGAAAATATGCTGTGATATAATATCAATGTTCTAGTCAAATAAAGATTTTAAAATATTTTATGTTTTTCATCGGTTTTTAATTTGTGGAAAGGATATTACTAAACCAATAACCGCTGAGGAGTGAAAGTCCTTTAGCAACCACAATGCAATGTGAAACGGAGAGTTGAAAAACTGCCGACATTGTAGTGGTCACGGGGAGTTGAAATGAAAATGAATAAACCCAAAACCCACCTCAAATGTTTTAACAAAAACATTTTACTGTTCAGTACCTTAGAATATTCCATTAGTCCCCCAATGACCCAAATAAAGACTGAAGTGATGGTGTACCTACCTACCATTATATAAATCATATCCACTCTATACTCCTATTTCAGTAGGAGTGATATAGGTAGTATTATAACCATTCTACAAAGTCTAGTTGAAAACAAACTTTGAACGTAAGAGATTATACATATGTATAGAATAGAAACAGCAGAGCAGTAGGATGTTTGTACAGAATTAGGGCACTGGGTCACAGCATCAATACTATAAACATGTACAGAAGTAGCCAGAGAGAGATCAATCTGAGAGCTTGCTACATCGCATATACTTCCACTACTATCAACTAGATAGGTACATGAATGTCCCTAGGGACGAAGATTGAGTTATCATAGTTGATGGGGACTTCATTCGAATTTCGCGGCAGTAAAAACTTACCAATAGTCTGAGATGAGATGAGTCTTATCTTCCGTAACTAATCAATATTTTAATATTCCTCACAATGTTGCTAAATTCGTCAACGAAAACTGAAAGAAAACAGTTTTACTACCTCAATTCAATAAAAAATCATACACAAAAATAAATTAGCGAAACCCAAAGCAAAACTTTTTTTTTCTGGATGACATTCTTGCAGGGGCATGTCAAGAGCTTTTTGTCCATAAAGCAATCCTATTTTATTTTTGTGTGTACTCATTCCAAATACGTTCCTTTTATTAACTCTCAAATGCATTTCAACGTTACAGCACGCACAAAGATTATGAAATTAAAATACGAAATCCTAAAACCATTATATTTCTCGTATGTATTTTAATTATTTTTTCCAATGTTGCGGTTCCCGCGCCACCGTTTAGCTAAACCTATCCGAACAAAACTGTCAAATCTGCATTCTGTCAATGTCAAATATTTGAGAGCTAGTGATGTGCCGTTCATGTGATGTGGATTTGGCGGGAACTCGTTGATGAAATGTGGTGCTCTATTTCATTTTCTCGCCGTGGTTCGGAAGGCATGTTAAGCAGTTGGTCCCACCCGGCTGACCCGGCTGTTATCTCTGATAGCAGTCGTTAGGTCAAGTAAGAGGCTTTAGTGCGCGACCTAAAAACTCTTAAAACTGGATGAGCCACACCACTTACGAAAAGAAGAAATTTCATTTTTAACCGACTTCAAAAAAAGAGGAGGTTCTTCTGAAACCGAAATCAAATGCTTGTAAATTGTTTATTTTCGGTGGTAATTATTTTTTTAATCGTAAAGTAAAAATGGTAATCAGTTTTAGCACTCATTTCTATTTTTACTTCTTTTTAGCGTTCTTGTTGCTTCTAAAACTCGAGTTGTGGTCTCTCTAGAACGGCCCATGTTATTTTGCGTTTTTAAATAAAATAAAACCATTTGTGCATTTTTGGATCACAAAATTATAAATTCCAAATAAACAGAAATTAAAATGATGCATGGTTTCGAGTTTTAGCCAATGAGGTGGCACACGCAAAGCTGTGAGCAGATGGCGCTAGGGTCGGATGATCTTTTTTTTTTTTGATGATGGTCCCCCAAAAATGAAAACGCCGCCGCCGGTTTTTTTTTCTTTCGGTCTGAGACCGATATGGCCAATTTGGCGCCAAGAGTTTTTTTTTTTTTTTTTTTTTTTTTTCGGTCTGAGACCGATATGGCCAATTTGGAATAGCCAGGGTCAAGTTTTAGAATATTTCAAGTTTCTTCGAAATTCTTTAGAATATTTCAAGTTTCTTTATTATAGTTTTGGCGTCGTACATCTTGTACATCTTGCCAGTATCAAGTATTTTGCATGAAATTAGCCCGATCGGCCTATAGTTTCAAGTCAGGGGCTATGGTAAAGCGGTGGCAACTTTACCAAAACCTTCAAGGAGCTTCGGCGCGAAACAACGGAAAGTCCATGTTTAACACTCAATTTTGTTTTCACTACACTTGTGCACATTCACGGAACTAAATTGAATAAGATTCCACCAAAATTACACAATTTAACCGAGTTTACAACATAGTTTAACGAAAATAAACTTGGAGCACGACATGTTGTCTCCGCTTTCCCGCCGAAAGTCCCGCCAAGAGTTGTAAAAAAACACCTGTTTGACAGTTCTTAATTCAAACCTAAGATCAGTCGACCAACGCCCTCTACCGGGATAAAAAGTTAGTGTTCCTCCTCATTACAAACGAATTCCATTTGTTCGCGATCCTGTGATAAAAAGGTCTCTGTAATGGTCAGCAAACTTAGAATATATATGTGATGGTAAAAACATGTGACCGCTTCAAAGAGATTTTAATATTTATTAATAAAATTTCTTTGGAGTTTACAAGAGGACAGTCTTCATTCTCTTTCTCCATACAAACATAGTCGACGTTTTCCTCCCTGGATAAAGATAGTGGAACAAATATGTTTATGCCATAAAACCTAAATCTGTCATGACAATGTAGGTATCTACCTTTTTTTTTTCTAATTAATAAAATAATAATAAAAAAAAAATTAAAAGAAAAAAAATCAAAAGGTAGATGCGTAATGAATGAAAGACAGATATAGGTTTTATGTTATGGCATAAACATATTTGCTTTAATGTCTTTATCCAGGGAGGAAAACGTCGACTACGTTTGTATAGAGAAAGAGAATGGAGACTGTCCTCTTAATCCTTATCGGCAGATGATGGACTAGATTTAGCAAGTTACTGTCAGATCATCATCGATCCCGCAGACTCATTTTGGTGTCCCATCTCTATAGCATCATTTATTTAACGTTTCATTTTCATCACAATTAAAGTTTTCAAGAATTTTAATGTAAAGCTTAATATTTTTTTTTTTTACAAGTTACTGTGTTTTGTTATGCATGTCGATCAAAAATACATTTAGAAAATATCGAAAACTAATCGCTTCTGATGCTATTTCACATTTTATGAATACAAAATGTGTTATATTTATTATTTGGATTTGTATTGCGTAGAACGAAACGTTTTATTGTTATTTGTTTTGTCTTTCGTTTCGGAATAGATGGCGCAGCGATCTTGTAAACTGCGTATGCCGAACTGACGTTTTTGGTTATTTTTGTTCTCGCCTCGTGTTTACTTTAGTGTCTAATTTCGGTTCAATTGCGAAAATTCAGTTGTGCAACAACATAAAAGATAACTATTCAATCATAGATTACGTCGCGGTGCAAAAGAATATCGATCCGTTCGTTCCGGAGTAGGTATATGTATACAGTTCTATCACGTGGTGGTGTGGTGGTTTATATAATTCTTGTTTACCGCACAAGCAGAAAGTTTGCGCATGTGCGTCCCTGTAGTAACCTCAAATTGTGAAGGCACGGGTTCAGGTTCCGGATATCCGGGTCGCGAGGCGACGACGACGGTTCTCTGATGTGCCCTCGTGTGAGCGGGCGGCTCGCGTGCGGACTGCGTTGGTGATATCGGTTCGGTTGGCTGTCATGGCCCAGACTCAGTTCACGCGAAGCTCGGAGAGCGACGCATGGGCGCTCCTCTCGCTCAAGTCGGCGCCGCCGTCGCCTTCGAAGGTGCAGTGGGCCCAGGAGCCGGCGCCGATAGCGATCGCGCGGCTCGACGGGCGCGACTTCGAGTACCTGATACGGACGAAGCGCGTCGTCATCGGACGCAACTCGAGCCGCGGCCAGGTCGACGTCAACATGGGACACTCGAGCTTCATATCGCGGAAGCATCTCGAACTCTTCTACGACCATCCGGAGTTCTATCTCACCTGCAACAGCAAGAACGGCGTGCTCGTCGATGGTGTCTTCCAAAGGAAGGGCGCTGCCGCCATGCTTCTACCTAAAAGGTCAGTTATTATGCCTACTGTTTATTTAGTTTGATGATGCCATTGATGGTCATATTTTCTATTTACATGCTCTCATTGTTTGTAAACAAAAGTGTTTATTTTCTACCCACCTGTTGTGATTATTGTAATACAATTAAATGGAAAAACTACCTGCAGTACGATCATACAATTCTAATTGGCTAGCTGTGCCATAGTTACATAACATCTGTAGCCTTGTAACTAGTAGATATACCTACCTACATGTGTACAGACATGTTTTACAAACTCATCAATGAGTGTTATCAGCCCGTGATTGTAAACAAACAAAAGTATTTCTTAGTTGGTTTGATCTGTGTCTTTCAACAATAGATAAGTTATCTGGCTTCGAATTTGTTTTAATTAGGTATTTACTATGTTCATGTTTTGGATGATGCAATAGTCCCCATTTGTTTGCAAATACACAGACTCCTTCTGAGATTTAAATCAAAACATTGAGAAGGTTATAATGACTGATATCATACTACATTCTAGAAATTCTTATGAGTCATGTACCTAAATGTAGCAAATTGCTAAATACTAAAATTCTACTTAACACTTGAGCGCTACTTAAACAATTAAGTAACTGTGAAACTGAAAATTCTCGTACTAATTTAACTAGCCCTGAAATTTTAAGAGGTATTTCAGTGTTCACGAAGAATAGGTAGTATGAGCGTTGCACTGCAGATTAACCTAAGTAAAAGGTAAATGCATTGTTTTCTGTGCTAACATCTTACCTGTACCTTATGAATATCTGGCAAGCAAACCTATCTAACAAAAGGACTGGAATATAAAGTGCCTATAACATAAGCAATGCCTTTGAGTTCCAACTGAAATCTAAAACCTCGCTCTTGTGTTGTATGAAATTCTAAAACACTGGGTCCCAGTACAAGGGCACAACTATGAAGCTAAGAGCGGAAACTCCCATTTACACCAGGCCTAATAAATAGTATGTGCATATTCCAATTAGAACATTATAATGTTTTGATTGTATGACCTAGGTGTACATATGTTTGTTTTTCTGCAAATCAAGAAATCTTAGTCATAAAGTAGGTAAGATATAATGTAAATAACATAACATTGTTTACATCCACTGCAGTATGATTTGCAAATTTTTCGTAATGTTTCATGGAATTTGTTTCAGCGTCATAAAGTGTTAGTACACATTTCACTGTGAAGTTGTTTCCTATTAGATTAATTAAATGTATGCAATATAAATGTTGCATCAAAGTATGTAGTAATGTCTATAATATTAGCTTAAAATTAAACTCTTTTTTTCTCTGTTTTCATTGCCACATTGCTTTTATTATTTAAGCATTTTATCATTTCGATCTTCACAGACCTCTTCCTCAGGGATAGAATGTCAGCTTATTCAAATTAAGGCCTTTTAGTTCCATTTGCAGATTTCAATTAGAATTTTAAGTTGAAAATAGCATTTGCTGACACACATCTTATATTATATATTGTTGCGCACCTTAATTTATGATTATTAACTGCGAAGGTGGTCCTTTCATATTCTATAGATAATTACTTTGATTCCTGCAGTTTTTAGGGTTCCATAGTCCATACCCAAAAGGTAAAAACAGAACCTTTTTACTTAGACTTCACTGTCTGTCTGCCTGTCACCACCATATAACATGTGTATGCTGTGGGGTAATATCCGAAACCCCTGTACCGATTTTGATGAAATTTAATATAAAGATATATTGCATTTCTGGGAGGAACATGGGCCACGCCATCTTATACTCAGGATCGGGACTTGCGCAGGCGAAACCGCGAGGCGCTGCTATGCTAGTTCAATAATAAAAAAAATCTTACTACATTTGCAAGCAGATAGTGCAATCAAATGAAAAGTTTCTTGAAATCCGCATTATATGAGTCATCTTCATGTTAAGTATTACTCACAATTTGTTATTTCCTTGTTTCTGTGTCTATGTTTGGTAACTTTCTATTTTTGTTTGTAGATGTGTTTTTCTCATTATTACTTACTCACCACTGTTTAACATACTTACTAATATATTTATCTTACTTCTTACTAAGTACTAATTAAAAATGCGAAAGTAACTCTGTCTGTCTGTTACGCTTTCACGCCTAAACCGCTGAACCGATTTTGACTCTTCATTCCGATATACCCGCGGGATCGAATCTTACGCGGGTGAAACCACGGGGCGCAGCTAGTTCAATCTAAACTGCTAAGAATGAATATTTGCATATTCATCAAAATCGGTTTAGCGGTTTAGGCGGGAAAACGTAACAGACAGGGTTATTTTCGCATTTATAACATTAGTAGGTATTGTTTCATCAGTCAGTTAAAAAAACCCACTTAAAATTACATAGTAATGGAAAACGCCTATTCTACCGCAGAAATCCAATTCCAAATGTAGTGTACCATCAATGAAAATCCATCATTATTAGTTAAGTCATTATGTGCGAGATGAACTCTGAAGCCTTGACGCTGAGTCATTGGTGGTCAACTACCTTCTTGTTTCGTATAATTTACGACTAGTTGCGTCCCGCGGTTTAACCCGCGTAAGTCCCGATCCTGTGGAGATATTGGGATAAATAATAGACTTTGAGTTAATCCAGATTTACAGCTATCTGCATACCAAGTTTCATCGTAATCGGTTCTGTAGTTTTAGCGTGAAGGAGTAACAAAGTCACATACAAACGTGCAAACAAACACACTTATCGGAAATTGGTAATACAAGTTTTTTCCATATAATATCTACAATGTAAACTGTGATAGGGTATCAAAGTATTATGTTAGAACTACTTAGAACGCTAGTGCGTAGTGTACCTAACCTACTAAATAGCAGTCTGGCCTTGCCTATGTTACAGTAAGTAATCGCTGGAAGAATGTTCTAGCTCTGTCTAGTCTAGATACTAGATACCTATATGGGGCAGTTCTTTTATCTTTTACTAGCCGCGTCCCGCGCTTTTACCCGCATATGTTCCGATCCCGTGGGAATATCGCGATCAAATGTATGTTACTGCTCGATAATGTAGCTTTCTATTGGTGAAAGAATTGTTGAAATCGGTCGAGTAGTTTCAGAGACTATTCGTTACAAACAAACAAATATATATTTCCTCAAGAACCGTCCATTGCTTTCAAGATTTTAAGCGCTTAGGCGCCAACTACTAAACTCTATTTCAGAAACTTAGATCAAAACGTAAACAAAAACAGTCAATTTTAAAGGAAAAAGTAAATAAAGCGCTGTCACTTTCAAATAAACGTAAGTCAGGAATTTTTGTTTACATTTTTGATCTAAGTTTCTGAAATAGGGTGTAGGTAAATTGTGGTTATACGGACGGAAACGTGGAAGACGCCAATTCCGACGTTTCGTCCCCTTACGAAGCCATGTCAGATCTATCTACTAGCAACCTAAAAAAGGATGAGGGATGACGTCATCGGAGAATTGACTTCCGATACAAGTGATGTGAATATCGCCACTTCCTATCCCCAAGCCGGATAGTATGTGTCGTATCGTTGATGACATCTCACTATGTCTTTTTTTGTTAGCAAATACACGGGACATTAGGGGACCCGTTGAAATTCTGGGATAAATAGTAAAGATCCTACAACCGAATTGAAAACCTTTTTTGAAGTCGCTAGTCGTCTACACTAATATTATAAACATTTTGTTATTTTAATTTGTATTTTTGTGTGTGTGTGTCGTATGTTTGTAATGAATAAACTCAAAAACTACTGGACCGATTTCAAAAATTCTTTCACCATTAGAGAGCTACATTCACCCTGAGTAACATAGGCTACTTTTGATCCTAATATTTCCACGGGATCGTGACTTACGCGGGTGCAACCGCGGGACGGAGCTAGTTGAAAATAAATAAGTTACCCATCATAAGATCAGGTTTTGCGCGAATCCGATATAACAGCGTTTTCAGGTTTTCAGGCTTTACACAGGGGCTAAAAGTGTTTAAATAACTCGATCAAATATTTGTTTACGTGGCTCGATGACGTCACATTGTTGGCATGGCATGTGCGGTACGTCAACCAAACTAATGCATAAGCGCCTTATGCGCACTGTGCGCACACCTCGTGAGGTTGTGAGGGAATACCGCATGATAGCGAACTGCACAGATAAACCGGCCTAGTAACACTTTTCTACGTGTTTACCTCGTGTAAGTTACACTTATTTACAACTCATGAACTGCTGAACAAATTTGGCTGAAAATCGGTAGGGAGTCTAGGGAGGTAGCTTAGAACCAGGGGACGGACATGGAATACTTTTATTTTTCCTCTAAAGCGGAACAAAGTTCGCCGGGTCAGCTAGTTGCAAATAAAATAAAATTTCCAAAAAAAAGGGGAAAAGTCATAATTATTAATTCACCGTGTCGTGTGGCGCAGTGGCTAGCGCACTCGCCCGGCAAGCGAAGGGGCACTGGTTCAAATCCTGTCACGGGAGAATGTTTGATGATGCATTTTTCCTTGTACCTTAAGAACGTGGCGACCATTTCCAACGTGGTGTTACCATTTCCATACAAACTTAATACCTAATAATTAAATTTACCTCTATGGCAAACACGCGACGTCAAACATACGCATCGAGCGTAAATGGTCGGACGGCAGGGTACGTTTTGATGGCGGTGTGACGTGGAGAATAACTGTAGTCATTAAGAGTTAAATGGAAGCCGCCAGGGTCGTGGGAATCTAGTGTCATCGCTGGCTGTACTACGGATGCAAGATTACGCAATGCAATATAGGTACCATCTACAACAAAAGTGGGCATCCAGTTAGCCGAAAGATTCGTTAGAACCGAGCGCCGAGCGTGGAATAAGCATATTATACACACATTGATGTAGGTAGATAGAATATACCTACCTATATCAATGTGAAGAAAATAGAAAGAAAGCGAAATTTGACTTAGCGGTGTATACCCAATTTCGTTATTGATAGTACATTAGCTATATCCTGCGGTTTCATCCGCATAAGTCCCGACCCCGTAGGAATTTTTGAAGTTCCTTTCTTATCGGATGCTTACATCGTATAAAGAACACACTCTCCAAATTCCAGATCTCTTCTACCAACGGTTTAGGCTATTAGGGTAGGGTTAGGTTTAGTGTATTGATAGATCGATTATACCCTAACCGATTGCTATAAAATTTGGAACAGAGAAAGCTGGAGTTCTGGAAAAAGACCCCGGCTTATGTGTATCCCGAAATTCCCACGGGATCGAGACATATTCAATCGAAATGGCAGAACGCAGGAAGTGCCTTTATAACATTATAGCTTCCTGATACAAACAGTAGTAAATAAAATTACGATTTCGATCATGGATTCGATAATAAAAGTCGTCGTAAAAGTTGTCGTGTGTGTGTGTGTAGGTAGTAGGCAGGTATCTCGTACATAAATAATCGAATAATAACTAACTAGGTATTATAGGTACCCAGTAAAGTACATGTTAATAAACAGCACATAAGAATATGCAAATCAATGTATGGCATACAGGTAAATTGCGTACTATGGAGTCTGTGCTAATTTGGAGAACAGAAATTATTCACTTTGTCAGCGAAATTCGTTGTTTTTAGGGTTCCGTACGCAAAGGGGACGGGACCCTATTAATGAGACTCCGCTGTCTGTCTGTCTGTCTGTCACCAGGCTGTATCTCATGAACCGTGATTGCTAGACAGTGACAGTAATATAACAATAAATAGGTAACTAACTAAAAATAAAAATAAATAGTGGGGCTCCCATACTAAAAACTTGTTATTTTTTGTGATAATGGTACGGAACTCTCCGTCCGCGAGTCCGACTCGCACTTTTTCCTGTCACGGAAAAAAAATGATAATGCATTTTCTGCTTGTAAAATATTGCTAATACTAAACCTGAGCTCTTTATATCATAGTTAACATACCTACATACATAAACCTCATTTTGTCGCAGTCAGGTAAAAATACCAGTAAGTAAAGAAAGACGTTTCACAACAAAAACAAGAATCGCTGATTATAATATAATAGTACTTTCAATTCATATTGTCGTTCTGATAAAAATAGAATGAATTTTATAAAAATACACGTTGCTATGATAAAAAAGCGTTATTTTCCATTCACACGGACTTTATTCAATAGAAGACTACGTTAACATGGATTAACTCGTAGTTAGTTAGTAGCAAGTGTTTTGAATGATCTTACGGGCGCGGCGATCGTGATCTATATCTATAAATGTCCTGACTGACTGACTGATCGACGCACAGCCTAAACCGCTAATGAGAGGGCTGAAATTTGTAGACTGTGTTTTAAAAAGTGATGTAGGCAACCGATAACTAACGGAAATTTTCACGGGATCGGGAATTCCACGGGTGAAACCGCGGGACAATGATATTATATAGTAAAGCCGTTGTCTAGTACCCATAGCACAAGCCTAGTCGATTACTGTAGAAATAGACTGAGCTGTGTGTAGCTTGCAAAAAAAAAAACTTTACCGTGTTTGGACACATTTCCCAGACTATTCAGACCATAATCGCGTGTTATTTATGTGCCCCTCTAAGTATGTATGTATTTATGAAAGAAAAATAAATATAAGTATTATATCCGTTGTCTAGTCACCGTAACACAAGCTTAGTAGCTTACTACGGGGCTAGATGGCGCTGTGTTTTGTTCACAGAATTTATTAATTTAAATGGTTGCGAACTTCATACCACGAAATTGTCGCGGAAAATTTGCAGCTGTGCGACTGTGAATTGCCACCGTGCCACCGTGCAGGGGGTCAGTGTGCGCGCGCGCTTGTGCTGCCAAACAGTTGCGCAATGACCGCCGTATTGGTAAACAAGTGGGATTGCACTTTGACATTCTTGTTTCGTTTCGTTCGGTCTAAGGTTTACTTTACAGGTTTGAGACACGCAAACCCAGTTCTCTAATACCTACGCATATCTGTTATAGCGTCTCCAGCGAGGGTAAAAAGAAAGGGGTCCGCTGTACCGTCAGGCCACCCCGAGGGGCAACCGTCAGGGATCAGTTATAACTGATCCCTGACGGTTGCCGACCGATCGTGTCCCCAAATGCTGGCCACGTTTGGGACAAGGGGCCATATTTGAGGTCCGTACGCAATGGGTAAAAATGGGGCCTTTTTATTGAGACTCAGTTATCCGTCTGTCTGTCTGTCACATGGCTGTTTCTCAGGAACCGTAATAGCCGGATAGGTGATTTTGTTTTACAAATGATATAAGTATATCTGTTGCCGCTATAACAACGAATAAGTACTAAAAATGAATAAAATATTTATTTAACTGGGGCTTCCATACAACAAACGTTTTTTTTTTTAGATAATAACCTACGGAACCCTCGCAATTAGGTGTTTTTTTTTAAACAAACAATACTGGTAGAACGTATTTTGGAATTTATCTATTATGTAAATGTATGATTTTTATGAGGTCTGTTTCATCGCTATCGGTTTAGATACCTACATTGAATTGAAACTAATTAATTACAGAAAATTACTGAACACGTCATATACCTTCACATTTAATCATTTATACCTTATTCCCTTTAAAATTGTCCTCGGTAATTCCCGAGATCTGTTACTATTGCCCCTGCTATCTCCCCCAGGTCATCTGCGGGGCAAACCAAAGAATATAAAGTAGGACAATGCAATTAACAATAATATCATGCATCTACATTATTAATTACGTCTTCTAAATTCCCAAAATAGAAATGTATTTTATTTTGCAAACCTTTATACCGAATACAGAAACGCTACTCAAAATTAGAGTTCTAGTTAAACAATTAAGCAACTCTCAAACTCAAAAATTCCCCATACAAATTTTCAGGTTAGAAGTAGAGATGGGCCGACTAGGGGTTCTGCCGACTAGCAGACTAGCCGACTAGTCGGTTCCAAAATTGCCGACTAGTCGGCAATACAGATCATTTTAATTCCGCGATATTTAGGTTAATCATGACCACTCGGCGATTGTTGGTATTTTTGGATAAATTTGCACTTTAGCGAAACTTCAAAAAAATCGTTGAAATAAAAATAAAAGTTGGATTTTTTTTTAAATGGAGCTGAGGCATAGTTATGATATTTTAGATGTATAATGTTTAGATGATTTACGTAGGCTATGACGTGTTTTGTTTACGTTTTTCGGACTACACACCTTCTAACTGTACTACTAATTCAATAAATATTGGTTTTATTGCATAATTGTTAGTTGACGACTAGTCGGCATAATTTGCAGACTAGTCGGCACCTGCCGACTAGTCGGTTAAACTGCCGACTAGTCGGCTTTCCCGACTAGTCGGCGACTAGTCGGCCCATCTCTAGTTAGAAGCTGCTCAATTATTTAAGTTCCTCTCAAATTTCTGTATTTGGCTGTAACGGCCGAATACAGAACCGCTACTTAAAATTTGAGTTCTACTTAATCAAATAAGTAGTGCTCAATCTCAAAAATCCCCACACAAATTTTAAATTCAGAGGCTGCTTAATTATTTAAGTACCCCTCAACTTTTTAGTGGCGTTTCTGTATTTGACTGTAGTCCGTCAACTGTTTGTTTTGACGCTCTGTGTCCAATCGTAAATTTTTGAAGGTTACCTCGCGAATTTAATATTTGTTTTTAAGTAGGTTAATCTATTTGTAATTTTGAATTCTATGTTACGTTTGTTAAGGTTGTTTTTGGTGTGATTATGGTGTTTTACATAAAATACCGGTTGGGCGACCCAGTGATCGTCAACGTTTTGCTAGTGGATTGGAATCTGTCTCGTGCATAATGTTAGAATTCTTTCTAGATTTCACCGTAAATGGTTTGAAATTTAAAACCGGTTTACTGTTTACATGTTTGTTTGGTATTTTTCTTCTTTAATCGATCGTATGTTGACATGAAGGAATCTTAAATTTCTTATGTCATTTTTAGATTTCCGTACCCAAAGGGTAAAAACAGGACTCTGTTACTGAGACTTCGCTGTCTGTCCGTCTGTCTGTCTGTCACCAGCCTGTATCTTATGAACCGTAATAGCCGTAAAATTGAAATTTTCACAGATGATGTATTTCCGTTGCCGCTATAACAAGAAATAATAAAAATATAAACAAATATTTAAGGGGGGCATAAATATTTAAGTATTTAACGTGATTTTTGACAAAACGCATCGATACCGCGATGTATTTTTACTACTAGCACCATTTAGTTATAGATTGGCCCTAGTAGTCAAATAAATTTAACGTTCTCGCTACGTTCACGGATTGGTTGGTCTGATCCGTGAACGGATAACCATAAATAGCCTTATTAATAAACGTGGAGTAAAGTGGTAGTCATTTTAACACTTATTGTTTCTGTCTGTCAACTTTGAAAGTTCCTGTCACAGAAAAAGACAAAGCATGTTCTCACTACTCCGACCTTACTCCGCGTTTATTAATAAGGCTAAAACAACTAAGCATGCATAGTTATTTGTATTGTTTCGATTACTTATACTAGTTAGTAGTTTTAAGAACAGACCTCGCAGACTTTGTTGCAATGATTTACGTGTATCACTAACTTTACGAACCTCAGGACACGAAGAGCTTCAGTACAAACGTTAATAAATTATAACCCGGTATGTTGTTCGTTCAGGATTTGTGATGAAAGTGTGTAAAAAAAGTAAAAAAAATACTTTTTACGGTACGGATTAGAGCAGGGGTTCCCTAACTTATTTGAGTCGCGCCCCCTTTCGACCATAAAAAAAAAATCCGCGCCCCCCCCTCGATCCTCCAGTCCAGATTATCAGGTCAGAATAAAAATGGATTTAATAACAAAATAAGTAGGTATTCTTTTTGCTCAGTAAAGTCTTACAAAGTCATACAAAAGGTATTTGGTAAGAAGTACTAAATACCTTTGACAGCCCCTCGAGGTTGGCGCGGGGCCAGGCTAGAAGCTGATAAAGTTCTTAACATTCGCCTACTGAGGCCTCAATGAGGTTCTTGACAGGCGTCAATTTCAAATATTTTCATTGGCCGTATCGAGCAGTCTGGAATGCATTCTGTCAGCGATCGCAGGTCTTTCTACACAGGTGGCCCGCGTCCCCCTGGAAAGGTCTCTGCGCCCCCCCCCCTGGGGGGCGCGCCCCCCACTTAGAGAACCACTGGATTAGAGTAAATTTAACCCAAAGTATGTTTTCTTTAAATTTCAGACAATAATCTGACGTTTTTGTTCATTGTATTTGTCACATTTTCTTCAGGAAGATGTGTCAAATTATAGTCTAAAATTAAAAAAAAACAAGTAGGTATAATCGCGTAGTCAGTAATGGGCCTAGGGTTGCCAGGCCTAAAAAATAAAAAGCCTGACACAGATAAATATTTAGCCGGACATTTTGCCCTAAAAGCCTGACACATTGGTTTTTCTTCTCCTATCTGTGGCTTATAAAAACATCGTTAGGTACCTATATATGTAAGTACCTACCTACTTTTATGAATTACATACAAAGAGTCCTCTACCTACAAAATCTACCTTTAACCAACAAGCGTTAACCGATCGACACGAGTGAATTAGTCTGAGTTTGTATGAAGCTTTATGGGTGTCCGCGTGACTGACGGGGTCGATCAAAAGCCTAACAAAAGCCGGACAGACCGGACTTGTATATATTTGGCCAGACATGACTGTAAAAAGCCGGACATGTCCGGCTAAAGCCGGACATCTGGCAACCCTAAAGGGGCCGCCTATTTGTGCAACTTTAAGCTTTTTATTATTATTTACTTTTGTAAATGTGTTGTTTTGTTTTACCTATGTTTTAGATTTTTCTTCTGTTTCCGCGATGTTGTATTGCAATCCCGAAGAAGGGACCTGTAAAGGTCTCGAAACGTTGAGCGTTGAAACAATGCTAAAAGTAATAAACACCACGCGGTAAAAACCGAAAAATGTCTTCAATACCTATGTATTGTGTGTACAGATATGTATAGATAGATAATCATATACATATGTATATGATTATCTATCTATCAATAACCAAACTCAAACAAACTTGTCCATGGCAAATCATCTGTATTAACTTATTTTCCACGATTCAGGCTCAGCCAATATATAATGTACTTTGTGGGCTCAGCCTTGTGTGGAATCTCCTGGAAACTGATAGGTACTCTGTAACTCTAGTTTTGGAAATAAAGTATTTGTATTTGTAATAGTAAATAAATCAAAGGCCCCGCTCCGCTAGAAGCGGCACAGCGCCACCCAATGTAGAGCATTAACAATGCACATGCAATCGTCTCGCGGTATCGACCAAAGAGTGACCGCCTTCCATAAATAGGACACTTTTACCACAGATTACCTACTAGTTGACGCCTCGCGACAACGACGCTCTTGCCCAATTTTTATACTTTCGTTACAAATTACAAAGGTCACATAAGTTGTAGGAAATTTGACACATGTCACTAAATATAATAATGGTAAAAATAAATCGGGCTTACGTTCGCGTTGCGTTTAACTTTGGAAAATCATGTTTGTTGTATAGGAGCCCTTAAATATTTCTTGTTATAACGGCTATAGAAATGCATCTTCTATTGAAAATTTCAACTGTTTAGCTATCATGGTTTATGAGATACAGCATGGTGACAGACGGCCAGACGAACCAGACAGATCTTTGTGAAGCAGGCAGTGTGGGATATCTCGATGAAATATTTTACGATAGGTAAAATCAAAGCTAGTGCCAAATATAGGATCAATACAACATATACCAAACATAAATACCTTTAATTAAAATTGATCGACTACTATAATAAAATCTGACTAACAAATAGCATTAAAATTAGAACTAAATAATAATACCTATAAATGTGAGTTGATTGTACTTGTCTATAAACAGAAGTTACACGTGTCTTCATATGTCGCCCGGCGCGGGCGGGTCGCACTCGTAGGTCATCGCCCGAAATAATGTCTACTCTGCGACGTCTCGTTTAGTCTTTGTCTGTCAAAACGTGGCGTGTCGTCCGCGTCGGCTGCAGTTTCATTATTCTGTTCAGAATATGTCGGTCACTGTTTCATGTATGTTCGCTTTGTGTGACTTAGTATAGAACTTATTTCTTCTACGGACATATTCATTGTATTAATAGGTTTCAAATTCAAGGTGAATGTAGCTTTCTAATGGTGAAAGAATTTTTGAAATCGGTCCAGTAGTTTCGGAGATTACCCCCAATATACATACATACATTCATGTTACCAACGTTACCTCTTTATAATATTAGTATGAGTAAAGTATAGATAGATAAGAAACTTACAAACAAAAGGAAAGAAAGAAGGAAAATACGTTTATTTAGACAGGCACACGACTACTACAACATTTTACAAACTTTAATGACTAAATACTAGAGTTTTCTTCTGTTTTTGAGATTTTGGATTGATGACTGGCTTGACTATTCTTCTTAAATCCTGAAGAAGATACCTGTAAAGGTCTCTTCTTCAGTCGCGCTTTGAAACAATGCTAAAAGTATTAAACACCACGCGATTAATTAAGACACACGAGTTGAATTAAGTACTAAATACTATTCTTTATTGTGTCTCGTAACTTTACCTACCTATTGAAGAGTTTGGCAATGAGAAGATGGTTTCCAATCACAATCTTAGGCTCTATAAATTCGTAATATATGTAGGTTCCTACGAAGTTTCATCAAGATAAAAAAAGAAGTACTTACAACAAATAATATGCCTCGCCTCGCATGTAACTTGCAAATGTTCGCGGTTCCAACTCGACGAGAGTGCGATGTACTGCACCAGTAGAATGCCACCTCCTCTATTTGCTTGCAAGTACGGGCACGCAAACGGGATGCGATGAGACACAAAAGGTTCGAGAGACAACTTTAGACTGGGATCCACGCTCGAACATTCCACAGAAACCACTGAAATGAAACTATACAAGTACGCTGGAATTTGTGTTATGGTACTCCAATTCCAGCGTACTTTGTAAAGTGTCAAAATGACATTAGATCTTTGTGCCGATTTGATAAGCGCCATGTTGCGCTGTTGACGCGCGTTTTCTATTGAAAGTGATGGTGACCGTCCACGGAACTATTAGTTCCACAGATCAAATGGGCACAAAATTCAGTGCGCTATGACCTGTCCAGCGACTTGTACCATGAAGGTCAGTGACAGAAACTAACACGCCTTAGCAGTCTGTGCAATGGAATTTAGGATCTTTGTAAACTATACCATAGTTAATAACCAATGTACAAAACCATGCAGCTATAGTTCTATAGAGGTTGGATAATTAATTAAGCTCAAAATACACGACGGACTTTCCACTGCGAGCGGAGCGGAGTCATTAATGTGTCACTTCAACATACAACGGTTGTTTTCATAGTCATACAACTCTTTCGTGCTATGGAAACAGTCGTTGGATGTTAAACTGACACATTAATGACTCCGCTCCGCTCGCAGTAGAAAGCCGGCATAACACTGACACGTTACCTAAACTGACAGGTTACCTACAGCACACATGCACGAATTTCTTTATATGTTTTAGGTAAAGTGTAAGTGTAATAGTGTGATGAGCTTAAGACACCGTGGCATAGCGAAGAAAGCAAAAATTAAGATGGCCATGATAAATAATTTGAAAGCTTATTGCTGGTTTTGTGTCAACAATACAATGGATAGATGGGCGCATTCTTGACTTGAAAAGCGCTATCTATTTGGATGAACCTTTCTAAATCTAGAATAAAATCCAGTATCCAAACGGCTACATAGCCACCTTAGTCGTATATTTATTATATGAACAACTAAACTCCACCGTCTAGGCACCAATCCGCATGTACAGACTACAACTAAATACCAACCATCCCCTGAGGTTACCCGTCGAAATGTTAGCACAACATCTTAATTAGCTGACTGCAGACTGACTGCCCCAGGGTCGGCTAACATCCGGCAACCGCGAATCTAGGACGGAAGAGGGCCGCCTAGCTGTACCTACCTATATCCTTACTTATACGTGCTACTATGGATAGATAGATGTTTTTATTTGCACAACATATACAAAGGAAACATAACAAACACTTATACAAAATGTAAATACATACTCAAAAAAAAAGCCTAGGCCAGCTAGCCTAGCCTAGCTAAATGATATTCTAACCTAACCCGAATGCGGGTTAGGTTAGGAACTCGAAAAAATGGATTATTTTCATTCCTAACCTAACCCGATTTATCGTTCCTAACCTAACCCAAATCGAGATACAGGTCGTCAGGTCCAAATTATGATACATATTGAAACACCCAGAACCAAAAATAAACATTTATGGTCAACATAAATACTTGTCTCCGGCGGGAATCGAACCCGGAACCTTCTGATTTGCAGCCGTGGGTTCGTCCGACGCGCCATAGTGTAAACAAATAAAAAATAATGTTTATGCAATATTTTTACAAGTTGGTATTAGAGATACCTAACTATTGAAAATGGAGCGACTACAATTCGCTTATTTTTAGACTACCAAGTCAACAAACACATCTACATTATTAATTTGCTGAATTGATTGTTCATTTAGCAATCAATAATAATAATATGTATCTCTATACAATATTTTATTCAAGTAACTGCGTCATTTACATTTGCAAAGTAAACGTAACTAAAGGTAAAATGAAAACTACTAATCTACACTAATATTATAAAGAGGAAAGATTTGTATTTTTGTGTATGTGTGTTCGTCTGTATGTGTCTGTATGTTTGTAATGAATAAACTCAAAAACTACTGGACCAATTTCAAAAATTCTTTCACCATTAGAAAGCTACATTCACCCCGTGGGAATATCGGGATCATAAGCTACTTTTGATCCCGATATTCCCACCGGACTTACGGGGGTGAAACGGGACGCAGCTAGTAATTGATAAAACAACTGCATCTCTAAATATATGTGCTATAAAACCTGCTGAACCAGCCAAACAAACAATAACAAAGGTCATCCTCTATTTAGCGTCCTCGTTGCATAACAACTGTGTTAAAATTATACAATCGACAGTTTTATATTTAGGTAGGTATAGTATATAAACAAGCTCTTTACACGAGTCTATTTCTAGAGCTGATCGAAACGGTGTGCGTAAGGCGATGACGTAACGCGCATGACGTGCACCTTTGCCATTGTCACTGAAATAAAAACTATACAAGTACTCTGGAATTGGTATACCATACAAAATGACATTAGGTGATGGTGACCGTCCACGGAGCTATTAGTTCCACCTACGGCCACCATCACTTTCAATAGAAAATGCGCGACAACATCGCAACATGGTGCAAATCAAATCGGCACATAATTCAGTGCGCTATGACCTGTCCAGCGACTTGTACCATGGAGGTCAGTGGCCATAGCAGAGAAAAGTCGCCACGAGGCGCTTCTACTATTAGGTAAACTGTGTCTTGCCTTGCACTGCCGTCTTCCTTCTTCTAGATGAGCGTATTACATCTTATAATCATAACGTCACTTACCATCAGGTGAGATAATGGTCAAACGCTCATCTTTCGTGTGTAAAAAAGTGTTTTTTTACAAACTTCGAAAATGTTAGAAAAGTGTAAGTTTACATGGGAATTATGTATGATACTAGCTTTGTCCCGCGGTTTCACCCGCGTAATTCCCGATCCCGTAGGAATATCGGGACCAAAAGCCTATGTAACGCGTCGGTAATGTAGCTTTCTATTGGTGAAAGAATTTTTAAAATCGGTCCAGAAGATTCGGAGTATATTCATTACGAACAAACAAACAAATGAATCTTTCCTCTTTATAATATTATAAACAGGAAAGCTACATTCATTCTAGTCCATACTAATATTAGTATGGACTAGCTGCACCCCGCGATTTTACCCCCGTAAGTCCCGATTCCTTGGTAATATCGGGATCAAAAGTAGCCTATGTTACTCAGAATGAATGTAGCTTTCTAATGGCGATTTTTGAAATCGGCACAGTAGTTTTTGAGTTTATTCATTACAAACATAGAAATCTTTCCTCTTTATAATAATAGTGTATTGTACCTATGTATCATCTAAGCATGTAGGCCCGAGAAATGTAAGTCAGGCCTTCGTCAAACCCCACTTGAAGTAATATGAAGGCGTTTTACATGTATGCAAAGTACTTTAGCTATCATCCGACAAGTTATACAAACTTTAGGCGGAGCTTCCGCGCACCCAGGTATTCATAAGTTTCGATTCATTATCGGTTCAGTACGGCACGATATCGAACTAAATACCTTACGTCTACTACAAAAAAATATTTATAAGTAGGTACTTATAATTTAGATTCGATATTGTAAGTGTTCACCATGTTTCTTCGAACGAAAATGTCTAAAGTTCAAAAACTGAAATTTGTTTGAAACTGTAGAAGAAAATTTTCGATCGAACGGACGAAATTTTGTACCGAATTCAAACATTTCTGAATAGGTGCGTTGAACTAGGAAGAAACATAGGAAGAATTTTGGTATGTAGATTGTAGTTGCATATGCCTAGTGAGAGACTCCTCAACTTTCATTTTAATAAACAAGTAATCGATATATTATAAAATTTATAAAATACAGAACTAAAAAAATACTTCTTGGTTTCTTGACAAAACAAATGCCCAACCAAAATAGTGTGCTGTTCCTGAGGATAGCAAAATGTGAGCAAAACATGTATTTTTCAAAAAAAAAAAAAATTATCGACAAAATTTTCACCAATCGTATTTTAATTAACCCAATCCCAGATTAAAGTTCGAAGTATCATTTCCCCAAATATGAAAGTAGTAGCTTACATTTTATTCTGGGATAACTACTTAACTATTTCTAACTCTAAAATTGCATATTGCACATTCTTAAATCCTGGTGATTTCTTCATTTGGTGCACGTTTATTATCTAAAAATATAAATATTTCAACCGAGCTAATAGTAGGTACTACGTAAAAATAACAAAACAATGGAAACTTAAACACAAACTCCACCCTTTTAAACGAAAAGGAAGTTGAAAGTCTTGCTCAATTAAAATGCGAATAAAAAATACTTTACTAAAAGAACTTTCAAAGATTTCAGAACCTTTTGAGTCTTGCATACACCGTTCTAAAAGAAGAAAAGTTGCGTAGAAAAGTTGAAAGTCTTTAACAATTTCAAATAACAGTGGAATGAACTGAAATAGCAATTTAATGAGGAGGACTGAAAATGGTTAAATTTTATTACTAGTACTATTAACTTAAGGCCTAACTTACAATTATTATTATTACAGAACCTACTGCACTTGGCCTCGTCATTCATAAGAGTAATTTAGAGACGAAGCATTAAGTAGGTACTATTTTTCTGTGGCTGGTCCTTTTTGTAAGCACACGGCTCCTTAGATATTCTTTTATGTCAAACTAGCTGCGTCCTGCGGTTTCACCCGCGTAACTCCCGATCCTGTGATAATATCGGGATTAAAAGCTTTGTAATGGTGAAATCGGCACAATATTTTTCAAGTTTATTCACTACAGACATACACACACACACACACAAAAATACAAATCTTTCCTCTTTATACTATTAGTGTCGATTCATTATTATTGTTTTATTTTAGTTTTATTTTCCGTCTGTCTTTTTTGATTTGTAATCATGTGATTTGTTTTTACTGTGTGCTTGCCGAAATACTTGTTTTGTTTTCCTTCTTTCTTTATTTTCTTTCTTAGCTACGGCATTTTCCCCAAACTTTCCTAAGAACGGCCCTCAGTTTATTAAGTTAACTGAAGATATCTCAAACTGAAAACTATTGCCCTACTCTAAAATGACGTATTATTTACAAAAACATTTAGCATTACGTTTTTCACTTCATGTTGTACTCAATCATGTCTCGAGTCTGTGCAAAGTGGAGCAAATACCGCACTCCAACATAATCGTACCTTAAATACTTAGGAATAGAGTGAATTTTCGACCGACTTACTTCATGTCCCGATGTATTTCACGGAAGGATATGGAGAGTTATTTTGCACCTTTTCACAACCAGGTAAGGCTGATATTCGCTTGACCGTGTTTTGGTTAGCAACAGACGCACTATCAATCTCTGTCTGGGGCTCATGAATGCTGACAGAGATCTCTTGTAGTCTTTTGGCGGCAATTGACATTTCTGCAATACCCTTTTTTTCGCGCAAAATATTTGTGTTTTGAGGAATTTGTGTCGGCTTCTGGATGGACTATTTACTTATTACACGAAGGAAAAGGTTGGCCTTCTTAGCCAGCAACATGACTAGTTATTTTTGGGGATTCGTAGTCAACAATTAGGAATTATTATAGTTTTACTACAATCCTTTGTCAATCTGTCTTTTTAAGGCTTAGTTAATTCATTTTTAGGCCTACATTATCTGCGCCTACATTATCGGTTTCACCCGCGTAAGTCTCTAAGTAAGAGAAAAAAATGGTCTATAGATGTGTTATTTCCAGGTCTCCAGCTATTTAACTTTTTTATTTAATTATCATTTGTTTCAAAGTCAAATGCTCCGCCTCGTTTACGCGCATATCAACTATTTACGTTAGATTTTGAAATATGTGAAATAAAACATACATGCAACGAAATCAAAAAGAAAACTATCACAAATACATAACTAGGCAATACAAGTCAATATCAGTAGCTTCTACGGAACCCCATGCAAAGCGTAAACCGACTCGACACACACTTGGCCGGCTTTCATTAGGAATTCGGTGACTTCATTGTGGAATTGGAAAATTATGGTTTGGAATGGAAACTTCATTAGTCATAGTTTCCGAAGTCCTAGTTCGGATACGGCCTCCGTCTCGACTCTCAAGCGATGAATCATCAGATGACGTCGATATTTCTATACCATATAGATAGGTAGACCGTAGAGTCATTTTGGTCTGTTCTTCCGTCCATTGATACGTCGACATTGATATTATTGTTTGCAAATAAGTTTCTTTTGACTGATTTATTAAAACCCTTTGATTGCTGAAAACATATACCTGTGTCTTTGCGATTTTGATTTAGCGATTTGCGAGTTTTCGGTCGCGATTTGCGTTGATTTGTGATTTCAACGTCACTTTCAAAGAGTTAACTATCCATAGAAAAGGATTTGTGTATAAATATATCGCTAGTATGTATAAACACTTTGAGTAGCTCAACCCTAAACAAAAGCTACACTAACCTAAATAATAATAATAAAAAAAAAAAAAAAACTAACACGTAAACTTTAAATATATAAAATACCTAATTACATAGATACTTACAAACATGCGTCTAAACTAAATTCTTTAAAAAAATGTTATTTAAGGGTTTGAGAAATAAAGGATTTTTTATTTCATTTATTTTATTTTATGTATAAACACAGTTTACCTAATAGGTGGTGCTTGTTGAGAAGATGCCACCTTCATTTCATTTATTTGCTTTCATATAGTACAATAGATGTTACATGGGCATATTTGTTCCCATATGAGCCCTGCCAGGCATTGCAATTTCGTGGTGGTAAACCGAGGCTTTTTTTACTTCGAATAGTTAGGACCTTCGACATCTCCAGTGCGGCACGGCAGTTATTTCCCGTCTCCTTGTCGAGTACAAACAGGGTTGGCTGAAATATGGCATCATAATTAAATTCTTCATAACGTCTAGGAGTAGCTCTTTAGTAATCTGTGGTCTAGGTATAATAATTCCACAGTGCCCATCGTGATTATCACGCAGCACGCTTACTTAAGGGCCCTATTCTGAAAAACTGAAAAACCATGTCGGGCGCATCGAAAATTGTTGATTATTTCATGACGGAATGTCGTAGAACTTTTTTTTGTGTACAGATTGTAGGCGACATTGTTTCCGCTATTTTAGTGCAGTTTTCATACAAATATGTCGAAACGTATTGAAGCCTATCGACATTTTAGCCAAATCAGACATTTTTTGTCTAAAATTTGGATAGGCTTTGTACCAATAGGAGGTTCTTGTCTTAAAACTACACCAAAATGTAGGAAATAATGTCACCTACAATCTGTGCACAAAAAAAAGTTCTAGATAGATAGATAGATAGATAAACACTTTATTCTCACTTCTTTCTTTCTTTATTCACTTCTTTTTTCTTCACTTTCTTCTTTATTCTTTATTCTTTCTTTGGTTCTACGACATTCCGTCATAAAATAATCAACAATTTTCGATGAGCCCGACAGGGATTTTCAGTTTCAAGGTCGTTGACGTTGTTACAACTCTTAAGTTAAAAAGTAAACAAAACGCAAGTGCTAAGTAGTCTTAGAGCTTGATCTCGACAAATTGTGCTAAATGAAACAGTTATTCGTAGACGCGATAGCTTGCGGGTTCGATAGCCGCCGTCTCGAACTAATAATACTTGAAATTAAAGACATCCGAGATTCAGTCAATCCTGAAGAAGGGACCTGGAAAGGTCTCGAAACGTTGAGCGATGAGACAATGCTAAAAGTAATAAACACCATGCGATTAAAACCGAAAAATTTCTTTAATTTGAATACAACATCGCGAAAACAGAAGACAGATCTATAATAATACTTGTTTTTTGACCAGTAGAATTCAATATTTGTTACAACGAAAGTATTATAAACTAGCTGCGTCCCGCGGTTTCAGCCGCGTAAGTCCCGATCCCGTGGGAATATCGGGCCTAAAAGTAGCCAATGTTACTCAGGGTCAATGTAGCTTTCTAATGGTGAAAGAGTTTTTGAAATCGGTCCAGTAGTTTTTGAGTTTATTCATTACAAACATACAGACGCACACAGACACACACACAAAAATACAAATCTTTCCTCTTTATAATCTTATCTTCTTTCTAATATATAAAATTTCCATGTCACAATGTTAGTTACCGTACCTACTCCTCCGAAACGGCGCGACCGATTTTTACCAAATTTTATATGCGTATTCAGTAGGTCTGAGAATCGGCTACTATCTATAATTTATAAGGCAAAACAACGTTTGCTGGGTTAGCTAGTATGAGTATAAAATATAGATTCCTCAGGGGATGTTTTTACAAATTCTTTATCAAATTGGCTAGTCATGTCTTGCGGTGGATAGAAGGTACGAAAAACGTTCCTTTGGACAATATCGTGAAAGTAGGTCAGCTTTTGTTATTCCAACGTCTCCTTGCCTTACAATTTTAAGTAGTTTGTTTTTGTAAAAGCGTAGGTTGTTTTTGAAACGCCCTACCTATTTGGAAGGCTTGAGAAGGAGTTAATATCAGTATTGGGCTGTTTTTACTCGACTCCGGGAAAAATAAGGTTTCAGTCCTGCTGTATTTCTACCTCTTTCAGTGAGCGAACGATTTTAAGATGACGACCTCAGTGGCGCGTCGTGCGAAAGCACGACTGCAATGCAGAAGGTTGCGGGTTCGATTCCCGCCGGGTGCAAGTATTTATGCTTCAAAATAAAAATTTGTGTCTGGTCTGGGTGTCCCTCTATGTATAATATGTATGTATTTACAAAAGAAAAATAAATGTAAGTATTATATCCATTGTCTAGTCACCGTAACACAAGCTTAGTCGCTTACCACGGGGCTAGATGGTGCTGTGTGTTGTTCACAGAATTTATTATTTATACTTAAAAATAAGTCGCTATCGTAACTCTATGCAATTTGTGTTTGTGTAAGGGTAAGTGTCGTCGTGTATTTTGTGCATAAAGAAAGTCCTACATCGCGACAACCTGTTTCCGCGATGGTTCCTGCATTCCATCACCATTGCTTCTGCCCGGGTCTGCGAATCGAGGTCACTGATTCCATCAGACTATGTGACGCCGTTTTATTGACTTACTTTCGATGATCATTCATTTTATCATTTTGTTTTTTACCTTTGACTTTTTCAGAGTATCATTTTAATTTCTTGGTATGTATAAATATTGCCCGACGTTACACACTGCCCTAACTAAGCACTAGGCTTGTACTTTGGGTACTAGACAACGGATATACTACCTTCATATTATACATTACTTTATTTTTCTTAAGGCTCACATAAAAATGTTTATTATTCTGTATCGTAGTGAAATCTTTGAAAACTTTTGCGGCGCGTCGGGCGATTGCCCGACTGCAATGCAGAAGGCTGCAGGAAGATTACCGATTACCGCCGGAAGCAAGTATTTATGCTTAAAAATAAATATTTATTCCTAGTAAAGGTGTCTCTCTATCTACATCTACACTAATATTATAAAGAGGAAAGATTTGTATATTTTTGTGTGCGTGTGTCTGTATTTAAGTTTATTCATAGCAAACGATATGAATAAACTTGAAAACTACTGGACCGATTTAAAAAAATCTATTACCATTAGAAGGCTACATTCACCCTGAGTAACATACATAGGCTACTTTTGATCCCGATATTCTCACAGGATCGGGACTTATGCGAATGAAACCGTGGGACGAAGCTAGTATTAAATACATTTAGTGCATACATATAACGTGATATTAGTCATGTCACGCTGTTAAACTTTGTTCCTATATTTAGCGAGAATCAAACCGTGTACTTGCTGCAACGCATGTGTGTTTTCGTCCACCACGCCACCAATTTCCGTACGTACATTGTCGTAGATAATACCAACGTAAAACAAAAGTTATCATTTCTTTATCATTGTACCGTGAAAATGATTAGTACTATGTTGCCATGTCGCATTGCACTAAATTTACATGACAACAAGTGCGGTTCTATTAGACACCTCGCGTTTTTAATATGCTAAAATAAATAAATGTATTGCAATCCACGACTTGAAAAACAAAACTATACAAATGGCTAAAAGAAAATAGAAATATCTCATTAGACTCATTACGGTACTAATAGGTGTAATAAGTTTTTTTAGGAAGCATTTTGAAATAAAACTTATTTTCCGGTTGTAATCGCGGTGCTTTTATTATTACCCGACTGCGCGAAGCAAAGAAGGGTTATGTGTTTATCAGTCTATGTATGTTTGTTCCTATGTGGCGCTCCAGAGGCCAAACGGATGGACCGATTTTGATGATTCGCACGTCAATCGATTCGTCTTAATCCTGGGAGTGTCACTGAAGACATGACAGTTACCAAAATTCAACATGGCGACCACCAGCCGCCATATTATTGTAAAAATGAAAAAAAGAAAAATTGACTGACTATCGAGTAGGGTATCGTTGAATAGGTTTTTGAAAATCATGGTTAAGTTTCTTTAACCGTTTTTCATTTAATGTAACCATTTGGGATCTACAGCGGTTTAAAGTTAGTTATTAGTCGTCCATACCTTAGTTAGATACCTACCGCAACTTACTGAATAATCCTCAACTTAATAACCCCCTCAATGAAATGATGCCATTGCGATTAAAATACAATAAAATTGATATAAAACGTCTTGCACCTAATACTGACGACTAAAAAGCGCAAAATAAAAAAATTAAATAAAAATTTAAAAAACCCGCCTGCTTAAAAAAACTTTAAATAAAAACATATACATAATAAAAACTGAAAAGAAAATAAAACAAGTCCAGTAGTCACAGAACATAGCGACTTTAACAGTCGGGACCCATTATTGAAAGGGTATATGAGCTAGATTTTAGGTAGTCAATGGGTAGTCAACTGTTAAAGTCGCTATGTTCTGTGACTACTGGACTTGTTTTATTTTCTTTTCATTTTTATTATGTATATGTTTTTATTTAAAGTTTTTTTAATTTTTAGCATTTAATCAATGCCCTACGTTTAGAGATCTTATTACTCTTGCTTGAATGAGTTTAATTTCAATCTACCATCGCGGAAACAAAATACGTTGAAAAAAAATACGTGAAAGGCGAAAGTTCGCGCAGTACATTTCACATGAGACTTCTATGAAAAATCTACTCTGCGCTTCCGACATTTTTTTCAACTAATTTGCTGGCCACTATAGGTACTTGTCTAGCTGAGCTTGTTTCACGTTTTTAAACTAACACGATTGGAACTCATAATTTTGTATATCCCGGGTCTTAATCGCGTGATTTTTTCTTTTTAATTTTCTTACCTCGACGTTTCGACCATGTTACAACGATCTTAGTCCCTTCGCGACCACGCAATTAAGACCCGAAAATACAAAAATCGTGTTTTTAGTAGATCACTTTTTGCAGTCGGGTTTTTATTTCATTAATGTTCGTTATGCGCGCGTTGTCTAGTGGAGTCGTACGGGTCGGTCGTACCTCCCTTCGTTATCATGACCCACATCAGCATGCTAATCTAGAAGCGATAACGACGTTGTTTGTGTTTGGGAGACTGTCTCTTGTCACCGAACGGTATGGAGCCGGCCATTTTGGCATAGTGGTATATGGTGTCCCTTCGTAACGTGGCGGCGTTTGGGGCGCGTCGGCCGAATGCTCCGCAGAAGGTTGCCGGGTCGATTTCCGCCCGGGACATGTATTTATGCTGACCATAAATGTTAAAAGTTAACAATTTGTTAACTTAGTTGTGTCCGCTCGCGACCAAGACCAAAGCTAAGCACATTTTAGACAATAACATATATTTTTTAAGAAGTTTTGGTTTAGTAACTAACTACTTACTCCATAACCCTTTCCTTGAAGGCGGGTAAAAATGTAGATACAATGTGATCTACAAACGCTTTACAACAAAAACATTCAAAAACAATTTTCGATGAATCCGACACGGATTTTTCCTTTGGGTACGGAACCCTAAATAAGTATTGTCAGTAAGACAGAAAAACTTTTTTTGTTGAATAATTCATATAGGTATTTTAATAAGATTATATTGATTAACCGCTAGATTCTAACGAAAAATTTTGGTACAAGAAGCGTTTGCAAACATTAACAAACCAACAAAGTATTTGCAAATATATCCTAATTACCCAGTGACACATTTTAATGAAACTATTTCAGCGCCCACTCCACTTTCTATGTTTTCAAACTTTTGTCTGTTTTAATTTTACCACAACAAATATTTCGAACACACTGAAAATAACTTAGCGGTTTTTAGTCATAAAGTATTTTATTCATTGAGAATATGTATACAAAAACATTTTAAAACGCCTCAAGAGGAACATCTAGCTACTATAAACGTAGTCGACTGCTCCCTCCCTAGATAAAGACATTAGAGAAAATATGTATGCTATAAAATCTATATCAGCCATGACCATGCCCCTAGTATGTGCAATATGGGTGCAAAACTGAACCAACGCAGTATTTATTCAACAAGGCAACAAATTCGCTACATTTTCCGATACAAAACGGCATGAACATTACCCAGTATAGGTATCCAGGGAACTTCGATCTGAAACCGATGCTGGAAAGGTTATCTCGCCTTCTCGCTCAGTGCGACTCAATAAGACAGTGGCAAGGATATCAAGGCGATGTTCGGTTTCGGAGCGATGCTGTTAGAATACCCCTACAGATCTTTATTAACAGTTTATCCAAGGAGCTTCGGTCTGAAACCGATGTCGGAAAAGTTATATATCCTTCTCACTCAGTGCAACTCAATAAGACAGTGATAGGCATGTCAAGGCGATCTTCGGTTTCGGACCGATGCTCTCAGAATAAGGGGGTATTCATTCACAGCCTCCGATCTGAAGCCGATGCTCAAAATGGCATGAGGCAGCTCTCCTTTTTAACCGACTTCCAAAAAAAGGAGGAGGTTCTCAATTCGTCGGGATATTTTTTTATTTTTATGTATGTTCCCCGATTACTCGAAGATGCCTGGACCGATTTGGATAATTCTTTTTTTGTTTGAAAGGAGATATATCACAGTTGGTCCCATAAAAAATTGGTGAAGATCGGATGAGGATCTTCGGAGTGATGAACAGGATTGCACCTCGAGAGTGCAGCAAAGTGCTCAGTTTTTGATTTTCACCAGTGGAATAAGACCCTAAAGAATAGATACCGATGAATAAGAATATGGTTTCAGAGTCTCCACATCTGAAACCACCTTCTCATCACAGAACTCCTCAATGGTTAAAGTTATGGATACAATTTTAATGATTTTAGTGGTAGTTGAAAGTAGGTATACTAAAAAGGATGAAATAAAAAAATAATTTAAAAAATTAAAAACCTACTTCAAAAAAAAAAAATTAAAAACAAAACCGACTTAAAAAAAAACATAAAATAACCTCGCCAACGTACAGTGCCACCGACTTATCTGTTATGTAATCTGAAGTCGGGCAGCCAAACTACTTACAATCCTACTCAACCAACCCAGTAAATCTGCCCGACTTCAGATTACATAACAGATAAGTCGGTGGCACTGTACGTTGGCGAGGTTATTTTATGTTTTTTTTAAGTCGGTTTTTTTTTAAATTTTTTTTAGAGAACCGAATCTAGCATTTGGGGACACGATCGGTCTAAAACTGATCCCTGACGGTTTCCCCCCCCGGGGTGGCCTGACGGTACAGCGGACCCCTCTCTTCATACCCTTGCTGGTCATAACTGGGGACTAGGGCATGAATCCCGGGATCCCGGGATATCGTAATCCCGGGATCTCGGACGCAAAAGTTCGATATTATAATCCCGGGATTGAGTGATCCGATATCGAGATTTGAGCAATTTACTATTTGGGTATAAATTTAGGTTTTTAGCTATATTTTTCCTCATGGAATTATTGAACAGAACTATTAAAATTAAACCCAAATTTGTCTACCCCTGAGGAAGAGATCTGTAAAGATTTAGAAGCGTAGGGAATTGGTAAAATGTTTAAAACAATAAAAGTAACGTGATTCATTGCAATTTTTAAGACAATTATTTTTTATACAAGCTCGCATGCAATTTTTATCTGCTAAAATTATTTTAGTGGTGCGCCTAGAATTTGGCGCGAAAGTTTAGACACTTTCGGGTTTAGGCTATTTGTCCGCCATATTTCCAAAATGATGGGGTGGACGGCCCTCGGGGTAACTTATTTACGTAATGAAACCACTAGAGTCTTAAATATATTAAATATTTTAGATTTAACACATTTTTATTGTATTAAATTCGCTTTTTTTAACGATATCTAAAATCTCAGTATCAATCCCGGGATCCCGGGATTGAGCTCTTAATATCGATATCGTCCCAAGATTGAAAACCTTCCGATATTGCATGCCCTACTGGGGACGCTATAACATGTATGCATAGGAAGCCGATGGTAGAAACTGTGCCTGTCACTGTCATATTGAGTCGGGCTGAGACAGATATACCTTTCCCATCTTCGGTATCGGACCGATGCTCTCAGAATACCCCTACAGATCTTAATCATCAGTTTGTCCTTCTATACGTTGTAAACAAATAGTTCGCGGCACCAGAAATAGGTCGGCGGAGTTCGAGTGACAGACGAACTCGGACAGTGCGGTATTTTTGGCAATGCATGCCTGCTTGTGACACCCGCTCGATATTCTAAATGAGTTCCGAAGATATTAAACTATCTATAGACACGTGACTAGAACGGGCACTAAGCCCTCTTGGGTTAGAATCCTGAGTGTCATGTGTTTGTGGACGAATGGAGGGACATATTAAATAAATATTACACGTTACACACAGCGCAAACTAACCCCAAACTAAGCACTTGACTTGTATTATGGGAACTAGACAACGGATATTATATATTTTTTTGTAAATGCATACACAGGATACTTATAAAGCACCAAGACCAAAAACATATTTCAATATTGTTTCATAACGACGGACGCCCAAGGACCCCACGATTTACATCGCGTACTAACCAGAAGTGATATTAAACGAACTGTCAATTTTAATTGTTTTTAAGACAACACCCTCACCCGTTTAGGGTTCATACATACGTGGTTGCTAAAAACGGTTGGTTAAATCGTACTTAACGGCACTGTACAGCAAGTAGGTATAATATTTCATTCAACTTTTTACAATAATTATACCAGAAAATATGCCAAATCCAAAAATTGCAACCTCGACATACGTCACTCAATTTTATACAAGTCATGTTGATGACAGTGAAGTGGGTGTAGCCCAGTCTATAATTCAATATTTTGAAGTCTTTGTTACCAACTACTATCTCAATAATAATATTATGTAGGAACGATGTAAGCATGCGAATGCGTTTATCGTGCCAATGTTTTTAGTTTCAGTTCTCCTTGGGAATGATAAGTTGATAACATATGGTAGGACCAATAACGGTTTGGGGCATTTTATCACGATAACGAGTTTGCAGAAATTCTGTGAAAAAAACATAAACAACCCTTCCGTTCTTGCAATAATTAATGTAAACAGCTGGTTTTTAGGGTTCTGAGGCCCAATGGGTAGAAACGGGACCCTATTACTGAGACTCCGCTTTCTGTCTGTCTGAACACTGCTAGTTAATTACTTAATTATAAGAAGTGCATCATTTTGTTATTTCAATGTTTTTGCATCAAATAAATTAAAATAGTACAATAACCTATTGAGTGACTATTTATATCTTTAAATTATGATTAGTAATAGTGAGTCAGCATTGTTTTGTGAAAAATAACATTTTATTTTATCTAATGAGTGTTGTTGCCTGCTTTATCACCTAGGTAACAAACTTTTGCTTAAGAAAATCCAAAAATTCTTTGTCCTGACTGACTGATGGACCAACGCACACCCTAAACCGCTTATAGTAGAGAGCTGAAATTTGGAGAGTGTCTTCTTTATGTGACGGTAGACATCCGATAAAGATCCTGTAAAATTTCCGAACTCCTTTTGAGTCTAAATCCCTCACGTTCTTTCCAAGGTTCGCTGCGCGTTGTCAATCATAAAATGTATTTGAATTCTCGTCTTCAAATTCATTGTTGAGATTCCTTTATATCGAGTTTTATTAAATTTTAATATACACAGGAAGGCTTCACGCTTACGCTCGTCTCAAGTCTTATTGGAAAGCATTCCATGGCGTAATGAAATGTGCCCGCCTCGATATCACGTCATTCCTCTACCGATATCGGCACGTATTTATAAGTAAAGAGTCTCAGCATCGCCTCGGCATTGGTAGGTTTTATTTCAAAACTGGGCAACTATTATTTAAATTGAATTAGATACTTAGTTATTGAGAAATAGAATAGAACAAGTCAGCAACACCTTTTTTTACAGAATACCTATACGAATATTATTAAGCGGTAACGTCGGTAACGTAAATGTTTGTATGTATATTGGGGGTAATCTCCTAAACTACTGGACCGATTTCAAAAATTATTTTAACAATAGAAAGCTACATTATCAAGGAGTTACATAGGGCACTTTTGATCCCGATATTCCCACGGGATCGGGACTTACGCGGGTGATACCGCATTGGTTTGATATTATTGAGTTATAGTACTTATAGTGTCCTATGACTGTTTACCTACTTACCAAGAATAAATTACGGGGATCAAACATGAACAACAAACGGAATAATTCCAGTTTCCATTAGAGTCGAAAGCTATTAAGTCGATGCTCCACATCTAGACGAGGATCAGCAATTCTAGACCGGCTAGACTTTAGTTGGAACTCGGTATCGTATTTATCTAAGTGCCTTTATCTTTAGACCCTTGTTTGTGACACAAAACTAATTCACAAACATTTGGTTTCCGTACCTATACAACGTTTTGTGGGTATGTTTCAAAATGATTATGTAGCTTTGTTTTTCTTCTTATTGAAATAAGTAGTTTAGTCAGTAAGGGTAAAAACATAACCCTTTCCTTGCAGTCGGTTTAAAACGGAACCCTATTACTAAGACTCCGCTGTCCGTCTGTCACTCTGTCTGTCACCAGTTTGTGTCTCATGAACCGTGATAGCTAGACAGTTAAAATTTTCTGTTGCCGCTATACAAATACTTAATAAAAACGGGATAAAAAAGAATTAATTGAGGCTCTCAATCTCTCATACACCAAACGTGTTTATTTGTAATAATGGGACGGAACACGGAACCCTTTGTGCGCGAGTCCCACTCGCACTTAGCGTGATTTTTGTGCCTACATTTCTTTATTAAATTACCTGAGTGAGGAAATGTATTTTGGATGCAAAAGAACGTAAAAAAACCGAATTATGTACTTTCCTCTTAAAATGACGACATAAAAATTTTGTAGAATTAATGTCAATTTAACATTAATAAATAATAAATAAATAAATAAATTCTGTGAACAACACACAGCACCATCTAGCCCCGTGGTAAGCGACTAAGCTTGTGTTACGGTGACTAGACAACGGATATACTACATATATTTATTTTTCTTTTGTAAATACATACATATTATACATAGAGGGACACCCAGACCAGACACAAATATTTATTTTTTACAACATACTTCAGTAATTATACGGAAACTATATTTTGGTATTTCATTTATCCTTCATTTGCCTTCATTTTGGTAGTTTTGTTTATTAGTTTAATTAGTTAGTACGATTAGTTAGTTTTCACTCAGACGACAAATGGAAATATCCTTGGGATTCTAATCAGGAAATAACCCGCGTATTTTTACAATTATGTTGGCAAAAATATTTGGTAATGCGTATAACTCCCTAATTTGAATTATTTTTGACCAAAAATATATTGGTTTTAAAAAAAAAATACAGACAGCAAATTAAAAAGCAAACAAAAAAAAATCCCGGCAGGACTTCTAGAGGTAGATGCGTAGTCATGACAGATATAGGTTTTATGGCATAAACATATTTGCTCTAATGTCTTTATCCAGGGAGGAAAACGTCGACTACGTTTGTATGGAGAAAGAGAATGGAGACTATCCTCTTAAATACCTACTTTTACAACATAAATCCTAAATTCAAAAGCGTCTAGATTCTAACAAACAGGATACACCGAACAGCGGTAGTACGTATGTCCCGGCTTCCTACAAATATGTTACGTAACGGAACAAACAGTAGAGTGTTGTTAGCCAAATATGTTGGCACCACTGAAATGAAAACTATACAAGAACGCTGGAATTGGTATACCATACAAAATTATGTTAGATCTTTCTGCCGATTTGATTAGCGCTATGATGGTGACTGCGCGACAACAGCGCAACATGGCGCAGATCAAATAGGCAGAACATTCAATACGCTATGACCTGTCCAGCGACTTGTACCATGGAGGTCAGTGGTTGGCACCGAACGGGGGTTCGTAGTACGGAGCAGTATTGCCACTTGTGTGCTGCCGCTAACGTGTTCGGATCTGTGAGATCTAGGGTGCTGATGTAACCCAGACGACGCGGACGATGGTATGGCAAAAATGGCGAAACGGAATTTAAAATTAATGCCGGCTTTCCACTGCGAGCGGAGCGGAGTTAAAAATGTGTCCGTTTAACATCTAACGATTGTTTCCATAGCGCGATAGAGTTGTATGACTATGAAAACAACCGTTGTATGTTGAACTGACATATTAATGACTCCGCTCCGCTCGCAGTGGAAAGCCGGAATGAGAATTTTAAAGTTTTATTTTTACAAGGAACCTCTATTTAAACAATCTTAGTATTGTTTTAAGCCGTTGCGTGATAGCTAGACTTTTAAAAATTTAAGCTATGATGTAGGTATTTCATATAGGAAACAAATAATATTTAAGAGGGGCTCCCATACAACAACGTTCGTTACAAACAAACAATTCGTACGCGAGTCCGACTCGCACCTGGCCGGTTTTTTTTTTTCTAATTTCGGGATTCGAACTCGGAATCCAGCCAACAGTCAGTCATGGTGACTACACTAATATTATAAAGAGGAAATATTTGTTTTTTGTGTGTGTGTTTGGGTGTCGTATGTGATTTCAAAAATATGCCAATAAAACGTATTCGATACTTGTCCAAGATTGTTCATGCGGCAGAATTTGCAAATTGTTTATTTTGATTCCGGTCCAGATATTTGTTTTTCCGCATCGGATAAGGAAAACATCGAAGCCTAAATATTCGGTTGCTATGTACAGTACAACGGTTCACGATCAAGTTCGGCGGGTTTCAAGGACGAAGCCCTTCTGTCTCGAGGGGTCTGTGTCAACTGTAACATTAATGGAGGAGATAAATATTGCAAGGCGATACGTACGGCGAAATCTAGACACAAACTTAGCAACTAGGCGCGTACTATGGGTACTAGACAAGGGATATGTCTATATATCTATAAAAGGCTTTGTCCTGTGATCAACGCACAGTCTAAACAGGTGATGTTAGTGAGCTGAAATTTGGTATTTTTTGTGAGATGTAGGCGTCCGAAAAGAACTTTTGAAAAGGTCCACGGTATCGGGACTTCTGCCGGTTAAACCACGGGACTTGACGGGACACAGCTAGTACTAAATTATAAAACACTAGCAGCTCCCCGCGGTTTCACCCGCATAAGTCCCGATCCCGTGGGAATATAGGGATCAAAAGTAGCCTATAGCCTTCCTCAATAAATGGACTATCCAACCCCGAAAGAATTTTTCAAATCGGACCAGTGGTTCCTGAGATTAGCGCGTTCAAACAAACAAACAAAAAAACAAACAAACTCTTCCGCTTTATAATAGTAATAGATAGTAATAGTAATAGATTTTTTTGTAATATTATAGGTAGGTACCGACAATATTTTTTTACGGAAAATACATCTTCAAAAATTCAGTCGCGGCGCGGTTTGAACTCGCGTCTTTAGCTCAGTACCCCAATGCCTTAACGACACGAGTTCTCTAATTTTTGAAGATGTATTTTTTACTTTTAAATATTTCTAGTAGATTTGCGTTAAGCAATTAAAACAAATTACGAATTATGATTAGAATACGGGAATCGAACCTGTAACCTTCGGCATCGCAGTCGGAGGTTCGTCCGACGCGCCACTGAGGCCGTATAAATGTTGATAAACTAGCGACTTGCTACGGCTTCGCACAGATAGATATAGTGTCCATATGTTTTGTCTACTAAAAATTGTCTTACTACCTTCTGGAAAAATCAATACTCTGGATTCTGAGTTGTTTATTTTCCTCTACCTGTAAGACTTTCTTTCTATCATTTCCGTTTCTTGGAATTTGTCAGGCTCACACAAAAACTAATGTTATTATATTCTGTATCTAACCCCCTTACGTCTTATAAACGATGACTGACTTTATGTAACGTTTATCTTTTATGTGTGACATGAAGTTTCAAAGTTAACAGGCAGTGACAGACGTTACATAAACTTAGTCATCGTTTATAAGTAAGGGGGTTTAATTGGCTTTCGGTTGTTAGCCCAATTTTGTCTATTATTAAGGAATACCCATTGGTTTTCCGAATAAATAATTAAAAAGTCCTCTAAAGATATTGACAATTGTATAGAAATCTATTGCGTGGCTTCGAAATTAGAGTAGAAACATTAAGACGAAACGAACAAGTGCTGATATGATGCCGATGATGACAGAAACATCACCTGCAATACCAAATCATTAACTTTACACAAAATGTTCATCAAATACTTCATTCAAAACGGTTACTAAGCTATACACTCTACCTATAACCAAAAACAATAAACTTTGTTACCATTCGTCCATAGCCTAAAGTAGGCAGATCGTCGCGTGGTAGGGGGGTGAAACGACCTTGGGGGGGCGACGACCGCGGTGACGTCACGCGCATGTCAGTGGGGTTGGTTGAATGGCTGGCTCGGCTGGACTGGTTCGTTGTTGCTAGGCGCCAGCCGGTTCATCACAACCGAACCCTAAACCTTTGCTGGGTTCTGTATTGAAACTACGGTTCGCTTTTGTATGGCTAATCTATATCTATGAAATGCTAGTCTTGAGTGACTGATGTATCAACGCACACCCTAAAATGCTGATAGTAGAGAGCTGTTTAGAGAGTGTGTTCTTTATATGATGTAGGCATCCGATAGGGTCTACATATTACATTTCATCGAAATCAGTTCATCAATACCAAAAAACATTTTTTTTTTTTTTTTTAATTCTGTGAACAACACACAGCGCCATCTAGCCCCGTGGTAAGCGACTAAGCTTGTGTTACGGTGACTAGACAACGGATATAATACTTATATTTATTTTTCTTTTGTAAATACATACATATTATACATAGAAGGACACCCAGACCAGACACAAATATTTATTTTTAAGCATAAATACTTGCACCCGGCGGGAATCGAACCCGCAACCTCCTGCATTGCAGTCGCGCTCTCGCACGACGCGCCACAGAGGTCGTCGAACATTCATTCAGTGATATAAAAAAAATTATAACGCATACTAAATATAATTTTTATACCATTATTTTACGGGATCGGGACTTGTGCGGCTGACACCAAAGAGTGATATAGCGTTTTTTTACCCGACTTACAGTAATTACTAATATGTCAGTCTGGAACTGAAACGTTTCGTTCTATTTATGGACGTCTTATTTTTTATTATAGAACCCAGCCTTAGTAGTTTGGATACATAAAAGATTTTACGTTTATTTTACTAATTGGCTTCTTTTGTATTGTTACAGGTATGCTGAAATAAAATTACCATTATTAGGTTTACCGAGTTAAAATCATAATCCTTCTTTTGCCGTAGTCGGTAAGTATGATTTACGGTATTTCGAAGTTCGAGAGACATGCTAATAAATGCTTGTAAAATATAACAGAAGCATATGTATGCTCGTTACTGACATACTGAATGCTGACACAGGTATGCCATCATCATCATGCGAGTGATGTTGCTGGTTGCATCCCTCTCGGGAGCCCAGGGTCCGCTTTCCTACTTTTACGTCTTCACTTCGCACGATCTTCGGCATCCCGTATAGTGAGCCAATTTGGCATATCCGCCCTTACGACGTCAAGCCAGCATTTCTTGGGTATTCCCAATCTCCCGTGGCCGGGCGGAGGCGCCATAGCAAGACATTTGTTCCCCACGTAACTAGCCGATTTTCGTAAGACGTGACCGTATCATCGTAAGCGGCATTCTTGCAATTTATTTGCAGTATACCTACTATACACATGGCAATGCAGAATCAAGATTATTCTAAGATAGTAATAGGACAATATGTAGCCTATAGCGGTGTAGCCATATAGCGGTGTAGCCATATAAATACATTAGCGCCATAATGTAAAGAAAGAAAATATGTTTATTAGGACAAGCACACAGCAACAAATACAGAAATACAGAACAGAAACAAAAGTAAATATATAAAAACAATTTCACAATACAAACTAACAAAAAAGAATATCTAGGAAGCCGTGTGCGAACCCTAAATGGGCCGGTCTCAGCAAGAAGCTGTGGCCAGTAAACACGTAATGTATTACATATAACTAATAAATAACAACATCGCAGAGCCCAAACCGCTGCTCCTGGAGACATACAATTTGGAGAGTGTGTCCTTTGTAGTGTATAGGTCTTCCACTAAGAAAAGGTTTTTCAAAATTCCACCCCTAATGTTGTCCAATTTTGTACTTTTGTACAACTTTTTAAAAGATTTTAAAACCCGCGTGCAGAAGCCAGTTTCCTTATAATGTCCGTAGGCCGTTACGTCTAGACAGATATTCAAACTTTTATCTAAGTGAGTTGCCTTAGTTATGCGACTTTTGCAACGATACAGCTGAACACCGGTCTCTTTACGCTTCACAAACTTTGTACTGTACTATTATGTGCTGAAACATCTGGGTTAGCGAGAAGGGTGTCGGTGCTAGTAGGTATCTTTTTAAAAGGGTATTAATTTAGAAAAGAACTCGTGGTAAGGTTGTCGTTAGTGTTCTGACTGTTCTTTATCGTTGCATCCTACTTCTACATCTACACTTCTACACTAATATTATAAAGAGGAATTATTTGTATTTTGTGTGTGTGTGTTTCGTCGTGTGTTTGCAATTATTAACTTCAAAAACTACTGGACCGATTTAAAATTCTTTCACCATTAGAAAGCTACATTTTCCTGAGCAACATAGGCTACTTTTGATTCCCATATTCTCAGGGGATCGGGACTTACGCGGGTGAAACCGCGGGACGCAGCTATCTAACTGCGCCCCACGGTGTCACCCGCAAAAGTCCCGATCCCGCGGGATTTACGGGATCAAAAGTATCTTATATGCTTCTCATGGTTCTAATGTTCATTCTGAAAATTGATTTTCAGCCAAATCGGTTCAACCGTTCTCGAGTTATAAATAGTGTAACTAACACGACTTTCTTTTATATATATATATATATAGTTTGTAAGTGAGTAAGTAAACGAGTGTGTTTGTAAAACTAACACCTAATTCAATAAATTTCCCACTGAATCGAAAACCGGGTGAAACCATGAGCTACAGCTAAGTTACCTGTCGCTAAAACAAATTGAAATATAATTTTTAGTACCTATATCCGGTTCATCGCTTTCCAGGGCAGACTTGATCGATTTTTCCTCTATACCGACGACGTTTGTATTGTCGTATTATTTGATGACCTGTGTTGCGGTAGTTGAACTCTCACCAAGGTATAAGTTTTGTAATAGTAAATTATGTTTCTGGTCTAGGTATTTCTTCATTAATTTTAGTTCAGATCGCGTTGTAGATAACGCTTCGCAAGAAGAAATAAAAATAAGGCATACCTTATTATGGTTTAGTTTGGGGGATAGATAGTGTCGTTCTTCATTCATCACCATCCGAGCAATATACCCGGTTGCATACCTCGCGGGAGCCCGGGGTCCGCTTTCCTACTTTTACGTCTCCACTTCGCACGATCAGCCCGTCAGCCCTTAAGACGTCAAGCCAGCATTTCTTGGGTTGACCAGCATTTCATTGGTTACCAGCATTTCTTGGATCGTTCTTCATTAATTGAGCCTTACTATGACCTGTGTTTAAAATATGTATGCGAATAGCTTATATTATGCAACGTATGCCTAGACGAAGTCGGCACCGTTCGACCTTATGACCCATTTGTTATTTCAATCTTCGCCAACCCTGCTTGCTTGCTATCTATCTAGAGATGAATATAGATGGTTTTCACACCGTTTGGCTTGTTTGTCCATTGAGCGTGTGAATTTTAATGCCCTCGATCATTCTCGTTCGAATTACGTTATTGGATAGTGGTTATGTAGGTGATAGATGGTAGGGAAGCGAGGAAAATTGATGGAAAACAAGGAATGCTGCCGTAATGGGAATATCCTATTCAGGAGATATAGCCTTTATCTAGTTATATGTAAAATGCTTTGTCCTGGTAGTAGAAAGCTGAAATTTGGCGAGTGTGTTTTTTACATCATTAGCTGCGTCCTGCGGTTTCGCCCGTAAGTCCCGATTCCGTGAGAGTATCGGGATCAAAAGTAGCCTATGTTACTCCTCGATAATGTAGCTTTCTTTTGATAAAAGAATTTTTGAAATCGGTCCTGTAGTTTTTGAGTTTATTTATTACAAACATACGAGACAGTCATAAAAATACAAATTTATCCTCTTTATAATATAAGTGCAGAAATAGAAAAATAATGAAGTTGATAACTGAGTTTGATAGCCACTTTGCAGTACATTGCTGCTTTGATGTAACGTGGTAATCACCAGTGATTACCTGACAGCAGCAATGCACTGCATAGTGTCTATAAGACTCAAGTAGATAGATAATACAGGAGTAGGTACCTAAAATATTTTCCTCAAAACAGTACTAAATAGACATCAAATCAAAAGTCGTAATGAATAGGCCATATTGTATTAAATTATGTCATGTCACAGCGCCCCTCCGACTGAACCCCTAGGTTTTATACATTAAAAATACGAGTATTTAATTGAAAAGGGGTTGCAAGTGTTTGAATAATTTACGCACTCCCTTTAACTAAATGAGCAGCGGAACATACACAAACAATATTTTTAGACCGTTAAATACAAAGTTGTAAATATATAATGATTCCACAGCTGTCATTTCTCATGAATATCAAGTGATACATTTTTAAATATATACCTACGATAATCCTACTATTTTTTTTTAGTAGATAAGCTATTGTCGTAAAACATTATCGATAAGCAAAGTTTCCCAAAGTTTTAAAAGATCCTGAATGTTTTAAACTTTGGTAAACATTGCCCTGAAATACCTGATTACCGAATCGTGAATAAGGCAACAGTTTAGAGATGTATTCAAAGTTGATACCGTTGCATGTCCCGAGACTGCTTTCCAAATTCGTCAGATGATAAACGAAAGGCCACGGGGTGAAGGACGCTTCGTGTTCTGCTCGAAAATCTGCGATCGATACTCTGGTCTGCGAGTCTGTTATGCAACTATCAATCTTACCTACCCCAATTAAGGTTCGTTTTCCCAAAGCTCTCGAGCTTGTTGACCTGTTGGTCGTCGACGTGTTTAGACTGCGAGTTCCTTCTATTTTGTATGGTGCCCTTATTTTTCGTTATTTTGCGATGACGTGGCAGTTTAGCATATTAGATTACGTCCCCCTTATTCTTGATTGACAGACATGCCTAATTTTGTGTAATTTACTCTAAATGGTTTTTTAATATCATTCCGGAGCTATTACTCCTCCGTAAAGAAGCTTGTTTATGTTGTTCCGAATCCTTACACAGAAACCTTGGCATATAGTTACGTAATGACGTTACTAGTGCGACAATCATTGCGTCAATTGCCTCTCTGACAATACGGACTTTGCCTTTTATTCCCTGCCTAGCAATGAAAATATTCCACTGCGCCAAAACAACCCTTAAGTCATTGACGGAGAGTTGTTTTAGAGAATACTTCTGTTTGGGTAAAAAACTGAGTAACTGCCGTTGTAAACAAGCGTCAGTTATTGATTTCCATGCGAAATGGAGTAGGTATTTGCTCGGCGAATTTGTCTGCAGCACAATGTATGCAGTGTTATTTATTTGAACGCTGACTATTTTGGGTACCATGTTCTGAGAAATTTTTAAAATTGGATATTTGGCTCTTAAAACTACGTGGAGTAATAAATCTTGCCTTGTAATTTGGCATGAGATTGTTTTATCTTATCACAGTACTGTCAATGTACTGAAAACGAATAAACAATGCAGCTTTAAATCGATAATTTGATACGTCTTTTTACAATTCCTAAAGCCTGTTGCAGTTCCAAGCAGAGAACACTTTTCTGCGTCTAGCATTTAATAAGCACAAATAAGTCTAGACAACTCTCTACTGCAGGCAATCCTTTACAATACATCGCCCTGTCTAATTGCTTTGTTCATTTATTGTAAAAATAATTTTATTACCCCATTCAGTTGAGGTACTGGGGTGTATACAGTTGATGCACTGGGGGCATACAGTAGAGGCACTGTGAGTGCATACAGTTGAGGCACTAGGGTGCATAAAGTTGAGGTACTGGGGTACATACAGTTGAGGTACTGCGGTACATACAGTTGAGGCACTGGGGCACATACAGTTGAGGCACTGTGGGTGATATTGCGAATAGCCGTTAAACACATCTAGTTGTAGTCTTATGACTTTTTACCCGACTACGGCAAAGCCAAAGGAAGGTTTACGTTTTTGGCAGTCTATGAATGTAATTTTAAATTTCTAATAGACATATTATAAGATTTGTGAAACTATACCATCTTAATTTGTGTTTTGTTTACGCCGCAGCGTGTCTGGTTATCGGTGTTTGAATGACATAGTTCTTATCTGAACAAAACAGTACGGCTGGAAGGCGCCGCGTGGTGCCACTCATGGCGCGAACAATTGTATTTATTCGTACTATGTTTGTCGTGTATGCGCTAGATTTATCGATTTGATAAGTACTACTTTGCTAGGTCTGTGTAGTGTTCTATTGATAGTATCTACCTCAATACAGTATCAATAGAATGGCACTGTAATTAGGTGCTAGTAGCGTCTAGAGGTTTCACCCGCTAAGTCCCGATTCCCGAAGAATGATAAAAAATATCGACAAAAATAACTGAACAGACTCGAAAAATTAACAGGTCTTACAAAATAAAGCTAGTATGTAACAGGAAAACCATTTTAGCCGTTACAAATGCTATAGGAATACCTACGACCACACTTAAAGCGGTATTATAAAGCCTGCCTACAAAATTTGTAAGGAAAACTTTGTTAAAAGTAAAAACTTGATATCGCTTGCCGAAGTTGAGCGCAATGGCGGAAGTGGTTTGGGCTATAAACATCTCCGAAATGTATCCAACTACTGAACCTATTTAAGGCAATTTTTCTGTTTATTTATACAGCCTATCGCCTAAACCTAGATACACGGATATACATATTGTAGACGTCACATGTACGGGATTTGTATTGAAACCGAGCGTGCCGACTTTTTGATACCTACTGTGACGTCACAGCCACAGAAAATATGTTCCTGCCTTTGGGAGCTCGTTTTTTTTTTAATTTGCAGTTTTTTAATCACGCAACGAGGCATTTTATTAGTTGTTACGGATGTCCGGCAACTAGACGCGCACGGACTGCCAGTTAGCGCCGACTACTGCGACGTTTTGTCAGGGGTTTTCACGTTTTTCTGACAGGCGAAAGACATGAACACGAACATACGTGGTCTACCTATATGTATGTCAAAAGTTCAGGCGATACGGGTCTGGAATGACAGTCCACTTCATTTCATAGGACCTGGTTGGCAGACCTATAACGTGCTATAACACTTCAATCACTTAAGTGATTGAAGTGTTATTGGAGAAAGAATTATTGAAATCGGTCCAGTGGTTTCGGAGATTACCCCCAATATACATACATACAAGTTACCTTCGCATCTTTATAATATTAGTAAAGATGAAACGAAGTTATTTATTTTCCAGACCGTAAGTCCACACTAACAAACAATGAACAATAATACACAATCAACAAACAAACACAAAATTAGATTTATATTTATATCTAAATATAAATCTAATTTTGTGTTTGTTTGGTAACACGAACGATCGTTGAATTACTCGAATTGATAGACGAAACATAGCATCACAGTTATGAATGATCATTATGAAATAAGTATCTTTCTATTGGAGAAAGAATTATTGAAATCGGTCCAGTGGTTTCGGAGATATATTATTATATTATATTATATATTTATATCTAAATATAAATCTAATTTTGTGTTTGTTTGTTGATTGTGTATTATTGTTCATTGTTTGTTAGTGTGGACTTACGGTCTGGAAAATAAATAACTTCGTTTCATCTTTACTAATATTGTAAAGATGCGAAGGTAACTTGTATGTATGTATATTGGGGGTAATCTCCGAAACCACTGGACCGATTTCAATAATTCTTTCTCCAATAGAAAGATACTTATTTCATAATGATCATTCATAACTGTGATGCTATGTTTCGTCTATCAATTCGAGTAATTCAACGATCGTTCGTGTTACCTGTCTCCTAATTAAACACTCCTCTTCATCAATTTGCCATTCATCGAAGTTACGGCTCAGGGCTTCAGATGTTTGGAGGGGTGTAGGCGTTACGTGTGTTTGTGAAGGGCTTTGACAGGGGATCATGCAACTACCCTTACTTCTGTAGGTATGTTTCCTATATCATGGTAGGGGAATATATTGTTATTTGGAGTATTATTAGGCTTAGATACTATACTTAGTTACTTTGTTTTACAAACCGAGCAGTTAAAAAAAGAAATGGTAAACGTTTTTAATCGGAAATATGGTATAAAATCCGGTTATTGTCAACATATAATATCACCGGCGTAAGGCCCAATCCCGTGGAAATATCGCGATCAAAAGTCAATGTTACTCCTCGATAATGTAGCTTTCTTGTGGTGAAAGAATTTTTGAAATCGGTTCAGTAGTTTTTGTGTTTATTTATTACAAACATACGACACACAACAATACAAATCTTTCCTCTTTATAATATAAGTGTAGATGTAGATGATACCATAATGATAATATCCCATATAGCCGCTCGATAAGGTTCAGCGCTGTTACCCATTACATCTTTTCGATGAAAAAGTTAAGTTGTCTAAAGAACCCTAAGCAGGTGGGCCCGGTTATTATCTCAGTCGTTATGTCAAGTTCTAACACTATCAAAAGAAGAAAAAGTCTAAAATAACAAGCATATTTCTAAAATTTCATGTCTTTAATTCTCTTGTTTTGATTTTATAGCCGGCGTCATAAGAAATTCCCAATTTAGTTTTTGCTCTCAGTTCACCTTTGAACTGTATACATGTTGTGCTTACGTCATTCGTTATGTCTATTAATACGTCTAGTTTGGGTCTTGTCTAGGGTTGCCAGATACGGGCTTATAATTTCCTGGACATTTCTGATTTTACAAACGGAGTTGGAGTTGTAGAGTCAAAATCCAACTACAAATGTTTGCCGTTGAACGGGCAATAGCAAAAATATTACAAAATTACTAGTTATGTACTTATTTTAGAACTAAAATATGCAATTTATTTTATAGACATAAAATCTATAATTAGGTAGGTAGGTCTAGGTACTTATAATTCAGTGCAATTAGACCCTAAAAGCTGTCTAGTGAGAAAATTTTGGGTTAGTTCTAATGTCTTTCTTTTTTTTTTTCAATTACTTTCATCACCCCAAAATACAATATTTATACCTACTTTGGGGTCCAAAATCCGAATCTAAAGGTTTCCTGAAAATGTTTTGTAACGCCACATTGAAAATAAATCTGCTACTTTATCTTTTTTTTTGCTTAAAACTCAAAAACTAGGTAGGTTTATTAGCTTTTAGTAAATGGTCTGCTTACAGAAATTAAAGAACTTAATTTTCTCCACAAATATCACTAGTTAGTTGAATTTTAAAGAAAAAAAGAAAAAGAAAATATTTAGCGTTGAAAATTGGCATGTCTCTGCAAAGCTCACTCTGCACTTGCGGCCGAGTGACCTAACCTAACCTAAAGAACAGTTCGTCTGAAAAAAAAAAACATTGATGGTGATTTTTGTCAAAAAATTTAAGTTCTTTAATTTGTGTAAACAGACCATTTACTAATAGCCAATCGTTTTTGAGTTTCAAGCATCAAACCGGAAAAAAGGAAAAAAAATTTTTTTTGCGATTTTTTAAATGTTGCGTCACGAAATTTTGTCCGCAAACCTTGGTTTCGGATTCAGCTCCCAAAATACATATAAATAGAAAAAAAAGAGAACTAGGTCCCTAAACTTTCCTAGCAAAAACACAAATGGACTGGAGTATGAGATAAAAATTAAAATACTATAATCGTACTCCTCTCTTCGTGCATTCACAGTGTGAAATGTAAATGTTCGACACAGTGTTGCCAATTTAGCGACTTTGGTGCTAGAATCGCGCCGCACCGTGGTGTCGTACCTAACTTTGTGGAAAAAAACTAGTGCTCATGAATTCCGGGATATTAAGTGAAATTACTGGACACGGGACAACACGTTAAATTCCGGGACTTTCCCGGAAATCCCGGCAATCTTGCAACCCTAGTCTTGTCTGCGGTCTATATCTTCAGTAGCTATTTATAGCCCGTCATTATGTGGCCTCTGCTCTTGTATCTCTTTGATAGATAGATGATTAAGTATTTCGTCTTGATATTTCTTCCGGTTTTGCAACTTCCAACCACTTCTTGCAGTGTTTTGGATGATGCACTGCAAGAAGTGCATCATCGATCGATGATGCACGTCTTGCGCATCATCGATCGATGATTCGATCGATGCGCATGAACGATGTGATATTCCTGTCACTGTCTTATTGAGTAGATCAGCTAGCTGATTACGTAACTACTTTGCTAACAAATCTTGATTGAAACAATTGAAATTATTGATTACACGTAACTGCCAGCGACAGTAACTGTCAAATTGTATATCAGTAAACGCAAAACTCATCAATTGCAATTGTTTCAATCGAGATTTGTTAGCAACAGAGTTGCGTAATCAGGGCCAGAATGAGACGGGATCCGAATCGAAAAGCTGTGAATAAACCTGCATATTTTCAATTTTAACTGTTTCTCAACAAACTCAAATATTGACGGAACAAGCAAATTCAAGACTTAAATACCTCTTCTTTGCGTCGCTCAGGTACAAAGCGATTCCTTCATTTGCCTGTAATCTCATTAAGATGTCCCAACATAATCCTTTTATAGTTATGCCTCTAAACGACGCGACGAAGATACAAAAGGGTCTGACATAGTTATGTAAATCTGAACTAGGTGTTTCGACCAGCGCTTCTCTAATTCGGCCAGCGGTAGGTTGAAGGCCTGTAAAGTGGGTGGGCTTTTGTTCTCCACGAACAATCCTGCCCCCGCCCCCGCCTCGTCCAGGTATGTATGAGGCATTCGCTGTTATTGTCTCTGACCAGATCAGCTTTATGATATTGTTATTCAATGGGCTTTAGTGTTTTACAAGAGACGAAACTAAAGTTTATTGGGTGAAGACAGTGTTTTGATACATTTATTCAATAGTTGCCAACCGGCTCGCTTTTGCACGTGTTTGACCTATAATAAAAAACCGGCCAAGTGCGAGTCGTACCCTCGAAAGAAACGTAACGACTGCTATCAAAGATAGCACCCGGGACCTAACATGCCTTCCGAAGTACGGAAACTTGGTTGTACAGGTCAATAAACTGACTAGTGCTTGGAAATAGATGGAAATCGATGTTCTGCCGATGAATACTTTATGATGACCGATGTGATGGCCGCTCGAGCCGTATGAATTCACTGGAAATATAAAGGCTACGGAAATACCTGTGTCCTATACATCATATTGCAGATATGGAAAAGTAAAAATTTACCGAGGGAGCGAAGCGTCTTTGCATCGAGTCTGGCTAAATTAGAAGCCTAAGTGGTGGCAATGTCTACGGTTCGTAGAATTATCTAGGTATATCATTCTACATCTACACTAATATTATAAAGAGGAAAGATTTGTGTGTGTAATGATTTCAAAAGTTCATTCACCCTTAGTAACATTTGCTACTTTTGATCCCGATATTCCTACGGGATCAGGACTTACGCGGTTGAAACCGCGGGATGCAGCTAGTTTTTTTTATAAAGAGGCAACATTTATTTGTTTGTATTGAATTGTATTTATTCACAGATTTAAAAAACAAATCAGTTGTATGCGATTGTACGAATAGATAGCAAAATCTGTACGATATTTTGTTTGTAAACCACGATGGGCTTGTTTCACGTTATTCGGGCTGGCCTTGCAGATAAAGCTTCACATCTGATAAATCTAGATTTATCTATGTTGTAACCTTTAATCAATGTCTGGATTGGGTACTAAGATTGTTGCGTAGTATTATTTACTACCTACGCAGTTATTACATCTCTTATACTGTGTAGCCTCGGCATAGAATAGGGTTACACCATCTCTCCCGTGGGTGTCGTCAAAGGCAACTAAGGGATCTGAGAGAGACTAGCAAACCTTAAGTTGTCCCCGCTCGGTGGCAGATAAACTGCTTGATTCCTGCTTGAGGAGGGTTGGTGTAAGGGAAGCGGCCGACATTAACAATATTGCCAAATTTATTTGCAGTAGGTACCTATGGCTTACGGATGACTTACCGCGCCGACCCTTTATAATTTGGTGTTTTAACGGACCCCGGGCTCCCAACGTGGATGCAACCGAGAACACCGTTTAGATGAGAAGAAGTTACATACATGTCGTATTTTTTATCCGACTTCAAACAAAGAAGGCTCTCAATTCGGTTATTGCTAATTTTATTCTAATATTTCTATGACTTCTCTAATTTTGTTTGTTACTCCTTCACACAAAAACTATTCAAACGACTGCATTGAATATCAGGGTTACCCCTTTTTATCCCGATATTCCTGTGAAATCGGGAGTGAAACCGTGTGGCGCTGCTAGTCGTTAATAAAACGTGTACCAGTCAATCCAAAGTACAAGAAACATTACAATAAAACAATGAAAGTTATCTATAAGTACCTATAAAAAATTATCATTGCAATATTGTCAATAGTACTTGATTAGGGAAATTCCTTCTACCGCATACCAATAGATACAATATTAAATTAAATAATAAAGTAGGTACCTATTTTTCAATTTGAAACTTGTAAGAATGCGCTAATGGTGGTTCGGTCACGAAAATTGGCTGGTTACGTGGGGAACAAATGTCTTGCTATGACACCTCCGACCGGCCTCAGCAGATTGGAAAGCCCAAGAAATGCTGGCTTGACGTTGTAAGAGCTGACATACGTGCAAATGGCCTCACTATACGGGAGGATGAGAATAGGGAAGTGGAGACGTAACAGTAGGAAAGCGGACCCCGGGCTCCGGAGAGAGATGCAACTGGGAACATCGCTCGGATGATGATCATGGTGATTTTTTATTTGAACTTCAATGGGAGAAGACCTTAATGTACTATCCTGAAACTTGTCTAAGATAATTGAACTGCAAGTTATTAGTAGAAGGCACCAAGAAGAATTTAGCTTTCTTGATACACTGTTAACGTTAAATTATTAAAAGTCATCTAAAGTAAGCAATTTATTTAAATCCAATTTACATTTGCGAGTAATAAACATCATGCAATTAAAACCGAAAAATAAATTGAATTTCAATCCAACACATCTCGAAAACAGATGAAAATTTTACACTTTTAATAGGGAATACTAACGACGACATGCAGTTTTTTCAGAATTGCGTCAAAAACAATTATAAACTATGACGATCCCGAGCGACGTACGTGAATATTTTTGTGCGAAAATTACGTGGGTTGGCCCATACGTCATCGTTACTATGACAACTGTATTTTTGTACCTAATGCGTCGGAGTCGGATACAGACATGACGTACATAGGGTTTAGTATAAAGATGTGTACCTATACCACTGACCTGAATTATATGGACAGGAGGTTTCGCACTGAATTTTGTGCCTATTTGATCTGCGCCATGTTGCGCTGTTGTCACGCATTTTCTATTGAAAGTGATGGTGAGCATCTCCGGAACTATTAGTTACATGGACGGTCACCATCACTTTTAATAGAAAACGCACGACAACAGCGCAACATGGCGCAAATCAAATCGGCACAAAGATCTAATGTCATTTTGTATGGTATAGCAATTCCAGCGTACTTGTATAGTTTCATTTCAGTGACTTATACACACATCGGATGTAACTTTAAACTTAGTATGTACCAGAATAAACCGTGCATTGTCTAAGCCTACTCGATTTTTGTAGGTCGATGGAGGCATGATCTAAGAAAACAAGTCCGCCATTCCGGTGTCAACAGATGACGTCATCTATAGAAATGTTAGAGAATTACTCATTTCGGGCGTAGTTTTTTTTTTAATAGTATCATACTATAAAAAAACTACGCCCGTAATGAGTTAGGGGTTCATTCATCATCATTTCAGCTGTAAGAAGTCCACTGCTGGACATAAGCCTCCCTCATAGATTTCCAGATGCTTCGGTCATAAGTGGCCTGCATCCATCGTGAACCCGCGGCCTTAACTAAGTCGTCTGTCCATCTCGTTGGTGGACGTCCAACGCTGCGCTTTCCGATCCGCGGTCTCCATTCGAGAACTTTTCGGCCCCAACGACCATCTGCTCTCCGTGCTATATGTCCTGCCCACTGCCACTTCAAAGAGCTTATCCGTTTGGCTATGTCGGTGACCCTCGTTCTTCTACGTATCTCCTCATTTCTGATTCGATCCCGTAGAGAAACCCCGAGCATAGCTCTCTCCATAGCTCTTTGAGCAACTCTAAGCTTATTCATAAGGCCTATAGTGAAGCACCACGTTTCGGATCCATATGTCATCACTGGCAACACACACTGATTGAAGACTTTAAGGGGTTCATTAAATTGATTGAATTGAATTGACTGCTGCTTCAGTGCTCATCGTTCCCCTAAACTTGCACAACAACAACAAGAGAAACCTGATGGAGGCTAATTCTGCTGCTCTTGCAGTAGCCAACTACTGGGTGGGAAATATTTTTACTTCGATAGGTTGAGTCAATGCGGATACAATAAGAAAACTCGCTTTTTCTTGGCACATCTACTGCGTTTTTAACGCACGCGTATACACGAAGCTTTTTAACGCCAGTAAACACGGTGCTCGGCACTGTGTGAATGGTCTATTCTAACTTAACAACAGATTTTTCCGTGCAGATACCACTCTTGCTTGCTGTTGTTCCGTGTAAACACTCCCAATAACTATTTAGCTTGAATGTTTTCGTATAGATCCATATCGTGTTCCTAATTACTACGCAACACAACAAGGTACCTACATATTTACTTTGTAACTAATATTGTTTGCGTTGGAAATAACAAGTTAGCCCCAGTTTTCGTCCGCGTTGAAAATATATTTACTTATAATATATAGTAGCTACATTTTCTTGCCTTTAGAAAATGGATAAAAATTTAATGTTTCTCCGTCTTAAGATAGCCTGGTAGGCGCAGCTTTCAGCGATAAGGTAGCCTAATTCTGACGCCTAGGTTTAACCGTTTTATTTCTATGTACGTACAGTTAGGGACTATTTAGTTAGGTGAGGCTGATTTATGTTCTTAAACACTAACTTAGTCCAATAACCCAATGCAAAAAGTATCGAGTAAATTGAGACAGTCCACTGCGTCTTTGGGTCGGTACCCCAACGTCTGTTCCAACTAGACTACGCAAGTCCACTCAAGTCACTCAGTCACAAGTGGACTTGCGTAGTCTAGTTGGAACAGACGTTGGGGTACCGACCCCAACGTCTGTTCCAACGCGACGCGAGTTCAAGCCTCGCCGCAAGTGAAAATTTTTGAATGCTATTTTTCCTTTAAAATAAATTTTCTAAATAAAATAGCCTTGAGCTACATACAAAAATTAAAAAGAAATTTACAGTCCACTGCATTAGCGCCACTGTTAAAATTAATTTGGACTGGCTGAATCGATAATCTATCTCATCTATATCTCACCTACATCGTTGTAAAATTTCAGATGCACACTCCGCTTCCCATCGACGAACATCCGCCTCGAGTTCCAGTCGCTGGTGGAAGAGAGCGGCGGCGGTGCTGCGGCCAGCTCCGGCGCGCCCATGCCTCCGCTCAGGATCACTATACCTACAGATAATGACGGACGTAGTCCTGCACCTTCGCCCACTGGTGAGTGTATACCATCGAGGAACATTCCCCCCAAGTTCCAGTCGCTGGTGGAACAGAGCGGCCGCGGTACTGCGGCCAGCTCCGGCGCGCCCATGTCTCCGCTCAGAATCACTATACCCACAGACAATGACGGATGTAGTCCTGCAGCTTCGCCTACTGTTAAGTATATTACCATCGAAGAACAACCGCCTCGAGTTCCAGTCGTTGGTGAAAGAGAGCGACGGTGGTGCTGCGGAAAGTTCTGGCGCGCCTATGCCGCTGCTCAGTATCATATACCTACAGATAATGATGGACGTAGCCTTGCACCTTCTTCTCATGAGTGTATAATACCTTGCCTTACGAAGACAGTTCTCGGGCTTGGGACATGATCTGTCTAAAACTGATCTCCGAAGGTGTCTCACGGTACTGGAAGGTTATGCGACCCTTTCTCGAAAAGACATTTGGTCGAACGATTAGGACGCTATATCATAAATTGGAATGGGAGTATAGAGTTAGTGTATACCATCGAGGAACATTCGCCTCGAGTTCCAGTCGCTAACCTTCATGAATCGAACTGAGCATATTACTTCCAGCCAAGCTGCTGATTCCAAAGTTAAAAAGAGTCCATTGGGAACATAGAATAACATTATAAATTCCATCATTTTGACCCATCCTTACACCTAACCGTATCACCTTTCAGGTACGATAAGTGCAGCGAACAGTTGTCCGACCTCACCGCGCGGCGCTGGCTCGTCGGGAAGGCGGCACGTCGACCTTGGCTTGGTGGCGCACTACAGCGCGCTGGCTGAGAGACCGAGCTCCAATGGCACTGCGGTAAGATAGAATCTTTACTTTAGGATCATCGGCATAATTAGATATGCCGATTATGTCGATGGCGGGCTGTATATGGGGCTCAACAAGACCTTTGGGCCCAAGTCAACCTTACCTGCTAGCTGAGTGCACCTGCTGAACAGCGGACGAGGCTCTGGCCCTCCGGAGTTGTGAAGTCAAACGGCAGTTGCTTCCGTAAAAGTGGAAATATGCCAAATCAGCAATGGAGAAAATCAGCATAACTGAATCAGGACGTCCACTACGTAACAATGGTATATGTTAGCTTTTCAAAGCAATCGGTCGCATGCGTCCAGCGACTTCCCGCAACTTTTATTAGATCGTCTGTTCACTAGTTGGTATTCTTACACTAAATACTCAGCATGTATTATAATTTGCGACTTTAATTTTATGGGGTCTTTTTTGCGTGTTAGTTCTTTTAAAGACATTTTAAAGACCTATCCAGTCTGCCAGCTCCTCCATAAATGATACCACAATTTCTTGGAGATTTGTGGTCGCGGCTGATTCCTCAGCCTTATTTTTTTCTTATCGAAGCAATTCTGCGTTTCCCTTTAGCGAAGCGACACTTACCCTAAGAGAAATTTAAAATACTGTGAGAATTCCGCATAGTATTGTAGTAGGGCGACCTTTACAGCGTTATGTATTGCGTCAAGAAAATCCTATATTTTTCAGAGGATGAACATCAAGGATGGACATAAAGACACTGTCTGCGTCTCTGGTATTATTTGTACTGTAAAAAAAGTCTAAATCTTTATCTCTCAATATTCCAGGCGTCAGGCAACTCAGAATCAGGCTACAGTTCAACGCGCGAACCTCGCGAGCGAGGCGGAGGCGGTGAGCGCGACGACGCGAAGCCTCCCTACTCGTACGCTCAGCTGATCGTGCAAGCGGTGGCCTCGGCCCCGGACAAGCAACTCACTCTGTCCGGGATCTACAGCTACATCACGAAGCACTATCCTTACTACCGCACCGCGGACAAAGGCTGGCAGAACTCTATAAGACATAATTTGTCGTTGAACAGGTATGTTGCTCAATATTTGACTTACGATTTTAAACTTACATGGCTGTTTTCACTACAAATATTATTAAACAACGGGGTATTTACCCCGAAGGTAGTTCAATATGGACGCCCCTGACTGTCATCACCTACCCGCAATCTGAAATTACTGGCGAAATATCGAGCTCCCTTAGAAAACAAGTTTAAACATGGTAAATACCCTGTTGTTTTAGAATATTTGTAATATTTGGCTTTTTCTTAAGAGGATCACTCGACGCGTACTTCTTCATACAAAAAGAAAAACCTGTTTTCCACCCCTTAACATTGTCCGATTTCGGTGATTTTTTTTTAGTGTTATTAACTCATAATAAACTAGGTTCCTACGTTTTCCTTTTTTCATTTTTTTTTAATCATTTTAAAGTTATAAGCGCCTTAACCAAGCATATTTTAGAGCTAAAACTATGACTAATATATGTCAGTATTTTAGTAAAACAAAAAACTTTTAAAAGACAATCAAAACGTACAGACATAGAATACAAACTATTTAAGCGATTGACATCAATAACGTATCATTTTGTTACAATTTAAGGGTGGAAAAAAGGTTTCTCCCAGAACGCAAATTCTATCAAAAAATGTACCTACAAATCTCACGAGCTGCAACTATCTCTATCGGCAGATATCGGGCACAAGGGGGGTTGGGGGCAAGGTATCATATACAGACAAGCAATAGCACTAAGGATGCTTAGGTACTGTAATATCGACACTAGGGATGGGAAAGTATAAAAAATGTCGATGACAGTAAGAAAATTTGTTATTTGCATTTTGGTCTTATAAGGTATGTAGGTAGGTATTATATATGTAAGTATATTTACTTGTAAATTTATTTGCAACTAGTGTGCGAATCAGACTCGTGCGCCGATGGTTTCGTACTCTCACATGTATGTAGGTAGGTAACTATTTGTAATTACTAATTACCTTCTGTTATGGTTATTATCCACTATTAGTAATTATCTTCTGAATTAATAAATAATAATCAGTCAAGTGCGAGTCACACTCGTGCGGCGATGGTTCCGTACACTCACATATAATGTATGTATGTAGGTAGGTATACTTACCTATTTGTAATTGATTTCTGAATAGAAAAACAGTGAAGTGCGAGTCACACTCGTGCGCCGAGAGTTCGGTACACTCCTATGAAGGTAGGTATACTTATTTATAAATTGTCCTATCTTTTGATCGATCATTGTAAAATATTATTTTACAGCCTAAGTATATAACCTTTAGTAGGTATTTCATGTACATTTTTACTTGATAGTTCTATCCGTTCCTGAAAAAATGGGCCATAATAGACAGACGAACGAACTAGCAAGTGGTCCCTATTTATATTATGACATTTTTTATGCTAAACAAGAGTAATAAATAAAAGCCAAAGACATAAAATTTAGGATTCATTTATTTTTCTAGATCGACAATTCAAAGCTCAAAAACAATCAATTATGTATTTGTTTTCACAAGAAAAATATAGAAAGGTGAAAACTAAGGGTAGTTGAAGTTTCACGGGTCCCCGTCAAGTGTCAGATTGTCTATTCAGAAGATAAAATGACATAAAATATATGGAAAGCACTGTCGAAATCCTTCGAATGAGCTATCTGACATTTTATTCGGGATCTATAAAACTGGCTCTGTGTGTGTGTATGTGACAGGTCGCCTTCGGCTCCCCACATGTAAACTGGCTCTAACATTTGTATGTCTGACACATGTTTGTTTCTGGTCAGCCAGGTGTTTTCGTATTCATTATAAGTATTTATAAAATCTTTTTGTAAATAATAATAATTTTTGGAATAAGTATTTACAAAATATTTTGCATTTTTGAAGCATACTTTTTTTTTAAAGTTCTGTAGTAGGTACCTACAAAGCGTCATTGAGCTAAGCAGAACACTGACGGACGGACATGACGAAAGTATTACTATTGTTAAAACTATGGAACCCTAAAAAAGTGGGTAATTTTATAAAATATATCATAGTAGTATTTACTTAAATTAATTCTAATAATACGAATGATATACTTAAATAAAACTACGAATAGGTCGTACGTAGGTAAGTCATTAAACGTAAACTACTAGTTTGGAATATTATTTTTAGATTGTAATCATAATATGAAACGGTTATTGTAAATCACAATTTTTGTTGCAAGCCAAACAACGTGAAACAAGGTAACTCTCGTGGTTGTAGCGCGTCGACTGATGAACTGAAGCGAGCGATCGCGGAAGTGTGCAACGTGCGGGCGGTGAAGTAGATTGTTTAGATGTGTGCGCGCATAGACACTCACGCATCGAAACTCACAGCGAAGGCGGCAGAGGAGAGCGTTGAGATAGCAATAACTTTGCAAAATACCTAAAACTCTAAAACGTATTTGCTGTGCACTCTTAAGCCTCCATAGTACTCCAGAACTAATTTTCTCGGATGAATATCAATAAAAGTTATTAATAGCAACAGTTTAGTAAACAAGACGGGATATTTCCCAAGTCATATATGATGTGTAAACACGATACCTAAAAATTTTCTCGATTGTAAAAAATTACAGACTTCCCTCTAAACTCAACAAATAAATAGTACCTATCAATATTTTCCCTATATTAATAATACTTCATAATATGAACTGAACTTATTTTAATGTTTTGTTATACATCGATTGCAATTAGCGATTGTTTAATTTAGCACTCCTAAACCTTGCATAATCGTGCAGGTGTGTAAAAATAGGGCGTCCTTCTTTGATACATCTGAAATTCGCTAGCGCTATCCCTGTTACGCTATTTAAGTGCTCCTTAAATTTAGCTGGCGAATGTAACTAAATAATGTTTGTCTCATAGAACTGTACTGATCTCTATTAGAGACTATAGGAGAAAGCTCGCTTGATAGTGATCCACTTCAAACTCGTCTCTGACGGACGAGCTTCACCAGTTCCAAACGTCAAACTGTTCAGGAAATTACTCACACCTTTATAAAAGATCACAATTCGATCGTCGTTGTTAGAATAAACTCAGTTACCTATCGATATGTTGGTGTTTTTTATATAACACAACGTTACACAGCCCGATCTAGCCCCAAACTAAGCACTAGGCTTGTACTATGGGTACTAGACAACGGATATCTATACTAATATTATAAAGCTGAAGAGTTTGTTTTTTTTTGTTTTAACGCGCTAATCTCAGGAACAGCTGGTCCGATTTAAAAAAATATTTCAGTGTTGGATAGTCCATTTATTGAGGAAAGCTATAGGCTACTTTTGATCCCGATATTCCTACGGGATCGGGACTTACGCGAGTGAAACCGCGGGACGCAGCTAGTAAATAAATAATATAGCCTATAAGCCTTTCTCAATAAATGGACTATCCAACACTGAAAGAATTTTTCAAATCGGACCAGCGGTTCCTGAGATTAGCGCGTTCAAATTCAAACAAACAAACTCTTTAGCTGCATAATAATCCTACCAATATTATCAATGTGAAAGTTTGTGAGGATGGATGTTTGTTACTCTTTCACGCAAAACTAGTAAACCGATTGCGATGAAACTTGGAATATAGATAGCTGGACACCTAGAATAACACATAGGCTACTTTTTATCCCGTAATTCCCGCGGGATCGGGACTTACGCGGGTGAAACCGCGGGGCGCAGCTAGTAGATAGATAATATGTTGACCTAGTACTTACCACATGTTCGTGTATTCCCCCCAGATACTTCATAAAGGTCCCTCGCAGCCAAGAGGAGCCCGGCAAGGGCAGCTTCTGGCGCATCGACCCGCAGAGCGAGGGCAAGCTGATCGAGCTGGCGTTCCGGCCGCGGCGGCCGCGCGGGGTGCAGTTCCGCGCGCCCTTCGGACCTTCCTCCAGGTATGCGAGGTACGATATACGACAACCATTATCTACTTATTATACCTGTACTTTACTTTAACAGGATAGTCTCCATTATCTCTCTCCATACAAATGTAGTTTAAATATTCCTCCCTGGATAAAGACATTAGAGCAAATATGTTTATGCCATAAAACTTATATCTGTCATGCATGACTATGCATCTACCTTTTTATTTTTTTTATTTTCTAATTAAAATAATAATAAAAAATAATAAAATGAATAAAATAAAAAGGTAGATGCATAGTCATGACAGATATAAGTTTTATGGCATAAACATATTTGCTCTAATGTATCCAGGGAGGAAAATTTAAACTACGTTTGTATGGAGAAAGAGAATGGAGACTATCCTCTTAAGTTATACTCATTTCTTTAGTTATGGCCTTTCTGTCAGCATTTAAGGGCAATTTGGGCCTATATCACCTGACTATAACACTATGTGACTTTTAGAACGTTTAGAAATGTCGAGATTTTACTGTGGTTTCGGAACGCGCCGTCCGATGAGAAGAGACCACAAGAAACTTATGGGGATTTTTTTCATTTTTTTTTATCATATGTGTTAAATTACGATCGTCATAATACAGATATCTGTAATTTGAACAGGAGCAGTTAACAATCATGTCCATGGATTCTTTTCATCAAAACATGATGTGCTATAGTATGCCTTATTACCATAGATCGGATTTTGGGTGCTGTTTTAGACGTTGTCACTAACATGGATATGACTTTCCGGAATTGGAAATTCCGTAATTCCGATATTTCTTTTTAAACTTTACAAAAATATTAAATGTATTGTATGTAATGTAATGTATTGTAAATGTATCGTAGAAATTGTACTATTAATTTAAAAAAAAAACAAAACATGATTTTTTTCATTGAATGCATAAATAAAACTTACTGAGTCATTTTCATACATGCAATTTCGCAATTTTAAGTTAACAATATCCATAAGTAGGGACCCAAAATTGAACAAAAAAAAACTTTCGAAGACAGCGGCCATAAACATTGTTTATCTTTTGCAATACCTATTGTCGCTATTGTCGGCAATATTACAAAGGCGGCGCCAAGGTATGATTGTTTATTTTTATTCGAGCAATTGGAAGTTGTTTATACTAAATACCTATTTGTATATATATTTATACCTATTTATTATTCCGTTATTCCTATGGGAAAAGTGAAACTGCAATTTAAGCTCATTCGCTTACTTCGGTTTGTTTAGTGCAGTCTATCCGTGTGTTTTATGCTATTGTTTATTGACCCCTGCTCGTTACCTGGATTTTGAATTTCACTGCAAAACTTGACATTTTGGCTACTAAACGGACTACGATTATTGCAACTGGATTGGATATCTTTGACATTTGTCGAACTTTGGGTGAGTAGATTTTTTATAAATTGTAATAGTATAAATAACATAGCCTATAATCAAGAAACTTACACGATTAACTGTAAGTTTCTTGACTATAATTTGTTGTTAAAACGCGCTAAAAATGCTAATTGTAATAGTATAAATAACATAGCCTATAATCAAGAAACTTACACGAATAACTGTAAGTTTCTTGACTATAATGTAGTGTAGCATTTTTTTTCTTCATTCCTACAAATTTACAACTTATAGATATTATGGATTATGGCTGTAAGATGGCAAATTTGGTTTTCCTTTGAGTCTTATTTAAAAATATAATATAAGTTCAAATTAATTAAAATTCTATATCAATAGGGCTCTTTAACTAAGCGTTTCAAATAAACTTACCCTTTTAAGTTTATTGTTATTTTTTTCTTTAGATTAAACCTTACACGGAACTTTTGGCTTGAAAATTAACGGACTTCAATTTGCTGCTTTGACTGGATAGTTTACAACAACATTGGCTAAGGTGAGTAAATTAATAATAATAATAATAATAATATTGCACGACGTTACACACAGCGCAATCTAGCCCTAAACTAAGCACTAGACTTGTACTATGGGTACTAGACAACGGATATACTACATATTTTTTTTTTTTTTTTTTTTTTTTTTTTTTCGTAAAAACATACATATGATACATAGAAAACACTGAATATCCCATGTATTCGGACCGTGGTGAGTCCTAGGACATGTTGGTTTCCTCACGATGTTTTCCTTCACCGTAAGAGCGATGTTATTAGCGCACATACCTTTTTCTTAAAGAAAAAGACATTGGTGCGCGGTCGGTCTGGATTCGAACCCACGACTCTCAGAATGAAAGCCGGGGTATCTACCACTAGACCAACACCGCTCAAAATACCTAGGTTGTACTTAAATGTTTCCTATTTTCTGTGTCACTTATTCTTCGTCTCATTTTTGTCTGCTCTGATAGTTTTTTTAAATTGACTAGGTATGTTACAATTTTTACTATTGTACTAAAATTTACAAATGTTTTACTTTGTTTGGAAACTATACCTTCTTCAAGATTTATAAAGATTATATAGCTACAAATAATTTACTTTTATAACCTGGCTCACAAGCTTCTTGTTTTACTTTATTTCAGGTTGTACCATACGCGGCACTTTTGACTTTGAAGCAAAGAACCTCGATTTGCGGCTTTGACTGAATATTTTACAAAAGGTGAGTAAATTAATAGCTACTAAATACCTCTAATTTTATTGTCACCTACTCCTTTTCACCCGGCTGCAAGAAAAGGGTTATGTTTTTAAGTAAATGAGCTTGTATTCTTTTTATTCTGACTTATTCCATTTAAATCTACAAATGTTTTACTTTGTTGAACTATATTTTAAGTTGTATAGATGTACAAAGATTATATTATAGCTACAACGGTTATTTTCTTTTATTAGGTGTAGCAGATATGGCAAACAGATTGCAAAGAACTGTTCTCAAGTGGATAGCTGACCTGACCACCCATACTTGACATTTGACCCTGCAACGAACCACATCCGATTGGTATTTCCAGTCCGCAAGTTCCGTACTTTTTTACCAGATTTGTTTTTGCCAAAATGACCAAGTTGAAAAACAAAATGTGATGATGTTTTGTTAAACGGAGGTCTAAACCATTATTCCCCAGCTACTTAAACAATAATTAAAAATCAATTATAGGCGTTTATTATCAAAATATTTATAAATTTTAAGATAGTTGCTAATTTTAGGTTTAAGCAGCTGGAAAACAATGATTATGGCCAGCGTTTTACAAAACATTTTGACTTTTTACAAAACATTTGACATTTTTTTAATTTACGCGATTTCTGTCTTTGTGTTTCTATCCGTTCTGTTGTTTTAGTTTTCTCGCAACCGGTTGCCCATGTATTCCGTTCTGAAATATAGAGATAATTTAAATTTGAAAGTAGCTACAACACTATCTAGACCCGGAATTTTAATAAAAATGATCATCAGATTTCCATTTCCAACTTGGTAATTCTTAAGTAATACTGGGTACTGGGCGTTACCATGATCTTTTGTTTTGTTGCGCAAAAAATAGAGTATTTTTTTCCTCGACTATTAAGAAAAAAAACAGAAAACAAAAAAAAAACTTTTTCTGTGATTTTTTTATTATTTGTTTTTTTTTTTAATTTTATTTATTTATTTTTGATTAGCTGACGAATTAAATCCTGCAATAAGTAGATCATGGTAAGGGCCAAATTTTAAAATTCGCTTCCAAGTAATTACATAGTTGTTAAATTCCGCAATGTCAACTATTCAGCTCGCACACCGAGGTAGATGGTGCGTAGTGCACTTAGCAAAGCTTGAAATAGAACAATTTAAATGTTGAGAGGTACAAAAATCTACTTCCCATTTTAACCAACTCGGTCAATTTCTAAGGAAAGTAGTATTTTTGTAATATTTTCTCAACAATAATTCCATGTCGAGGGAACATTTTTGGTTTAAGTAATACATAAATTGTTATATTTCAAGCTTTGCTGGATTGTCTCTACCCTACCGTTGTAAGGAAATTAATACAAGCTGAAAAATAAATGTTTTTAAACAAGTATTTGAAAATGTTTGCTCTTGCTTTAGGTGTGTTTCTCTTAATTGTGATAATTATTTATAGAACAGATTTTATCCATTGTTTGTATATTAAATAAAGAAATATAAACATTAAACCCTTTTAATTTATATGTGTGTTTTATTTATTTTGACGGATAACTCTAACCTGTAAACAGAATCTCATTTTAAATTTTGAAGATTATTTTTTTCTTTAAAATATTTCTAGTAAATATGCCTTATGCAATGAAAACAAATGATGATGATGATACTTTAGATAGTGATAGTACTCGTGATTTCGACATCTATCCTTATTCGAAATCCCAATCATGATGAAATTCCAAGACGCGGAATTTTTCTCGGAATTTTTTTTGGTCGTATCCATACTTTTGATGTCGCATTTTTTAAACGGCACCCAAAAATCCGATCTATGCTTATTACACAATTTAAGTTTAATATATTATTTGAATCTTGTAATGGCCATGTCACATACCTTCAGGTTGTTTATTATAATAAAGTACACTAGTGTCACCTCTAGCTAGACTATGCAAAGGGAGCTCCTTCATTTAATTCATAGTTTTTATTGGTTAGCTTCATGGCCACTGAATTATTTCCCGGATGTTATAGGTAACACATGCTACGTTTGAGCCTGAAGATTGTGAGAAGCCTCGCTGTATAAATGTAAATACTGAGGTACAACCTGTATTTTTTCGTGTAGACATTTACGATGTAGATTTAAATGAAAATATAATCGAGTGTTGGGACTATGGAATCGTTGTAATAAATACCTAGTGTAATGAAGTAATTTACTATTGTAATTTTGTTGTTATTAGGGATGGGCCGACTAGTCGGGAAAGCCGACTAGTCAGCAGTTTTACCGACTAGTCAGCAGTTTTACCGACTAGTCAGCAATTTGTGCCGACTGCCGACTAGTTGTCAACTAACAATAATGCATAAAACTAGTATTTATTGAATTAGTCGTACAGTTAGAAGGTGGGTCAGTCAGAAAAAACTAAACAAACACCTCACAAACGCGGCGTCTCGACATGTAGAGCTCTGTTCTATTTTTTTTTAAAGGGTTCTACCATTTTTTGTTAGTTTCGATAACGATTAACCCGAATATATCTGAATTATAACGACTTTCATTGGCGATAAGTCCCGACTAGTCGGCTAGTCGGCAAAAACCATAGTCGGTCCATCTCTAGTTGTTATGTATTCAAGTAAATTCTGTAGGTAGAATATAGTTAAGAGTAGGTTGTGCTAATAAAGTTTCGTTAAAGAATCCCTCTTCACAGAGGTAGGTGCAAGTAAGTAACTTCCTACTTACAACTGTTGTTACAAGATTTGGCTGAATAACGCTTATTATCGTTCTCCATACAAACGTAGTCGACTGTTACCATTAGAGCAAATATGTTTATGACATAAAACCCATGCCTGCCATGACCATAGATTTTGTTTTTTTTTTTTTTTAATTTTCTTATTAAAACTTCTAAACCGATTGCGATGAAACTTGGTATGCAGGTAGCTGGAGATCTGTATTAACACATAAGGTACTTTTTATCCCGATATTTATTTATTAATTATTCGAGATACATACAGCTCTTAAGAAATAACTTAACGCTGACGTTAACGATACCAAAGTTGAAATTAAAGACATTTTTCGGTTTGAATCGCGTGGTTTTTATTACTTTTAGCATTGTTACAACGCTCAACGTTTCGAGACCTTTCCAAAAACGAAACAGAAAACAGAAGAAGAATCTATGATACCAAAGTTAACAGACTAAAAATCTAAACCAAAAACACAAAGACCAATACACGCGCGCGCAATATATTCCCGCGGGATCAGGACTTACGTAGGTAAAACGTTGGAGTTCAGCTAGTTACGTGTATTCCACTAATCCATATTGTATTGTTAAATAGATCGGCTCCAACCTCTCCCTCTCAAGTGGGTGTGTCCGGACTGGTCACTCCGGAGGAGCTGTCCCGGGAACCCACGCCGGACCTCTTCACTCCGGAGGAACATGAGCAACAGGTGAACCATCATCATCATCAGATCAGCTACAGCATCCATACTTCTTCTTCTTCTTTTCGTGTAGTGGTGTGGCTCACCTAGTGTTAGAGTTTTCAGATCACCCTAGGGGCTCTAACTTTACCTAACGACTGCTATCCGAGGTAACAACCGGGACTAACTGCTAACGTGCCTTCGAACACGGAAGAGCTCGAGAAAATGATTTTTTGCCACACAAATTATCGGTCACCCATCCAAGTAATGACCGCGCCAAGTGTTGCTTAACTCGCACGACCGTTCAAGATCGACAGGTACAGCTAGGGCAATGAGCTCCTCAATAGATCGGCATCCCCTATTGACGGCCTCTGTGGCGCGTTGGATGACGACCCGACTGCAATGCAGAATGTTTCGGGTGCGATCTCCTCCGGGTACAAATATTTATGTTTCTAGCATAAATATTTGTACACAAATATTTATTTCTGATTTGGGTGTTTTCTATTTATGTATTAAAAAATAGTTGATTGTGTACCTAGCGGAGAAAGGAATATTTTTCCGGCGAGAGTGTTTTTGAATCCTGAGTGGAGCGAAGGATTTAACAGTAGAATTCCGAGTGTAGCGACGGATACTCAATTAAAATCTTGAGCGAATCGAGGGACCATATGCTATAGGAAAGACTAGATGACTAGTGCTTAGTTTGGGTCTAGATTGCTGTGTGTGTTACGTCTTATGACATAGAAATATTTTAAAGAAACAATACTTCTGCAAAAACTGGTTGGATTCGAGCCCCCATCTTACTCAATCCGGGAGCACGATTTGACCAATTAGTCTACCGGCGTCGGTGACTCATACACTGTATGTATTGCTGCAAGTATTGTTTCATCTTTTACAACTTAGGCATGTTTTGCGTCTTATGACATTATGAATAACTGTCTGAATGTCGTGTTACAGAGTCGCGAGCAGCGGCTGAGCAGCGCGAGCGGTCGCGGCGAGCGCGAGGGTGGCGCGCCGCAGTACCGCCTCCCGCTAGGCAGCGGCGCGGGCGTCAGCCAGTCCGCGCCCGGCTCGCCAGGTAGTCTATTCAGGGACAGAAAAACGCAAATATACCGCTATGTATTTTTACCACTAACGCCATCTAGTGAAACTGAAGAAGACTGGTGCCAATGGTTAAATAATTTGTAACGTTCGGGTTGCGTTCACAAATTGCTTGGTCCAGTGTTTATTTTAGGGTCCCGTACTCAATTGTGATAGTGGTAAGGAATCCTTCGTGCGCGAGTCTCGCACTTGACCGGGTTTTATTATATTAGCATCTTTTAACGCCCGACGTTTCGAGGTCTTTCGAGACCTCTAGCTCTTTTGGATGGAAAGACTTTGAACGTCGGACGTTGAAAACTGCTCTAAATACTAAACGCAACTCGATTAAAATGAGTTATTCTAAATCGTCATCGCGAAAACCTGTGAAAAATCAATGTTAAGTCGTGACCCGAACAATGTGTCCCCAGGTCACGGGCTGAGCTACAGCGGCGGGGGCGGCGCGCTCATGATGGCGGGACACCAGATTACTGTCGTCACCAACGGCGCGGGCGGAGAGAGGGAAGGTACGTCTACAGACTATAGCTTGCTCCCTCTACTGCTTAAGATGCTAATCCAAGGGTGTTAGGGTTCCGTATACAAGGGTAAAATCGGGACCCAATTACTGAGACTTCGCTGTCTGTCCGTCTGTCACCAGGCTGTATCTCATAAAGCCTGCTTTAGCACATATATATTTGTTGTTATTTCGGCTACATAAATACAGCATATGTGACAATTTCAACTGTGTAGCTAGTACGGTTCATGGGATACACCCTGGTGACAGACGGACAGACAGCTAAGTCTCAGTAAAAGGGTCCCGTTTTTACCTTTTGGGTCCGGAACCTTAATAACGAAATAAAACGAATATTTAAGGGGGCTCCTATACAACAATCGTGATTTTTCACAGTAAAACGCAACGTAAACGTAAAAGTTAAATAATATCTACTCCAGTCAAGTCCAATCAGTAACTCGTTCACTGCCTTCTAACTGTTAAATTGCAAAAAATAATTGAATATTTTACTTCTTGTTGTGATACCAACAATCCGAGTAGTCAAGTTGAGTTGGCAACTGAATGAATACCAACCAAATTGCTATGAAAGCAATGGCCGCCACCTTTATCGCTCTTAGTTCAGCTTCAATGGTCAATGTACGTCAACGTATCATATTTTACCTAAACTCTCTGCATTTCATTTCTGCGTCTATAACCTTAATTTTCAATACTAACCTCCACTTGTACGTCTGTCGTTTCCAGAGAAGTACGTGGTGGGTACGAGCGCGGGCGGGAATCTGGTCTCCATTCAGGAGGAGGAGGTGCCGGTGGGGGGCGTGTTGCTGCATCACCACGAGCCCTACTACGCGTTAGTATACTGCCTCTAACCTTACACGTTTCCAGAGAAGTACGTGGTGGGTACGAGCGCGGGCGGGAATCTGGTCTCCATTCAGGAGGAGGAGGTGCCGGTGGGGGGCGTGTTGCTGCATCACCACGAGCCCTACTACGCGTTAGTATACTGCCTCTAACCTTACACGTTTCCAGAGAAGTACGTGGTGGGTACGAGCGCGGGCGGGAATCTGGTCTCCATTCAGGAGGAGGAGGTGCCGGTGGGGGGCGTGTTGCTGCATCACCACGAGCCCTACTACGCGTTAGTATACTGCCTCTAACCTTACACGTTTCCAGAGAAGTACGTGGTGGGTACGAGCGCGGGCGGGAATCTGGTCTCCATTCAGGAGGAGGAGGTGCCGGTGGGGGGCGTGTTGCTGCATCACCACGAGCCCTACTACGCGTTAGTATACTGCCTCTAACCTTACACGTTTCCAGAGAAGTACGTGGTGGGTACGAGCGCGGGCGGGAATCTGGTCTCCATTCAGGAGGAGGAGGTGCCGGTGGGGGGCGTGTTGCTGCATCACCACGAGCCCTACTACGCGTTAGTATACTGCCTCTAACCTTACACGTTTCCAGAGAAGTACGTGGTGGGTACGAGCGCGGGCGGGAATCTGGTCTCCATTCAGGAGGAGGAGGTGCCGGTGGGGGGCGTGTTGCTGCATCACCACGAGCCCTACTACGCGTTAGTATACTGCCTCTAACCTTACACGTTTCCAGAGAAGTACGTGGTGGGTACGAGCGCGGGCGGGAATCTGGTCTCCATTCAGGAGGAGGAGGTGCCGGTGGGGGGCGTGTTGCTGCATCACCACGAGCCCTACTACGCGTTAGTATACTGCCTCTAACCTTACACGTTTCCAGAGAAGTACGTGGTGGGTACGAGCGCGGGCGGGAATCTGGTCTCCATTCAGGAGGAGGAGGTGCCGGTGGGGGGCGTGTTGCTGCATCACCACGAGCCCTACTACGCGTTAGTATACTGCCTCTAACCTTACACGTTTCCAGAGAAGTACGTGGTGGGTACGAGCGCGGGCGGGAATCTGGTCTCCATTCAGGAGGAGGAGGTGCCGGTGGGGGGCGTGTTGCTGCATCACCACGAGCCCTACTACGCGTTAGTATACTGCCTCTAACCTTACACGTTTCCAGAGAAGTACGTGGTGGGTACGAGCGCGGCGGGAACCTGGTCTCCATCCAGGAGTATACTACGCGTTAGTATACTGCAGAAACTTACACGGCTTCTGATCATTATTGTCTGTTGTACGTCCAGTATCCGCGTCCGCCTGGCCTGGCCAGGCGCACTTTTTATACTAACGAATTAGTTGTACGTATACTAATTCGTAAGCAGTCCGCGTGCTTTCATAGTATTTGGAAGGATGGGATTGTTCATCCGTCTCTGTACGTTAGCGCATGAATAAAATTCGGACCAAAGTCAACCCGGCCTTGAATGCAAACTTAGCCAAATAACGGTGGTATTTACCATATTCATCACGGTCCGAAGTCATGGGACCTAACATCTCTAGTAGGAGGCCTCTGCCCATGACATGAATGAGGAGGAACATTAACTTTTTATCCCCGCAGAGGGCCTTAGTCGACTGATCTTAGGTTTGAATTAAGAACTGTGAAGCAGGTGTTTTTTACAACTCTCGGCGCCAAATTGGCCATATCCGTCTCCGACCGAAAGAAAAAAAAACTGCGTTTTCATTTTTGGGGGACCATCATCAAAAAAAAAAAGATCATCCGACCCCAGCGCCATCTGCTCACAGCTTTGCGTGTGCCACCCCATTGGCGAGCTAACGTTGTTGTTGTGTGTAGGGGTAACTTCTCGGAGCTGGGCGCGGTGGCCGGCGAGCTGGAGATCGAGGAGGCGCCGCGCGACGACGCGCCCGCGCCGCCCGCCAAGCGCGCGCGCACCAACGACGTACGTATACCGCTCTAGCCTAACCTAACTCTACTGTCCCATTTACCGGTAGCTCTCCTTTAGACAACCGAATCGAAATAACTGATCCCTAACGGTTGCCCCTGGGGGCGGCCCGACGGTACAGCGGCCCCTCTCTTTATACCCTTGATGGTCATAGCTGGGGACGCTATGACCACCACGCTGGCGACGTAGGTATTAGAGAACTGAGTTTGCTTGTCACACCTACCGAACACTATTTGTATTTGTTTGTCGGGCTGTTTTTCGCAATCGACGTCTGAGCGCCTGTTTTGCGTCCGGGAACGAGTTGAACTCACTCGAGGCAAACCAACTGTCCAAGGAAAGCCAAAAATACGAGCGATCAAATCAAAATATTATTTATTCAATAAGATTTCATATGATCGTTTTGAATCATCAGCAATTTAGTGTGTTTTCGGAACGCGACGAAGACACAAGAAAGACCTTAGAGCGGTGATTATTCCCTAATTAAAGCATTCATTTTCTTTTCAATCTCTGATTTCTTTCACAAGTATAGAAGATCAAATGTCAGGTGATTTTGAAGTTTCTTAAAGTGTAATATACGACTTTTATTCAATGATCTCCTCCTAAATTGTTAGCATGTCACGGAAGTCGTTGATTCGTGTGCAAACTGGAGTGAAACATTTAAAAGAGTTCAATGTAATAATTAGTAATTTATAAAAATTCCAGATGTCAGAAATGGACGACCGGCGCGCGTATTGACGGCCGCGCGCGCGCCCGCGCCCACGCCGGCCGCACTGACAGCCGTCACTGTCACACTGACAGCCGTCACTGTCACTCTGACAGCCGTCACTGTCACTTTGACAGCTGTCACCATCTGTCACGTGTCAGACCGAGCGAGCTGTCACGCGTCTACCGAGCGACGACGAACTATGTTACACACCCTGTATCAATTCTATGACGATTTGAATGAAATTTCCAATGAAATTATAATGGTTTTTTAGTTTAGGGGTCCGGTCCGTTCGTAAATATTATATACTAGGACGTTAGCAATAATAGGATATGTTGTGCTGGAGAGACCGTTTGGCCGGAGTTTAGGAGTGGTATCAGTGTATATTAAATTATTATAAAACTTACAGTGTTAAGAGTAAAGTGTTGTGTAACTGTGCTGGCTTCGAAGGAACTCTGAAATCTCAGTGCAGACGGTTTGTTAACGATCGGACAATGATATCCCTTTTGTTTTTAAATAGAGATCTTTTAAATATGAAATAGATGCTATGTTATAACAATGCAATAGTTTAAGTTTATTTTTTTTTTGTAATTTAAGCTGTTTTTTTGCTCAGGCGCTTTAGTTTTGACTATTGCATGTGAATACATATTTCTTTGTATAGAAGTTTGACTTTCTACTGTCTGATTCTATGAGCTTTTTTTTCCAAATACTGAAACATTATCAAAAATTTAAGAGTTGCTTAAGTAATTAAGCAGCTTTTTATATTTAAAATTCACAACCATTTGATTTTAAGAGCTGTTTAATGGTTTAAGTAGCCTCAAATTTTAAGTGGCGTTTCTGTATTCGGCCATTTTGACTACTTACATTTATCAAATGATTTCGACATTGTTGCAATGTCATATTTTGGTGTTGACATTGTTGCGATGTCATATAATGTGTTGATGCATTGTTGCAATGTCATATTTTGGTGTTGACATTGTTACAATGTCACGTTTGATTTTGACATTGCTAGCATCACACAATTTGATTTAATTTGCGGCTAGATCTATTGAGAGATTCCGAATTATGTTATAATTTTGACCAGTGAATTGAAAAAGCTCTTTACACTTCGCATGCTTGTACTATGGCTATACAGTGCAATTGAATCAAGCCCCAATGTAAAGATGACCTTTAAACAACAGTTTAAGAATGTGTTATATCAAATTTGTTTCTATACAATTATCTGTATTCCTGTTTTGTTTTCTTCCTGAATAAATGATAATTAATACCTACCTCTTAAGGCTTGATTCAATCAAACTGGAATAAACAACGAATAGCAATTCTACACATAAGTCGTCTTAAATGTTCGAGAGACTATCGAGCTGCATTTATGCGGAGAATTGTTATTCATTGCTTATTCTAGTTTGGTTGAATTAAGCCTAAAGCCATTATTTTTTTAGAACTAAATTCTAAATCGGTGGAGTGTAATTGGAGAAACCGTAAAGTAACAAGACTTAAATTCATAACATATCCACTGTGCATTCTTTTCATTTACTTTTGATTTTTTCAAGTTTTTTATAGTACAATTTTGTACTCGCTGCACATAAATCATACCAAGGGAGTGAATAACTCACTGCACCACTCTCACATTTTACCACCCGGTGTGCAGCGAGTTAAAAGCTGTACTATAGTGGGTTCTATTTCCTTTAGTAATTGTGTAAAACAAAATCCAAAGAATAATTTTTTGTTAAGTCTAGAAAGTCTAGTTTCATTATCCGGGCAGAAAATATGGAATACATTTGTATGGAAACAAAGATTGAGATAGGATACGAATTGCAGGCAGACCTTAAAAAGTTTAAGTTGTACATATTGCGCGAAAAGCGTCGGCTTCAAAAATATTAGTTAATTTAAGATATTAAGTCTAGATGCATGTAATGAATAGCTAGCTGCGTCCGTCGGTTTCACCCGTGTAGCTCCCGATCCCGAGCGAATACCGGTACAAACATTAGTCTTTGTGTTATTCTGGAATTCCAGCCATCTACATTTTAATTTTCATTGAAATTGGTCTAGTAGTTTTTGAGTAAAGGAGAACTTTCGCTTTTAATCTTAGTTTGAATAAGAGTCGCCACTCACTGACGTGATTGGCTGTCGGTCTGTCAGTGTGCGATCAGCTTTAATTAGCTTCGAAGTAGATATTTTTGATGCTGGCGTCACATTTATGTACTAAGTGCAATTTTATTATAAGTTGAGTTCAAATAAAACTTAATATAACCTCCAATTTTAGAGTTTATTTTATTATTGTACTAGTTTCTGCCCGTGGGTTTAACCCCGTATTGCCTGTTTCCGTGGGAATATCGGGATAAAAAGTATCCTATCTGTTATTCCAGGATATAAACTATATATGTGCTAAATTTTAGCCAAATCCGTTCGGTCGTTTTCGCGTGATTGACATACAAACAAACGTCTTAACTTTCGCATTTATAATATTAGTCGGGTATTTACATACAAAACTAAACCTTAGGGCTGTTTTATACGAGGTCAGAAAGCGGTGATAGTGACTTGGAATTTGGAACCTTGTCATTGGGTACATCGTATTATAGACCGGTAAAAAAAGTATTGTATTTAGTCCGTTGTCTAGTACCCATAGTACAAGACTAGTTGCTTAATTGGAGGCTAGATTGCGTTGTGTGCAAAGCCCTGCATTAGTTAGTACATAGGCTCATAATTGAAAATTGTTATTAGAGTGGGATGGGTTGATTGGTAAACGACTAGGAGGGAGCAAGACCAAGTATAAATCGTCTGTCTATATTTATCTTTTTTTCGCGATGCTCTTATGAAATTAAACTGATGTTTCGGTTTGAATCGCGTTGCTTTTATTATGTTTAGTATTTCATTAACGCCCGACGTTTCGAGGGCTTTTCAGTGCCCCCTGTTCACGGGTGGATACAGGTTGAAACCGAAAAATGAGTTTAATTTTCATTGGTATGTCCGCGTACGCCTACTCCTAGTCAAATACATAAAAAAGTGCATCTCAATTGAGTTTTGGCGGAGCGAGGAGCATAAATGGAGCGATTCCATTAGCTCTTAACAAACACATCGATAGCTACGCATTCTCGCTCTCAAGTGGAAATGCAGCCTTATTGGCCACGTATAAAACAGTCTACATGTTGGTACATAATATACAGTTTGAAAAGGGCTTTTAAATAAATTGAAGTTTGAAATATTTTACCAGGCGAAACGCATTATCAAAAATTCTCCCGCTGAAAGCGCACAGGTTCGAATCCTGTCACGGTAGAATTGTTGAAAATGCATTTCTCCTTGTAAAATATTTCCAGTAGAATTCCTTGAGCAATAAACATAGCAAATATTAAATTGAAGTTTCCAAATTATTGCCCAAGGCAATATAGGTTACTAATTTACTACTTAAAGTGTAGATCCAAAGTCGTAGCCAACAATGTAGGATAGATCATTTGATATTATTATTTCATCAAAGGATATCGAAAAAGTATCCAGTAGTTTCAGTTCTGAGATAGTTCGTTTATTACATGTTTACCGATTGCACTTAGCAAAGTAAAATACCAGACAAGTATGACAAATCTTACTTATTTAGTTTAAAAAATCAATTTTTCCCCAAAAACAAATTCGCGAAGTACTGTGCTTGGGCCCTAGGTATCGGCGCTTGTGTGAATCTAGAACGTGACGTACAAAAATCTTGGGAAAAACCGCCAGTACGACCTTTTGTATTTGCTTATCATAAAGTTACTAGGTCACAAAACCGCGGCGATTAGCTCTTTAAAAACAATTTGGTTCCTAATTTCCATACTTTATGTTAGTCAAGACGATTTCACCGGCCCAAACTTTAAGGTTTTTCTTGTTTAAAAGAGCACCTATCTAGGGATTTCTTAGACCGGTTACAGTGGTCGAGCGTAATATCCGCGTGCGTACGGTCATACCAGCACTAACCATTTATGAGTTACTCCATATGTTTGTTTTTATTTGCCCTCGGCAGATTTACTAGAAATATTTTAAAGGAAAAATACATTGAACAGGGAAGTCATGTAGTGTAGTTGGCACAGACGTTGGGGTACAGAACCAAAGACGCGAGTTCAATTCTCGCCGCGAGTGGGTTTTGAAGATGTATTTTTCCTTTAAAATATTTTTGATAGCTACGTCCCGCGGTTTCACCCGCGTAAGTCCCGATCCCGTGGGAATATCAAGATCAAAAGTAGCCTATGTTACTCCTCGATAATGTAGCTTTTTTTTGGTGAAATAATTTTTGAAATTGGTCCAGGTGTTTTTGAGTTCATTACAAACATACACACAAAAATACAAATCTTTTATTTGCGCGACTGACGTACGCACTGGACAACGATCGGTCGAGCACTGTAATCGGCTTTTTGGTTATAAAATAACTAAAATTATGTCTTAAATCGCAAAATTCACAATAAAAATTCTGCTTCTACTGTCGTAGTAAGCTGTTGTTTTACAATTAGCAAAATATTTACTCAAATATACAATGTATTTAAATTATATACCTATATAAAAATATACTTTAAGGAAATAGGTAAATTCAAATGATATCTATAGGCAGAAACATGTAAATAGAAGTACATTATTTATTCGGTACTTTAGTAAATCGAATTTAGGTATATACAACCTACCTTGTAAACTAATACAATTAATTATCACCATCCCACTTTTCTGAGTTGGTCAAATCGTATCGCCATGTGGATTTGTCCTTGTACCGATATGTAGGTCGGTGCAGCCACTAATAAAGGCGAGTCAGAACTGCCGTTTTGTTACCTTTAGTAAGTCCAGTGGGTAAAAGTACTAGGCAGATACTGTTTAGATTTTTCTTCTGTTTTTGCGATGTTTAATTGAATTTTAACTTAGTTTTCGGCTTTAATCGCGTGGTGTTTATTACTTTTAGCATTGTTTCAATGCTCAACGTTTCGAGACCTGTAAAGATGGTCGTCACATTAAATCCTGAAGAAGAGATCTGTAAAGGTCTAGTACAATACTAAAGTAATAAATAAAGACTGCGATTGAAACCGAAAAAAATGTTTAATTTTAGGTACTGTTTACTTGCTGTTTTGCTTGGGTTGGATGGTGTAATTTTCTAAACTAATTGTAAAACTGAAGGTTTAAATATGTTTGTATAGAAAGAAATTAAGCTAACTACTAAGAAATGTAACCATAGAATTGCCTTGTTTATACAAAATGGTCAACATACTTGACATTAAAATTCGATAGCTGTATTTTTCGCTTTCATTTAAATTTACATGTAGATACTTTTGCTCCAAACTCAAGGTCACTGAAGGCCAAGAAAAATCAAAGAAGGCGCATCTAAAACTACTTGTTTGTAGACATGTCACTGGATAATTGTTATCATTTACATTTAATTCAGTTAAGCGACACAACGGCAATTTGTTTGCACAACGCAAGGTGACTAGAATTTTATTAAAATCGGTTCAGCCATTTAGTTTTGATTTCGTATCAAAACAAGCACATCGTTTTTGTAATATTCACTAGTATATATAAATTAAGACATTATTTATAAGTTTATAAAAGTGAATTAAATTATAAATAAATAAAAACCTTGTGATCTAGTTTAGATGCGAACAATTTTTCTAAAAATAGTAACCTATATTCATATGTATTCTACTAAATATATGATAAATTATATATATAATTAATTATATATAATGTTAAATGAATAAAACAATAATAATTAGTTGTACGGTACATATAAATGGATACGTTTTAGTATATTTATTGTGTTCTTAAAAAAAAATATAAGAGGCAATATGGGGTCAAAAAGTTTTCGTAATATAAATTTCTGTACGTGTTTCCCGTAGGTCAGTTGGTAAAAACACCTACGGCTGTCGTGGGTTCAAGTTCTGCCGCGGAAAACACTGCATTTTACGATGCTATCTCGTTCTTATAGGCAAAATATAACGTCAGTGTAAAAGTGACAAAAATTTATACCTAAGTGCTCGGTTTCAGAAGTTATTTTATCTATCCACCAAGTGAGCCTCGCGGTTGCAACCGCGTAAGCCCCGATTCCGCAGAGGTTTCGGTATAAAAAATTGCCTATAGGTCATTCCAAATATCTAGCTAATCAAATAGCTATCTGCATAGCAAACTTTACGGTTATCGGTTCAGTAGTTTTTGCGTCAAGGAGTAACAAACGTACTCATTTACCTTCTTACTCACTAATTAGTTAGAATAGTTCTGTTTGAGCACGAAAAACTACCGCACGCCTTTTGCTAACCAGATAGGACTAGATAAAATACCTTAAAAACTGAAAGTAACTGCAACTTAACCGTGTGTGGCCCGCCCTTATGTTTTTCAAAGAATAATAGTGTATAAAGGACCTAAGTTATGCACGTTGCGTTTGATTTTTAAGTATATAACAGTCGAACACTGAAATGCCCCTCAAAATTTGAGTAGCTCCTAAATTTTAAATAATAAAGCTGCTTCGAAATTCATAGTTTGTATGGGATTTTTTAAAGATTATGAGAGTTGTATAAGTAGCACCCAAATTTTGAGTAGCCTTTCAGTATTCGGCTATTTAAATTGTGAATAGTATATTGTAAGTAGTATCTGCAAGAGGCTTTGTAAACGTCACTGGCGAATGGAAAACAGCTCTTGTGTTTATAGACGTTAAGCTTAAACTCCAATGTACATTGCGTTCGATACAGCATTTTTAAGTTATACATAGTTCTACAAATAAGCAATGGACCTTCTTAGATAGATACGAAAAGGGAAAAAGCACCAGTTTGAACTGAAAATAAAAATGAAAAACTGGCTCCGCTATGCGAAGCTAAGCTCACTAAACTAACTTAGATTTCTTATGTTTCTGACCAAGGAGGCTCATTGCTTAACCTAAGTAGGTTTTATAGATATTATGATCTATCTGCGCCCCGCGGTTTCACTCGCGTAGGTCCCGATCCCGCGGAAATATCGGGATAAAAAGTAGCCTATGTTTAAGTCCAGGTCTCCAGCTATCTCCATACCAAGTTTCATCGCAATCGGTTCAGTAGTTTTTGCGTGAAGGAGTTACAAACGTACTTAAACTTTCACCTTTATAATTTTCACTAGCATGAATTCTTTTAATAAAATATAAAAAAAGCCGCAAAAGAGTCGAATAGCAGTTGTTTAATAGCATGTAATGGTTAAATTATAAAGCTAAGAGCATTATAAATGCCAGCTGAGTACTTGTGTATTTTTTTCTTTAGTATTGTGTAAGATAGGGGAGTCCGGGCGGCGATGGTTGTATGCGAATTATAATTGACAAACTGTAAGGAATAAACGTATTTTATCTCCACTCAGGTTTCGTTTTATTTCATTTTCTTTTCGTGTAGTGGTGTGGATCACCTAGTGTTAGAGTTTTCAGGTCGCCCTAAGGCCTCTAACTTGACCTAACGACTGCTATCAGAGATAACAACCGGGACTAACAACTTAACGTGCCTTCACTGCCTTCCAAAGCACGGGGAAGCTAAAGAAAGTGATTTTTTTCCAGTCAAATTTCAGTCATATTTCTTATGTTTTTATTGCTCAAGGCAATTTTAACTGGAAATATTTTTACAAGGAGAAATACATTATCAAAAATCCTCCCATGACAGGTTAAGTACCTGAATTTTGATGATGTATTTCTCCTTGTAAAATACTTCTAGTTAAAATGCCTTGAGCAAAAAAAAACATAAGAAATATTAAATAGGAAAAAGAACGACGCGGACGTCTAATGTCGGAGGCGTTAAGGCGACAGTCTACCTACCTACTCGTTCTCCATACAAACGTAGTCGACTGTTTACTCCCTGGATAAAGACATTAGAGCAAATATATTATTATTGTTTATGCCATAAAACCTATATGTGTCATGACATGACCATGCCCCTACGTTGTTTTTTTTTAATTTTCTAGTTAGAATAGAAATTAAATTCAAAAACAGCATAAACATATTTTTTTCTAATAAACACAGTCGACCACGTTCGTCAAGTTTGTATGGAGAAAAGAGTAAGTAGACTGTCCTCTTAACTGTAAAGTTTGTAGTCAATAGTTGTAAAACTGTTCTGGTAGATGGCCCGATTAAACCGAGCCTTAGTCTACACGTACTACGCTCATTATTCAGTGGTACCTATTTGGTACCTTGGTTCATATATTTAGTACCTACGTGGTTTCGAAAATATTAACGTGACCGGCTATTATGACGTCAGGTTAGCCGGACCACCTTCGATTTCTTGATATCGGCTGTTACATGGTCCACGTTATATATGTGCCTAGATTTTGTATCTATTTGGTACCTACGCATTTTGTTTTTCACAGTCCGGTAGTCCTAGGAAGCACTAATAAAAAGTTATTAGAAAAAAAAAACATATAGCGCCTAACATTTTAATTTTGAGTTCCTGTTCTAAGTATGGGGAACCCCAAAAAAATATGGACAATATAAATAAATAAATATTTCACGACGTTACACACAGCGCAATCTAGCCCCAAACTAAGCACTAGGCTTGTACTACGGGTACTAGACAACGGATATACTACATATTATACTTTTTTTTTTGTAAATACATACATATGATACATAGAAAACACTGAATTTCCCATGTCTTCGGACCGTGGTCAGTCCTAGGACATGTTGGTTTCCTCACGATGTTTTCTCCTTCACCGTAAGAGCGATATTATTAGCGCACATACCTTTTTCTTAAAGAAAAAGACATTGGTGCGCGGTCGGTCTGGATTCGAACCCACGACTCTCAGAATGAAAGCCGGGGTATCTACCACTAGACCAACACCGCTCAATATAAGGACAGACAGACAGACATGACGAATCTATAAGGGTTCCGTTTTTTTGCCATTTGGCTACGGAACGGAACCCTAATCAAAATTGGTATAGGTCATCATCAGAGCAGTTGAGTCCTGCCACAGAACACACAATAGGACAAAGTCCAAGTAGTCCCGCTAAAAGACCTCGCATCTAGGTACCTCAAAAGACATTAATTAATACACTTAATTAACTAAGAAATGTTTTTCTTTTCTATTCCTTTGGAAATAACGTTCAATTTAACATGAAATACGTTGCTTGTTTTTAAATAATTAAGTCACAATTTAGAGGGAAATGGAAAACCTTTTACGTTTATTCGTTTAGAAAATACATTGTAAATGGAATTTTACTTTGGTCTTTACCTCGTTACCTTAGTAACCTATTTACCTTTATTAAGATTCTTTGTAAAACTTAGGTACCTACTAACTTAGATTACTTACTTGCCTACTTTTGTAAGTAATGTTTAAAACATCTGTTCTACCTATGCTTCAAGAATCAAGAATATTTATTGAATAACTGTGTACATTAAGGTGACATGGAAATGTGTTATAAGTATCAACAGTTTGTCCATCCCGGGCATACAATATTATAGTAACTTAATCTAAGCACTACTTCTAAATAAAAATTAACAATTATTAATTTATTAACATAATTAGAGTCACCAAATTAATCTTATGTAAAGTAAACATCTAAATCTAAATATTCTTTGACACTGTAGAAAGCCTTTGAGATCAACCATTTTCTTAGACTTGCATTTTTATTTCTAGTGGTAAATTATTAAATCTTACATCTAAAGGTAGCCTTGTCTGCCCACGCGTAGGTAGTGTAGGGTTTCATCGTCGCTTTGTAGTTTCTTTAAATTATTAATTATTACTATTTATTACAGATTGCAATTTGTAAATATGAAAATTAACTACCTACTAGGTAGTTAGGTAGGTATGTGATTTTCAATGGCATTTGTCCAAAATAACCTTTTTTTTTATATAGAACGTGGGTACCTACTGTTACCATTTCCATACAAACATAATACGAAAATAAATAATAAAAAAAATAGTTTTCTACCTTAATATCGATATTATTCGGATTAAGCTTTTATTTTTATAGGGCCCCCACAACGAGGTTTTCCAAAATATTCATTCAAAAAAACTCAAAACTCAAAACTCAAAATTTTTTATTCATTTAGAACGTATATTATACACACATACGTACGTTTTGAAACGTCGAGATTTTAATTTACCGAGGTTTCGGAACGCGCCCTCCGATGAGAAGAAACCACAAGAAACTCATGGGGTTTTTTTTCCAATTATTTTTTTTATCATGTTTTATATTACAATCGTCATAATACAGATCTTAATCTGAACAGGAGCAGTTAACAATCATGTCCATGGATTCTTCTCATCAAAATATTTTGACGTGCTATAGTACGCCTTATTACACAATTTAAGTTTAATATATTTTTTGAATCTTGTAATGGACATGTCAAATACGTCTTCAGGTAGTTTATTATAATAAAGTACACTAGTGCTACAGAACGACTTACTTATTTTCTGGAGCCTACTATAGGGCACAGTCAGATCATCCGAAATGAAATAAAACGGAGAAACATTTTTTTTTCACAGTCGCCGCGTTCTTAACGTGCCTTCCGAAGCACCGAGGAGCTCGAGATTTCTCCCACACACATTATCGTTCACTCAGCAATGACTGCGGCAGGCGTTGCTTAACCCACGTAATAAAAAATCGGCGGGCGCGAGCTAGGCCAAAGAGCCCTCTAGGCCCTGAAGCACAGAATAAATAATAGTACTACGTACCTGAAGTACGGCTAATAGAGAATCTATTCTTTCTATTTTCACCGACTAAATAGGTACTTAGGTACTTACCTACCAATTGCGGTCGGCAGTAGATTAATCCTAAGTCCTACCTAATTATTAAAGTGTGTCGTGTCGTGTGTAACTGGGATATAGCGAGCTAAACTTAGATCTAGCCGGCTAGAGCTAGATTATACCATAGTTCGCTGGTTGCATAATTTCTACGTTTGTAGGTAGGTACAGTTAGGTAGTGGAAATTATTATTAACTAGAATTATACGTTTCTCCATGAATCTCTGCCATACTTCTTCCCCAATCTTCAACATCCATCCATGAAATCTGGGGGAATTCGAAAAGCCCTTTTTTACCGGGTGCCTACAATAAGGAACGTAAACTTTTTAAATTCACACGATTTGTTAACATATGTAAGTAGTTACATTTTCCCGGGTCATAATCGCGTATTATTATTTTTTTCCTACCTCGACGTTTAGGCCATGTTACAATGATCTTAGTCGCGAGAGGACTTCGTGCGACAAAGACCATTGTAACATGGTTGAAACGTCGAGTTAAAAATATTATTATTAAAACGCGATTAAGACCCGAAAAATGTAACCAAAATATAGAACATAGTCTCCAAATTTCTTTTCTCTTATCAGCGGTTTAGGCTGTGCTGATTGATTGGTGGATCACCATCAATCGGTGATCCACCAATCAGTCAGCAAAGCAAGACAAGACAAAGCATTTTATAGATATCGATTTTAGAACTACATAGTGGAGACCCACTTTTATTGCCGACTGTACATAGATAGGATATTAGTTGACACGCTTTAATTGTAGAAGGAAATTGCTTCAGGAATAAATATGTAGGTACGCAATTATCATGGCACTTGCGGTGAAGGAAAACATATAGTGAGGAAACCCACGGCTTTGTTAGCTCCTGACGTATTGACCCGTTCTTTCCTCTGGGCGTGGCTGTCTAGGCTGGAAATGTGGTTTATTAGTCTAGGTGCTGGGCAAGTCTACTCCATCTAACAATGTCCCGGGCACTACAGCGCCATAAATAATACCTATAACTTTTATTATAAGTTGTTTGCGTTGTACAAAATATCATCTATAGCTCGATAAAAAGGTCAATTTATCATTATTTATCTTAAAAGAAACACTAAGTTTGAATAACAGGGAAAATCCCGTTTTATACCTCATGAGTACCTATGCATATCTACAAATAGTAGGTACCTATTTGTAGATATGAATATTACCACAGATAACATATGTAACAGTGTTAGGTACAAATATATCTGATAAATAGGTAGGGGGAATCCGCAATGAAACGGACACTATCGATATCTCAAGTTTTTGATTGAAAATTTTAGGTTTGTTGTGCCAACACACCCAACAACACGTCTCCGTCCGTTTCATTGCGGATTCCCCCTACGTAAGAATATTACATTATTTTATTTCAATATTCAGTAAAGAAAATCTTTCTAGTTCTTTCTCAACAAATTAAATTAGATTTTTATCAGTTTTATGTGGGTTTATTAAAAAAAACATCTGGGATACATTACGAAATATATACTTTATTTAGAACTAAACAATATTTTTACAATTACAACTAGATATTGATATAGGTATACTTATTACCAACTAGGTATTATGTATTTAAAAACAATAGGTACCTATTACTTAATATAAGTTACAGTTGACCCTTTTTGGGCTATCACAGAGCAGTACGTCACATACTTTGGTAGGCATTTTTTCGAAAACCATCTTCTATATTCTAAAATGTATATTTTAGCCTGAAAAAGACTTTTCTAGTGTATCTAAAAGCTTGTGATTGAGTAGCGTCGGCGCGTCGATGGCCCAGAGGTAATCCACATGATTGAAATTAGGGTCAGCCACCATATGTAGCTCAGTTCCTTCGGGCAATCTATCGTGTAACATCATTACGTCTTTCTCGCTCGATAAAAGGTCGTTCTGTGCCCAAAAGAGCTTTATAGGCAGATTTATAGTACCCAAATCGTATTCAGGAGGCGTTTCTATACCGTATTGTTTGTTATTATAGTACGATCCGTAATCAAACTTCTGGAATCTTCCTCCAGCTTCCATTATTTGAGCGAAGTGTACCACTGTTTTCCAAGAAGTTCCTGTACCCAAATGTGACAGGAATAATGGGAGAAGTGTCTTGTTGAACTGCGCTTCGTTGTACCCACATACGCTGAATACGATGTTTTTGCAGACTTTTCCATCTATGTTGTCCACGTCGCATGAGCTGGTTATCCTCCCTAGAGCAGACTTCTTAGGAATAAACTCGTGGGAACCGTACAGCATTTCCATGTATGCCACGTTGCTGGCTATTGGAGACAAGGATTTTAATGGTGACTTCACATCTGACATGAAAACTACAGGTGCGAGGGCTACTCCAGCAGTTAAAATGCTGTTATACTCTGGCCTCAAAGCCAACATGGCAAACAAAATTGTCGTACCCATCGAATGACCGATGTAAACTAACTCAGAGTCACTTCCTTTAACTTTTTTGATGTAATCGATGACTGCTGGGACGTCGTGCTCGGCGATATCGTTCCAGGAGAAGTTCCAGTACGCTTTACCATCTAATTTCAATGTCAGGTGTTCTCTAGAATACTTGTTACCTCGTACGTTTGCCATCCAAACATCATAACCAGCTTCGGACAAGACGTACGCTAATGCCTTTCCAGGTCCATTGAGGATCCAATCAGCAGAACTAGCGAACAGACCATGATGAAGTAACACTGTCTTCTTTGATATTTTATTAGAGTTTAATGAGTGAGGTATCCTGTGCAGATTAAGAACGTATCCTTGTGAAACGACAGAGTGTGTCTCGCAATCATATCCGTTTTTTTGGATTGTCGCTGGAACTGACAGGACTAAGTCAGGGTTCTCTATCTTCTCTCCTTCGGTGACACTTTCAGGAATAAAAGAGAAAGAATCAGTCATCTTTCTCCCACTATCCTTCACTGTGTCCACATACCTGTTGACATCTTCGGCGATCTTCTTGTGTTGACCTTCCACGTACTCGTTAACAGAGTCTTTCATCTTCACAGCATCTTGGTAGCTAGATGTGATCAGATTCTCCACCTTCTGCTTCTGTTCTTGAAAGAAATTGTTCATGTTCGACGTTTGGTTTTCAAAGAAGTCCGTTATAGAATTTTGTTCGAATGTCCAAGGGTATTGGAGAGACGGCGACGCGAGGTAAACAAGAAATAACGTTACAATTAGTGTGCTCATTGCAGGACGATTGGCTTCAGACTGATTCAGAGTTTATAGTACGATTGTTATAGTAGGTGAATAAGGGGTGACCTCACGATGGACTGTCTGACCCGTGACGTCAAACATTATCGGTCGCGAGATAAGTACTAAAATTGTCGGAAAAAATATAAAAAATATAAGTTAGGTAGGTCGGTAGCTATCGGAAAACAAAAGTCCTAAGTCCAGTGAAATGATTACTAGACACTATTGTGCAATACCTACTTGATATATCGCGTGATGACCTGATTCAGTAACATTGGTAGATAATGAAGATAATATTATTTCAGATAGATAATTAGAGGTGAACTACATTTGGCTGGCTTCCACCAATACAAATAATTTCATTGGCCACAATAAATTCCTATACAAAAGATACACTGCCTACATGAATATTTACCTTTTGCCTTAGTTTAAAACTGTATTGCAAAAGATGTGATGTGTTCTTCCCGATTAGTGTACAATCATTTTAAACTAACAGTTATCTTAATGGTGTACCAGTTTTCAATATTTACGTTTTTTTTTTATATAAAAGAGATGGTATCTTTACCACTGCTGAGGTAGGTATGCATTTTCATTGACAAAATTAAATGTTTTAATAAAAAAAATCTGGCATATTCTATTTTTTACTGTCTATTTTACTATAATATTAGTTACTGTGCACTAAATTGGAACGTTATATGTAAATTATACCTAATTATATATAAAATTTAACACTCATAATATTGTCCTACAAATTGTATGGTAAGTTATTCCCGTCCTACGCACGAAAGTAGTAGTTCAGATCCTACCTCTGTTATCTACCACAATCGAGAGTTTCGTATCGAAAATTGTAGGGCGTCTCATCAAAATGAAGCTACTTACGGAAAACTAGCTCGAAAGTAATCAATTTGCAAAAATGAACTAGAGATCCTGGACTATAACATATGCTAGATCTCAGTTTCTAGTTCGCAGTACCTGTCTATTGTTGGCGGGAATCTAATCCGCGTATATGCGTCGCAGTCTAAATTGCGTCAACATTGGCCATCGTATCAAAACAAACAAAACGCATGCTTGATTGATTACATTTCTATTTTTATACTATGATTTGAGTAGAATGATCTATATGTAAATATAGTGCGCAATTTCATAATCATATTATTGACTATCATTTTATTGGAATTTAACCCATCGCGTGTCTAGTTAACGTGTCCCTACAAAACGGTGTGAATCACACCAAACAATATTGTAGTGTTAGCTGTTTCAATGGACATGATTCAATTTAGCTGTTATCTATAATTTATCGCTATTCATACCTACTACACGATAAAGGTGATTTAGTTCCGTTATTTATTTATATAAATCATATTTACAGCTCTACCTAGTATACCCACTATACCTATCTTTCAATTCTGATTTAATTGAAAATATTTTTTTTCTTGATTGATTGTATTTTTTTTTCAATAATTGTTAATAGGTGAATGTTTGCAAACAAACTGGCCATGGCCACAATAATGGATGGCCACTCATCACATGATAAATAAGTGACATTGTCGTCTAAAATGTAGCACGCGTACCAATACAGAATACATGTTTACCTTCTCTTTTTTTTCAACTTAAGCGGGTAAAACCGTGAGATTCTGCAAGTTTAAAAAAAAATATAACAGTAGGTTTAGGTTATATGTGAAATAGTTTATTTATCTTTAAAATGGTTTGTTCTATTCTTCTGATTGATCTATCAATGCACTGACAAAACCGATGGTAAAGTGCATTTCATTTAGGTATAAATTCCTATGCCGTAATGTTGGTAGCAAACCAAATAACTGTTGCCTTTAATACCTTGAATGTGATACCTTGAATTCAGGATTTTAATATGATAAATGAATGAATGGATCTCCCTGAATGCAAGGTATAAGGCATAAGGTATAGCACACTCAAAGTATTAAGGCAACGCTATTTGTTATGCTACCAACATAACGGCATAGGAATTTAAAGATGAAACGCACTATAGTAGAGAGCTAAAATTTGGAGAGTATGTTCTAAAGTGATGATCAGAAAGAGTTTTTGAAAATTCATACGGAGTCCGGACTTATGCAGGTTAAACCGCGGGACATAGCTAGTTTATAATAAAACAGTAAACAAGTAAATTACGTGTAATTTCATAATCTGTACCCCGTTCGTAACCTTTTTACGCTCATAATCTACAATATTATAACGTGGTTACTTAATTAAGTACTATAACTAACTAACTAACTAACTATGGTAACTAGATACAATTGCGAGACAGACTCTGTCAACAACTCTCTGTGTTAATGAATTCCTAACTAGGTAGGTACTTTATTTAACTACTAGCTGCGTCCCACGGTTTCACCCGCGTAAGTCCCGATCCCGTGGGAATTTCAGGATCAAAAGTAGCCAATGTTACTCAGGGAGACATTTTGAAATCGGTTCAGTAGTTTTTGACTTTATTCATTACAAACATACGACATACACACAAATACAAATCTTTCCTCTGTATAATATTAGTGTAGATGTAGTAGGTACCTAGAATGTAAATGAAATAGAAAGCAAAATATTATCGCTATTTGAGGCGTCGTATGGGGAAGGCCTATGTTCAGCAGTGGATAAAAGCTGAAATAATGATGATTATGAATACCAATTATTAAGAGGGTTCATTCCATTCTCTTTCTCCATACAAACGTAGTTTACGTTTTCCTCCCTGGATAAAGACATTAGAGCAAATATGTTTATGCCATAAAACCTATATCTGTCATGTCTTGTCAATGTACGAACCTTTTTTTTTTCTAATTAAAATAATAATAAAAAATAAAAAAAATAAAAATGAAAAAAATAATTCGGAAGATGAATAGTCATGCCAGATATAAGTTTTATGGCATAAACATATTTGCTCTAATGTCTTTATCCAGGGAGGAAAACGTAAACTACGTTTGTATGGAGAAAGAGAATGGAATAAACGCCCTTAAACAACGGGGTATTTACCATGTTTTAATTTAATATTTGTTATGTTTTATTGGTTAAGGCATTTTTACTAGAAATATCAGGGTGGAAGCATAATTGGTAATTTAACCGTGTCAAGTGGGTTTCCGTTTGGTGCAGGAGATAACGCGCTCGCCCGGTAATCGGGAGGCACAGGTTCGAACTCTAAATTTTCGAGAATTTTTGATGTTATTTTGTTATTTTACGGAGCTCGATATTTCACCAGTAATTGCAGCTGGTTGGTTCACGAGACAGGGACCGGGTTTTAATAATATTTGTAGTGAAAACAACCATGGAAGTAAATAAAACGTCTTTCAGAACCTTTAACCTTTTCTCAGATTGGATAGAGGTACGAGGAAAAATAGATTAGCCTAAAGCTCTCTCGTTTTAGACATGATTACTAAGTTTATGGATGTTTTTGGCTTCAGAAAGAATGATTACAGTTGTTTGTAAAGAAGCCAGTAAGTAGAAAACATGACCAAAATATTTTTAATATAAAACGTCCAAGCGCAAGTTTCAGAAATCAGACATTCCCGGCACGAGTTTCGTTTATGAAAAGATATCTACATTTATAAATGCTTGTGAAGAATGCTTTGTTGAGATTTATTCGTAAGTAAAAATAGAGTAGAAATGGGGGTTGATCTTTGTGTTAAAAGAATTTTGTGGACGTAATAACATCTGCCGATGTTCGAGGAGGATTTTGCAAGCGGTTTGAGGGGTTTGAATTGAGATAAATCGTAAAGTAACACTTTTTTACTCTGTGACGCTTTCCATTCTACTTCGTGCTTTCAATATCATGATATCTGGCCGTCTTCTCATCTGACTTCCCGATGTTTTCGGTTCTCGGGAGCCCGGGGTCCGCTAAACCCCAAATTATTTGTGTCTGCGCAGTAGAGTAGGTAAGTAATCATCATTGACCATATCTACTGCAAATAGATTTGGCAATATTTTTGCGGGCGACCGCCTGCCTGACACCAACTCTCAGAGTGACCAAATAGTTTATCCGGCATCACGCGGGGAGAACTCAAGGTTTGCTAGTCTCCCTCAGATCCCTTAGTCACCTTTGACGACACCCGCGGGAAGAGATGGGGTAACTCTATTCTATGCCGGGGCTACACGACAGGCATTATGATATTGGCTTCTATGTCTGTTTCAGACAGATTACGCCTCAGCGTCTAATAGGACTCTTTCGTAGCTGTGAAGTCCACTTCGTATTGGTCTAAAATAACGCCTCGGTACCAGTGAAATTAAAACTATACAAGAACGCTGGAATTGGTATACCATACAAAATGACATCAGGCATCAAAGAGGCACAAAATTCAGTGCGCTATGACCTGTCCAGCGACTTGTAGATACCATGGAGGTGAGTGCTCGGTACCTAATAGTTGGTTATGCACCGAGGTAAAGCCTCGTCTTATGTAGAGGGTTCCACATGAATCCAGAGCGTAATGAAGGACTCTAGAGTTAACTCCCGAGCGTAGTTATGTACCTAGAGTCCTGAGAAAAGTGTGGGATTCAAGCAGCCCGAGACTAAGACAAGCTTATTACCGAGGTGAATATTCTACTTTATTTATCTAAGTTCGTACTGCGAGAAAATAAAAAAAGCTACAAAAATAAAAGCTAGAGGTTAAAAAAATGTTTTACCATGATTTTTTTTGGTCATATAAATTAACTTTGTTGACCCGTAAATGTGTAAAAACTTTTTACCCGACGCGTTTTAATCGAACCTACGAATTATTATTGTACCTACGTAAATATATAAAAGTTTCTATAGGGATTTTATTAGGTAGGTACTTCACTGCAGTTAATTAGCTAACTTAAATGATAAAAATAATTTCATATAATTTTTCTAATGGATTTGCTTCAGGTTATATTATATGAAATGATAATTAGTTTCTAATAGAGTTGAACTAGTTGTGGCTCGTGACTTTACTCTCGTAGGTAATAAATAATTCTTCCATATTATAAAAACAGTAGTTTTCGTATGTAATGTAAAATTTAAAGTCCTGTTGATTTAATGACGGAATTATATTAACACAGGTCCCAAACCGCTGGTCCTACGGGCATGACATTTAGAGAGTGTGTTCTAGAAATGTGGTGTAAATTTAAGGTAAGATGGGCCGACATAACCTTTTGCCGACCAGCTGACTAGCCGATTTTAAAATTGCCGACTAGTCGGCAATGCAAATCGTTATAATTCGGGTTAAATTTTCAAAAAATGGTTGACCCGTTTTCGAAAAAAATAGTACAGAACTGCTTCATGTTCACATCTAAGGTGCGCCATGGTTGTAACGTATTTCTTTACGTTTCTGACTTTGAATGAATGAATAAATTCTTTATTGTACACGCCATATTAAAAAAAACATAACGAAGAATAACATACACAACTTCCGCCGACTAGTCGGCACCTACAGACTAGTCGGCCCATCACTAGTACACTAAGATAATATTTTTTGAAAATCCTATGGGTTGCTAGTAAATAATAAAATAACACATTCTGTATTTATGATATTATTATTAGTAGTTTTAATTAATAGGTTTTGCGAGTAAAGGCATGCAGCTTTGGGACAAGAATAATTTATTAAAATTTCAAAAGCAAACCAAGCAGTCAATAACTTAGATTAAAACGAAGTAATTGCTTTTATTGTTATTATATTTCTTTGTATTTTTAATTACTTAAAGGCAATTGAGTCTGGTTAGATGGAATATTCCATTGTCACCTAGGATTGTCAACACTTTATTCCAAAAATATAGTAGGTAGATGCAATACGTTGACAATCTATATCCATAAAAATATAGATATAAGTAGATTGTCAACGTATTGCAAAGGACGAAAATCCTATAGGTCCCTATAGTACAGGGTGGTCCAACTAGTGACGTCAATAAACTTTTTTTAGATTCCTCACACCTGGGTGTATCCGAAAATACCCCATGTATGTTCTGCGATTTTTTGTAGTTTAGGAGTTATGGCCATTTTTCTCATTTTCTACTAAAATGCGACCACTGAGACCTATTTGGTTATACTAACTGCAATAATATAGATAATTGGCTGATTTCTTTTCAAATGTGGAGCTGAATAATAGGGCCATGTTACCTGTTACAAAAAAAGGCGTAACACAAAACAAACTGCTATAAATAAAAAAGTATTTCATAAAGAGAGCGTAGACAAAACGCTATAAACACTTTAAAGAGCAATTAAAAGAAAAACTCGCCTATTATTTTTTTTCCAAACTAACGTCAAAAACTTCCTTACTTCATTAGCTATCTACCCTATTATTTTTATTGGTCTATCATTAGAGGATTATAGCAAAAAATTTATTTAAAAATTCTTTGGTCGAAAATTCTCTCACTCATCTTACTTAAACCTGAAGGGAAACTCCCGGCCTCCCGGTGAGGAATCTAAAAAAAGTTTATTGACGTCACTAGTTGGACCACCCTGTATAAACAGATGGTGTGGAATTAATAACACCATCTCTTTATTTATAGGTTTTCGCCAAGACTCTATAATATTGGCGGAACTCTTAGAACCAACGATATGAAGTTACATAAAAAAAAACATCATTTTCTAATTATAATAGAAATAAATTTAGAAAAAATAGAATATGAAAAAAAAAAACGGGATATATAAATATTTTTTTTTAATTTTTTTATTATCAATTTAAAAAAAAAATATAGGGACCTTTGTCATAAGTTGACCATGTCGGTCCCATTATTTCAAACAAATAAACTACTTATAATAAAATAATAAAATCTACTCACTACTAACTAAACTACTATTAACAAATTTAACAATAATTTATAAAGTAAAATTGATATAAATATTTGATAGGAACAATGCTTTTCTGCAAAAACACAACGCATGATCGACGGAGAGCGGGATTCGAACCAACAACGCATCTTTACTCAATCCGGGAGCACTGACTTGACCAATTAGTCTAGCTGCGTCGGTAGGTTGATATAGGTTTTATGGTAAGTATAAAGTTTATTTAGGGAAAATATGTTTATACTATAAACATATTTTCTCTGTCTTTATCCAGGGAGGAAACAGTCGACTACGTTTGTGAAGTTTGTATAGAGGAAAGAGTACCTATCCTTTCCCCTTAAGGTTGAGATCAGTGGCTTGATACCTCAATGAGGAAAACTGGACCGTCATAAAGTTGACGATTCAATGACAGTTTTATACAAACTATAGTTCTTTTCACGAACTTTGTCCGATCAAGTTGAATAAAATGATCGTAAATAAAGTGTTTTTCACGCGAACTTCCCTTGCCGACAATAAAAAGCAGTCATAAAATGTAAATGTGGCTTTTTCATTAGCTGGTACTAACCTAAATAGAATAAGAAGAGGACTTAGGGTTCCGTACCTAAGCTACGTCAAAAGTCACGTTAGGTACTCGCTTGTCCGTCTGTACGTTTGTTTTAGTTTAATGTTTCTTGTTTCCCAATTCCTAATGATAATAGGATGATGATCGGCCAATTACTGGGGCGGGAACAAATGTCTTGCTATGGCGCCTCCGCCCGGCCGCGGCAGATTGGGAAGACCCAAGAAGTGCTGGCTTGACGTCGTCGTAAGATCATAATAATATATGCGTGTAAATGGCCTCACTACGCGGGATGCCGAAGATCGTGCGGAGTGGACACGTAAAAGTAGGAAAGCGGACCTTGGGCTCTCGAGAGGGATGCAACCGGGAACATCGCTCGGATGGATGGCCGTTTCTCTATTTTTTTAGTTACGACACTACGATTTTCAGTCTCGCTATCTGAACTGATTGGTATAAAACTTAGGATGCAGATAGCTGGAGATCTGGACTAACACATTGGCTACTTTTTGATTGGGACCTATGCGTTGCACGACGTTTTCATTCACTGTAACAGCGATGTTAATAGCGCACATATTTTTTTTCTTAAAGAACAAGACATTGGTCGGCTTAGTAAACTGCGGCCCTCGGAATGAAAGTCGAGGAATCGACCAACATCGATCTTATCATACATAGCCACATACCTAATAATTTCTTAGTTCCGGCTTCTACAGACTTAAAATTCAACCTTGAACTAAAACATAGATAAATTTGGATAATAATTCAATGACGTTAATAAACAATGATTATCAGTTAATTAGGAATTTTTCAAATAAATATTACTATTTGTTATACCTACCTACCTAATATTAGATTTACCTACAAATATTCTGTTCCACAAAAGCGAGAATCGTACCCGCAACTTTGGTATCTCTGGCGAGCATTCGACCACGGTTACATAGAGATTGTCATTAATACCACAGTTTACCCAGTAGTTGGCACCTCGCCAAGAACTTATAGTTGTCCAACTTTCATACATTTGTTTCCCGGGACCAGTCACAAAAGGTCACATTTAAGTTGTAGGGTGGATCAAATAAGTTGTAGGAAAATGTAGGGAAATTTGACACGTGACTTGTCAAAGCCCGTTTTCAGAAAAAAAAACAGGCAAGTTAGCATTAGGTACTATTAATTTACTTTTACTGCGTGTTACCTTGAGAGCGACGTTAATAGCGCACTTATTTTTTTCTTAAAGAAAAAGACATAGGTGCGCGGTCGGCCAGTATTCGAAATCAAGACCGAATCGGAATGAAAGTCGCGGTATCTACCACTAGACCAACACCGCTCCATACTATTACTTATTTCGTTCTAATATGCTAATACACAAACAGAAAATTAAAATAAATGTTTACAAGCTCCCGAACCGAAGCACAAAATTCAAATAAGCTACAAAGTTATGGGGAACAACAAAATTTCAATACAGAGAAGTTTACGGAATTCCCCACGAGATAGAACGTGTTGATTTCGTCATAAATTGTTTAAAGTCGTCAAAAACTTGATCATTCGAAAGTATTTAGCACATGCTAGGTTTTACCTATACTTGCATAATCCTGTGGGTTTCTTAGAAATAACTCATCATCATGATCCGAGCGATGTTCCCGGTTGCCTCCCTCCCGGAAGCCCGGGGTCCGCTTTTACATGGGTTCTCCAGGTTCGCTAGTCTTCTCCAGATCCATAAGTCATATTTTTCGGCACCCAAGGTAAGAGATAGGGTAGGTAGCTCTATTCTATGCCGAGGCAATACTACTTATTTCGTACCTACCTACTTAATTACTTGCAACTTTGCAACTAAAGTTAGAAATGAAACAGCAAAAAAGGAGCAAAGTTATAGAAGCCCCATAAGAAAAGTGTGCTAGTTAGTTACTCAAACAACATTTTGATAGGTATCCTTATTTTGTGATGAACATAAAAGCCACAATGTTACATAACTTTTTGAAGGCGGAATTACTATATAATACGCTACGCATGAAAAGTTACTGCTTCCTCGTATATTGCATCAGATACATATTTGGTTTTACTTTGCAAAGAAAAGTTGCGGTAGATACTTTAGTCCTCGTGTTTTTATTTTACTCCAAGCGGTAAGCATCAAATTTTTTTCGAAATAAAATATGAATAAAATAAATAAATATTGCACAACGTTACACAGATCGCAATCCAGCCCCAAACTAAGCACTAGGCTTGTACTATGGGTACTAGACAACGGATACACTACTTAATATAACTTTTTTTTTTGTAAATACATACATAATCTGAAACATATAAAACACCTAGACCAGAAACAAATAGGTGCCTATTTATATTTTACTAGCTGACCCGGCAAACGTTGTTTTGCCTTATAAATTATAGATAGTAGCCGATTCTCAGACCTACTGAATTTAAAATTTGGTAAAAATCGGTCGCGCCGTTTCGGAGGAGTACGGTAACTAACATTGTGACATAGAAATTTTATAATTAGAAGATTAACCAACTTCAAAAAAAGGAGGAGGTTCTTAACCCGTATATTGTTTGAATGTATGTATGTATGTGAATATGTCCGCGACTCCGGCCGGCATATGGAGGCCGATTTCGATGATTCTATTTTTATTTGGAAAGTGAGACTCCCGTGTTGTTATGCATAAATTGTTGCACCCGGCGGGAACCGAATCCGCAACCCCGACGCGCCATAGAGGAGGTCAGATTTCAGATAGAGGAGGTGTCCATTTCCAAGCTATCCAGTAAGCCAGTTAAAACAAGCATCATGTAGATTATTGTTGACTAGCTGACCCGGCGAACTTCGTACCGCCTTAGCGTAAATTTTCTGAGAGAGTTTCTTAATATTTTTTTGTACCTTGTACAGAGTATTAGAAAACTACAAAAAAAAAAATCAGCCAAAATTGGTCAAGCCGTTTTCATGCTATGTCGTGACAACGGAAAACGTTTGATTTTTATATATAAGAAGATAGATAATAGATAGATAGATAAAAGATAAACTAACGTTCCGGTTTACCTGTTTACTGACAATGAGATGTACTCTAAGATTTTTAAAGGCTAAATAGCTAGCTGTTGTAAAGCAACGCCTAGCGCGGTCTTTCTTCGGATGGGTGATCGATAATGTGTGTGTCATAAACATTATCTCCAGCCCTTCATGCTTCGGCAAGTTGGTCCCTTTGTTATCTCTGGTAACAGTCGTTAGGTCAAGTTAGAGATTTTAGGATATATATATATCGTGCAATATATATATATATATAAATGCATTACTTAGCCAAAGTACCTACGACTTACGACTTGTCTATAAATACGGGGTAATACTAGGTGAGCCACACAACTAACTACAAGAATATAGAATTGAATAAAAAGATATAGAAAAACGGTAATAAATGCCTTCCACAATTTCAATTAATTAAAAGCAGTAGTGGTATAATATAATCTATCTGGAAATAAGCAATACTTCTAGCTAGACAATTTAATTAACTATATAAAGCACAGGTTTAACTTGCAGTCTGTTTACTGTCAGGTGCAACAAACGGCTGACACCTGCTGGATTACCAAGCTATAGTTTAGGGTTCAGGGTTCCGAAATTTTTTGATAAAAACCTACTAATACCATACCTACGCTTTTTTTAAAATAGATTACCAGTTTCGGTACCTATTGTATTTGTTGTAAATCTATATCTATAAAATGATTTGTCCTGGTGAGTGTGACTGAGTGACTGACTGATTGATCTATCAACGCACAGCCTAAACTACTGATAGTAGAGAGCTGAAATTTGAAGAGTGTGTTCTTTACATGATGGAGACATCCGATACGAAAGAATTTTTTGAAATTCCCACGTGATTGGAACTTATACGCAGGTAAAACCGCGGGACACAGTTAGTATTTGTATAATTTGTATTTTACCATAACACACTAAGCTGACTCCCTCTTTTTCACTCGGCTAAATCCCAATCCCGTGGAAATATTGGGATCAAAAGCATGTTACTCTTCTATAATGTAACTATCTATTAGTGAAATAATTTTTCAAATCGGTCCAGTAGTTTCGGAGCCCATTCGTTACGTAGTTAGAAAGACTTTTTAAAATGAAATTTGGTACTTCGATATTCCTACTGCATCAGAAATAAACATTTAAAATAGGCGGTTCCGTTTAGATATTCCAAACTACTTAAACACCTTCCAATAATATTCTACGGAACCACACAATAAATCCGAATTACATTGGTCATTGTACTGGGTTCACTGTCTTCACTCTTGGGGCAAAAGTAATTTACAAAAGCTGCGAACAACAAAGACTTTTAAATATTGATAGAGGGTATTTTTTCTTAGACAAATAGAGTCAAAAGCTTTATTTTTAACCCGACTGCGGCAAAAGAAGGGGTATGTTTTATTGTGTCTACTCAGACTATAAGTCAATGTGGAGCTAGGATATATTTTTAGACTAGCCCCTAGACTTTCAGGTCGCCCTAAAACATTACCTTGACCTAACGACTGCTATCAGAGGGAACAATAGGGACCTCGGATGACTAAAACCTATTTATATTATATTATAGCGTCCCCGACTATGGCCACTTTGGATATGCAGATAGGAGCAACCGCCAGGGATCTGTTTTAGACAGATCGTGTCCCAAACGCCCAAATGTCACTACCAGATTGTCCAGACTGGTACCGGGGCAATGAAGCCGCCCACTACTCGTTCCTCGGAAGAGGAACTAACGACAACCTCGCTGGGGCCGATGGAGAAGCCACCTACCACATATCCTGTGATCAGAGATAACAAGGGGGATCAACTGCGAAGGACGGAGTAGTTCGAGAAAAAGCCTCACATTATCGGTCACCCATCGAAGTACCTAATGACCGCGCCAAGCGTTACTTACCTCGCACATCTATACTAAGATTTGTTTGTTTGTTTTTAACGAATAGGCTACAAGACTGATTTCTGAAACTGAAGGGACAGGTCTATCATCAGGAACGATCATTAGACCTGTCCTTTTGTATGGTAGTGAGGCGTGGCCATTGCTTGAGCGACATAAGCAGGAACTGCGTGTCACGGAGATGAAGATGCTGCGCTGGATGTGTGGAGTGACGCGAAAAGACCGCGTCAGAAACTCCCGCATCAGGGGCAGCCTTCATGTCCGAGACATTGCAGACTAACTGCAAGAATGCCGCTTACGGTGGTACGGCCACGTTCTACGAAAACCGGTTAGTTACGTGGGAAACAAATGTCTTGCTATGGCGCCTCCGCCCGGCCGCTGCTGGTCCGATTTGAAAAATTATTTCAGTGTTAGATAGTCAATTTATTTACTAAAAATTAGGCGGCCAAAGTCACGGGCACTGCTAGTGGAAGTATATAAGGTGAGTATATGTAGGTAGGTATGTATATAACTGTGAAAGTTTAGCTTAACATTTTTCTTTGTATACACATTTTTCCAAGAATATATTATTATGAAGGTGATATATAAAGTTTATAGATGTCCCGAAGCGCATCCATTAAGGAGACGCAGGTGCCATTCTGTTGGTCTTATCCAATGGAGTTTTCTAGTTTCAATATAACTACAATGAAACACGATGGTGGAACTAAATTAGTAACTATCTGTCTTGGTAAAGTGCCTTCGAAAATGCTTCTAAATAAGTTATTATGTAGATTTTTCATCTGTTTTCGCGATATTGGATAGAAATTAAACGGTTTTAATCGCGTGATGTTCATTACTTTTAGGAATGTTTGAGAACTTTACATTACAGGTCTTTTCTCAATCAAATTAATCCTAAAGAATGAGTTTATTATGTGTTATATTTACCCGACTGCGTGACGCAAAGAAGAGTTCTGTGTTTATCAATCTATGCAGAGGTAAAACGGATGAACCGATTTTGATGATTCTTGTGGTGTCATTAAAGACATCCCAGTATAATCAACATTCAGAATGACGTCCACAATGTTGCCATTAGCTTACCGTGGGGCTGGAGGGCGCTGAGTTGTTTAGATAATTTAATTATTTATTTGATCCGCCCGCGGCTTTCTACCACAGTTCTAGTCATCTTTATGTAGGATTTCTTGAAATTTCGAGCTTATATCAAACAGATTCAGATTATTATAACGCTCAAAATAGAATATTTAACCTGTAGGTATATTTTTTGTTTTAGCGGCAACAGAAATACATCTGTGAATATTTCAACTGTCTAGCTAGTGACAGACAGGCAGACAGTCGGACAGTGAAGTTTTATTAAATGGGTCCCTTTGTGTACGAAACTCTAAAAATCATATTCCTACCTAAATTCCTTTGTACTTGTAACTCAAATATCCTTAACTATTTAATACTAAAAAGTTATAAAAATTAATCTAAAAAGTAGAATAAAACCACTTGAATCTTATTTAAAAGCGGAACTATCGAGCGGCTAATAAAACGTAGCCAACTGAATAGGCTCATGAAAGTATAAAAGATAAGCCCAAACTCCTTACACTGGTCGTTTATGTTCACAGAGCGACGCGACGTATGGCCGACCCTTTGCCTTAGTCCAGTCTTTCTCAAAGTCGGCGATAACGGCGCCTTGTCGGCGTTTCAGGCTTAAGGGCGCTATGTGAATAAAGGGCGCTATGGGTCACATACGACCTATATGAAATGCATACAATTATGTCCCACTCACTCCGTAGCAACTGAAAAAGGACAGGTCCTACCTACCTATCATCTATCCCCGTCTTAAAGAGACCCAGAAAAAAAATGGGGGCGTTGTGTAAATGCTTAGCGGCGATTTGTAATTTCATCTAGAAGGACTCTTAGACACCAAGGTATTAGTATTCTTAGATAGGTCATATTCGTAGGTAGATAAATAGACCGGCAATCATGTTTTAACAAATTTTTGTTAAATAACCCAATTTATAAAATCCTGTATTCAATTTTTCACCTAACTACTAAATTTTTTACCAATTTTAAGTTTTAAAATGGGGGCGCTAAAAATAATTTTTTAGACAATGTTCGGTTTTAATCGCGTCAATTCGAGTGGTGTTTAATTTCTATCCAACTTCGCGAAAACAGAAAAATAATTTATTCTTCAAGAGGGCAATAGACAAAATTAGTTTAGGAACCTCTGCCTTAGTCCTTTGATGCTCATCTTAATGGGGCGTTTACGCGACTCGTGTTAGATTTCATTGAAACGTGGAAAGATGTTAGATTACGTAAATACCTACTTTATTGTAAGAAGGTGCGGGCGGTAGTCTGAGAAGTTTGATAACGTTTTGTAAAGATGAAAGTCAGGTCTGTATTGAAGTTTGGACCCAAAATTAATGGGTATGTTTTGACTTGTTTAAGGAATACTTGACTTTATAACTTAAAAAAAGTAGGGGAAAGAAAGTTCTGTATTCGTTTGTGGGTATTATTTTTTTAATGGAAATTCGCCGAATAATTTATTATTTTCCCTTGTCTTTTGAAGTAGTTTTTTTTTTGTTTTTCATGTTTTATTATTATTTGATAAACTGCAATAATTACTAGATTTAGTTGGACTTAAGCTATCGTTCGACGTTCCTGCAAACCACATCTACAGCACACACATAAATAAATTCGTGTACACGTCGACATTTTATATCGATGTATGCTGTAGGTGTGCATAAATCGGGACATGTAACAATAGTCTTAGGACATACAAGATAAGCCTTTTTTTAGTGTGTAAAAAAACTATAAATTACAATTTAATTTTAAAACCTCCCTCTTTTTATATGAGTACTGCAATTAAAAAAAAACATAAAGCTAATGATATTATGTAGGTACTTGATTTAATCCTACTTATATTATAAATGTGAAAGTTTGTGAGGATGGATGTTTGTTACTCTTTCACGCAAAAACTACTGAACCGATTGCGATGAAACTTGGAATATAGATAGCTGGACACCAAGAATAATACATAGGCTACTTTTTATCCCGATATTCTCGCGGGATCGAGACTTACGCGGGTGAAACCGCAGGGCGCAGCTAGTTATACATAATATTTTTATTCATATAGCTGTGTTTGACTCTGGCGTCAAAGTGTCGCATGTCGTCGCGACGGCAGGCTGCACGCTCGGCGTCGCGCGGCACGTACTCCGTGCGACTGCAGCAGCAGCACGGACCGCACTTGCAGAATGCGCAACACGCTCGTACTGCTTGCCATGCACCTTTAAAAACACAATATCTATACAGGGTGTTCCTAGAAAGGGGTTGGTGTCCTAGGTGAAATCCTAAGTGATTTTGAATCATCAGTGAAAACGAAGGTGATTAGCGGAGTATCATTGGAGATTTATAGAATTGACTGGCAGAACTCGCTTACCCAATCTCTTGGCCAACTCAGCAAACTTCAGATAGGTGGTGTCTACCACATCATCGACGGGAGCCTCGCAGATCCTGACCAGCTCCGGGGGGTGGTACACCCCTCGTTCCTTGATGGTGACGCGACGGCTCCTCGCGAACAGTGGGCAAGGACTGTTTGGGTATACTTTCTGAAAGATAGACACGAGTGAGTTTTATTAGTGCGAGAGTTTAGTGACGACTTCTGTGGCGCGTCGTGCGAAAGCACGACTGCAATGCCGTCTGGGTGTTCCTCTATGCATAATATGTAACTATGTATTTACAAAAGAAAAATAAATATATGTCGAAGGAAGTGTTGGAGGAAGCTATAAGTTGATTGTTGTTATTGTTTTAGTTTAAGTCAAAACTACTTTTAAAAATCTTAAATTAATTTAATTTGATTTGTTACATTCTTTTTACAAATTAAAATCCTTTTAATGTGATAAAAGTAATAGTTTGATCAAACATACTTCCTAAGTAGCGACCAATCAGAGCAGAGCACGTGCCTCGAGCGGGGTCGAGGCGCCATCTTGTTTTTAGTGGTGAAAACTGTGATTGAGAAAGGAGACTTGAGCGATGGCAATCGATCGAGTTGGATCGAATTAAGCTAAAGTAAGATCGATGCCCCGAACCCGCTGCTCGGTCTTGTAAATTGTAACGTGATCAGATTATAAAATTACTAGTGTTGTAAATCTAATTAAAAGAGTGTGAACTTAAAATCCCGTGTTTTGTGCTCGCATCTTACCCTAATGACGCCCACTAAGCCTGCCAATATGCCCCATCGATGCTTTCTCCGACATATAGTTTTCTTTCCGTTGTCTAGTCACCGTAACACAAGCTTAGTCGCTAACCACGGGGCTAGATGGCGCTGTGTGTTGTTCACAGAATTTATTTTGCTTTGGCTAGAGTTGACCAATCTTAAGCCTCAGGTTTTTCCGTCTTACTGTAGGTATCTCTGCTAACTTCTTATTAACCTAGTATTGGAGTTTTTGCTATCTTTATGATATTTTTTCCCTGAAAGTTTATATGTAGGAACTATCAGCGTCCCGCAGTTTCATCCGCGTTAGTAGGTACTGATCCAATGGGAATTTTGATAAATCCTTTCTTAAAGGATACCCACACATAAAAAAGAACACACTCTCAAAGGTTGCCTGGAAGAGATCGCTTTTAGCGATAAGGCCGCCCATTGTACCTATTTTAAAATTAGCTGTAAGTTTTTGTTTTTGTAATGTGTTTTGTAAATTTTTGGTGCAATAAAGTTTTTATCTATCTATCTATCTCAAAACTCAAAACTCAAAATTTTTTATTCATTTAGAACGTATATTATACACACATACGTACGTTTTGAAACGTCGAGATTTTAATTTACCGAGGTTTCGGAACGCGCCCTCCGATGAGAAGAAACCACAAGAAACTCATGGGGTTTTTTTTTCCAATTATTTTTTTTATCATGTTTTATATTACAATCGTCATAATACAGATCTTAATCTGAACAGGAGCAGTTAACAATCATGTCCATGGATTCTTCTCATCAAAATATTTTGACGTGCTATAGTACGCCTTATTACACAATTTAAGTTTAATATATTTTTTGAATCTTGTAATGGAGATGTCAAATACGTCTTCAGGTAGTTTATTATAATAAAGTACACTAGTGCTACAGAACGACTTACTTATTTTCTGGAGCCTACTATAGGGCACAGTCAGATCATCCTTGTGTCTCAAATTAACCTGGCGGACATCACTGTATTTGTGAAATTTACTTGATTTATTCTTATGTACGTATAGCAGATTTTCATAAATGTATTGAGAGTAAACAGTTAAAATGTTTATCTCTTTAAACTTTTCTTCAAGCGATTCCCTGGGGCCCATTTTGTAGATAGCTCGCACCGCTCTCTTTTGCAAAACAAAAATGGTTTCTATGTCAGCAGCACACCCCCACAGCAGGATACCATATGACATGATGCTGTGAAAGTAACTGAAGTAGACTAGGCGGGCCGTCTCAACATCTGTGTATTCCCGGATTTTCTTAACTGCGTAAGCTGCGGAACTAAGCCTTTTCGACAGAGCTTCCACGTGTGGGCCCCATTGAAGCTTAGCGTCTAAAGTTATACCCAGAAAGACAGCTTTATCGACTATTTCGATCTCCTCATTATCAATTTTTACAGAAGTTTTAACTTGTTTTACATTTGGTAGTGTGAATCGACTACATTTAGTTTTAGATCCATTTAGTAGCATATTATTAACATTAAACCAATATACTAATCTAGAGAGAGCATTGTTCTCTCTAGCATCATCTATCAAAATTGCATGTCCCTAAGACCAGCGGTTTGGGCATATATTTTATGTAGATCGTTACGATACCGGAGTAGGTCTCTAAAACATTATAAAATACATACCATAGGCCATCTTCTAAAACATTCTGCCAGTATTTTCCTCTCGACAGCAAGTTCGGCCGAAGTGTTCTGTACCACTCCATCCCATTCTCTTCTTCTACTCTTGCAGACTGGGCGACATCTGTATAAATAATCTATATAAACCAGGATTCTAAACAACTATAATTTTTGGATTTTTCGCGGATTTTCGCGATGATTCTAAGCTTATTTATTTATAAATCGTAGAGTAAAAGGTGTCCACTTAGACCTCTTCCCCCTTTCGGCTTAAATTACCGACCCTGAAACACAAAAAGGAAAAGGCAAAAAACATAAATATTTACAGACAAAGTGTCCCAAGTTCATTTGGATCCCGGGTGATTTTCGGCAACTGAATCATTTTAGGTGGACGTCTGAAAAAATAATAATAAATATTTTTTTACATTTTAATTTACAATTGACCGCAACACACGTAAAATTAAATTATATTTGTGCTAAGTTTTCGCCGGTTTTATCGACATACCTAATGACAATTTAATTTTACGTCATTTGTAAACATTTTCGAAAAGATGTCAAGTTTATTCAAGGAGTTGTTATTGTCTTTTTCTATATACTTCACTCACTGAAATGAAACTATACAAGTACGCTGGATGGAGTATACCATACAAAATGACATTAGTTCTTTGTGCCGAAAAAGGAACTATTGGTTCCACGGACGGCCACCATCACTACCAATAGAAAATGCGCGACAACAGCGCAACATGGCGCCGATCAAATAGGCACAAAATTCAGTGCGCTATGACCTGTCCAGCGACCTGTACCATAGAGGTCAGTGACTACACTCTTTTTTTATCACCATTTGATCACCATAGTTTTTAGAAAAGAAAAGATTAAAAAAAACCGACTTCAAAAAGCCCAAAATACTTTCGACTATCATCATCAAAATTGAAACCGTAATTTTCACTATTGAGTAGTTTTCTGATGAGAAGGTACTTTCAGGTGCTCCATCAATCTATACCTAGTTCTTTAGGGGCCTATTATATTGGTTGAAGTCCAGAAATAAGTAATTTACTGCATTCTGTAATGCTAATCTGCTTATCATTCCGAAGATACTCATCAAATCATCACTAAGATTTTATGGGACCAATGTGGGACTCTCTCACCTTCTAAATAAAAAAAGAATGATCGAAATCGGATTTCAAACGACTCAGATATCCGGTAAAGTTTACCTCACAGTTGATGCGCCTCGGCGCTGAACATAAACACAAAGAAATATAACCGAATTGATAACTTTATAACAAATTTTTAGCTGGTTAATAAAAACCGACTTCAAAACAAGCATAAAATAACCTCGCCTACATACAGTACCACCGACTCATCTGTTAAGTAATCTGAAGTTGGGCAGTTTTACTGGGTGGGTCCGATTGTAGTTTAGCTGCCCGATTTCTGTTAATTATTTTTTTATTTCATCCTTTTTAGTGTACTTTAAACTACCACTAAAATCATCAAAATTGTAACCATAACCTTAATAATTGAGGAGTTTTCTGCTGAGAAGGTGGTTTCAGATGCTCCATTCATCAGTATCATCAGTTCATCAGTCTTTATGGCCTTATTACTGTGGAAATCGAAAACTGAACAATTTACTGCACTCTCGAGTTTCAATTCTGTTCATCACTTCGAAGATCCTCATCCGATCTTTACCAACTTTTTATCACCTGTGATGTATTTGAACTCAAACAAAAAATAGTTATCCAAATCGGTCCAGGCACCTTCGAGTAATCGGGGAACACCGGAACATACATAAAATACATATTTAAAAAAAATACGACGAATTGAGGAATCTCCTCCTTTTTTGGAAGTCGGTTAAAAAACGATCGGATAGATTGGACAATATATTTACGTCAAAATATGTACAGTAAAATTTAATTTATAACAAGTGTGTGGGGCGATAAGAGCTGTTTGCACAATAAATTGCAATTTCATCGAGTTTCGTCGGTCGGAAACTAAAACTTTGATAGAAAGTTCGAGGCGGCACTCTTGACCTAATAGAACGATGCTTTGCTTTGAACAGAGATTAAAAACTACCAATCTATTAGGTAATAGGTAGGTATACTATAATAGCCTTATTAATAAACCCAGAGTAAGGTCGGGGTTGTGAGAACATGCTTTGTCTTTTTCCGTGACAAGAACTTTCAAAGTTGACAGACAGAAACAAAAAGTGGTAAAATTACTCTGACCTTACTCCAGGTTTTTTAATAAGGCTGTAAGAGCCTTATTAATATATGGTGAGCAAGGTTGGGGTAGTGAGAACATGCTTTGTCTTTTTCCGTGGCAAGAACTTTCAAAGTTGACAAACAGAAACAAAAAATGGAAAAAATATTCCGACCTTACTCCACGTTTATTAATAAGACTGTAAGAGTTGAACTAAGATACGTCTTTGGAAACTGAACTTTGTTGTTTAAGAGGAGTATATACGCCAACGACCTTGAAACTGAAAATCCCTGTCGGGCTCATCGAAAATTGTTGATTATTTCATGACGGAATGTCGTAGAACTTTTTTTTGTGCACAGATTGTAGGTGACATTGTTTCCTACATTTTGGTGTAGTTTTAAGACAAGAACCTCCTATTGGTGCAAAGCCTATCCAAATTTTAGACAAAAAATGTCTGATTTGGCTTAAATGTCGATAGGCTTCAATACGTTTAGACATATTTGTATGGAAACTGCACTACAATATCGGAAACAATGTCGCCTACAATCTGTACACAAAAAAAAGTTCTGCGACATTCCGTCATGAAATAATCAACAATTTTCGATGCGCCCGACATGGATTTTCAGTTTTTCAGAATAGGGCCCTTAAGGCGAAGCATTGATAAACTAAAAACTCTTTGTCGCGCGGTAGCTAGCTCGAGTTGCGACGTCGCGCGTCGTCGTTTTTTTATGTTTGTAAATTTTTTCTTCAGGAAAATGTGTCAAATCATAGTTTACAATTAAAAAATGAAGAGAAGTACCTACCTCTAAGACCTACCTACCTATTCTTGACTAGGTTACTGACCTGTCAACTTTGCAGCCTCGTTTCATTGTCTTACTGACCTGACTTCGTACTCTACAGCAAGCATAAAAATAAAAGCTTCTCTTCTTCTTCCTTCCCTTATCCCAGTTTATCCGGGGTCGGGTCTCCTCGTATTTTTGCGGTTATACGAGGAGACTCTGAGCGACTTTAGATGATCCACAAACTCAATCCGCACTTTGTCCAGGCGAGTACCACCACCGGCCCATCCCAGCATCTTCATCTCGTTCACAGTTTTTGTTCGTGAATTTAAAAAATGCATACAAATAAAATGTTACCAAAAAATGAAATGATAGGTACATCTCTCGTCTGACCGCTTCAATAAATCGTAACAAGGCCAACCACTCGAAGCGGATATTTTGGATAGTGAGATAATATTACAAAATAAAACATTATTTTAATATTGCCAGTTAAATAATACATTTGTTCTTAAGAGGAAAGTCTACCTACTCCTTCTCCATATAAACGTAGTCGTCTGTTTCCTCCTTGGATAAAGACATTTAAGCAAATATGCCATAAAACCTATATCTTCTATGACCAACATTGACCATGCCCCTAAGTTTTTTAAATTATTCTGAATTTAATTAGAATAGAAACTAAACAAAAAATTGAATATGAATAAAAGATAAAGTAGGTCATGGCTGATAGGTATATGTTTTATGGCATAAACACATTATCTTTAAAAAAAAATTTACCAGGGAGGTAACAGTCGACTAGGTACATTTGTAAAGTTTGTAATAGAGAAAAGAGTAGGTAGACTTTCCTCTTAATTATCTATAGATTCTTCTTCTGTTTTCGCGATGTTGTATTGAAATTAAAGACATTTTTCGGTTTGAATCGCGTGGTGTTTATTACTTTTATCATTGTTACAACGCTCAACGTTTCGAGACCTTTCCAGGTCTCTTCTTCAGGATAGACTGATGAAGATATCCTGAAGAAGAGACCTGGAAAGGTCTCAAAACGTTGAGCGTTGTAACAATGCTAAAAGTAATAAACACCACGCGATTCAAACCGAAAAATGTCTTTAACTTATCTATTCTAGAAAAATCATATGAACGTATTATTTCCCGAATGATGCGTTTTTGCGATAAAAGTCATTTTTTTACTAACATTGTTATTTTTACTACAAGTAACAAGTACAAGTAAGTATTTACGTATTTGAATTGGAGTATTTAGGAGAAAAGAGTAGGTAGACTTTCCCCTTAATATAGCTGTTAATTCATCGATGAATCTGGACAAAGCCATTAATTCAGGAGATGTAGTCAAGTGGAATCGAGCTGTCTCTGCCGTCCACAATAACACATACATACAAGTAGATATTTGTGAGCGGTGTCGGTCTAGTGGTAGATACCCCGACTATTATTCCGAGAGTCGTGGGTTCGAATCCAGGAGCACCAAGTTTTTTTTTTAAAATATATTTTTTTAGTATAAATATTATTACAGCGGCAACATAAATACTACATCATTTATTTTGTGTCAATTTCAACCGTGTAGCTATCACGGTTTATGAGATTCAGCCTGGTGACAGACAGACAGACGGACAGTGGACTCTTAGTAAAAGTGTTCCGTTTTAATCCTTTGTGTACGAAACCAAAAAAATCAATAAGTTCCTCCTTTACCACCTTCCCTTCCGTTGGGTGGTGACAAGCCACCACCTAACGGAAGGCTACGGTTTCGGCCGTAGCGTCGTAGCGTAGCGTCGTAGCACCAGTGTAACGCATGTGGACTTGTTTGTATTCCGCCAGAGTAATAAATAATAAATATTGCACGAGGTGAATGTAGCTTTCTAATGGTGAAAGAATTTTTGAAATCCGCACAATAGTTTTTGAGTTTATTCATTGTAAACATACAAAACAAACACACCTACTCCTTAAGAAGGTGGGTACTGTTACCATTTCCATATTAATTCTATTTGTTATTGTGTTTGTATGGAAATGGTAACAGTACCCACCTTCTTATGGGGACAGTGTACCTACTCTTTTCTCCATACAAACTTTACAAACGTAGTCGACTGTTTCCTCCCTGGATAAAGATTAAAAAAAAATATGTTTATGCCATAAAGTCCTATATCAGCCATGTCATTATTGAATTATTGACCATGCCCCACGTTTTTATTTTTTTCATTTTCCAATTATTGAGAATTTTATATCAAATCTAATCAGAAAATGAAAAATAAAAACAACACGTAGGGCATGGCAGATATAGGTTTTATGGCATAAACATATTTCCTCTATTGTATTCATCCAGGGAGGAAACAGTCGACTACGTTTGTATGGAGATAGAGTATATCCTCTTAACATTTCGTGTTTCAAACAACGGCCATTAGCGCATTAATTCGGTTACCTAAACTGTGCCTAAACCAATAATATTCTAACCAAAATTATCGATATTTTCCCAAATTAATTCTAAACATTGAACTTTAACATTTAGAAAACATATTAGAGGTGTATATTAATATAGAAAATACATACATAATATCTTCGTGAGAAATTGTAGTGGAAAGAAAATGTAAAACTAGCAGCGCCCCGCGGTTTGAGCACCGTAAGTCCACAATATCGGGATAAAAAGGAGTCTATAAATTGATCTAAATCTCCAGCTCTCTGAATACATAAGTTTTATTGCAATCGGTTCAGTAGTGTTTGCGAGATTGAAACACAAACTTATAAACTTTCGCATTTATAATATTACTAGCTGACCCGGCAAACGTTGTTTTGCCTTATAAATTATAGATAGTAGCCGATTCTCAGACCTACTGAATGCGCATGTGGAGTTTGGTGGAGATCGGTTCGTCCGTTTCGGAGGAGTACGGTAACTAACATTGTGACATGGAAATTTTATATATAAGAAGAAGATAGAAGATTAGCTGCGCCCCGTGTAAGTCCCGATCCCGATCCGGAATATCGGTATAAAAAGTAGCCTATGTGTTATTTCAGGTCTCCAGCTATGTACATACCGAGTTTCATGGTAATAAGTAACACATTAGATTACTAACGATTCAAAGTGTTAGGTATGTAAATATTCAAATGAATAAACATATTTTGAATATTTTTGAGTGGCCGAAGCTTCCAACTAAGTAACCCCTATTTATTCCCTTACTTACACACAAACTTTCACATTAATAATTTTAGTAGGATAGGTTATTTAGTAAATTCAGTTGCAGTTATTATAAATGCAAGTTAGCTCTAACGTGGAGAGCAATTAGCTAATGAGTCTACCCCACTCGGGCCGCTCGCTCAGCTCGCTCACGTACGAGTAGGTATATGAAAGTGTACGCTCAAGATGTGCCGGAAATAATGTATTCCAGGCACATATTAACTTACAGAAATTGCAATCGTTTCTGAAATATAACGTACTAGCTGCGACCGCGGGTTCACCTGCGTAAGTCCTGATTTCGTGGGAATATCAGGATCAAAAGTAGCCTATGTTACTCAGGGTGAATGTAGGTTTTTAATTGTGAAATAATGTTTGAAATCGGATCAGTAGTTTTTGAGTTTATACATTACAAACATACAGACACACATACACACAAAAATACAAACCTTTCCTCATTATAATATTAGTGTAGAAGTGTAGATGTAACATAGACATAAAATATTGTATGTTGTTACAGCTCTGTGATACGTAACTATGAAGATACGAATAACTTTGAGAAGCTCATTGGTCTAGCTGCACCTGCCGATCTTTAATGGTCGCGGGATAAGCAACGCTTGGAGCGTGCATTACTTGGATGGGTGAATTTGTATCTGTGCACTCACGTAATTCCCGATCCTGTGGGAATATCGGGATTAAAAGTACGTAGTATTCGAGAATTCTGACTATTTCACTCAAAAACGACTCAACCGGTCAATCAAATAAACTTGGTATGCTAAAGCAGACTATGCTAGACCGGGCCGTGTCCGGGCCGTGTCCGGGCCGGGCCGGGGACGAGCTACGTTTGTATGAAGACAGCACGGACGCGGCACGGACAACATGCAAAACAAAAGCTGTCTTCTTACAAAAGTAGCCCGTCCCCGCCCCGGTCCGGACAAGGCCCGGTCTAGCATAAATCAGGCTTTATTATCCCGAGGGTCCTGCGAAATCGAAGACAACGCGCGTGAAACCGCGGTGCACAGCTAGTTTATAATGTTTAACTAGGATTTATTTAAGTGAGGAACCACTTATGAACTAATCCGCACCTAAATGCCGGAATCTCTGCTTCGAGGAAAGCGATTCATCATTCCCTCATGTTATATTCCTGTTGTATAATAAATCCTATCTGTCTAAGGGGATGTAATTGTTTTGTAAGATTTACGGGGAAAAAAACACTTATAACATTTCCTATTATACCTACTCCTACTAGCAGCATCCCGCGGTTTCACCCGCATAAGTCTCGATCCCGTGGGTATATCGAACAATTCTATCTCAGTGAACCTACTAGGGCATGCAATATCGGAAGGTTTTCAATCCCCGGGCGATATCGATATTAAGAGCTCAATCCCGGGATCCCGGGATTGATACTGGGATTTTAGATATCGTTAAAAAAGCGAATTTAATACAATAAAAATGTGATATATATAAAATATTTAATATATTTAAGACTCTAGTGGTTTCATTACGTAAATAAGTTACCCCGAGGGCCGTACACCCCATCATTTTGGAAATATGGCGGACAAATAGTCTAAACCCAAAAGTGTCTAAACTTTCGCGCCAAATTCTAGGCGCACCACTAAAATGATGTTAGCAGAAAAAATTTGCATGCGAGCTTGTATAAAAAATTCTTGTCTTAAAAATTGCAATGAATCACGTTACTTTTATTGTTTTAAACATTTTACCAATTCCCTACGCTTCTAAATCTTTACAGATCTCTTTCTCAGGGGTAGACTAATTTGGGTTTAATTTTAATAGTTCCATTTAATCATTCCATGAGGAAAAATATAGTTAAAAACCTTATTTTATACCCAAATAGTAAATTGCTCAAATCTCGATATCGGATCACTCAATCCCGGGATTTTAATATCGAACTTTTGCGTCCGAGATCCCGGGATTAGCAAGGAATAGCAAGGAATACATTCTCCAAATTTCATGTCTCTAGAACCAGCGGTTTGAGTTCTGCGTTGATATAAAGTTTAGTCATTCAGTCAGTCAGGACTTTGAATTATATATGTAGACGAATTATTACGTCATGGTTAATCAAAAAAAAAAAACACTAAAAATTAGTCTCTAACAACCGTATTTATAGACGAATCTGAGTGATTACTTTGGCTAAGCAATAGCAGCCAGGGCATCTACATTAATTCTACGAACGATAATTCCAGAAGAAAATCTGTCATCCATCCGTCCGAAAATTTAATTTTCTGACGGTTTTGAAGAACGGTTATTTTCTTTTCTTCGTTCGTTCGAATAATTAAAGTAAGCCTCCAGGCCTTCTATAATTTTGAAATCTTCTAATATATAAAATTTCCATGTCACAATGTTAGTTACCGTACTCCTCCGAAACGGCGCGACCGATTTTTACCAAATTTTATATGCGTATTCAGTAGGTCTGAGAATCGGCTACTATCTATAATTTATAAGGCAAAACAACGTTTGCCGGGTCAGCTAGTATTTTTATAAAAATGTAGGTCTATAAAATCTGATTACTCATAATGTGGTTTCCATAAAATTCGAGCTCCAGTTCCTTCCCAAAATAACCTGCTTTAAAAGTCAACGAAGCAAAACATCTATTTACCGATTTTTTTTCCGCCTAATACAGTATGGCAATGGCGAAGCAACAAACCAGAAAAACTGTTAGACATTTCCAATTGGTACTGATAGAGATTGGATTATTTTGTTTGGCACGATCAAAGAGGTAAAATATTATATAGATAGACCGCTATGCACACCAAAAATAACATAAATACATCACTTCTTCTTCTTCTCTTTTCAGGTTGCCCTAAGGCCTCTAACTTGACCTGACGACTGCTATCAGAGATAACAACCGGGACCAACTGCTTAACGTGCCTTCCGAAGCACGGAGGATCTCGGGAAAATGATTTTTTGCCACACAAATTATCGGTCACCCATCCAATTAGTAACCGCGCCGAGCGTTGCTTAACCTGCATGACCGTTTTAGATCGGCAGGAACTTCTCATCCGAGCAATGTTCTGAAATGCTGTATCCCCCTTGGAGAATATAAAAAATATATTTGGAGTCGGCGCAGTTGGTAAGTCGTCATCATAGCTGGGCTTAACTCGTTAATCCGTTAATCGTTAATTAACGAAGTTAATATTTTGATTAACGGATTAACTTTGAAAAATGTTAACGGACACTTTAACTTCCGTTAATATACAGAAATCCGTTAATTGTTAATCCAATGCCAATGCCAAAGGTTTGCTAGTCTCCCCCAGATTCCTTAGTCTAAAGGTTTCTAATGCAATGTCGTAAATAACCACATTTTTATCGCTTAGCGCTGGCTGTAAAAGTTGTTGTCGCTTAAATCACGTTGTGATATGGAAATTGTTAAGATGTTTTCTCTAATAATTACTTTTTAAATATTTTATTTCTTACGTCAAGTTTCATTTTCTGGTTGGTTACATCGATGTAAACAGATTTTGAGAGTCCTTGTTGTAAATAGGTAGTACTTATAGGTACATACCTACCTAAATAAATGTTATTTAAGACAAAAATCAGGCGTGTTTGCTTAGCCATGCTGAGCGAAGGCACCTTATTACCTTAGGTACCTTATCACCTATTCGCTATAATATAATAATAATTATGGACTTAGGGTTTCTGCCACAGGACTCTGCATACGTAACGTTCCCCGGACGGGACGTGTCAATAAATTCCCAAACACACAAAAATCCCGTGCCACCGAATTGTCGCCCCGACGGGATTTTTCTATGAAGAAATTGACACGTCCCGTCCGGGAAACGTTACGTATGCAGAGACCTTTAATAGAAGAAAAAAAATGTTTAAACTATTGTTTTTTTTAAAACAAATGTTTCTATTATCGTTTACTACTCGTAGTATCTAAACTAATATTATTATGTCGTGCGAAGTGGAGGCGTAAAAGTAGGAAAGCGGACTCCGGACTCTCGAGAGGGATGCAACCGGGACCATCGTGAGGATGATGATGATCCCGTTTTTATCCTTTGGGTACGGACCCCAAAAACGAAGTTTAGCTAACTGTCCGTTTCGACGCATAATTACCTAAACGCATAATGACCTAAACGCATAATGTCATAAACGCATAATGACCTATGCGCATAATAACAAAACGACCTAAACAAGTCTGAAGTAATAGTCGGGGTTTGGGGGGTTTGGGGAAAATCCGTGTCATACTTTCTGGC